>OU612044.1:107979907-109215721 GCA_914767935.1 Coremacera marginata | reverse complement strand
TTTCTTAGTAAAAAAAAAATACTCCACACACTTTCACTCTTTTGAAGTTAGAACTTTATTCCCTGTTATTTCCTAAAATTTAGCCTTATAAAGTATATCTTAGCTTATTCTTACAAGAACTAATATATACTTAAAATACTCATACATGTAAATTTGGAGAAAGAACAAAGAGTTGCATTGACAAAAACAATTAGTTGGGTCAGCAAGCGAAAGACTTTGTTTTAATTGTTTTTGTTTACATTATTGTCTGTTTTTGTGATCGAGTGCAACAAATTATGAAATTGTATTAAACCACTTTCATACTTTGTTGCTGAGTTGGAGGATTGTTCAAATATATTTTAATAGTGCGCATTCTACATTGTTGCGACACTATGTTGCAGCAGATGTAATAAAATTATTAAACCAACGAAAATGCTGAAATGGATTTTAATGTTTTACATTGTTGCGACACTTTTGAAATCAATGTTGCAACAGTTCGAAGTAGATCAATTAAATTATTTGAAAGAAAGAATGCAACTTAAATTATGTGTGCATGGGTGGGTTGACCAAGGCCAGAAGGGCCTGATTGAGCAGCTTGCACTGGGACGGATTGCGTTAGTTCTATAACTCGCCCCCCTTAGTCTGAGGCTCCGACGAAGCTTTTGATTTAAAGTAAAAGATTTTAGTATGTCAGAATTTAAAATACATAAAAATTATAGCAATTATTGTAATATCAATAAAAATACTTGGAAAATTTAATATTGAAGTTTTCAGCAAGTTGTGAGTTAAAGTTAATTTAATGAAATATCTAGTATTATTGTATCCACTAATGTTTAAGTGATCCAAGTGTTTTTCATTTTCTTTGTTCTTTCCTTAATGTCTATTTTCGTGTATGGCAAAACAATGTGTTCTTTAATTTTTAGAAACTTGTTGTTAAAACATAAGTTTCTTAAGCTTATTTTACAATTTCCAAATTTAACTAAGCTATTTTTATACAATGTTATGTTTTGATTATTACCATCTTGGATTAACTGATTTTCATTTAAATTTTTTGCAATTATTAATCCTTCTGAAATTTCTTTTATGGTTTCTACATGATCAATTATCATCTCACAGTGTGCATTTTCTGATTTAATTATTTGACTAATGCAATTATCTTGAATAATGTTTAAATTTTGTTTGAGGTTGTTTTTAACAGTCTTGTTGTAAAGATTTTTCTCTTCGTCTATAATAAACTTGTTTTCTGTTAAAAGAGTTGATTTGTTTTCTAAATTCGGAATTGGCTCAATTAATATAGTTTAAAATTTCTTTGTTGAATAATTTGGTACCATGATTATTATTGTTATTAGTGTGTCATAATGTGCTACAGTTAACTTAATGTCTTCTAATGCTTCTAAATCCGATACTAATTCTAATTCTACATTAGTGAGGATATTTCTAGATAATATGCCTAGTTTACTAGTTAAAATAATTTGTTCAATGTCGTCAATATGATTTCTTAACAATATAATGCCATAGTTAAGTTGGTATATATGCTTGAATATCCAATTGGTTTTGTAATTTTTTAGAATTTTCTGAAAGTATGTTTTTAATGAAGTCCTGTTGTTTGTTAATATGTGTAGTAATATTTTTAATTTGGTCTGAGATTTGTAAATTAATTCGTATTTGTTTATTGGATTCTGATTGGATTGGAGTTTCGTGCTTGCTTAAGACAGATTTTTTAATTGTGTTTTTATAAGTAGTTCATCGTCACTGTCCATAGTTCCTGCTACGATTTTAAGTCCTTTACCTAAAATGTTCATGAATCCTCTTCTCTCTCTTGAATGTGGTCTCAGTCCTTTTATCTTATCGTCGAGTAAATTAAAATTGTTAAGTAATGTAGCGAAAGATGTATCATCTTTTCTTACTTGATTTCTTATTATGTCTATGTTACATCTAATATTATCCTTATTGACTTCAAATTCTGTAGTGTTAATTATGTGTAGGACTTTTATAAAATCTTTTATTATAGTAACTTGCCCAGTACGATGTATCCGTTGTTCTCGTTTATATTTTGTACTTTAATGTATTGCGCTATTGCGAATATTGGAATTATTATCCATAACGTTGTTTTTATTATATTCCTCATGGTTCTGTAAAATAAAATAGAAACATCTCATGGGTTTGTCTGGAATTTTTTATTTCTTTTTATATGTGCTTTATAGTACTTTTGACCTTTAAAAGTAACTTGATTTTCGGCTAATTCTTGTACATTTGCTTTCTTGAATCGCGAGTTATTTTTACCTCCTCGAACTTGTTTGATAAATATAGGTCCTTATTTGATTTCTATATCTTCTCTATTCTGATTAAGTTTATTAACCCTCCGATGAGTGACAGTTCTGAACTTCACGGCCGTGTGAAAAGGTCCCTACGGACCTTTTTTGTAAATCATGTTTTTTTAATATAAAAAAATTTTTTTTTTTAATTTTTTTTGTTTTTATTGTTTATAACTAAATTCTACATACAAAAATAATTTTTTCAATTTTTTTAATTTGTTTTTTTTTTTTTTGCTTGAATTTTCTTAAGACTATTATAAAAAAGTTTAAAAATTATTGTTGTGGAGCGTGTACTTCTTGTCCCCCGCTCTGTGCGCAAGTGTTGCAGCGATGTAAAAGTGTGCTATGTTCTCCGCAAACAGCGTTGCCGCAGCCGAAGCAGTGTGCCCGCGTTTTCCGCTGCCGCCCGTACTCAGAACGGCAAAGGCGACATGACGGTCTACTTGACCTAGCCGCAAACGACGGTGCATTGCCTTCCATCGGTCTTGGTAATACCTGAAATGAAAAGAAAAATAAAAAACAAATAAATATATATTCTATTCTTGATTTTGAAGATGTTTTTCTTACCCTGACATCGAATGCTTCCATCGCATTGCGTATCCTTGGATATGAGGTTATATGGTTGTTCAGGGCACGTTCTTCGATATTTGGTGTGGCCAATTGTTTCGTTAGCAGTAACAAGAACGACCGCCGTCTGTCACTCCTTTTTATAGGCTTCATTTCGTTGTAAATCGTAAAAGCAGCAAATGCAGCGACGTCCAGCATATTATAAAACATGGCCAATGGCCATCGTTCTGTTGCTCTTTTGCAGCTGTAAGTGCCTAGCATTTGATCCATGGTATCAAAGCAGCATTTGTTGGCGTTGTAATCTAATATGGCATAGGGCTTCCGCTTCTAGGTTTGCTCGTCAACGAGGCAGGTGTAGTGCATTGTGGAGAGCACGTTCACCACTTTATTTTTTTTCGGCACGTATGAGCATAACGCTATATCCCCTTCGTTGAACCCAAATAATGTACTATTGATGGTGCGCTTCGGGTTCTTCTTGAACTCCTGTGGAATGAATGTTTTGTTGTAGCGCACTGTACCAACATATGCGGTCTTCCTCCTCAACAAAATACGCGCCAAGTCAAGAGTGGTAAAGAAATTATCCGCGTATATAGTACGGCCAGCATCTAAATATTTTTCCACAAGATCTAGCACTACGTTCTGCCCTTGGTTTATCTCCCCTTGTTGGTTTGGCAGTTTTCCAGAATATACCATTCCCTTCACAGGATAATAACTCTGTGAGTCGCATAACCACCATACTTTCAAACCATACTTAGCTGGCTTTGACGGAATATATTGTGTGAAGCGGGTGCGGCCTCTGTAAGGAAACAACTGCTCATCAACTGTTAGTGCTTCATGAGGAGTGTAAGCTGCTGCCAAGTTATGTTGCAACATTTGCCAAATATCGTCAATAGCCGCAGTTTTGCTGTTGATGAGTCGCTGTTGTCGAGTATTTCCATTGTCGAATCGAATAAATTGCTTTATACACATGAAGCGATCGTACGACAACGCAGCTTTGTATATTGGGCAACGCGTCGCGCCCCATAATTCCATAGCTGGTTCATGGTTTGATCTTGTCAGTCCAGCATACAAAAGAATAGCTACAAAGGCGTCAAACTCTTTCACTGCCACTGGCTTCCACTCCTTTTTCTTCGTGGGATTCGCCAAATTCCATGCAGCTGTAGCCTCCCTGCCTTTACGATTTGTTTCACGTAGCACTAAGTGTATTATTTCCTCTGTCATGATTGAACGCATTATTGTATAGGGGTCGTGTATATTTCCTGTTGGTCCTGGTTTCTTTCTTGTGAAGTCGACCACGTTATGATTACGAGTGCGTGATGTTGGTGGTGCTTTTTTACTCCATTGGGTGCCATCTTTACCAATATAGTAACTTTCATTCGTTTCCTGTCCATCATTTTCCTCCTCTTCATCATCGTCGTCATCAGTATCTTCATTTAGCTCGACGTATCCTTCAGTTTCGGCATCTGACTCTTCAGCTGGTTGGTATGTGCGATCTTCATCATCCTCAACTTCATAATTATCAATTGCAGCAATATCAATTTCTTCATCCATGTCTTCGTCCATAAAATCAGCAAATCTACTATCAGCTGCACGCCTTTCATCCGCAGTCATTTGCTCGTAACGTGTACTACGGCGTACAACAATTTCAGCAACGTCCAAATTACTTGCATCTGTCATATTTATATTTTTGTTTCTACCACACACGATTTTACTCTTCGCTGTCTAAACTTTGACTGATTTGGTTTACGAAACTACAACTTCTTTTATACTCTTTCGTACGTCTACCTAAACTCAAAGACATTAGGGATGATGATAAAAACAAAAAATTCTAAGAAAAAATTCTAAGAACAAAAATACTAAGAACAAAAAATACTAAGAACAAAAAATTCTAAGAACTGGTTTATTGCTAGTAGTATAAAATTAGAATATTGTGCCTTTCCTTGAAAGCAATAAAGTTCATGTCTTCGAATTTTTCTTAGAATTTTTTGTTTTTACCATCATCCCTAATGTCTTTGAGTTTAGGTCTTTGTGTTCAGAACAAGTAAATTATGTGTTGAAACAATAAAAAAATTATAATGATGCCCAAAAACATGCATTTATTAGTGAAATTCAGTACAAGGTCCATACGGACCTATTCACACGTCCGCGTACTATTCTCACTAAAACCTCAATAACTCCTAATGATCCGATCGGCTTGATTTTTTTCCAAAAGATGCGCAACAAAATACTCTTGGAATACAGAGTAACTTTGGGGGGGGGGGGTTGTAGTGGCCGAAGTACGAGTAATTTCAGTTTGAAAAGGCAAAAAGGTCCCTAGGGACCTTCTCACTCATCGGAGGGTTAATTTGGTCTTCTTTTTTCTTAACAACTCTCTCTGTTATTGAACTATAGTCTTCGTGTGTTATCGTTCCGTTTACAAAATCTATGGGCTTGCGTTCAGTTGTCGAATGTATTGTATTATTATACGTATAGTATTTAAATATTCGGAAAATTTTTTCTTCTGTAGTTTCAGTATCTCTATTTGGGTCATGTTTAAGTATTCGTATATGTTCAATAATTGTATTGTGTAATCGTTCGACATCTGACTTTGAAGTGTGGTTTCCACTGGATGTGAAGTGTATTTCAATACGATTTTCTCTAAGAAACTCTTGTAATGGAATTGCTTAAATCCTAATTCATTATCAACTATTATTTTCTTTATGTGGCCTACATTGCCTAAATATTGTGTCATTGCTTTTTTAAATTCTGTTCATGATCTACCTACTATTTTTATTGCTTGTGCATGTTTTAAAAATTTATCAATTATTGTCAGGAAAAGTGTACCATGTAAACTATAGAAAACATCTACGTGTACCATTTCTTTTGGGCCATTAGGTGTTTCCGTAAGTTGAAATTTTAACTTTAATGGTCTTCTTTCATATTTCTCTTTATTGAAAATTTCACAATTATTGATGAATTTTGTTATTCTGTCTTTTAATATAGGATTATAGATATCATCTTTTATTTCGAGGAAATTTTCATTACTACCTCTATGGTTATTTTTTAAGTGGTCCTTTTTTATTATTTCTGCCGGTTCATTTTCGTCTTGTATATCTTTTAAAAGTTTTTTACATCTGACTATTATATAGTCTTCTTTAAACTCTGTACAGACTGTTTCTGAAAAAACTTTAAGAAATGTTTCGTCTTCAATATGTACCGCTATAGTCTTGTGTTTGTTAAAATGGTTACGAATTAACGTTCTTACTGTGTCGTGGTCCAGGGTTTTAACTAGAATAGTTGTCCTAATAGATTGAAAAATGTTAAATTTTCTTATCTTTAATGCTCCCGGATTTATTTTCTTTATTATGAACTGTCTTTTATAGATATTAAGCGGGCTTTCTACTTCTCTAATTACATTAGTTTGATCTTCTATTTCAGTGAGGTTTATCGTTACACGTGATAATGCATCAGCATTTCCATTTTTTATGCCTTTTTTAAGTTTAATTTCGTAATCAAACTCTGAGATTTTTAATCTCCTTTTGAATTTGGTTCTTTGATATTGAATAACCAAGTTAATGGCCTATGGTCTGTCTCTATATTGAATTTTCTACCAAAAAGATATGGTCGGAAATATTGTGTAGTCCATACTATAGCTAATAGTTCTTTTTCTATCTTACTATAATTTTGTTCGTGATTATTTAACGTTCTGCTTGCGTAACATAATGGGTGTCCGTTTTGAGACAGTATTGCTCCTAACGCGAAATTACTTGCGTCTGTTTGCAAAACAAATTGTTTATTAAAGTCTGGGTATTGTAAAATTGGGTCATTTGTTAAAAGTATTTTAAAGTATTAAAACTGTCAATGTATTCTGGATCTTTTATGTCTATTTTGGCATTCTGTTTCAAATATTTTGTCATTGGTTTTGCAATCCTTGAATAATCTTTAATAAACTTCCTATAGTATCCAGTGAGTCCTATAAACTGTTTTGTTTCTTTTAGAGTTTTTTGTAGGGGAAACTTTTGATCACAACTGACTTTCTCTGGGTTAGGCTTTATACCATCTTCTGTAACGGCCTAGAAATTCGGTTTCATGTTTCATAAATTCAGACTTATCTATCTGTACTTTCAGATTCATATCTTTAAGTCTTTGTAAGATTTTCGACAGTGATTCCACGTGCTCCTGCGGGGATGTCGAAAAGATTATTATATCATCAAGGTATACTAAGCATATATTGTTGATATAATCTGATAGAATATTATTCATCAAACGTTGAAATGTGGCCGCGGCTGTCTTCAGTCCAAATGGCATTCTCAAAAACACATAATACCCATTTTCGACACTAAATACAGTCTTTGGAATATCATTTTTGGCAATTTCAATTTGATGAAACCCCTTGGCGAGGTCCAAAGTAGTGAAGTACTGACACCTTCCCAATTTCTCTAAGATTTCGTCCATGTTTGGAATAGGGTACTTATCGTCTTCTGTGACTTCGTTAAGTTTGCGATTTTTTTGGTACAACCCAAACTGGAGCTGAATAAGGTGACTTACTTGGTCGTATGATGCCTGTGTCAAGCATTTCCTGAATTTGTTTTTGTACTTCATATTTATGAATGTACGGATACCGATAGGTTTTCACTGCAATGGGCGCGTGTTCCAGTGTTCGGATTTCGTGCTTTATTGCATTAGTGAATGTAAGGTCAGAGTTTTCATCGAAAAATGTTTTGTTATACCGTTTTATTAATGGTATTAATTTTGATTTTTCTTCTTAATTAAGGTGGTCTGTTCTAATTTTTTGTAATAGAGAATGTTGTGTTTCACTCCTATCATTTACTGAAACATAAAAGTTTTCACCTGTTACTGGTGTTATATTTTTTAAATTAAATTGTATTTGTTGTTCCTCGTCAACATTTGCCTTGACAATAACATTTGTTGCAAAATTATTTATTACCTCATGTATTCTTTCGATAATTTCGAATTTCTGATTTCCTGTAATTTAATTAGGTATATATACAAGACCGTCTTTTTGACTCACGGGTATACTTATTCCGTAGTATCCCTTTTTTAAAAAATAGTGATATTTTTCGTCTGTAATTGTTAAATAAATTTTAGTTGCTTTTCCTTTTACGTATAGATTATTGCTTTCATAATCTATTTTTGCTTTTATCAGCCTTAAAATATTGTTACCAATAAGACCATGATATTGGTAATGAAATTGGCAAACGTAAAAGTCTACCAGTTGGTTTTGTGGTAATGGTCCACCCAATTCCTCAAACAAAGGTATTTGCACCTTTTCATTAATATTTACGTTATTTTGCAAGTTTTTACATTAATTGGTTCAGTGTGTACGAACCATTTGGGATCACAGATTCCTGGATTTATTATCGAATCCACCCCCGTATCGATTATAAATCTTAAATCTTTTGTTTTTGTTTTAATTGTTATAAAAGGTAAGTTTCTGGTGAGGCTGTTTGCCGAAAATTTTCTTTTACCTCGACATTATTATTATTAGTCATATTTAGCTTATTTTTAACTTCATGGGTATTGATATCCATGAGTTCTGGACTGTCAATAGGACAATTAAAATGCTCCGGTGGTGGTCTGTTGAATCGATTCTGTTCTCTGGGTAATGAATGGTTATTATTATTTCCATTATTTGGTTCTCTATGAGCTGAATTATGATTCAAATAATTATTTCTCCTGTAATTTGAATCATAATTGTTATTCATCGCTCTAGAAGATGAATTATAGTTTGGATAATTGTTTTTCTTATAATTCGAGTTATTATTATTTCCATTATTTTGACCCCAGTAAATGAATTATGATTTGAATTATTTTGGGTTCTGTTATTTTTTGGAAAATTGTTTGCACTATTACTGTGATTATTACTGCGGTTGCGATTTTCCTTTTTTTTAAATTTTTATTCAAATTATGTTGAAGTGTATTATGCTCTATAGTGCTTTCGCTGCTATAAACATATCCAGCTTCAATCAATATATTTATTGCTTGCTCTAATAATTGTGGGTTTCTACAAAAAATAATTGATTTCATTTGTTCAGGCAACTTTGATTTGAAAGTCTGTAACCCTGTTTTAATATTTAAATCAAGTGTTCGTTGAACTTCTTAGTCAGTTACTGCCTGTCCTAATCCAAATGATGTTTTTGCATTAAGCCTACGCAGAACATACTTAATGTCATTATACAAATTCATACTATTCATTTTAAAAGAAAGTCCTCTTTTCCTGCAAAACATCTTTTATATTTTTCCAGGATGTAGCTTGTCCATTTATTTCAATGGCTTCTCTAGCTTTACCTTTTAAATTGGATTTGATAATATCTGAAAAAATTGCTTGGGCTAGTTCATCATATTGTCTTAGTCTCGGTATAATCCTATCTACCAATCCTACGAAGGTCTGTAAATCCTCTAAATACCCACTAAATTCTGGTAATCTTTCCAAATATTTCAATGGATCTATATGTAACTTTAAACTTGCCATATTTGTATTTATGCTTATATTTGTGCTTGATAGTAAACGAGTTTGTGCACCTAAAGTTTGTTCAAAATTATAAAGTTAATAATAAAGTTTGGCAAATTTTATTTGCCAATTTTTATTCACTGTATTATTTGTTATTATTTTTAATTTTTTTATTTTAATAATATTCACATGTTCACTTTACTTTCTAAAATGTTATAAGTAACTTATAAAAAATTATATAAAAATATATGTACTTAAAATTGCAGAATATAATAATAATTTTAAATTAACTCACTGTCTGATGTTTTAGAAATTTTTGTTTATTCTGTTGTTATTGTTGTTTCTGCTACTGTTGTCCTTGTTGCTTTTTGTCTGTTGTCTCTGCTGTTATTATATCTGTTGTCCTTGTTGCTATTTTATCTGTTGTCTCTGCTGTTATTATATCTGTTGTCCTTGTTGCTATTTTATCTTTTGTCTCTGCTGTTTGCATATCTGTTGTCCTTGTTGCTGCTATTTCTGTTGTGTCTGCTTTTATTTTTTTTTTTTTGCAGCTTGTTCCGGGATTTCAGCTGTCTCTGATTGTCTTTTTTTTTGCAGCTCTTTCCAGAATTTCTTTATATTCTTTGGATAAATCCCATCAATCTTTACTGTCGGATATCACCATTAATTTATAAACTGACTCCTGTCAGTAGGTTCTGGATTCTTGCTGAAGGTATTAAAATACCAAAAGGTCCACTTGGCTTTGGGAAAAATTATGTCCTTTTTCTGCTCCTGCAGAAAAATGATTGAGTCTTGTCAATATTTTAATTTCGCCTCTTTTGTTTTTAACAAGTATTTTGCTCCTGCAGAATAGTTGATTGCCTTGGTTTCCTCTACAAGAATCCCATCCTCGTCGCCAGTTTTATCTTTAGAATTTTGTTTCTTAGTAAAAAACAAATATTCCACACACTTTCACTCTTTTGAAGTTAGAACTTTATTCCCTGTTATTTCCCAAAATTCAGCCTTATAAACTAAATCTTAGCTTATTCTTACAAAAACTAATATATACTTAAAATACTCATACATGTAAATTTGGAGAAAGAACAAAGAGTTGCATTGACAAAAACAATTAATTTGGTCAGCAAGCGAAAGACTTTGTTTTAATTGTTTTTGCTTACATTATTTTCTTTTTTTGTTATCGAGTGCAACAAATTTTGAAATTGTATTAAACCACTTTCATACTTTGTTGCTGAGTTGGAGGATTGTTCAAATACATTTAAATAGTGCGCATTCTACATTGTTGCGACACTATGTTGCAGCAGAAGTAATAAAATTATTAAACCAACGAAAATCCTGAAATGGATTTTAATGTTCTACATTGTTGCGACACTTTTGAAACCAATGTTGCAACAGTTCGCAGTAGATCAATTAAATTATTTGAAAGAAAGAATGCAACTTAAATTATGTGTGCATGGGTGGTTTGACCAAGGCCAGAAGGGCCTGATTGTGCAGCTTGCAAGCATTATACATGGTGAAAATTTTATCAAAATCGGAATTCTTTAAAATTTTAGGTGGACTTTAAAAATCTGTGGCGACAAGGAATAACGACTAATTTTCTTTATTACCAATCTTTAGAAGGATGGAGAAACCCATTTTTTACACAGAATAGATAACTACTATTCTGTCTTCACATATTTCGTTGGCTTAAGTGTTCGTATATTTCAGTAAAAAGGTCGTAGCAAAGAATATACAAATTAATAAAATCTCTTTTGATTTTATTTAAAAAAAAAATATCTTTATTTCATTTCTTTGACTTAACTTAATCAAAACTAAACTTAAACTGACTTAATAATATTCTGTACTTATTCAAGGAACCTTAAACTGTTTGGGATTATTGTTGTTGTTGTAACTGCATGAGCCGCTGCCAGCGTCACACGTTTTGTAGACGAGTCCCTCGCATGCAGGCATCAGGTTGCATCCATCTTAGTTCAGAATTTGGTGCTTATATGCATTTGGTGGGAAAATGCATGATCAGCAGTTTCCTAATGTTAACTCCTCCCTGCTTAAACTTGAATGTCCTCATTCAAAAAAAGGTACCAGTGTAAATATTTGGTAATGTTATGCTTTTAGATATTTCATGCTTTATCTCAGGTGAAGTATTTAAATCTTGATGGCTTATATTTTTCGGTATTTCCTGTTGTATTTTTATAGTTCTAGATGTTTTGCAATTCCATGATTTTAATATGATGAAGAATATGATTATAATGAGAAATGTTGTTCCACTTAACCAGGAATGGCTTAGAATTCTTCCAGAACTGAGTCGTTGTATCTCTTTTGTGTTATTAATGTGGAGTTCGCGCAAGGCTTCAATGAGAAAAGGTTAATATGGCTTTTTTCAAAGGGTGATGGCTGCATTAAAGCTGGCATGATCTGAACTGGAGACAACATTATGTTTCTGTAGATTTTGCTACCTATTTTTATTGTGACATCATGATATTTCACCAAATACGTTCCATTTAAAATGTGTTCAGTTTCGTTTACTAATATTTTCCCATTAAATTGATTTAGCATAAGAATTCCTGGCTGAAGTTCTTCGACAGTAGGTAATAGTTGACTATTAATTGTTGTGCATGAAGAATTAAGGCTTCTTAATAAACTTGATATACAACTATCATATGTAACTAATATTTATTATTTGATTTTGTTTACAAACTGACAATGAATTATATTCTAAACATTTTTCTTTTATTCCAAATATCTTTTTCTCATATTGAATGATTTCATTATATTTGAATTTTATTGAATTATTTCCCTTTTCTACGGGTCTTATTAAAATTTTATTATATGTTAAATTTGATGTAAGTGGAACTTTAACCACATATAGAAGTGTAGTCATATTTGTTAATACATTTATTTTGGTAAATTCTAAAGCTTCTTCCATTGTGGAGAATGTAAAGTTTTCATTATTAAAAGTGTCAATTGCTGCTTTTATTTCATTTTGAGACAATAACATCGAATTTATTACATCGTTTTTCGCCCATTGTATGGCATATTTTATATTTATTAGTTCTTCTTTTATTAATCTTAATATATATTTAATATTCGAGACAAGCCGATCATTAATGTAATTATCTTTTCTTATAGTATTTTTTAATTCGTTTGTAATTTTTGTGAGGTTATTTATTCTTTCATTATATACGTTATTTATTATTACTTGTTTATTACTATTTGTAGTTAATTCGTTTTCTTTATTGTTTAACATTACAAAATCTTCGTGGTCTGGGCTGCCTGCTATGTATTTCCATGCAGTGCCAATAAAATTAAAAGATCTCTTCTTCTTTGAGCCTGAATGGGTTTAATATTGGAAAGTATTTCAATTGATTGTTGGAGTTCATGGTTAATTAAGGAGTAGGAAGGATGGGATTTATCAATGTCCGACGTAACGTATTCTTGTATTTTGTCCAAAAACTGCTCGTATTGTTTGATGTCAATAATATGTATTAATTTTAGGTATCCGTCCTGTATTTTTGCTCTACCAGTGTTTATAGATATCATGTGCGTTCCGGAGAAGTCTAATATTTGTATTTCTCCTGATGTTAATTGAATAAGCAAACTATAAATAAAAAATAAACAAATGTTTGTTGGAATCAATTTCGAATATTGTCTTTGTGAATTATTTTGCCAGATTGAGTTTTAACTGTTGAATTCTTATTTTCTACAACAACTTCTCTAGTGTATCGTCTTGAAAGTTTATTGCCTAATCTTTTGTTATGTTTAGCATAAATTATATCACCTTTATTATAGTTCTTTGGTTCTTTTCTTTTTCTATTATGATAAGCTATGTCTTTGTTTTGTTTTTGTAAAAGTTTCTCCACGTTTGTAGCTCTAGTACGATCATAGTCGTCAGGATCAAAGCTTACATTTCTGCCAAAATAAAGATCTACGGGTTTTTTATTAACTGTGGAGTGCACGGTATGATTGTATTCATTTACTGCCCTCTCAAGTAGTTCTTCGAAGTTCCTGGATGGATTTTGTTTATTAATACATCTCATGATTTCTGTTAAGGTTGAGTGGAACCGTTCCACTTGACCATTTACTTCGCTCTTATATGGTGGTATTGTAAAGACATTTATTCTGAGTTCTTCGCTCATCATAAATAAAATGGAATTTGAATTAAATGAACCTTCGTTGTCCATGACAACAGAGGTTGGGACACCAAAGAAGAATAAAATATCACGTAGTGGTCTTCTTACATCGTAGTGGTCTTCTACTGCATATTTCGTGAATTTATCTATTGCAGTAAGTACACGGTGGTTGTTGGTTGAGAAAATGTCAATATGGATTGTGTGTCCTGGGTAAGTTGGTATTGGAGTTTTGTTAAGTTTGGTAATATTGGGGTGTCGTTCGTATTTATAAGACTTGCAGATTGAACATAATTTAATTTTATTTTTAATTTTTGCTGCCATTTTAGGGAAATAATAGTGTTCTAGTATTTGAATTTTATTTTCCGTGGCTCCTCTGTGAGCTCTATTGTGGGTCTCTATAATTATTTCATCCTGTCTGTCCTCGTTAATTACGTCTTCTACACATAGTTGAGTGTATCGTATTCTGTATGATGAGAAATGTCGAACGTATAAGTCTTGAATAAGCTGCATTATAGTTTCTGGGGCTGATAGACCATTTAACAAATTTGGGTTCAGATATCTTTTAAATAAATTTATTATCATATCTTCAGTGAAATTTCTTTCGATAGTGATATGCCTTTGGTAACCAGGAAAAGGAATTTTTAATTGATAACTGGATTCATTTCCTATTTTAAGAACTATTTGATTATGAAAGACATTAATTGGAACTTCTACACATGGTATTAAGTCATGTGATGAGCTTTCATCTCTGTGTGCAGTTGATGTAAGCGCGTTAACGCTAGTTATTGGTGGGCGTGATAAAGCATCTGCAACGACATTGGATTAGCCTGGAGTGTACTTAAGTTCGTAGTTATACTCCTCTAGGATTGCTTTCCAACGCTTCATTTTTGTATTGGTATTCTTGTTACTTAATGCGAACGTCAGCGGTTGATGGTCGGTAAAAATTACAATTTTTCTTGCTCCGTAAAGATAATTTCTTAAAGAACCTAGTGCCCATATAATTGAAAGCATTTCTTTTTCATTTGTCGCGTACGCCTCTTCTGTTTTGTTTAGGCTTCTTGACAAAAACGTGATGGGTTTTCCATCTTGTGCAAGTACGGCTCCGATTGCATAGTTCGAAGCATCTGTAGTAAGTTCGAACGCTTTATTGAAGTCTGGATAGTGAAGTAAGATGTCGTTTGAAATTAACGTGTTCTTTATCTTATCGAAAGCATTTAACGCTTCTTGACCTAGTGTTATGCGTTTGTTCTTTGACTGATGCTTGGACACATGTCCATCTTCCCCCCTGAGAAGGGATGTCAGAGGCTTAGCCAGCTTAGCATAGTCACGAATAAAGCGTCTATAATATCCTGACATTTCTAAAAAGGATCTCAAATCACGCAAGGTCTGGGGAATTGGAAATTCAACTATGGCTTTTACTTTCGACTTATTAGTTTTAATTCCATCTTTTGATACTGTAAAGCCTAAAAATTCAACCTCTGTCTTGAAAAATTCACATTTATCAATCTGTACCTTTAAATTAGCATCTTCAAGGGTTTTAAAAATTATTGCCAAATTGTCAAAATGTTCTTGTTCAGATTTTCCAAAGATTATGATGTCGTATATGTAGACGTAACATCGTATTCCTATGTGCTCTCTGATGATGTCGTCTAGAGCACGTTGAAAAATTGAGGGCGAGTTTTTCAAACCAAATGGTAGCCGAGTGAACTCGTATTTACCATTATTGATCGCAAATGCGGTTTTTTCAATGTTTTCCTCTTTAAGGCGGTCTTCTCATTCAAACCCCGTTTTTTTGACCCTTTTTAAAAAAATTCTTATTTGAAAACGCAAAGAATAATTGAAAACTTTTTCTATTTATTGTATTACAAAAGGTTCAAAGTAAATAAAAATTTTTTTTTTGCCTCGATACGTGGGCTGTTCAAAAAGTAATGAGACTTCAAAGTTGGTGGTGAAAAAAAAAGGTGTCGTCACGGCGGCCACGATTCCGGGTCTCCGGAGCGTCTGAAATGAAAAAAAAACGGAGTTATAATCAGTATAGATGTAATTCTCGGGTGAACCTCAAGCTTAATTTTGTGATTTTTTTTGACAAAATGGCGGCTATTCAAAAAAAAAATTTCAATTTCGGGTTTTTTTTTTTGTAGCTTAGTGTAAAAAAAAATAGTAAAAAATTTTTTAAAATTATGGTCGAGGTTCACCCGAGAATGGTGACAATTCTGCGTCGATTCCATTTTGTTTCATGAAAATCGGTTCAGTTGAACTGGAGATATCATGGCCGCCAGTTCGAAAAACGTGGGTTCGAGATTCGCGTTTAAAGTTTGAAGTAATTTTTTTGGGAAAAAAAAAAAAAAATCAAAAATGTTTAAATGCAGTTTTAAAGAGCTGACAATTTTTGCTTACAAATATTAGTCGGCGATGCCAGCTCCATACAGGCCACCTTCCTCTTTTTCGTAGAAACTGCTTTCTGCTGCCCTCTCTGCTCTGCGAGCCGTTCTGCCAGCTTTTGATGATGACGCAGCTCGAGTCTCTGATCGGTTCAATCTGTCTTCATTGCGAGATAGTGCGTATTCGTATGCGTTTTTGCCAATCGCAATACCCATCAAACCCATAATTTTAAGTATGGGTATAAAACCGTCGTTGAAGAGGCACGTTGCAATGAAATTGGCCACTTCGATGGTGCGTGCGCCTGAGTTGATGTGTTTGGGCGAAAGTGACCAAAGAACAGAATTGTAGGACTCATTGGAATTCTGAGTTTCAGATCCAAGGCATCTTTCAAGCAAATTATCTGCCGACAGCGCTTCGTAAGCTGGTTTTATTACCTCCATCACCTTCTTGTCCATCAGACCTTGCTTCACAAAAAAGGCTGTATCTTCTAAAGTATTTCGAATTTCTAAAAATCCTTTTAGGGGCATATTCACAACTACCCAAGCTATAAATAAATGCAAAAAAAAAGTTGAAAAAAAAAGTTGCTCAATGATATTTGATGAAAACCACTTTTTAAATCGATTATTGAGAAAAACATATTATGACCTAGGTTATTAAGAACTTCATTTATGTCTGGGATGGGATATTTATCAGCGATAGTTACAGAATTTAATTTCCTGTAGTCTATAACCAAGCGGTACTTCTTTTTACCGGATGCATCTAATTTTTTTGGTACTATTATTATAGGAGAGTTGTAGGGAGATCTGGAGGGTCGAATAATTTTATTTTCGAGAAGTTCATTTATTTGTTTTTCAACTTCATCTTTTAAAGCTCTGGGGTAAGGATATGGTCTTGTATAAATGGGATTATCGGAAGTGGTTCTTATTTCTCCTTTGACTGTGGTTACGAAGGTTAGTTTTTCGTTTGGATCTGAGAAGAGATTGGTAAAAAGATTTATTAAATGTGTCAATTTTTTTTCTTGATTGTCATTAAGGTGAGAGGTGCGAATATTAATATTATTTACGGATTTTGTTTTTAACTGTTTAAAAGGAAAATTATATTCTATATATATAATTATCGTTAAGTGTGAAATAGTTTTTTTTCGGTGTGGATTGTCGTTTTGAGTTCTGTTTGTACAACTGTGGTACAAATGTTTGGTTGAGCTTTAGGTGGTACACCAAAAGCTGTTTAAATTATGTTGGCAATTTGGCACGTGATACCAATTACCTAAATTTTAAATGTTTAATGTTAAATGAGAACACTTGTTGAGTTTAGTTATAGAATAAAAACTGAATTTATTGATTGATTTTTACTTGCTTATATACATAAAAAATAGCTAAATTAACAAATTTGAAAATAATAAAATTTAATTTAAAATATTGAAATATTGAAAATTGCATTAACAGTAAAAAATGCAGTCGCTGACCGACGCATATCCGTCGGTCAACGATTTATTAGCAGAGCTTTAATTTTTGTTGTTTGCATTTGTCCTGGCTTGTTGTTATGCCAAGGCCATACTATGCTGACTTTGCTTTATTTTCATAAAGCGCATCAACACAATATGTATGCAAGCATAACTTTGTTTGTCATTTATTATTGTTTTACATTGCATTGCTTTGCTTTTATTTTAAACAAAGCAATGCAATGAAATATGTATGTTTGTACCTAAACATCTTGCCCGCCTGAACTGTTTTAAGATGTTATGATGCATTTTTCACTGTTGCACAATATTTGAATTTAGTTTGAATTTGAAGTTAGTTTGAAAGGGAAGCTAAAAATTTTAATAAAAAAAAATATATATATTTTTTCAATTTTAAAACATAATTTCAAAAATTTTTAATATGAATTAAAAAAAAAAAAAAATTTAATCGCAAATTAAATTGTTGGTGATTGCACAAGTTGAGGATCGATGACAAATCTTGGTGCTGGGATGGGTGCGTTGTCTGGCCGTTGTACCGGAGTATGCTTCATTTGTCTCATTTTCCAAATACACCAAATGATGGTGAAGGTAATAAGCAGTAAGGCTGAATAGCTTGTTACGTTGTGATGAGTATTAGCGTTTTGAAACAGTTGAGGCAATTCAATGATTTTATTCTTCTTGATGTTTTCGTGAAGTTGTTTCAATTGTTGTAAGTCATTGCTAAGTTCCAAAGGTGAGTCGTTGTAAATTATCCGTGCTTCGGAAGCGTTGGTAACTAACAGTTCGCTAAATGCAATGTGCGATGCATAAAATGTACCTGTGAATGATTGACGAGCCTGGATGGTTGCAGTATGGTGTTTAAATATGCAATCATCGTGTAGAGTCAGCAAATTCGATCCTTGCAGTTCTAATAGTTCCGTGACGCCACTACAAACTGCAGTAATTTGTGTTGTAAATTTTGATCCAAAAATCCATTGATTTGTATGTTGTAATGGTTGCCAACTAATATCGGTTTTGATTTCTTCCAATATGCAAGTTGAGTCGGTTTTATTTTTTAGCATGTTGATTTCGCAGGAATACGCATATGCTCCTTGATGATATTTTACTTGGTTATTCAAACACAGAATATTGTTTGTCGTTTGTTTAATGGTGACACAAGCTTGAAGTGCGGCAGCCGTTAGTGTAAAATATTGATCTCTATGTGGTGTGACAGCTAGTACGGATGTTTCCGGTCGTATTTTCAGCATTGTTTTATTGGTTATAACAGGAATCGGTATAAGATTGAACAGATCAAATTGTTCATTATCAGTCAATGGTAATTGTATAATAAATATGATATGGTTCTGTGTGATGCCACTCTGCGAAGATATTAGTCCATATAAATCAATCACATCATATTGATCAAAGGGAAGCCGAAGGTTAAGCGGTAAATGCCCTTTTATTTTCATTATTTGTTCTTGAAGTTGCTGTGGTGTTATTAGAATGGGGCTGATTCTGCCATGTCTTGTATCGGCTAATACATCAAAAATAGCAGCTTCAATGTTTAAAACTTTTGAGGCCATTAATGAAAGTTGAGTTACTGTTGATATATAAATCTCCACGAGGTCAATGCGTTTTTCTACATCGTTGAATGTTTTAGAGATATTGTTTGCCTCTTCCTGTAATTTGTTTATTCTTAGCGCGATGGTTTCTGTCTCCTTGGTTACTATGTTTAAAGTAGAATCGATGACTGATGTCTGGTTTTGAATCATGTGTGACAAGACCTCTTCGTTGCTATTTATCTGATTAATCGTTTTTGAAATATTTTCCGCATATTCTGAGTCTAGGACGCCGAAAAGTTTGTCAGCCAGATTTCCAACGATGTTGATGCCCCTCTAGTTTTGCGTCGTCTCGTCATGATCTTCTCATCAGTTTGTAACTCAAGGTTAATGTTGTTAAATTGTTTTGCTAGTTCTAAACACATTGTTTTTTGCTCAAGCAGTGAACAAAGGTGGTCAAGAACTGCGGTGCTGTTTCGAAGAATTTCCAGCTCCCTTTGTATGGGTACAAGATCATAGTAGATAATAACTTTCCATTCTCCGACTATGCGATTCACAGTGCCAATTCCTTCGAAGTATATTCCTGGCTTATTCGGGAACCTTTGCTGGCTAATTGGTGAGCAAAGCGTCAGTGGTAGCAATATGAGTGCTAATATAGTTATTAATAGATTGGGTTCGATGCGACTAATTTTCTTTGGTCCATTTTGGTCAGTGAGTGTTTCTGCCTTTCGCAAACAATTTAAAGGTATGCTGACTTTAAGTGAGTTTAAGTTTCTAATTGTGGTTCAGGGTCTTGAGGATCTTGAGATGTTGATGCAATTGTTGGCAATGGTGCAAGCAGATGGATAGGTCGTTTATAAGTTCCTTGAGATGTTTTTATTTGTGCAACGCGAATTAAACCATCATTTCCTGAAAAGGTTTTTATCACGCGCCCAATTGGCCATTTCATAATTGGCAAATTATCATCTTTAATTTTGACCATTGCACCTTCTTTCAAATTGACCTTTTCTTTTGTCCATTTGCTACGTTGTTGAAGTTGATTCAGATATTCTTTAGACCACCGTGTCCTAAATCCATGTTTTACTCTAGACACTTCTTTCCAGTGAGTAAGTGGGCTTGAAGTCAGCTGCTGATCGAGTAGGTCAACTGGAGCCGTAAGTGGTTCTCCAATCAAAAAATGTCCTGGCGTAAGCGCTGTCAAATCGTTGGGGTCTGTGGAAATAGGTGTCAGTGGTCGTGAGTTTAAGATGGCTTCTATTTCGATCACGACTGTTTCCAGCTCCTCATAGGTGAGTGATGAGGTCAAAACGCTCCTGATTAGCAGATGTTTTGCTGATTTCACAGCCGCCTCCCATAGTCCACCAAAGTGTGGAGCTCTTGGAGGAATGAATTGAAATTGAATACCCTTGTCGCTGCTGTAGCGGATGATATCTTCCCGTGACTTCTGTGAATGAATTGCATCTTCAAGTTCAGCTAACTGTCTTTTGCACCAACGAAATTAGTTGCATTGTCGCAATAAAGATTTTGACAGCGACCTCGTCTACTGATAAAACGACTGAGTGCTCCAATAAAACCATTCGTTGTAAGGTCACTAACCCACTCCAAATGCATCGCTTTTGTTGAAAAACAGCAAAATATGGCTAAGTAGGCTTTTGTTGGCCTTTTTCCTCTAATTTTGTAATGGACCCAGAAAGGGCCACAGTAATCCACTCCAGAATTTAAAAATGGCCGCGATTGTTTAACTCTATCGCTGGGCAAGGCGCCCATGAGCTGTCCAAATAGCTTAGGCTTTGCTTTTGAACATTGTATACAAGAGTGAATTATGTTTCGAGCCGTAATTTTTCCTTTAAGGGGCCAGAAGTTTTGACGCATTATGACGCAATGTTTGTTTTCTTCGTGCTTCATTTGGAAAATTAATTTGCATAATGTGTCGTTGTAGGGCAGTACCATGGGATGTTTTGCATCGTATGGCAGTAATGATGATGCAATGCGTCCACCAACACGCAAAATACCAAATGCGTCAACAAATGGTGCCAAGTTTCCCAATGAACTGGAGTTCTGAACAGCTTTAAATTTCGTAAGGTCCTTAATTTCTTCACTGAATTCTGATGCTTGAATTGTTTTTACTATTGTTAGTAAAGCTGACCGTAATTCTGCTGGTGAAAGAGCTAAATATTCTGGCTTTTGACGATTAAAAGGGCGTCGTAAATATCCAACGGTATGTAGGAGAAATCGAAATGAATTTCGGTGATCGATTTTATTAATTAATGTTTCTAGATCACTCCATTGATGTGTGATTGTAACAACAGCCTTGGTTCTTCTTTCGATGTCATTAGGAACTTCGGATATTTTTGATGCTGGTTTCTTCCACCACTGTTCGCTTCCATACAGGAAAAAAGGTCCATAAAACCACTGTGAGTGCGCAGCAAGCTTGTCTGGATTTATACCCCTGGATAAAACATCAACTGGATTGTCTTTTGATGCAACATGATGCCATTGTTCTGATGTCGTCATTTGATGTATCTGGCTGATTCGATTTGCCACAAAAGTGTGAAGGGTGGAAGATTGAGATTGAATCCATGAAAGTACAATTTCTGAGTCTGACCAGAGGAATGAAGAAATGTTGGTATATTTTAAATCCTTTTTTACACGATTGGTGAGATTTGCACCAAGTACAGCGGCCGATAGTTCTAGTCGAGGTATTGTTAATTTTTTCATTGGTGCAACCTTTGATTTAGCACATAATAATCGCGTGGTTATAGTGCTATCTTTGTAGGTAGCTCTTATGTAGACAGCTGCTCCCTATGCTTGTTCAGATGCATCAACAAAAGTGTGCATTTGTATGTTTTCAGGGACTTGGCTGTTAAATATGTGTCTAGATGTTCTTAGAGTGTTGAGTGTCAATAGATCAATTCTGAACTGTGTCCATTGCTGTAAAAGCTGGGGAGGTAGCTCTTGGTCCCATGGTAGTTTTAGCTCCCAAAGCTTCTGCATAAAAATGTTTGCTTTTACCGTGACTGGTCCGAAAATTCCCAGTGGGTCAAAGATTCGTGCCAAATCTGATGCAACTGCTCTCTTGGTGAGTTGGTTAACTTGATTTATTTGTGTCTTTCCACACAATTCGTCTGAATTTGGACGCCAAATGAGTCCCAATGTTTTAATAGTTTGATTTGCGTCATCATCTAGGTCAAGATTAATTTCTTGGTCTTCACGGGGTATGCCAGCTAGAAGTCGAGGATGATTTGAACACCATTTTCGTAATTTGAATCCAGCTCCCTGCAGTATAGTTGTAATTTGTTGTTGAGTTTCTAAGGCCGTTGCAATGTCGTTTGCGCCGCTCAAACAGTCATCAACATAGAAATCATCACGGATTGTTTGGGCTCCATATGGATATCTGGTCATATTCTGTACTGCTAGGTGCTGTAGACATTTTGTTGCCATATAAGGTGCCGACGTCGTACCGTAAGTAACAGTTTGTAAGCGGTAGTACTGTGGATCTTCAGAATCATCTTTTCTCCAGACTATAAGTTGCTGCGCTGTATCGTCTGCATGCACCAGAATTTGTCGATACATTTTTTCAATATCGGCAGTAAAAACAAAACGATGAGATCTAAATCGAAGCAATATAGTGAATAATTCGCTTTGAACAGTTGGACCCTTTTGTAAGATTTCGTTAAGTGACAGCCCAGTTGATGTTTTTGCTGAAGCGTCAAACACGACTCGTAGCTTGGTTGTACTACTATCCGGCTTTTCAACATAGTGGTGAGGAATGAAGTAATTTGTTGACGGAATGTATTGATTTTGGATCTTCTGCATGTGTCCTAAAGCTTCATATTCTTGCATAAATTTTACGTATTCTGCTCGAATTGTAGGATTGTTTTTAAGTCTTTTCTCCATTAGTTTAAAACGTCGTTCAGCTTGGTGTCAAGAATCTCCCAAAGATGATGGTGTGTCAGAAAAAGGAAGTCGAACGACAAATCTCCCTTGTTGATTTCTGGATACGGTGTTTGCAAAATGAGTCTCACACAGTGATTCAGCTGCTGTTAAACCTTTTGTTTCTTCATTGAAGTTATCGAGTTTCCAAAATCTTTCTAAAATTTCGCCCAACCTTTCTTCTTCATCTGCAAATATGGCACATGTTGCATTTTCAGTTATTTCAATTTTAGACTTTCCAATAAATATCCATCCCAAAATAGTATTTTGTAGTAAAGGTAAGCCGTTTCATAATTTTAACTGGTTTGGACGTAGAAATTCATGATAAAATTCTGCTCCAATAAGGACATCAATGTTTTCAGGCTTAAAAAATTGGGGATCTGCTAGTTCTATGTTCTCCGGAATATTCCAGTCCTTTACATTTATTTCTTGTGATGGCTGAGCTGGGACTATTTTTGGAAGAACAAAGGCCTCTAACCTTGTGCAAAAGTCTCCAAATCGTGTTTCTAAACCAACATTGACACGGGAGGTTGATAATTTGGTTCGGAATCCAACTCCTTCTATTGACAGTGTTGAATTTGTTGTAGATAATGATAGTCTGTTAATAAGTCTTTGTGTAACTAAGTTGACCTGCGATCCCGAGTCAAGCACAGCACGAACTTCACATGTCTGCCCGTTATTCGCCACTATTTTTACTTTAGCTGTTGCTAGAAGTACATAACTTTGTTTTGCTGAATGACTTTGGCTGTTTGTAGTTGAAATAACAACCGAAGTCGCTTCTTTGGAAGTCTGTGAATTCGACGCCGCTACTGATGATTTTATAGATTGTTGTGTTGGTTTGCTTTGCTCCAAATGCAATAAAGTATTGTGTCTTTTATTACATTTTTTGCAAGATCCTTGCTTACAATTTTTTGTTTTATGATCTGATTTGAAGCAATTAACACAAAGCTCTTTTGATTGAACCCACTTAAGGCGCTCTGATGGAGTCATTTGAGCTTTAAATTTTTCACAGTAAAAAAGCGGGTGGCCCTTTTCATTGCAAAGTTTGCATGAAATTGATGATACTGTCGATAATGCCAACTTATAATTTTCTTTTGTTGCTGGTAATTTTTGATGTTTGTTACTACTTCCTATTGCTTCCAAGGCCTGGAAGCGATTCTTGAGAAATGTTAGAAATTTCGCTATTGTCTGCAACTCTCTGGGGTCTTGCAGCGCCTGTTCGTACATCATGTGACTTTGATTATCCAATTTCTTTATCAAGATATGAAGTAGCAGAGGGTCCCAGTTGGATGTGTCGATTCTCAGATTTTTAAAAGCAGCCAAACTTTCGTGAATGGTATCATGAAAGTTTCTTATGACTTTGGCTTCTGATGTGAGATTCGGCAGGGATAGTAAGCGTTGTATAATGGCTGAAGTTAGAACCCTTTTATTATTAAACCGATCTTTTAATGCTGCCCATGCTATTTCATAGATGTCTTCTGTCAATTCCAAATGTCTAATTGCTCGTTCTGCTTCGCCAGAAACATTCGTTTTCAAATACCACATTTTTTGAATTTGTGGAATAGGTTGATGATGAATCATCCGTGTGAAGACGTCTGAAAAGGTCTGCCACTTCAAGTAGTCACCGTCAAATTTCGGAACTGACATCTTTGGAAGTTGTATCGATGTGTATTGATTTGCTTGCGGATTACAACTTTGTCTTGACAATTCTTCTTTTAGCAGTATAACTCTGGTTTCCAGTTCCGTATATGACAGCATGTCATATACTTCCGCCTCTGGGTCTTCACATATAGCCCAAATTTGAAAATGGGCTTCTTCAATCTTGCTCCATAGATTATTCAATACTATCAGGCACTGAGCTGGGGCTTCCTCTTTAGACTTGCCTGCGAATAAGCGCTCCAATGAAGTTATCATAGCCTTTTGCTTCCTACACCATAAACCGAACTGAGGGTCGTTGATGACTTTCAAGGTAGAGGACTGCTCTTGATGATTAAGAATTGATTGTTTTTGACTAGCCGGTTGCAAAGGCTTGACTGTTGCTGGATTTTGATTCCTTGTGTCTGGTATGGATAATGATTCTAACCTTTGTATTTCAGCTTCGAATAATTTGATGTAGTCATTTGTAAGATCAGTAATTTGGTTATAGTAACCATGATCCATTGGCTGATCAATGAGTGTACGGAGCTTTGTGTCCATCTCCTCGAACTGGTCCCATGCTGTGCGAAGACACTGAAGCCGCTCAATAAAATATGCAGCTGTAGTCTTTCTGCTTGCTGAGTCCTTTTTAAAGTTGACTATGAGTCGCTGGATTTCAGCACCCGTACCCTGTTGGGTCTTCAGAAAATCGTTGAAAGTAGCCATGGATTCCTTGGGTCACAATGTAGCCGAAATGTCGGGGTCACCAAAATGTTTGTACAACTGTGGTACAAATGTTTTGTTGAGTTTTAGGTGGTACACCAAAAGCTGTTTAAATTATGTTGGCAATTTGGCACGTGATACCAATTACCTAAATTTTAAATGTTTAATGTTAAATGATAACACTTGTTGAGTTTAGTTATAGAATAAAAACTGAATTTATTGATTGATTTTTACTTGCTTATATACATAAAAAATAGCTAAATTAACAAATTTGAAAATAATAAAATTTAATTTAAAATATTGAAATATTGAAAATTGCATTAACAGTAAAAAATGCAGTCGCTGACCGACGCATATCCGTCGGTCAACGATTTATTAGCAGAGCTTTCATTTTTGTTGTTTGCATTTGTCCTGGCTTGTTGTTATGCCAAGGCCATACTATGCTGACTTTGCTTTATTTTCATAAAGCGCATCAACACAATATGTATGCAAGCATAACTTTGTTTGTCATTTATTATTGTTTTACATTGCATTGCTTTGCTTTTATTTTAAACAAAGCAATGCAATGAAATATGTATGTTTGTACCTAAACAAGTTCTTTCATGGTATCGTTGCCTAAAATACCATCAAATTTATCTAAGCCTGGTAGGATAAAGAATTTAATTTTCTTGAAATCAGGTCCAAAAATATCGAGCATAGCGTGGTGGGTAATTTTTATTTTCCCTGCTATTGAATTAGCGAAAAATGGATTCTGATTTGGTATTGGATTTCGTATGTAACGTTCTTTAATATAATTTTTATTGGATCCTGTATCAAGCAGGATCTTAACAATTTTTCTACCCTTCGTTTGCAGTTCGTAATACGGTAACGAAGAGTAATTTAATCTAAAAAATGAACGTCCTGTGAGTCCTCTATTTGTTCTTCTTGTTCATCAAAATTTGATTGATTGTACTCTTAAAGAGTTTGGTCGAAGTTGTAATTTTCATTTTCGTCCTCTAAATTGTTATTGACATTATTAATCTCTTGCGTATCTGTATAGTATGATCTTTGGAATTTATTAGGAATTTGATGATGTTGGTCAGAACTGTTATTTCTTTTTTGCGGTTGGGACTGGTATGCATTTTGGTATCTAATTTGATTTGTTTGGAATCTATGGTTTTGAGGAGAGGAAGTTGGTCTATTTTGGTAGTTAACCATTCTTGATTGAATGGTTCTGTCTATTTCCATGGGCTCTGGCCTTGGCTGTGGTTTGGGTGGTAAATTCTATCTGTTTTGAGTTGGAAATTGTTGGTTATTGAACGGTTCTGTCCTCATGGGGAATTGTTGAGGCCTTGGTAAAAATTGTTGGGGTCTTGGTGGATGTTGTGGGAAACATGCTAGTTCAGGAAAGAATTGCGATCGAAAGGCGGGTTTATGACTAATCCTGTTTCTTGGCGGTACTTGTGGTGTTATGGAATTATTCGAAAACCTATTTTGGGTTGCATGACTATTCTATATTGTTGGTAAAAGTCTGGAATAGATGAATGACCTTGTACTAATGTAGTCAGTTGGTATTCTAGCATTCCGAGGTCTCTTTTATCTGCATAATGCAAGATTAAACATTTTGAAATTTTCTTCCAATTAAGTGGTGTGTTATAGGATTCCAGTGCTATATCAGCATGGCCTACAATTTTGTTTCTTATCACACTCAAAATTCCAAAATATTTTGGTGTGCCCCGTATCGGTTCGTACATTTTAAGAATTCTATCTACACTCTTTTTAAATGAAATAAACTCACTCGGATTTCCTGAAAATTCGCGTAAGCATTTTACAACATCTGGTATTTTTTCCATACCAGATAAATCGCTTGTTCTAGTGGTCGGTATTGTTTCGTCCATTTCATCTTCCACAAATGGATTGCTATTGTTGTCTAATACTTCTGTTACTATTTGTCGTATTCGGTCAGTCAAGTTCGTGTAAGTATTTGCATATCTACTTGTACCTATTGTCGGTTGGTCGTTTATCAATTGGGATGAGGATGATAGGGAAAGGTTTCCTAGCCGATCGGCTAGATCACTTGGCTCATTTTCGTTTGCCATATTGGAATGAATTGTAAAATTATTATTTTCGTTAAAATGTTTACTTTAAATTACTTCAATGGTATTATTTTTTGTTTTATTTCTTGCTTCTGTGAATCAAATTCAGCGAATTATTTTTTTGGTTGAATTGAATTATATAATTAAATTATTATTATCAATATAATTTTTTATTTTAGCACGCTTAATAATATTTTCTGATAACTTAAATTCTTAACTTACTATTCTAAAACTACGGGTACTATCATTTGTGCCTCCAACTGATGTCTTGAAAGTAATCCTTTTTTTTCCGATGAGGTGCTTAATCTGCAGCGGTGACTCAAGGCTTCCTTTGACGTCTTTATTTAGTTGGATTCCGGGAAAAGTTTTTAGGTTTTACACCGAAAGTACTTTTAGACTTTTTTAGGATCTTAGAATTGTTCGAATAAATAGTTCAAAACTTTCTTAGGATTTTTTCACTTATTTATTTCAACAACTCTTAACAGTTATTAAGTTTGCAGATTTTATAAAAACTTTTTTAGGATTTTTATTATTATTCCACTTTAAATTGTGTTCAAAATTTGAAACGTTTTTAGGATTTCCTTACCTTGTTGATTTTTAAAGTTCACGAATTTTTTTTAGATTTCTTTTGTATTAAAGCTTTTTTAGGAATTTCTTTTAATTGTCTGCAATTAGTTTTTTCACTTTATAACTGAGTACTGCACTTTTGAAGGTCCCTGCTCGGGCGCCAATTAATAAAATCTCTTTTGATTTTATTTAAAAAAAAAATATCTTTATTTCATTTCTTTGACTTAACTTAATCAAAACTAAACTTAAACTGACTTAATAATATTCTGTACTTATTCAAGAAACCTTAAACTGTTTGGGATTATTGTTGTTGTTGTAACTGCATGAGCCGCTGCCAGCGTCACACGTTTTGTAGACGAGTCCCTCGCATGCAGGCATCAGGTTGCATCCAGCTTAGTTCAGAATTTGGTGCTTATATGCATTTGGTGGGAAAATGCATGATCAGCAGTTTCCTAATGTTAACTTACAATATATAAAATGTGCATCTTGGCACAAAACGTAAACAAACTTCTTTATCGCTTATTGGCACGGGAGTGCAGCAACAAGAGGAAAAAGCAAAGCAAACAGCATCGAACATTTTGTGCGTGGCAACATGCATGGCGTTGTTTGACAAAACATAAAATATATTTTTGAGAGCGATCATATGCGAACGTGATTTACATTCTTTTCATTGTGGGTAGTTTTGAAATTTTATAAAAAAAATTGTATAATGAATTTATAAATTTTGTAAATTGCATAAAGAATACATATATAGAATGCGCATCACAAAACGCAAACATTTTTCTTTATCACTCATTAAAGCGGGGGTAGTAACAAGACGAAAAAACCGAGCAGCAACAACCAGCATCAAACGTTTTGAGTGAGTAGCATCAAACGTTTTGAGTGAACCAATCATCTGTTGCAACATGAATGGTGTTGTTTGACAAAGCACACAATGTGTTTGTAAGGGCTATGTTATGCTGGCGGTCATGGGCTCGTCATGGTCACGCATTGTTGTTGTTTCAATGTAAATTGAAAAATTGAGAGCGAGAGAGAGAGAGAATAAATTTAGCCCACCACGGTCAGCAAATGATTCGATAAAAATATGAAATCACGGGATCAAAACAGTGTTGCGTTGTGGAACTATTTACAACATTTGTGTCTTCGCATTAAAATAGTACAATTTCAATGCGAAATGTATGAAAGCAGTAATGAATCCTGCTTAATAGCAACACTCAAATATGTTCAACGATGATACTTTTTACGAATAAAGTACAAAAAGTAGCAAAAAGTATGCGAATGTTTGGGGATCATATGACCTCAGTATAACATACTTTGGGCACAGAGCTCATCAAATGCAAAAAGAGCGCAAAAAGTGACCTGACCAGGGATCATTTGACCGCTAGCATAACATCCCCCTAAGAGTGATCGACATTTGTAGCTTTGCTGGCCCTTTTGAAATTTCATTGTTTTCTGAAATGCTGATCTGACAAGTCGTTGTGATGGCAAAAAATAAAATAAAAAAAAAATTACCTAAAGTCCGGCATTGAATTCTGTGTGCAGACTTGTAAAAAATCAAGTCGAAATTTTCCTAATATTAAATTATTTAGATTTCCTTCATATGATTTAGAAATTGGTCAAATATGTCGAGAAAAATGCAATGTACTAGATTACGATTCAAATTTGTACATTTGTGAGGGCCATTTTTTTAGCTCATTTATCGGCAAGAAAAAACTTAAATCTGGTGCTATTCCAACACTTAATTTAAATGAAGTGGGAGAAGAGGATTTGGAAGAAGATTTTTCTTTCTTTGAATCTGCACCTAAAAGGCGATGGTTTAGCGACTCTGTTGAAGGGTATTGCAGTAATTGCAATAAATTTGTTAAATTAACTTTCTATAAGAAACAATGTAATGATGTACTTAGAAAATATAAATAGTTGCAAAAAGATTTAAAGTTAAAAAAACAAACTAAATCACTTAAAGTGTCAGTTAATATAAGGAGGTCGGTTCAGGAAATAAAAAAAGATATTGAAGGCTTAGAAAGTATTAGTGAAGAGTCTAAAATTTTTTGTAAATTATTAGTAAGTTCAAGATCTAAAGAATATTCTAATGAAGTAAAGTTTTTGGCTCAAAATATATATTATATATCACAATCTACTTATATTTTCCTGAGATAAGTTAAACCTTAACCTACCCTATGTCTCTACCTTAAATCGATGGGCTCCCATTAAGTTTCTCAGCCAGGTTTTAAAAATTCTTCTTTTGAAGCTTTAAGAAACAGATGCACCGAATTAAAAGAAAGCGAAAGGGATAACATGATTTTATTGATGGATGAAATGGCTATCAAAAATGATTTAAGATATAATTTCAAATTGGACGTTATAGATGGTTTTGAAGACAATGGTTTTGAAAGAACCAAAAGAATTGGTAAACAAGTGTGTATGTTTATGCTTAAATAAATGTTTTCCAATTGGGCCATTATTTTAAATTATTTTATATCAGAAAATGGCCTATCTGCTGATAATTTTTGTAAAATTATCCTTGAAAATTTAAGCATAATAGATAGCATCGGCGTTTCGGTGACCGTTTTAGTTTGCGACCAAGGATCCTCGAATAGAAAAAGTTTTAATAGATTAGGAATCACTTTAGAAAAGCCATTCTTTGAATTCAAAAATACAAATATTTACTGCATGTATGATTTTTCACACTTGGTGAAATCTTTAAGAAATGGGTTGCTGAGCTGTATGCAAAAACAAAAATGTGTCCGAAATTAACAAGGCAACACATCTTCCCAAACTCTTTTGAAAAAATTAGAGTCAAATTTGCAACACAAGTATTCAGCCAAACAGTAAAAGCTGTCATTAAGACTATACTTGACACGGTAGGTTTCAAAAAAAAAAAAGCGCTTCTCGCTGCCTAGTATTAAACTTTGTTAGTTTTAAGTTTATTACAATAAAATTGACATCGGTCAACGAAAGTTCGCTTTTTTGAATTCGTGTTTTTTATTTATTTCGAAGAGTTTCCCCCCAGTTAATTAGTTAAAGTGTTAACTTCAATATCCCCCACCCCCCCTCGTTTCAAAAATATTCATGGTCCATCTTTTATTATTTATTTATTTATTATTTATGGTTTATCTTTTATTCTAACACATTTTATTATTTCACATAAAGATTTATTTATATATATTTATATAAAAAATACCAATAAATTTAATAAGAGAAAAAAAGTGACATTCGGGTTAAGTTCGCCTAATTTGCACATTTTTTCCGTAAGGTTGTAAATTTTTAATAAGTTTTAATTTTTATAAAGTTATATATATATACATATATGTGTTCTTCAACCAACAAATTTTTGGCGGAAAGGCTGTTTATGTATATATAGCTTTATATAAAAAAGGTTCTTGAACTTCGTTCGGTGCAATAGTCTATCACATATCGCCAAAGTGTTTTTTTTTAATTTTTTGTGCTCTCCGTCGACTTCTATCCATACATAAGTAGAAGTCTGATACGGTGTTTTGCTAAAATTATTTTTGGCAAAATAATAATAATTATAAAATTATTAATATTTTTGGAGCCAAAAATTGAAGACAAGTGTTGTGATTAGGAGTCTTAGCAGCACTTCAGCGCTCTTATCCAACAATTTTTGCATTCTTCTTTGTGCGGTGACCGTACCGATCGAAGCCAATACCGCGTCTTGTGCTAGTAAAAAGCAACCCCAAGTTGTGCTTTTTACATTTAACTCTCTCACGCAATCATTTCCTTTGTGTGCGTTCGAATCTGAGACTGCATCTCGTGCCAATTGCGCTTGGTGAACGGCTCGTCAGCTGGCTGCATATAATTGCAGTGAGAGAGTAAATACGCCGTACAGTGGGACTAAGACGTAAATTTTCAAACAAAATTTGCTTAGTTTATTTTCTTAGGAAAATTGCACTGTGGGTCAAGCACATAATTTTGCAAATAAAAATTGTTTTTTTTGAACTTGCGTAAAAAAAAATATATAGAAGCAAAAAAATTAATTAAAATAAAAAAAAAGATTTTTCTTAAATTCAATTGGTCATATTTTTAAACATATATATTGTATAGAAATAAAATTAAATAGATTTTTTGTGATATTTTTTATGAAAATTTTTTAGAATTGTTTTTTTTTAATTTTAAACCAAATTTATCTTATTTTAAACCGTGCTGTTTCGAAGGATTTTTGTACATTTTTTTTGTACAATTTTTATAAATTTTTGAGAAAAAATATTTTGTTTTCTTATTGCTTAAAGAGAAAAAAAAATTTTAACAAGAGATAAAAATAAAAATAAGATGTCTCACTTACAGATATTTATACAGTTGTCTGATGCTCTCGTCGAATTCGAAGCGGACTTCAATGCCGCCGAATATCACGACGTTTTCTCCCTGAAAGCTCAAAACGAAGAGTTGAGAGCCCAGTGGAAAAATTTCTGAACTGTCTCAGAATAAGCCCTAAAAGTAAACAATTGCTTCAGAGCCGGCGGCGGCAATGGGCCACAGTATGCCTGTGCCGCCATGCGATACTGAGGTTTTCAGTGGTGATTACCTCTCATGGCCGTCCTTTAGGGACATGTTTACGGCCAGTTACATAATGAACTCGCGGTTAGCTTCAGTGGAAAAACTCTTCCACTAAAATCAAAAAACAAGTGGTGAAGCAAAAGAGATTGTTCGGAAATCTTCATTGACCAATGATGGTTTTGCTTAAGCTTGGCCAGATTTGTCTGACCGATAAGAGAATAAACGTATCATGGTCAACAGCCAGCTTAAAATATTATTTAATTTACCCCAGGTGCCAAAAGAATCTGGCACAGAACTGAAAAAGCTTCAAAGAGATATCAATGGTTGTATTTTTGCTCTAAAAATGCACAACATTGATATCAATAACTGGGATGCAATCTTCATTTATCTTTGCTCTACAAGATTGCCCGAGGTCACGCTCTCCCTATGGGAGCAGTCTATTTCGAATAAAAACGAAATTCCAAAATGGGCAGACCTCGATTCCTTCCTCACAAGCCGGTTTCAAACTCTTGAAACCGTGTCTGATATTCGCATCTCTAGTGGCGCAATACCCAGACAAATTTCAGCTTCAACCTCCTCCAACTCCAAATCAAACCAGAGCAGTTCATCTGGTAAAAAGGTATATAATTACCAAATTAAAATTGCTCCTGCGAATTGTAAGCTGTGTTCCACAGAACCACATTCAATTAGCTTTTGTCCAAGATTTCTTAGAATGGACACCAATAATCGACTATCAATTGTTAGAAAATACAAATTTTGTATCAATTGTTTAGCTCACTCTCATGAGGTGAAAGAGTGCAAGAGTCAATATTCGTGAGTGATGTGCAAACAACGTCATAACACTCTCTTGCATCGAGACTTGACTCCGCCACAATCTCCTGTTTCGAGTATTGACTCAGGTAGGTCAAGCTCTCAACCCAACCCCCCGGGCTCTAACACACAATCTCATTCTACTTTAATACAGTCCACTAGCAATGACATTCAATCATGCTTCGCTACCACTACCAAACACGTATTGCTTGGTACAGCAATGGTGATCATATGCCACCTAGGATCTGCGTACACAACTAGAGCTCTTATCGACTCTGGCTCTGAAGGTACGTTCGTATCTGAAAGAGTGCAGAAGCTATTGAAGTTGTCCACAAGAGCCGTAAACGCTCAAGTTCCGGGGCTTAACAACGCAGTTTCAGCGCAAGTGACCAAAGCTTGCGAAATAATTCTCAGTTCGCCTAGAAATAGGCAATTTCAAATAGAAGCTACAGCATTTGTGCTGTCTCGCTTAACTGGGAATCTGCCGTCATGCTCCATTGATCCTTCCTTGTGTAAGAGCTTGCCAGATTTACAATTGGCCGACCCACATTTCTTCAGAAGCGATCAAATCGATGTACTAATCGGTGGCGATTTGTACCCTGCTATCATTCTTGATGGCATTCCAAGAAACATTCTTGGATCACTATTGGTACAAGAAACAGTTTTTGGCTGGATATTCACAGGCCCTATGCCTTGTAACGAAATATCCAGCTTTACTACCTGTTTGAGCCATTATAGTGAAGTTGCGATCGATAAGCAGATCGCACGTTTTTGGGAGTTGGAGGAATTACCTAAAAAACAATTTTTATCCCAAACTGATAAGTTTTGTGAGGAAAATGATCAGAAAACCACTAAACGCGATGACAAGGGGCGATATATAGTAACCTTACCATTTAAAAGTGGATTCCCTGATATTAATCTTGGATTTTCTCGAGGTATTGCCTTCAAGCAGTGCGCTAGAAACGAAACTCGATTGACAAAAAATCCTGAACTTAAGACGCAGTATGAAGAAGTAGTAAATGATTACTTCAGATTGGGTCACATGAGAAAAGTTTTACCCCCTAAGTTTGGAATGTCGCCATGCCATTATTATTTACCGCATCATGCGGTGATAAAACCAGAGAGTACTACTACCAAAGTTAGGGTAGTATTCAATGCGTCAAGTCCTACATCAAATGGAGTCAGCTTAAATGATGTCCTGCACGCAGGTCCAGTTCTTCAAGCCGACTTGACGCTTCTGGTATTGAAATGGCGGTTCATCAAATACGTATTTAATGGTGACATTCAGCAAATGTACCGCCAGATTCTGGTTGATCCAAAACATTCCGTCTTTCAACGAATTCTATTTCGAAGCTCACCTGAAGATGTCATTCAGGATTATGAGCTTAAAACAGTAACCTTTGGCCTAAACTGTGCTCCATACCTAGCCATTAGAACCATGCTGCAATTAGCACATGATGTTCAGCAGCAATGTCCTCTTGCTGCACAAATTTTGCGACATTTCACATATGTCGACGATGCTCTTGCGGGAGCTCACGACGTGAAAAGCGCAATAAAAGCTAGAAATGAGCTTATCGCTGCCTTAGACTCTGCAGGTTTTACTATGCGGAAATGGACTGCAAATGGACTTCAAGCATTTCTTGAATCTTATACAAAACGTGAAGGGCTATCAATGATCGCTCAACTATTCGATCCTGCTGCTTGGCTGGCACCTATAGTGGTGACAGTGAAAATTCTTATGCAGCGTATCTGATTGGATGAAATTGAGTGGGATGAAAATCTCCCATCTCACATTTTTCAATCTTGGCAAACCTTCTTGCTAGATTACGAACATATAAATAATTCGTATACCACGGTTTGTTGGGTTCTCACCTGATTCCGACGTAGAGTTTCACGCCTTTTGCGATGCTTCTGAAAAAGCATATGCTGCGTCGATATACATTCGTGTGAAACAGAATGATTGTATTGTCAGTCATTTACTTTACGCAAAAAGCAAAGTGGCTCCAGTCAAGACGTTCTCACTCCCTCGGCTTGAATTATGTGGTGCAGCCCTTCTCGCGGAAATGGTAGACACCTTGCTGTCGCACCTCGAAATAGAAAGGCATATATTGTATTGTTAGACAGATTCCACAATCGTGCTTGCCTGGCTGTGTAAGCCCCCGTGTTCCTGGGCAACCTTCGTCGCCAATAGAGTGTCAAAAGTGGCAGAGAAAGTAGGAATTCAAAATTGGTTTCATGTAGATACTCATGAAAACCCAGCAGACTTAGCGGCGCGTGGAGTTACACCAAAAGAGCTGATTGACAACACTCTTTGGTGGCATGGGCCGTCTTGGCTCGCACTCGAACGATCTGTGTGGCAAGGAAAAGCTCAGTCTACAGATCTAGAAACATCACTCGAACGCAAAGCTGTGAAAGTGCACTTTGCATATTTTTTGGAGTATGAGGATATTTTAGAGCGTTTTTCTGCACTGCCACGTGGATTAAGAGTGTTAGCTTACGGGTTTCGTTTTCTGTATCACACTCATCCACATTTGGGTGCGACGTTCTCAAAAAAATCAACCTGTCTTCAAAGTGCAGAATTTATTTCGTGAAAACTCGATTAGTTCTACTATGCCAAAAATCAGTTTTTCCAAACGAATATCATTGTTTGGAAACAAATCAAATGATTGGATCTAAGAGTTCACTTCTTGCTCTTAATCCATTTCTGCACAACGACAATTTACTACGTGTTGGGGGACGACTAGCCTCTTCCCCAATTTTATCATACGTTGAAAATCATCCAATTATATTGCCATATAATTGCCATTTCTCACGTCTTTTAGTACGCTTCGTTCATGAGATTTCACTTCATGGATGGAACCAGTTAGTGCTTCGACTTATTCGAATGCAATATTGGATCCTACGTGCTAAAACCCTTATCAAAACCACTTTACACAATTGCAAAACTTGTGTCGTTCACATGAAACGCGAGAGAACAAAAATAATGGCTGCTCTGTCAGCTGAGCGAACGGTTATTTCACGACCATTTGCGTCCACTGTCATCGACTTCGCTGGCCCTTTCGAGATCAAAAGCTACATAGGTAGATCGTGCCGAATAAGTAAGGGCTATGTTTGTTTATTTGTGTGCTTCTCAACTAAGGCAATTCATCTCGAAGCCACTAGCGATTTATCAACCGCTACTTTTCTAGCAGCTTTATCTCTCTGATTTATTTCTAGGCGTGGCTGCCCAGCAAATGTGTACTCTGACAATGGTACAAACTTTGTCGGAGCCTCAAATATCTTAAAAAAGGATTTTAAAACCTTTCTAAGTGCGTCACATGATGCCATACTAACGCAGTACGCGAATCAAGAAATCTCATGGCATTTCATTCCAGCTGGTGCTCCCCATATGGGAGAATTATGGGAAGCTGGAGTCAAAAGCTTTAAGACGCATTTTAAAAAGATGGCCGGAAGTATGAAGTATACTTTCGAAGAATTTACAACTTTACTTAATCGAATCGAATCGTGTCTTAACTCGAGGCCACTTTCCGCCATGTCCGAAAATCCATCTGATTTTCAATCTCTTACTCCAGGTCATTTCTTGGTCGGCAGTCCACTGATAGCGCAAGTGGAGCCAGAAATAACTGATCAGCCTCTGAGATAGTCAAGGCTATGCATCAGCACTTTTGCCACCGATGGAAAAATGAATACTTGAAAGAGATGCATAGGCGTGCAAAGTGGCAAACTCCTCAGTTAGATTTCAAGGTTAACGACTTAGTCGTTATCAAAGAAGACAATTTACCAGCGAATGAATGGCGATTAGGTCGAATATTAAAAGTTTACGTTGGCAACGATAAAAAAGTCCGCGTAGCTGACGTTCGCACTGGAAAAGGTTGCGTTACGCGTCCAATTGTGAAGCTCGTAGCCATTTCGACAAACTAACTCGGTCACTATTTTCTCGCCTAACCCATTTTCTTTTTCGTTTCTTTTCTTTTCTTCTCGTTTCAGAATGTCAACAATCAACTTAGTGCGTGACTTGCTCGATGAGATGATCCTCGCGACCGATTCTGAGATGGCCCCCAGCGAGACCGACATGGTGCGAGAGAGTGCGCCAGCTCCTGAAAGCTCCCTGGGACGCGCAAGTCCGGTGCGAAGCGCGCTGTCGAGTGTGGTTGCCGTAGTGACGCGCGACGACGCTCTTCCGAAATGAAGTCTGTGCTCCATGGAGCACAACCAGGCATCGTGCCGGCGGTTCCTTGATATGAACCTGGAGGAGCGGTTGAGAGCTGTATTAATGTATTACTACTGCTCCAATTGCCTCTCCGCGGTTCATATGCGAAGGGACTGTCGGAGCAATGGCAGATGCCGTCATTGCGGTGATGATCACCACAGTCTGCTGTGGTGACGTCCAAGACGTCCGTCTTGGAAGGGACCACAGTCGACGTTACCATCTGCGTCGTTGGCCAGGGACCATTTCCCGAAGCGGTCCCCTTCCAAGAAGAGACCGCGGTCGAATTCACCGCCAGCCTCTTCGGCTAGGGACCTTTTCCCGAAGCGGTCTCCTCCCGAAAGACCATCTACGACATGCTCCCGACTGCTGTGGTGAGTACGTGGGCAACGGGTGGCCTGGTAAAGGAACGTGCCATCCTGGATGCGTGCCTTCCCCAGTCGCGGATCGCCAGCCAGTTGGTACGCCGATGGAAGTTGGTACGATGGTAGTCCTGTTGGGAGTCGATGTATATTCCCGGCTAATGCAGCCCGGTAGCCTGCCGATGGGTTTTAGCATGCCGTTGGCCCAGAACTCGATCTTCGGCTGGGTTCTATCAGGACAGGCTGCCTGGTAGCGTCTTGCATTCCTGCAAGGCGGGCGACATGTTGAGCTCACAATTAAGCACCGTGTGCTTATTAAGCTGCCGTAGCAGAGTCAAGCTGCCGCTCTTAATTTACACTTCTCTTCTCTTTTCTTTTGGGCAGCGCTTCTCGCTGCCTAGTATTAAACTTTGTTAGTTTTAAGTTTATTACAAGAAAATCGACATCGGTCAACGAAAGTTCGCTTTTTTTGAATTCGTGTTTTTTATTTAGTTCGAAGAGTTTCCCTCCAGTTAGTTAGTTAAAGTGTTAACTTCAATATCCCCTCCCCCCACCCGTTAGAAAACTATTCAATGACAAAATCATTAAATCAAGATAAACTTCAAAATACTTTTGCAAGACTGCGTCAAACTGCGTCAATACTGCGGAGGAAATAATAATAATCCTTCAGTCTCTGAGTTAAACAATTATCATTTAGTAATTCTGAAGAGGTCGCTGATTTGAATTTTAATATAGATCCAAATATATTATCCAAAGAATGTATTAATACTGCAACAGATTTAGATGAAGAAACATATAGGAATGATTCCAAAGAGATTGATTTTAATAGCGATACATATGTTAATTATTTTATGGAGGATGCTTTCACGAATTCCAAAGAAATGAATCTTGAACTAGTATCCATTAGATATTTTATAGGTTATGTAGCCTACAAAATCCTGCCAAAATTGAATTGCGATAAATGTTATCAAGAAATAAGAAAAACAGACGAGGTTTTAACTTTTCCTAATGAACTTTTCATTTTTCATAAAAATTATGAATCAGTTACCGATTTTGGAAATTTTGTAGCACCATCCCAAAAGTTTTTGGAAGTTAATAAAAAACATATTATAATATTCAATAATACCTTTAGAGCACAACCGTATAAAATAGGCATTAAAGCTTCGTGAATCGTGTAATAGATTATCTCCAGAATGGTGTTACGATACCTGCTTTGACCACAAATTAAAAATTTTGGTTTACCTTATACTAATCCTTTTAAGAAAGCATTGCTCTTGGGCTGTAGAACAAACTGCTAATTTGAAGAAGCAACGAAAACTAAAAATAATTACATCCTAGTAGAGTTGCGATAAAACATTGCATTCTCCTTAATGTTATATTTTTCTATTAATCTTATTCTTATTTTTACTCTTACTCTAACTATAACTCTTACCCTCAATCTCACTTTCACTCTCACTTTTACTCATATTCTTACTCTTACTATTACTCTTACTCTTACTCTTACTCTTACTCTTACTCTTACTCTTACTGTTGCTCTTACTCTTACTCTTACTCTTACTCTTACTCTTACTCTTACTCTTACTCTTACTCTTACTCTTACTCTTACTCTTACTCTTACTCTTACTCTTACTCTTACTCTTACTCTTACTCTTGTTCTTGTTTTTGTTCTTGTTCTTTTTCTTGTTCTCATTCTTGTTCTTGTTCTTGTTCTTCTTCTTGTTCTTGTTCTTGTTCTTGTTCTTGTTCTTGTTCTTGTTCTTGTCCTTGTTCTTGTTCTTGTTCTTGTTCTTGTTCTTGTTCTTGTTCTTGTTCTTGTTCTTGTTCTTGTTCTTGTTCTTGTTCTTGTTCTTGTTCTTGTTCTTGTTCTTGTTCTTGTTCTTGTTCTTGTTCTTCTTCTTGTTCTTGTTCTTGTTCTTCTTCTTGTTCTTGTTCTTGTTCTTGTTCTTGTTCTTGTTCTTGTCCTTGTTCTTGTTCTTGTTCTTGGTCTTGTTCTTGTTCTTGTTCTTGTTCTTGTTCTTGTTCTTGTTCTTGTTCTTGTTCTTGTTCTTGTTCTTCTTCTTGTTCTTGTTCTTGTTCTTGTTCTTGTTCTTGTTCTTGTTCTTGTTCTTGTTCTTGTTCTTGTTCTTGTTCTTGTTCTTGTTCTTGTTCTTGTTCTTGTTCTTGTTCTTGTTCTTGTTCTTGTTCTTGTTCTTGTTCTTGTTCTTGTTCTTGTTCTTGTTCTTGTTCTTGTTCTTGTTCTTGTTCTTGTTCTTGTTCTTGTTCTTGTTCTTGTTCTTGTTCTTGTTCTTGTTCTTGTTCTTGTTCTTCTTCTTCTTCTTGTTCTTGTTCTTCTTCTTGTTCTTGTTCTTGTTCTTGTTCTTGTTCTTGTTCTTGTTCTTCTTCTTGTTCTTGTTCTTGTTCTTGTTCTTGTTCTTGTTCTTGTTCTTGTTCTTGTTCTTGTTCTTGTTCTTGTTCTTGTTCTTGTTCTTGTTCTTGTTCTTGTTCTTGTTCTTGTTCTTGTTCTTCTTCTTGTTCTTGTTTTTGTTCTTGTTCTTGTTCTTGTTCTTGTTCTTGTTCTTGTTCTTCTTCTTGTTCTTGTTCTTGTTCTTGTTCTTGTTCTTGTTCTTGTTCTTGTTCTTGTTCTTGTTCTTGTTCTTGTTCTTGTTCTTGTTCTTGTTCTTGTTCTTGTTCTTGTTCTTGTTCTTGTTCTTGTTCTTGTTCTTGTTCTTGTTCTTGTTCTTGTTCTTGTTCTTGTTCTTGTTCTTGTTCTTGTTCTTGTTCTTGTTCTTGTTCTTGTTCTTGTTCTTGTTCTTGTTCTTGTTCTTGTTCTTGTTCTTGTTCTTGTTCTTGTTCTTGTTCTTGTTCTTGTTCTTGTTCTTGTTCTTGTTCTTGTTCGTCTTCTTGTTCTTGTTCTTGTTCTTGTTCTTGCTCTTCTGTTCTTGTTCTTGTTCTTGTTCTTGTTCTTGTTCTTGTTCTTGTTCTTGTTCTTGTTCTTGTTCTTGTTCTTGTTCTTGTTCTTGTTCTTGTTCTTGTTCTTGTTCTTGTTCTTGTTCTTGTTCTTGTTCTTGTTCTTGTTCTTTCTTGTTCTTGTTCTTGTTCTTGTTCTTGTTCTTGTTCTTGTTCTTGTTCTTGTTCTTGTTCTTGTTCTTGTTCTTGTTCTTGTTCTTGTTCTTGTTCTTGTTCTTGTTCTTGTTCTTGTTCTTGTTCTTGTTCTTGTTCTTGTTCTTGTTCTTGTTCTTGTTCTTGTTCTTGTTCTTGTTCTTGTTCTTGTTCTTGTTCTTGTTCTTGTTCTTGTTCTTGTTCTTGTTCTTGTTCTTGTTCTTGTTCTTGTTCTTGTTCTTGTTCTTGTTCTTGTTCTTGTTCTTGTTCTTGTTCTTGTTCTTGTTCTTGTTCTTGTTCTTGTTCTTGTTCTTGTTCTTGTTCTTGTTCTTGTTCTTGTTCTTGTTCTTGTTCTTGTTCTTGTTCTTGTTCTTGTTCTTGTTCTTGTTCTTGTTCTTGTTCTTGTTCTAGTTCTAGTTTTTATTCTTATTGTTATTATATTTTAACTTTATTTATCACTTAGCGATAAATGATTTTTGTATATAATATAATTTGTTCTAATATCTTTTGTATAATTTCTATTTTATTTGATTTTTGTTTTTTTAATTTGTTTGAAATTCGTCTTTTATTTATTTTTATTTATATATTCCGGTAGAATGCAGAACCATACAAACTCAGTCTCGCTTCTCTCATACCATGACTTTGTCAAGCGAACACATCAAACGCGCTTAATAGCAAAAATAACGCTTAGATTGCAACCTCATACATGTGCACAGTACGTTGAGGTATGGAGTATTAGAACGGGTTGTCGTGTTTGGTGTTGCATGTTAGGAGTGGGTCGTGATATTACGACCCGCAAACAAAATTTCTTCGTATATGAGATGCGCATTCTATATATTGTATATTCTTTGGTCGTAGTTAGTGCAGTTAAAATATCGTTTTTTACTATGTTTTGAGTTTAGTCGCTATTCATTGTCGCCACAGAAATAATGCCCCATATATAAATTTTCATGCAAATCGGATGAGCAATTTCGATTAAAGTTTCCTGTAACTCGATCGCAGCGCCACCTACCTGGTCCAATAAAATTGACAGATTTCACACTTGAATGTGGAGTACACATTTCTTCACTTGCCACTTTTTCTATTTGCTAAAATATAGACTTATTTTCTGATTAAGTTTCTTTTTATTACGTTTTCACTTTTTTTTTTTTTGTAAAGACACTCGTGCACTTTTTTTTTTTTTGTGTAAAAACACTTGCATTTCTTTCGGGTTTGTTTGTGCATCGATTGGCAGCTCTTGGAGTGAACGAGTTTTCAAACGCATTGAAATAAAGTGTAACGTGTCCAAAGGACACAGACATCCTTAAATACGCACGTTTTATGAGTTTGTCGCGTATTTTGAAAATATTTGTACTAAAGCGCCCTCTGAAGTTCAAGGTAAAGTAAAAGAAATAGCGCCGTAATACTCGCCATACCCTAAAATCACTAATACTAAGTTTTATGCTAATAGGATAAACGATTTAGGCGTTTTTTGGCGTATTTAAACTCAGTTTTTACTACAGCGGAAAGGGGTAGAGCCAAGAAAGATAAGCCAAATATATAACTCGTAAGCACTTACCGTATCATTATGCAAAAACATATGCAAATAAGCCAGATATCGGCCAAGATATCATGTTTGAGGTGCTGAATATGTATGGGAAGTGCCACGCCATATTATATAATACCACACTTCATTATTCCGAAACCATTTCGTACACGAAACATATTTGCTGCCAAAATTTGAGCTCAATCGGTCAAATCGTTTCCGAGTTTTAATTCTGAGTTATAAACTCAAATAACTTTTTATCCATATAGTGAAACTGTTGCAACGATTTTAGTAGACGGTCGGAATGGGGTGGAAAATAAAACATATCTTTAAAACTGACCTTAATGATAGTTTACCTCTCTGACGAATTTCAAAGAAATCGGTGAAGAGCTTCCGAAGATGTGTGACATTTTCCATTCAAAATATTAAAATTCCATACAGAAACGCCTATTTTAGTTTTCGCGATTTTCCAAATTTTCTACCAAAGTTTTCTGTTTTTCTCTTTTTATAAACCATTCTTGAACAATAACCAACAATAGTTTTAGCGGGATTAACGCACAGCAATTAATATTTATACACTCCGCGTCAGCAGAATAGGTTCACTGCTTTAATGAAATACCAACCATTGTTTCTCTTAAAATGAGCCTAAGGGAAAATTTTTTGTTGTCGTTTTTTCTTAAGAGTTTTATTATAAAGTAAAGATAAAGGTAAAGAGAAATTTTACATAAAGGAACCGTTAAATTTCTGTTTTATTTTTCGATTTGGCATTACAAAATTATGAACTTTTTGGTGCGTGATTAGAATAGGTTCACTGTTAACATCTTTAGTAAAAAAGGTGTTACAGTGTTTTGAGGCAGTATGGGACGCGGAAAACTTTAAGATCGAAGGAAAAAGTTAATATTGACGTGTACAAAGAGCAAATCTTAAGTACTCGTGAAATCGCTAGCAAAATCGGAAGAAGTCAAAACGTAGTATGCAATTTTTTGAAAAGAAAGATCAGCTATGGAAAATACATAAAAAGGTGTACATATTCTGCTGCATCAGATGCAGATAAGAGAGCAATTATTCGGAAAGCCTCTAACTCTTGCACTTCAGCATCAAAAATTAGACAAAAAGCTGGGGAAAGCGCCAGTCTTTCAACCGTATAGCACCTAACACGACGTAAGATTAAGAAAAAACAACAACTGAACTGAAGACTGAACTGAAGGAAAATCGGTTGAATTTTTGTAAGAATCACATGACTTGGAAGGGAGAATGGTTAAGGGAGGATGGTTATAACTATTACTTTCATGATCTAGGAAAAGAGGAATTTTTTTTTACCTCGTCACCATAGCCGCGAGGGAGGTGTAATGGTTTGGGGGGCTATAACATATTTTGGAACCATTGAGTTGAAGTTTCCAAGTTGCATAATGACGGCAAATTTGTATAGAGCGATGCTAGAACAAGCTTTTCCAAAGTCTCAGAATGTTTTTGGACCCCTGAAATGGATTTATCAACAGGATAACGCTCCTATTCATATGGCACGTATCGTTACTAGCTAGATTAATAAACAAAAATGTTCAACTGTTGTCATGGCCTCCATATTTTCCAGATCTAAACATTATTGATAATATATGGGGCTGATAAGTTCGGAAAGTGTATGACTCCAGTCGACAATTTGAAGACAAAGAGCTACTCATTTCTGCCATTAAAGTGGCTTGGAGTGAAATTTCTATGAACTACTTGAAGCAACTTTATGATTCCATTCCAAATCGGATTTATGAAACTATCTTAAATACATAAGATAGCACTCATTATAAAAAATTTGTGGATTTAAAAAAAAAAAAAGATAAAAAAAATTTTCGATTCCATTTCTTCAAATTAATGAGATTAACCTATTCTAATGACGCACCAAAAAGTGCATATTTTTGTATTGCCAACGTTCAAACAACAGAAAATTAACGGCTCCTTAATGTACAATTTCTCTTTACCTAACTTTTTATAATAAAACACTTAAAAAAAAAACAACAACAAAAAGTTTTCCCTTACGCTCATTTTAAGAGAAAAAATGGTTTGTATTTCATTGAAGCATTGAACCTATTCTGCTGACGCGAAGTGTATATATAGATACAACAAATCTCCAAAAATATTCTCTTGTTTATTTTTGAATGTAATGTATATTAATATCTAAAGCTTAAATATCGTAAATATATTTTACATTAGTGTCTGATCGAATGAGAATTTTCTGCCGAATGTTTGGCAAAGTGAAAATAATCGGCCGAAGACCGAATCCGAGGCCGAATACAAACTCTAATACTCTAGTACAAAAAAATTGATATCGATATTTATTAACTAGCTTATGCTTATCCACTAAAAAAGGGCGTACTTTAGTGAAGCCATGCTTTTATAGTATGTTCGTACCGAGTTTCATTGATGTGTGACTTATTTCGAAAGCTATACCGAACATTTTGGGTGCTGGAAAAGTACCACGCCCCTATTCCAACGCCCATAAAATGTTACCAGTGAAACGGCTTGTCTAAATTTAGGTCGAATACTGAAGAAGCAACGAAAACGATTGCTGTGCATAGTAAAGCTGAACTTGATTCTTTGGCGGCTAGCAAGTGTAATGAAAATTTGTAATTTAAGGTCATTCATTTTATCTTTATTGCACTATTTGATACTCTACCACTACTGCTGTCTCTCTCAATCTATTTTTATAATCATGTATTTTCTCTCTCTTTTTATCTTTCCCTTCTGGGCTATCTTTAAGGAAGCTTTTTGTTGTTCGTGTAGTGTCTGTTGTGATGAATTATAATGCTTCTGGTGGCGGTAATGATAACCGTAAAGTTTTGTTAGATATCTTATGTAAGCAGCGTGAAGGTTTATCTATTGTTCACTTCAATGCGAGAAGCTTGAACACTTCCAAATTAGACTATATACGCCATGTATTTCAAAACTCTAGCGTTGATGTTATATGTGTATCTGAGACGTGGTTCAATCCTGACATTCCTAATGACTATCTTAATATAAGTAACTATAAGCTATTCAGGAATGACAGAACTGACAAAAAGGGTGGTGGAGTTGCTATTTACTGTAAATCATGTCTAAAAGTAAAACTTGTAAGTCAGTCTTGTGGGTCTGATGTTGAATATTTAAATATTGAATTGACCAATAATCACGGTGCAAAACTGCTTGTTTCCTGTGTCTATAACCCGAACAGATCTTTCTGTCTTGAACCGTTTTTTTGTGACTTGTATAGACGTGTTACTGACTTTGACTGTTTTTCTATATGTGGTGATTTCAATGTCAACTTATTAACTAAGGATAGCGTCTTTGATAGTTTTTATGATAAAGTAAATGCAGCTGGTTTAACCATAATTAACTCATCGATTCCAACTCGCTTCGCTCCTAATGTTACTCCGAGTCTTATTGATGTCTTTATCCTGTCTGATGTGTCTTTATTATTACTTTTCGACCAAATGTCATTTATTTCTGATCATGATCTACTTTTTTGCTCTATTAATTTTAAGCCTTGTAATCTCTCTACTCCGGTTTCTATTTCTTATCGTGACTACAAGTCTATTGATTACAATCTGTTGGATCAATATTTGTCTCAGGTCTGTTGGGGCGATTGTTTGCTTTCTCAATCAGTTGATGATAAATTAAATGTTCTCGTCTCTTATGTTAGCTATGCCTTTGAACACTTCGTTCCTGTTCGTACGTTGATAGGTGTTAACAAGTCCTGTCCTTGGTATACGTCTCTAGTCAAATCAGCTATTAAAGCCAGAAACTTGGCCTATGTAAAATGGAAAAAAAATCGTAATAATGTAAACTGGGATCGTTATAGGCTAGCTCGCAACCAAGCCGTTTCAATTGTAAGACAATCTAAGAAAAAATTCTTTTTCCGCAAACTGAACTGTTCACTTCCCTCTAAAGTTCTATGGAAAAATATTCGTTCTTTGGGGGTATGTAGTAAAGAGGATCAGAAGTGTGAGGTTGAACCTGATGCTCTTAATAATTTCTTTCTGTCCAATTCCTCGTCTGGGTTTAATAATAGTACTCAATGTAATGTTCGTAATTTGCTTGTTAATGACCAGTTCTCCTTTTGTCATGTTAATGAGAATGATGTTATTTTGACAGTTATGAAAATTAAATCATATGCCATTGGTGTGGTATTCCCTTAAAATTCATTAAAATTATTTTGCCATATATTATTAAACCACTGACGCATATAATCAACCACTGCTTTACTCTTTCCTGCTTTCCTAACTCTTGGAAACGAGCTACTGTCATTCCAATTGCGAAAGTCACTAATGCATCCGCTATGAAAGATTTTAGACCGATCAGCATTCTAAGTACGTTCTCAAAAATCTGTGAATCACTGATGTCAAAACAAATAAATGAATACTCAGAAAGTCAAAAACTATTATCACCATATCAATCGGGTTTTCGAGCAGGACACAGTTGTGCGACAGCAATGCTTAAGATACTTGACGATATCCGCATACAATATGACAAAGGAAACATCACACTCCTTTGTCTACTTGACTTTTCTAAAGCCTTTGACTGCGTTAATCATTCTCTTTTAGTTAAAAAACTCAAGCAGTTCTTTGGTTTTAGTGCTAGTGCTGCTTCGTTAATTGCTAACTATCTTGATGGTAGAATGCAGAGAGTGAAGATTGGCAACACCTTTTCTGACTACTTATTAATTACAGCTGGAGTACCCCAAGGATCAAGGCCGTAGCCAGGATTTTAATTCGGGGGGGGGTTCAACTTTAAAAAATAAATATTCATATAATCTCATGTGTATAAAATTTTATTTATGTATAGGTACGTATACAATATTTTTATAATATTAAATTGAGCCGACGGGCTTTTTGGGCAGCAAATAAATCAATGACTTCTTCAGTCGGCACATTTATTCGGCGATGAACCGACATTAATGCCAATCCATTGAGTCTACTCTCGCTAGTCGAATTTCTAAGATACGTCTTTAATCTCTTCATTGTTGAAAATGAACGTTCGGATGAGCACGTAGTAACTGGCAAAGTGACCAAAATTTTTAAAAGAATATGCACGTTTGGAAATATCTCTTTATTGCACTCTCCAAGTGCTTCCATCGCTGAATTAGGCATGTTCTTTTCGCAGGTTTTGCGCCATTTCGTTTGCCAAAGCGACAATTCAGATTTATTATTATTTTCTTGTAAAAATCTGCCATAAAACGAAAATGTATTTGCTTCAAATTTTGTTTCAGGCTTTACACATTCTGTCGGAATTAATTTATAAAGATCAGTCAGTGTTTTATTGTGTTTTTCAAATCGCAGTGTTAACTGATGTATGAAATCTTCTAAAAGTGGAATTATTATAGTAATGCGGAAGTATTTTTTCGGATCGTGCTCACTAACATTCGCGCGGTGTTGCTGACGTCCAGTTATGCGAGGCATTGCAATTTTTTCACCTAAGAATTCGAGCAGGTTCTCAGCATCTAAATATATGTCTGCAAATTCTGTTTCTGAGTTTTCACGCATATTTTTGAAATGGGTAATAATAAGTTCAACATGTTGAACAGCAGCCGCTAAGTCGCATGAAGTGGACTGTAACATCTTGCATAGTGGTAATGTAGAAGCAAATAAACTATTTAAGCAGCACAAGCTCACAGCGAATTGGCTATTTGATATTGAGTTTACAAAAGACGATGCTTTTGATGATGTATCACAATCTCTATCACCAATTAATTCTTCTAAAGCGCCAGCAATTGCTTTATAAATTTCCTTAAACCTTAGCAATCCATCATGATTTTCAACCCATCGGGTTTCACACATTGCGGTTAATGTTTTCCATTTTGTTTCGGGCATAGTGTTTTTTATATATTTTGCTAAACAATTTGTTCGCTTGGCTGATGATTTAAAAAAATTCCCAATTGATTTTATAATGCCTATTGCATTCCTGATGGTTTGAATTTGGCATGAATGACCTAAAGCTAAATTTAGCGAATGCGAGCTACAGTGCACATATATAGCTTCTGGATATTTCTCGCGTATTATTGCCTGCACACCATTAAAATTGCCGTTCATACATGCAGCACCATCGTACCCTTGTCCAACTAAATAGTTACAGTCAATTTGCATATTGTTTAAACTTTCGAGAATAGTTTGAGCCAAAGAAGCCCCTGTTGTGCTTTTGACAGTAACAAAAGTGAGAAAATCTTCTCGTATGACGAAAACATTGTTATGCAGCTCGGTGTATCTAGCACATATCGACATTTGTTCCTGTCGCGAAATATCCGTTGTTTCATCGGCAAGCAAGGAGAAACTCTTAGCATTATTTATAGCTGTTACCAGTTGTTTTTGAATTACTTCACCGCAAACAGAAATCAACTCATTTTGTATGGATGGACTGTAATATGTACAATTTAACTGTAAATTTTCATCGTGCTGTTTTAAATCAATATCTCCACATTTATGACGCATACGCAATATAGCTCGAAAATTACCATCATTAATCTCTGGTTCAGATTCATTGAATTTTATATTTCCAAAATCGGAAGTTCCCCTTAATGCTAATTCTTGTCGTCCACACAGTTTAATGGTTTCAATGATGGGAACCAGTTTCTTCCTATTTTTGGCAATATTAACTGCACGAGCAATGTCTAATTGACTTCTAATGTCTGTTTGTTTTTTGCTATAAACATTCATAAAATTATCAGCTAATAATGTACAGTGTTGGTGGTATTGGCTTTTCTGATGCCGGTCAAAATCCGCGATAGCATTTTTCCACTTATTTAATGGTTTTACTACCAATAAATTGAGTTTTTGATGAGAACCCTTCCCTGCACATTCCGCTGCAAACAAAAGGCAAATCTTGCATAAAGCACCTTGAGGCTCTTTCATGGTATAGACCAGCCAGGAGAATTGATTAAACCATTTGTGTTGGAATTTCAAATGTCTTTTGATATCTGTGACTGGAAATTTAAAAGAATTGTTTGGCATCCAGGGTGTTTTTAATAAATTATATTTAAGGTCATCATCTATTTTTCGCTTTGAGTCTACATAAAAGCCTACATCCAATGTATCGGGCGGGTTTGACGTATTTTCCTCAACGGCAGTAGAACTGGTAGTGGCCACCGGAATAACGTCATTCGTGCTAACAGTCACTGGTGAAAATTTACCATTTTCTGGTCCCTTATCTTGACCATCATCTTTTTTTTGTTTTTTGAACATGTATTTAAAAAGAGTGGAATTGCTTGTGCGCTTCGACATTTAATATTGCAAAACTATAAAATAATTATATATGTAAAACAATAAAAGAAACGTATTTGCTAAAAACATTACTTACTCAGTTGATAGAATAAAATACGACTTATAAAAACCTTGCACTTGTGAAAAGCAATAACTCACGCACGCTATAATCAACTTGTTACAACTTGACGAATTTGTGAATGACAACTAGAGCCAGACAAAGTAAAAAATACGAAGAATTGTCTGTGTTAAAAAGTACCGTAACTTATCTGCCAACTGCGGCAGAGCCTAAGCAGCGAGATAACAAAAAACAATTAAATTTTGTGCGTCTCGAATTTATTTTTTCAACTATTCCATACTTTGTTTTTGTAAATTCACACTTCGATCAGACCGTCAATCTGCCTGTCTGTCATAAAATAGCAATTGTTTTTACATTGTCGTCGATCATTCATAATCTACATTTTTTTTTTTTAACAAAAATTTTACAGTAAGAAGCAAGCAGCGAAAATCAGCTAGACAGTGGTCGCAATGCCATTTGTTCGTTGGTGCCAAAATCGACTGAATAAATTCTCTGCGACTGAATGTATGTGTATTTATATCAGTGACTGCCAACACACATACTATCACATTTATGCTTGTATGGGAAGTAGCAAAAAACGAACGATGTGCATAGTTTTACACTCGAGAATTTTTCATTAGTCAAAATAAAAGTGTTTTCGGTTTATTTTTCTATATTTTTTTTTTATTTGATCTTTTTTATTTACATATTTATATTTTTTTTTATTAATTATGATAAAAACATTTAAATAACTTCGACACAATAACAACGAACCACCAGCCGATCGAAGCCACAAGTAGAAGTTTATTGTGTGCATGTGTCAGCGTCGCACAAGCACAAACATTTGGATTTGAGTGTACTCAAACAGTTACGCAGCGAGGTATTGCCTGAACAAGTGCTGAACAGCAACAACACAAAAACAAGTTTATTGTGTACATGTGTCAGCGTCGCACAAGCAGCATTTTACTGCCTATACTCGCGAGTATAGGAATTCTAATATTGGCCGTCACTGTTTTATATTCTATGATTTGTGCAAGTTTTATAGGTAAGCGTTTTTCAAAATAAAACCTCCAGCTTTTCTTCAACATCTTTCGATAAGATTTTTCTATGCTGCTAAAAATATATATTCAATTATATAAAAAAATTCATTCATTTCGGGGGGGGTTTGATCCCCCTCATCCCCCCCCTGAATACGGCCTTGCCAAGGATCTATCCTTGGGCCTCTTCTTTTTAGCTTATTTATTAATGACATTTTTTCTGTGTGCAATGATATGACATTCAATTATATTTTTCTAACCGAATCGGCCTAATTGAGGACTTGTGCTGTAGAACTAATGAAGACTTAAGTGCAATATCTAAGTGGGCATCAGAAAATGATCTCTGCCTTAATGTAAAAAAATCATATATTCTCCCAATAGCCAAGTATAAACTTGACTTTACCCAAATTCCGGTAATTAACCTGAACGGTAAACAACTTCAATTGGTCGACAAAATAAAAAATTTAGGTTTTTTGTAAATTCTAAGCTTACGTGTACCGAACATGTCAATAATATTATTAAACAAATCTATTTTACACTTAGATGTCTGCGTTTGTCTTCTAAATACACTCCCAATCTGACTAAAAAAAGGCTTGTTATCCAACTAATTATTCCACTGATAACTTATTCTGAGCTTGTTTACTGTAACCATGACTCTCACTCTGAGCACAAAATCCTTGTTGCTTATAATGATGCGGCGAGATATATATATGACTTGAAACGTTTTGAGCATGTCTCCGATAGAAACAAGGAAATTCTGGGCTGTAGCATAATATCCTACTTAAATGCCAGAAACTGCATATTTCTGCACAAGCTAATAATTAACAAGACTCCATCATACCTTTTTGAAAAACTACGCTTCAGTGTTTCCAATAGAACTTTTAACTTAATTTTGCCGATATATTCCTGCTTACACTCTAAACGACTCTTTTTCATTAGCGCCATTAGGTTATGGAACTACCTCACTACCTCACTACCTCAAAATATTAAATCCATCTTCAATACGAACAATTTTAAGACTTCTGTTATATCCTTCTTTTCTTAATATCAAATATCTTTTCTATTCTATTACTTGTACTTTTTCTCAACTCTTTTTTCTTTCTCTTTTTCTCATTTTATGAGTTTTAAATAAGTTTTAAATTAGTTATAAGTTTTAAATTATATAATATTCAATCTCTTTTATAATGGCATTTAGTTATAAGTCTTAAGCAATTTTGTTTTCTTTATTTTTGTTTTTTTTTTTTTTCTTTTTTTACTTATTTAATGTTTTCTGATGACGATAACTAATCTCTCTGTTGTACGTTAAAAGATATTATGTAATCTTACTGTACTAATTAATCTTTTAAATAATAAATAATAATAAAATAATAATAAAAACTAAAAATAATTACATCCTAGTAGAGTTGCGATTCAACATTGCATACTCCTTAATCTTATATTTTTCTATTAATCTTATTCTTATTTTTACTCTTACTCTAACTATAACTCTTACCCTCAATCTCACTTTCACTCTCACTCTTACTCTTACTCTTACTCTTACTCTTACTCTTACTCTTACTCTTACTCTTACTCTTACTCTTACTCTTACTCTTACTCTTACTCTTACTCTTACCCTTACCCTTACTCTTACTCTTACTCTTACTCTTACTCTTACTCTTACTCTTACTCTTACTCTTACTCTTACTCTTACTCTTACTCTTACTCTTACTCTTACTCTTACTCTTACTCTTACTCTTACTCTTACTCTTACTCTTACTCTTACTCTTACTCTTACTCTTACTCTTACTCTTACTCTTACTCTTACTCTTACTCTTACTCTTACTCTTACTCTTACTCTTACTCTTACTCTTACTCTTACTCTTACTCTTACTCTTACTCTTACTCTTACTCTTACTCTTACTCTTACTCTTACTCTTACTCTTACTCTTACTCTTACTCTTACTCTTACTCTTACTCTTACTCTTACTCTTACTCTTACTCTTACTCTTACTCTTACTCTTACTCTTACTCTTACTCTTACTCTTACTCTTACTCTTACTCTTACTCTTACTCTTACTCTTACTCTTACTCTTACTCTTACTCTTACTCTTACTCTTACTCTTACTCTTACTCTTACTCTTACTCTTACTCTTACTCTTACTCTTACTCTTACTCTTACTCTTACTCTTACTCTTACTCTTACTCTTACTCTTACTCTTACTCTTACTCTTACTCTTACTCTTACTCTTACTCTTACTCTTACTCTTACTCTTACTCTTACTCTTACTCTTACTCTTACTCTTACTCTTACTCTTACTCTTACTCTTACTCTTACTTACACTCGAGTTGTGAATTCCATATCGAGCGCACGCATTTCAATTGAGCTCTGTTTAAATTAAATTATTTCTGTGTTTTTTCTAGCATTTTAACTATCAAAAATAAGTGCAGTGATTCTTCTTTATAGTTTAATTATTTTTTATGCACAAAACTTCCACAAAAGCGTGAATTTAATCGGTGTCGCAAGTTATAGAAACCTTGCTAAAAACGAAAAAAAAAAAAAAAAAAAAAAAAAAAGAAAACAAAAAAAAAAACAGAAAAAAAAAAAAAAAAAAAAGTAAAACACAAACCGCTCAAAGTTCAGTTTTTCCGGCTATCTTTAGTGCGAGTGATTCTTTTTAATACTTTCATCACGAAATGAGTGAGGAAGTTGAATCAAATGTTTCGAGCGCCCTCTGCAACAAATGCATGAAACCGCTCCCATTAACAGGAGAGTTCGTCATTTGTCATAATTGTAGGTCAAATTACCTCTTCAATCCATGCACGACCGTTTCCGAAATTACTTACGCGCGTATGACAACTGACCGAAAAGTCGAGTGGAAGTGTCACAATTGCAGACCAAAAAGTAAATCGGCAGCAACAACAGCTACTTCTACATCAGCAACAGCAGCTATTGCAGCAGAACACCAACAAAAATCTCAAAAACAATTCCGTGAGAAAGAAGATGAGGAGGATGATTGCCAAACAAAGCGCTATCGCTCAAATGATACACTATCAAGCGGCGTGATCAAATCGAATCTCGATGCAAGCAAGGCCGAAGTTGCCGAACTCAAAACAGACATGAGAGACATTAAAACACTCATAGAGCAGCTTACCAAACAAGTCACTACCTCGCAAGATGAAATGAGAAAGGACATGAGCAATGCATTCGCCAAAATAAACGACACTATGTCACAATTAGCTACTCAGGTCAAAGACCTCAGCCTCAAAAATGATGAGAAAGATAAGCGAATCTCTGACATGGAGCACAAAATTAATGCTTTAGAGCAAAAAGCCCTTGAAATGAATATTGAGATCAGCAATATTCCCATAAAAGAAAACGAAAACACAAAAAATATCGTTAAAGCAATTGCAAAAACGATCGATGTAAACATAGCCGAAACTGATATAATCGATGCTTTTCGCACAAAGCGCAAAAACAACAACATAATAGCCAAGCTATCGTCTTTGCATATTAAGCAGCAACTAATGCAAAGAATGCGCGGCAAACGAATTGATGCTGAGAATATAGATGGAGAGCATGAAGATGGAAATAATAACAGAAGAGGAAAAATTGTTTACATTAACGATCAGCTGACAGCATTTAATCGGCGCTTATTATGGCTCGCCAAAAAAAAAGCTAAAACATCAAACTGGAAATTTGTTTGGGTCCGTGAAGGGCGTATCCTTGCCAAAAAAAACGAATCGTCGACTGTTATCCAAATTTTATGCGAACCCGATACCGAGCTTATGATTTAAAAAAAAAACAAAAAAAAAACAAACATTTTTACATATTTGCATATGAAAATCCAAAATTCCAACAAAAACACTATGAATAATATAACAACAACAACATATAGCAATTTTCAAAACATTCCCAAAAACCAATTAGCAAGTTATCACTTTTCATGCATTTACTTAAACATTCGTTCACTGCGTAAAAACTTTACTCCCTTTTTAGCGGCAATAAACAATATAATTCAATTAGTTCACATTATTATTTTAGTAGAAACCAACATAACAAATGATGAAAACTGCTTGTTTGCTATCGAAGGTTTTAGCTCTGAGTTTCTTAATAGAGAAAAAGGTAAAGGAGGAGGCATAGCGATTTATATTAAAAACTCAATCGCATACGAAAGCATTTCTATTAATAGCTTCTCTTTCGAGTCAATGCAAATTAAAATCAATATAAACAAAAGTACCTTAACCATGCTTGCTGTTTACCGCCCACCGTCCCTCAACGTATCAATGTTCGTTGACGAATTGGAGCATCTGCTTGAACGAGTCGACAAACAACACCATGCTTTGATCATAGGCGACATGAACATAGATTTACATAAACAAGACTGCAACAACACAAAGAAATACCTTGAGATGCTCGCAGCGAATGGAGTGGAAAGCATAATCACAGAAAGCACGAGAGTTGACATTAGCAAAAACACAACAACAAATATTGACCATCTACTTATTAGAAGCACAGAGAGCGACATTCACGCAGCAACAATATCAACAGATATATCTGACCATTACTCACTAATGTGCGGACTCGTATTAAAAAATAACAACAACAACGAAAGAGAAAAAATTCAACAGGAAACTAAAATCAGCGATCGTAGGGTAAATACACTAATGTGCGCCACTAACTGGAACGCAATATTAGCATCACAAAATGTTGACGATATTTATAACAAATTATCGGCCACATTTAAAGATATCTATGCCAAATCGCAAATAAAAGTGAAAGAAAAAGCAGCAAGAATTCCTAACCCATGGATGAACGAATATTTAATAAAGTGTTGTGAACAAAGAGATAAACTTTATAAAAAATGGAAATTAAGACCTAGAGACAGGCAAAAAGACTATGAATATAAAACATTTAGAAATATAGTTAATAAAAAACTTCAATTTGCAAAAACTAATTATTATCAAAATAAATTTTATGAAAACAGAAAAGATGTCAAAAAAACGTGGCAAACAATTAACGAAATAATTGGAAAAAAATCAAATAATTTAGACAAAGTCATACAAAAAAATTTTAAAAACGAGCAAGCTTCCGTAATCGCAAACGAATTCGCGAAAACATTCGAACAAAATATACAAAAAACTATACATGAATGTGAAATTAAAACAATGAATAATACTGAAAGTGCCATTTCGAATTCAATATATATTGAACTAACAAGTGAATTAGAGGTTTCCAATATAATAAAAGGCTTAAATATAAAGAAAGGACAAGGAAACGTTGCAATTAGACCAAAAGACCTAAAAAATAATGTTGATATCGTAGCCCCTGTCATTACCAAACTTATTAACGCCAGCATAAATCAAATGAAAATCCCAGAAGCCCTAAAACAATCTATAATACGGCCAATATATAAAAATGGCATAAAATCAGATTATTGCAACTACCGGCCTATAGCTATACTACCCATAATAGAGAAAATACTTGAAGAAATCGTGGTACGAAGATTAAGAAAATTTATGGTGAAATATAAAATCATCGATCCAAACCAATATGGACTTCAAAGAGGTAAGAGCATCAACAAGCTTTTAGGAAACTTTGCTAGCAATTTAAATGGACACCTAAGTAAAAATCATCATAGCTTGGCTTTGTTTGTAGACTTCAGCAAAGCTTTCGACACGCTGTCGCATAGCCAGCTGATAGTCTCACTGGAAAAAGTAGGCATACGTGGCAATTGCCTCAACTGGTTCAAAAACTATCTCAACTTCAGAACATATCGTGTTAAAGTTTGCAATGAAGTGAGCGAAGAACACCAAATTATAAATGGCGTTCCTCAAGGATCGAAGCTAGGCCCACTGTTATACATATTTTATGCCAATAGTATGCTGAAATCTTTAAAAAAAAGTACAACCTATGCTTATGCAGATGACACATCAATAGTGATCTCCCATAGAGACCTCAAAATTGCAACCACTAAAATGCAACACGAGCTGGACATCGTTGCGCGCTGGTCACACGACAACGGTCTTACAATTAACGCCGACAAAACAAAACTCATCCATATAAAGCCTCCACACGTTCTCTATAGCGACATCAAAATAAAGTTCCATAACACTGAGTGCTTGCATGCAAATCGTGCCTCCAGCTGTAATGCGAATGATAGTTGTGATACCTACATAGAAGTGGTTCAAACGTATAAGTATCTCGGCGTAGTTGTTGATCATAACCTCAAATGGCATGATCACATCGACCAACTTCGTAAAAAACTCCGAAGTACTTCATACATGCTGCACCATCTAAGTAACTGTAGTAATTTTCGAGTACTTAAGCAAGCGTATCAAGCATTAAGTGAATCCTATATCCGTCATGGCATAACGGCGTGGGGATCTTCAACGCACTGCAGGCAACTACAACAAAGTCAAAACTACCTACTAAAAATTCTAGCAAAAAAAAACAATATGCAGATTAGTAATGGAACAATTAGTAAACAACTTGAGCTACTCAACGTCGAAGGAATATTTGAATCATCCCTAATCTGCGAATTCTATGATGACCCGCGCTTTAGAATACTGATCGACCACCACCATGGTACGCGTCAAAGAACGGAAGGCAGATTTAAAGTCACACCATTTTTCAACAACTATGGCAAAAGCACACTGGAAACAATGATACCAACTCTTCTTAATCAACTCCCGACAGAGATACTGAATATCACGCATGTGGAGAAACGAAGAAAACTAATTAAAAATTACTTTGTCAACAGATAAAACTCAAAACAAACAACGAAAATTAGAAACAACAGCAATATGGCACCAAGGAACCAACACCAAAAGTCTAAAGAGCAGCACTACCAAATAGCAACAACATTACTCGTAATACAACATCATCGCAACACTACCAACAACAATTTAGCAACTGCAATAAATATATAAAAACACCACTGGCAATGGCAACGCGACCAACATTGTCGTAACAGGAACAACACAACACCCGCAACTACAACAATTACCTAAATAGGAACAGCGCTCATGCAACAGCAACTTGCAGCCATCGCTTATTACCACATTGGCAACAACAACATATCGATACGAGCAACATAAACAACAACAATATAACAAACAGCAATAAATATATAATAATGTTAAGGCGACCACCATTGTGCTACCAGCAACAACACAACATCCGTATGAACAACATTAATCAAAACAGTAACAGCAACACAACATAGCAACACTAACAACAATGCTGGTAATACAAACTACAACAGCAAAACTTACACCGCACCCATAGCACTATTAACGCATTGGCAACAGCAACACTACAAGATTGCGAAAAAATAAAAATAAAATAAAAATAACATACTAATAACATATACTTCAACATAGAACAACATTGAATTAGCAACAAACTACCGGCAACAACAACACAACAAATAGCAGCAACGCCATAACTAGGAACAACACAACAACTAGCAACAACACAAACTGGAAACTAATATGAAATCTCAAAGTCGTAGCTATTGAACATTAGTTATACATCAATTATACATTATTATTTTTTATTCAATTTTTAATTCTCGCTTTTATTTAAGCACAATTTACTTTGAATTTTTAAAATATCTTTAACTAGAAATGGAATTCAGAAAATTAAAAAAACATTTCCAACAATTTTCTCCTGCAGACAAGCCTTAAAGGCTTCGCGGGAATCATGAAGTGTATTTTTTCAAAATTATAACTAATAAAGATAATTAATAATAATAATAATTAATAATAATAATAATAATACTCTTACTCTTACTCTTACTTTTACTCTTACTCTTACTCTTACTCTTACTCTTACTCTTACTCTTACTCTTACTCTTACTCTTACTCTTACTCTTACTCTTACTCTTACTCTTACTCTTACTCTTACTCTTACTCTTACTCTTACTTTTACTCTTACTCTTACTCTTACTCTTACTCTTACTCTTACTCTTACTCTTACTCTTACTCTTACTCTTACTCTTACTCTTACTCTTACTCTTACTCTTACTCTTACTCTTACTCTTACTCTTACTCTTACTCTTACTCTTACTCTTACTCTTACTCTTACTCTTACTCTTACTCTTACTCTTACTCTTACTCTTACTCTTACTCTTACTCTTACTCTTACTCTTACTCTTACTCTTACTCTTACTCTTACTCTTACTCTTACTCTTACTCTTACTCTTACTCTTACTCTTACTCCTATGTGTTTACTAAATTATTAAATTATTTCTGTGTTTTTTCTAGCATTTTAACTATCAAAAATAAGTGCAGTGATTCTTCTTTATAGTTTAATTATTTTTTATGCACAAAACTTCCATAAAAGCGTGAATTTAATCGGTGTCGCAAGTTATAGAAACCTTGCTAAAAACGAAAAAAAAAAACAAAAAAAATAAAAAGGGGAAAAACAAAAAAAAATAAAAAACAAACCGCTCAAAGTTCACTTTTCCGGCTATCTTAAGTGCGAGTGATTCTTTTTAATACTTTCATCACGAAATGAGTGAGGAAGCTGAATCAAATGTTTCGAGCGCCCTCTGCAACAAATGCATGCAACCGCTCCCATCAACAGGAGAGTTCGTCATTTGTCATAATTGTAGGTCATATTACCACTTCAATCCATGCACGACCGTTTCCGAAATTACTTACGCGCGTATGACAACTGACCGAAAAGTCGAGTGGAAGTGTCACAATTGAAGACCAAAAAGTAAATCAGCAGCAACAACAGCTACTTCTACATCAGCAACAGCAGCTATTGCAGCAGAACACCAACAAAAATCTCAAAAACAATTCCGTGAGAAAGAAGATGATTAGGATGATTGCCAAACAAAGCGCTATCGCTGAAATGATACACTATCAAGCGGCGTGATCAAATCGAATCTAGAGACATGAGAGACATTAAAACACTCATAGAGCAGCTTACCAAACAAGTCACTACCTCGCAAGATGAAATGAGAAAGGACATGAGCAATGCATTCGCCAAAATAAACGACACTATGTCACAATTAGCTACTCAGGTCAAAGACCTCAGCCTCAAAAATGATGAGAAAGATAAGCGAATCTCTGACATGGAGCACAAAATTAATGCTTGAGAGCAAAAAGCCCTTGAAATGAACATTGAGATCAGCAATATTCCCATAAAAGAAAACGAAAACACAAAAAATATCGTTAAAGCAATTGCAAAAACGATCGATGTAAACATAGCCGAAACTGATATAATCGATGCTTTTCGCACAAAGCGCAAAAACAACAACATAATAGCCAAGCTATCGTCTTTGCATATTAAGCAGCAACTAATGCAAAGAATGCGCGGCAAACGAATTGATGCTGAGAATATAGATGGAGAGCATGAAGATGGAAATAATAACAGAAGAGGAAAAATTGTTTACATTAACGATCAGCTGACAGCATTTAATCGGCGCTTATTATGGCTCGCCAAAAAAAAAGCTAAAACATCAAACTGGAAATTTGTATGGGTCCGTGAAGGGCGTATCCTTGCCAAAAAAACGAATCGTCGACTGTTATCCAAATTTTATGCGAACCCGATACCGAGCTTATGATTTAAAAAAAAAAAAAAAAAAAAACAAACATTTTTACATATTTGCATATGAAAATCCAAAATTCCAACAAAAGCACTATGAATAATATAACAAAAACAACATATAGTAATTTTCAAAACATTCCCAAAAACCAATTAGCAAGTTATCACTTTTCATGCATTTACTTAAACATTCGTTCACGGCGTAAAAACTTTACTCCCTTTTTAGCGGCAATAAACAATATAATTCAATTAGTTCACATTATTATTTTAGTAGAAACCAACATAACAAATGATGAAAACTGCTTGTTTGCTATCGAAGGTTTTAGCTCTGAGTTTCTTAATACAGAAAAAGGTAAAGGAGGAGGCATAGCGATTTATATTAAAAACTCAATCGCATACGAAAGCATTTCTATTAATAGCTTCTCTTTCGAGTCAATGCAAATTAAACTCAATATAAACAAAAGTACCTTAACCATGCTTGCTGTTTACCGCCCAACGTCCCTCAACGTATAAATGTTCGTTGACGAATTGGAGCATCTGCTTGACCGAGTCGACAAACAACACCATGCTTTGATCATAGGCGACATGAACATAGATTTACATAAACAAGACTGCAACAACACAAAGAAATACCTTGAGATGCTCGCAGCGAATGGAGTGGAAAGCACAATCACAGAAAGCACGAGAGTTGACATTAGCAAAAACACAACAACAAATATTGACCATCTACTTATTAGAAGCACAGAGAGCGACATTCACGCAGCAACAATAGCAACAGATATATCTGACCATTACTCACTAATGTGTGGACTCGTATTAAAAAATAACAACAACAGCGAGAGAGAAAAAATTCAACAGAAAACTAAAATCAGCGATCGTAGGGTAAATACATCACAAAATGTTAACGATATTTATAACAAATTATCGGCCACAATTAAAGATATCTATGCCAAATCGCAAATAAAAGTGAAAGAACAAGCAGCAAGAATTCCTAACCCATGGATGAACGAATATTTAATAAAGTGTTGTGAACAAAGAGATAAACTTTATAAAAAATGGAAATTAAGACCTAGAGACAGGCAAAAAGAATATGAATATAAAACATTTAGAAATATAGTTAATAAAAATCTTCAATTTGCAAAAACTAATTATTATCAAAATAAATTTTATGAAAACAGAAAAGATATCTAAAAAACGTGGCAAACAATTAACGAAATAATTGGAAAAAAATCAAATAATTTAGACAAAGTCATACAAAAAAATTTTAAAAACGAGCAAGCTTCCGTAATCGCAAACGAATTCGCGAAAACATTCGAACAAAATATACAAAAAACTATACATGAATGTGAAATTAAAACAATGAATAATACTGAAAGTGCCATTTCGAATTCAATATATATTGAACTAACAAGTGAATTAGAGGTTTCCAATATAATAAAAGGCTTAAATATAAAGAAAGGACCAGGAAACGTTGCAATTAGACCAAAAGACCTAAAAAATAATGTTGATATCGTAGCCCTTGTCATTACCAAACTTATTAACGCCAGCATAAATCAAATGAAAATCCCAGAAGCCCTAAAACAATCTATAATACGGCCAATATATAAAAATGGCATAAAATCAGATTATTGCAACTACCGGCCTATAGCTATACTACCCATAATAGAGAAAATACTTGAAGGAATCGTGGTACGAAGATTAAGAGAATTTATGATGAAATATAAAATCATCGATCCAAACCAATATGGATTTCAAAGAGGTAAGAGCATCAACATTTAATCATTTAAATTTGCTAGCAATTTAAATGGACACCTGAGTAAAAATCATCATAGCTTGGCTTTGTTTGTAGACTTCAGCAAAGCTTTCGACACGCTGTCGCATAGCCAGCTGATAGTCTCATTGGAAAAAGTAGGGATACGTGGCAATTGCCTCAACTGGTTAAAAAACTATCTCAACTTCAGAACATATCGTGTTAAAGTTTGCAACGAAGTGAGCGAAGAACACCAAATTATAAATGGCGTTCCTCAAGGATCAAAGCTAGGCCCACTGTTATACATAATTTATGCCAATAGTATGCTAAAATCATTAAAAAAAGTACAACCTATGCTTATGCAGATGACACATCAATAGTGATCTCCCATAGAGACCTCAAAATTGCAACTACTAAAATGCAACACGAGCTGGACATCGTTGCGCGCTGGTCACACGACAACGGTCTTGCAATTAACGCCGACAAAACAAAACTCATCCGTATAAAGCCTGCACACGTTCTCTATAGCGACATCAAAATAAAATTCCATAACACTGAGTGCTTGCATGCAAATCGTGCCTCCAGCTGTAATGCGAATGATAGTTGTGATACCTACATAGAAGTGGTTCAAACGTATAAGTATCTCGGCGTAGTTGTTGATCATAACCTCAAATGGCATGATCACATTGACCAACTTCGTAATATACTGATTACTTATTATTATTACTGATTACTTATTATTTCTAGTTAAATATATTTTAAAAATTCAAAGTAAATTGTGCTTAAATAAAAGCGAGAATTAAAAATAGAATAAAAAATAATAATGTATAATTGATGTATAACTAATGTTCAATAGCTACGACTTTGAGATTTCATGTTAGTTTCCAGTTTGTGTTGTTGCTAGTTGTTGTGTTGTTGCTAGTTATGGCGTTGCTGCTAGTTGTTGTGTTGTTGTTGCCGGTAGTTTGTTGCTAATTCAATGTTGTTCTATGTTGAAGTATATGTTATTAGTATGTTTTTTTTATTTTATTTTTTTTTTTTTCGCAATCTTGTAGTGTTGCTGTTGCCAATGCGTTAATAGTGCTATGGGTGCGGTGCAAGTTTTGCTGTTGTAGTTTGTATTACCAGCATTGTTTTTAGTGTTGCTTTGTTGTGTTGCTGTTACTGTTTTGATTAATGTTGTTCATACTGATGTTGTATTGTTGCTGGTTGCACAATGGTGGTCGCCTTAACATTATTATATATTTATTGCTGTTTGTTATATTGTTGTTGTTTATGTTGCTCGTATCGATGTGTTGCTGTTGCCAATGTGTTAATAAGCGATGGCTGCAAGTTGCTGTTGCATGAGCGCTGTTCCTATTTAGGTAATTGTTGTAGTAGCGGGTGTTGTGTTGTTCCTGTTACGACAATGTTGGTCGCGTTGCCATTGCCAGTGGTGTTGTTATATATTTATTGCAGTTGCTAAATTCTTGTTGGTAGTGTTGCGATGCTATAGTTGTTAATGTTGCTTGATTGGGTGCAGCATATTTACATGTTGTATTACGAGTAATGTTGTTGCTATTTGGTAGTGCTGCTCTTCAGACTTTTGGTGTTGGTTCCTTGGTGCCATATTGCTGTTGTTTCTAATTTTCGTTGTTTGTTCTTGTTCTTGTTCTTGTTCTTGTTCTTGTTTTTGTTCTTGTTCTTGTTCTTGTTCTTGTTCTTGTTCTTGTTTTTGTTCTTGTTCTTGTTCTTGTTCTTGTTCTTGTTCTTGTTCTTGTTCTTGTTCTTGTTCTTGTTCTTGTTCTTGTTCTTGTTCTTGTTCTTGTTCTTGTTCTTGTTCTTGTTCTTGTTCTTGTTCTTGTTCTTGTTCTTGTTCTTGTTCTTGTTCTTGTTCTTGTTCTTGTTCTTGTTCTTGTTCTTGTGCTTGTTCTTGTTCTTGTTCTTGTTCTTGTTCTTGTTCTTGTTCTTGTTCTTGTTCTTGTTCTTGTTCTTGTTCTTGTTCTTGTTCTTGTTCTTGTTCTTGTTCTTGTTCTTGTTCTTGTTCTTGTTCTTGTTCTTGTTCTTGTTCTTGTTCTTGTTCTTGTTCTTGTTCTTGTTCTTGTTCTTGTTCTTGTTCTTGTTCTTGTTCTTGTTCTTGTTCTTGTTCTTGTTCTTGTTCTTGTTCTTGTTCTTGTTCTTGTTCTTGTTCTTGTTCTTGTTCTTGTTCTTGTTCTTGTTCTTGTTCTTGTTCTTGTTCTTGTTCTTGTTCTTGTTCTTGTTCTTGTTCTTCTTCTTGTTCTTGTTCTTGTTCTTGTTCTTGTTCTTGTTCTTGTTCTTGTTCTTGTTCTTGTTCTTGTTCTTGTTCTTGTTCTTGTTCTTGTTCTTGTTCTTGTTCTTGTTCTTGTTCTTGTTCTTATTCTTGTTCTTGTTCTTGTTTTTGTTCTTGTTCTTGTTCTTGTTCTTGTTCTTGTTCTTGTTCTTGTTCTTGTGCTTGTTCTTGTTCTTGTTCTTGTTCTTGTGCTTGTTCTTGTTCTTGTTCTTGTTCTTGTTCTTGTTCTTGTTCTTGTTCTTGTTCTTGTTCTTGTTCTTGTTCTTGTTCTTGTTCTTGTTCTTGTTCTTGTTCTTGTTCTTGTTCTTGTTCTTGTTCTTGTTCTTGTTCTTGTTCTTGTTCTTGTTCTTGTTCTTGTTCTTGTTCTTGTTCTTGTTCTTGTTCTTGTTCTTGTTCTTGTTCTTGTTCTTGTTCTTGTTCTTGTTCTTGTTCTTGTTCTTGTTCTTGTTCTTGTTCTTGTTCTTGTTCTTGTTCTTGTTCTTGTTCTTGTTCTTGTTCTTGTTCTTGTTCTTGTTCTTGTTCTTGTTCTTGTTCTTGTTCTTGTTCTTGTTCTTGTTCTTGTTCTTGTTCTTGTTCTTGTTCTTGTTCTTGTTCTTGTTCTTGTTCTTGTTCTTGTTCTTGTTCTTGTTCTTGTTCTTGTTCTTGTTCTTGTTCTTGTTCTTGTTCTTGTTCTTGTTCTTGTTTTTGTTCTTGTTCTTGTTCTTGTTCTTGTTCTTGTTCTTGTTCTTGTTCTTGTTCTTGTTCTTGTTCTTGTTCTTGTTCTTGTTCTTGTTCTTGTTCTTGTTCTTGTTCTTGTTCTTGTTCTTGTTCTTGTTCTTGTTCTTGTTCTTGTTCTTGTTCTTGTTCTTGTTCTTGTTCTTGTTCTTGTTCTTGTTCTTGTTCTTGTTCTTGTTCTAGTTCTTATTCTTATTCTTATTGTTATTATATTTTAACTATATTTATCACTTAGCGATAAATGATTTTTGTATATAATTTAATTTGTTCTAATATCTTTTGTATAATTTCTATTTTATTTGATTTTTGTTTCTGTTAATTTTTTTGATGTTCGTCTTTTATTTATTGTTATTTATATATGCCGGTAGATTGCAGAACCATACAAACTCAGTCTCGCTTCTCTCATACCATGACTTTTTCAAGCGAACACATCAAACGCGCTTAATAGCAAAAATAACGCTTAGATTGCAACCTCACACATGTGCACAGTACGTTGAGGTATGGAGTATTAGAACGGGTTGTCGTGTTTGGTGTTGCATGTTAGGAGTGGGTCGTGATATTACGACCCGCAAACAAAATTTCTTCGTATATGAGATGCGCATTCTATATATTGTATATTCTTTGGTCGTAGTTAGTGCAGTTAAAATATCGTTTTTTACTATGTTTTGAGTTTAGTCGCTATTCCTTGTCGCCACAGAAATAATGCCCCATATATAAATTTTCATGCAAGTCGGATGAGCAATTTCGATTAAAGTTTCCTGTAACTCGATCGCAGCGCCACCTACCTGGTCCAATAAAATTGACAGATTTCACACTTGAATGTGGAGTACACATTTCTTCACTTGCCACTTTTCCATTTGCTAAAATATAGACTTATTTTCTGATTAAGTTTCTTTTTATTACGTTTTCACTTTTTTTTTTTTGTAAAGACACTCGTGCATTTTTTTTTTTTTTTGTGTAAAAACACTTGCATTTCTTTCGGGTTTGGTTGTGCATCGATTGGCAGCTCTTGGAGTGAACGAGTTTTCAAACGAATTGAAATAAAGTGTACGTGTAACGTGTCCAAAGGACACAGACATACTTAAATACGTACGTTTTATGAGTTTTTCGCGTATTTTGAAAATATTTGTACTAAAGCGCCCTCTGAAGTTCAAGGTAAAGTAAAAGAAATAGCGCCGTAATACTCGCCATACCCTAAAATCACTAATACTAAGTTTTATGCTAATAGGATAAACGATTTAGGAGTTTTTTGGCGTATTTAAACTCAGTTTTTACTACAGCGGAAAGGGGTAGAGTCAAGAAAGATAAGCCAAATATATAACTCGTAAGCACTTACCGTATGATTATGCAAAAACATATGCAAATAAGCCAGATATCGGCCAAGATATCATGTTTGAGGTGCTGAATCTGTATGGGAAGTGCCACGCCATATTATATAATACCACACTTCATTATTCCGAAACCATTTCGTACACGAAACATATTTGCTGCCAAAATTTGAGCTCAATCGGCCAAATCGTTTTCGAGTTTTAAGTTATCGTTTCTGAGTTATCAATTCAAATACGTTTTTCTCCATATAGTGAAACTGTTGCAACGATTTTAGTAGACGGTGGGAATGGGGCGAAAAATAAAACATATCTTTAAAACTGACCTTAATGATAGTTTACCTCTCTGACGAATTTCAAAGAAATCGGTGAAGAACTTCCGAAGATGTGTGACATTTTCCATTCAAAATATTAAAATTCCATACAGAAACGCCTATTTTAGTTTTCACGATTTTCCAAATTTTCTTCCAAAGTTTTCTGTTTTTCTCTTTTTATAAACCATTCCTGAACAATAACCAACAATAGTTGTAGCGGGACTAACGCACGTCAATTGATATTTATACACTCCACGTCAGCAGAATAGGTTCACTGCTTTAATGAAATACCAACCATTGTTTCTCTTAAATTGAGCCTAAGGGAAAATTTTTTGTTGTCGTTTTTTCTTAAGAGTTTTATTATAAAAACTTAGGTAAAGAGAAATTGTACATAAAAGAACCGTTAATTTTCTGTTGTTGTTTTCGATTTGGCATTACAAAATTATGAACTTTTTGGTGCGTGATTAGAATAGGTTCACTGTTAACATCTTCAGTAAAAAAGGTGTTACAGTGTTTTGAGGCAGTATGGGACGCGGAAAAACTTTAAAATCGAAGGAAAAAGTTAAAATTGACGTGTACAAAGAGAAAATCTTAAGTACTCGTGAAATCGCTAGCAAAATCGGAAGAAGTCAAAACGTACTATGCAATTTTTTGAAAAGATAAATCGGCTATGGAAAAAACATAAAAAGGTGTACATATTCTGCTGCATCAGATGCAGATAAGAGAGCAATTATTCGGAAAGCCTCCAACTCTTGCACTTCAGCATCAAAAATTAGACAAAAAGCTGGGGAAAGCGCCAGTCTTTAAACCGTATAGCACCTAACACGACGTAAGATTAAGAAAAAACAACGAATTTTTGTAAGAACCACATGACTTGGAAGGGAGAATGGCAGTTCATAATTTTCTCAGACGAAAAGAAATTAAATTTAGATAGACCGGATGGTTATAACTATTACTTTCATGATCTAGGAAAGATACCATAGCCGCGAGGGAGGTGTAATGGTTTGGGGGGCTATAACATATTTTGGAACCATTGAGTTGAAGTTTCCAAGTTGCATAATGACGTCAAATTTGTATACAGCGATGCTAGATAGAACAAGCTTCTCCAAAGTCTCAGAATGTTTTTGGACCCCTGAAATGGATTTATCAACAGGATAACGCTCCTATTCATATGGCACGTATCGTTACTAGCTAGATTAGTGAACAAAAATGTTCAACTGTTGTCATGGCCTCCATATTTTCCAGATCTAAACATTATTGATAATATATGGCGCTGATAAGTTCGGAAAGTGTATGACTCCAGTCGACAATTTGAAGACAAAGAGCCACTCATTTCTGCCATTAAAGTGGCTTGGAGTGAAATTTCTATGAACTACTTGAAGCAACTTTATGATTCCATTCCAAATCGGATTTATGAAACTATCTTAAATACAGAGATAGCACTCATTATAAAAAATTTGTGGAATAAAAAAAAAATAAAAAAATTAAGATAAAAAAAATTTTCGATTCCATTTCTGTAAATTAATGAGATGAACCTATTCTAATGACGCACCAAAAAGTGCATATTTTTGTATTGCCAACGTTCAAACAACAAAAGAAAATTAACGGCTCCTTTAAAACACTTAAGAAAAAACAACAACAAAAAGTTTTCCCTTACGCTCATTTTAAGAGAAAAAATGGTTTGTATTTCATTGAAGCAGTGAACCTATTCTGCTGACGCGAAGTGTATATATAGATACAACAAATCTCCAAAAATATTCTCTTGTTTATTTTTGAATGTAATTTATAGTAATATCTAAAGCTTAAATATCGTAAATATATTTTACATTAGTATCCGATCGAATGAGAATTATCTGCCGAATGTTTGGCAAAGTGAAATAATCGGCCGAAGACCGAAGCCGAGGCCGAATTCTAACTCTAATACTCAAGTACAAAAAAATTGATATCGATATTTATTAGCTAGCTTATGCTTATCCACTAAAAAAGCGCGTACTTTAGTGAATCCATGCTTTTATAGTATGTTCGTACCGAGTTTCATTGATGTGTGACTTATTTCGAAAGCTATACCGAACATTTTGGGTGCTGGAAAAGTACCACGCCCCTATTCCAACGCCCATAAAATGTTACCAGTGGAACGGCTTGTCTAAATTGAGGTCGAATACTGAATTCCGAGGCTGTGCGATCTCGGAATTTTGAGGTGTTTTTAAGTTGCCTTTTACGATCGGCACAAGACTTTACTGGAACCCTCTCAAGACTTTGGTATAAAAATTGGCTTAGTGGTTTGGGAGTCTTTACGAGACATACACATATACCGACATACACTGGCAACACTGTTTTCCTTAGTTGTATTTGTTATTCGTGCTCTAGGAATAATTTTATATTTGTTAATTTTCGTGAAATTATTAAGCAAAAAATAATTCGAGTTGGTTTGCTAAATATTGCTGAGGATCTTCATCTGTATTGCTCCTGATTTTCATCGCTGAAAAAGCTGGAAAATCCTTTTCAAAATATTTGCATTCATACTATATATACATATATATATATTTCTTTTTATTTCAGTTTGTTTATTATCTAGCAACAACAACTTTATGTTTCGCTTGTTGATGTGAGGGCGAAACTTGGTTTTTAATTTCAGTTGCACTTTGACGCTATCTCACTATTTTATCGCTGGTGCTTCTCAAACTGACAAATAATTTGTTTGATTCTCGAACTGTCACTGAAATAGAGTTGCCATAGTACTTTTATTGCACTTTTTATTACACTTTTGTAAATTATATTTCTTTCATTAAAAATGTACTGCAATTTTCGCAACTGCACTGTAAAAGGTGAATCTGACCAGCTGGTTAATTGCTGGTTGTGTGATGATTTCTTTCATGTGAAGTGTGCAGCATTGAATGCGAGAATTTTTGATGCACTGAATGAAAGTAAAGGACTTCGTTGGTCTTGTACAGACTGCAGATCTACTGATGTAGATATTTTAAAGCTTATAAGGCAATCTCGAAGAGGCTTTTTAGAGGTGTCTAAGGACTTGGTGGCGGCTCAAGCCAGATTGGCTGATTTTGAAAATTTGTTCAAAAAATTTAAAATCATGGATGAAGCTTCTGTTTCCCATAAGCCTAAGCGACCACCCATGAATCTTCGAAGTTCTGCTAAGTCTGCTAAGCCTGGCGCTATATCCATACCTCCGTCTGTTAATAATAATGATTTAATTTCACTTTCACCTGTTTTGAGCTCACTTTCCAAAGCGCAATCAACTGAGTCTGTAAATAAAGATCAAAATGGGGAATATATTGCCCCTACTAATGAGGCTGCATCAACTGATCTGAATTTACATCCGGTTGAGTCTTCTGAAGTAGTACCAACTATAGTCATAAGTGATGATTCTCCGGGAAATTCTGGTATGAAAAAAACTTATGCCGAAGCCTGTACTGCTAGTAATACTATTCCATCAACTTCCGTTATGAGCTCGCTTTTAACTCGTGCTATACCAAAACAAATATTGAAAAAAAGCATTATTCTGCCGTCTTGTAAAGAACTTGTGGTTGTCCAACCTTCTAGATCTATATTTGTATCTCGTTTTGTTCTTGATACATCCGAAGAAGACGTTTTACATCATATAAACTCTAAATTGAATATTGTTAACAAGAATATTTCGATTTACAAATTCAAGTTTTCATATGAGCGTACTGTATCTTCTTTCAAAATAAATTTGCCTGGGAATCTCTTTAATACGGCATTAGATCAAGGTTTTTGGCCAGAAAATACGTTGACCCACGAATATATTCCTAGATCACAACCTAAAACTTCACTGGCTACTTTACCTATTCGTACTACTAAACAAAAAAACTAGATTGTTGCCTTGCATTCCTTATCTTATACCAAAATGTTCGAGGATTAAATACAAAGTTAAAATATTTACATATTTTAAGCCAAACCTATTTTTTGAATTAATTGTTTTCAGTGAAACTTGGCTTAAGCCTAACACCCTAAATACTGAAATTCTATCTTATAATTTCAATATTTGCCGCAAAGATAGAAACGCTATTGCTGGTTATTCTTTTAATGGCGGTGGAGTTTTAATTCCCGTTAAATCTTCTTATTTCTCACAAGAAATAATATTTCCTGAGGCATCTGATATTGAATTTTGTTGTGTTCTTGTAAAGTATGGTGCGTTAAATCTTTATGTAACATGTTCATACATTCCTCCTGTTTCCAACGTAGAGATATATTTGAAACATTTGGTTTCAATAAATAAAGTGTGTTTAAAACTTCAGTCTCATGATCACATTCTAATAACGGGTGACTTTAATCTTCCAAGGCTCGCTTGGAACTGCTGCCAATGAGAGTATATTATAAATAAGAGTATGCATGACTATCAGATATATTTTTTCTGCATTTTTCGCTGAGCAGTTCCCAGTTTAGAACAGCGGAAAAATGTTAGAACTAAACAGAACTACAAGGCCACAAAATGAATCAAGTCTCACTTCTTGTATTCCTTGGCTTGCTACCAGGCGACCAGAAAACAGAAGCAAGAAACATTCTTTTTGTTTTCGATATGATCGTACCCCTTTTCTCTTCTGCCCCCTGCCAAAGATCCGCATCGTGAACCCTATCTGTCTCTGTCGCTCTCGCATGTGCGCGCTTTAGCGCATTGTAGTCAGCTGTTAAGATTGTTTACATTTGTTGGTATAGTAAGCTAGAAATTTTCGGCGTTTTGAAGTTATTCTTATTGGAAGCTCTTCAGTTGGTATTTTTGCTGAATAGAATTTACAAATAGATATTATCAATTTACGAGTTATTCAACACATAAACTGATATTACTCTTAATGTTTATACGAGTATGCAATATTTTTATTACTCTTCATTTCAGTATAGCCAATTTTTAATCAACATAAAAATTATTTATATACATATATGTACCTATATTCTCGATATAACTACACTTGAAATTTTATCAATTTGGGTGCTCTATGGCCGGATAGTTTATTAAAATTGTTCTTCTTTCTTTGCTAACTTGTAAAAAGCTGATTTTATGATTTTTAAAAATTAGCTGATATAAATTCAATTAAAACATTTAAAAACCCTTTTTCCTTTTTAAAGTAAAAAACAAATTTTTTAAATTTAATTTATTCTTATTCTATTTTATTGTATACAATTTTCTTTATATCGATGGCCATACGTTGACACCTGGTAACTAACGATTTTATGAAATTGATATTTTTAATATTTTTATAAAAATTTTAACCAAGCTTTTTCTTCCAAAATGACAAACAGTACACCAAACAAAATCCCGAATTTCCTTTATACTTAATTACTTTTTCTTCTCATTTCAAAAATATTTAGTACTGATTATGCCTTATTTTTAAAAATAAAATTGCTGATTGATTTCAATTGATTTTTGTTGTTAAGTATTTTGCTTTTCCTGTAAAATTAATGAATTTTTAGTTACGAGGTGTCAACATATGGACATCGATATGCTTTTTTATGTATACATTTGTTGTTAATAACATCAATTAAATTTTTATGTAAAACTTTAAAGTTAACTGTAAAAGTTAAAAAGTGTTGTGAGCACAACATTTTCAATTTTGAAGCAAAACTGAATTTCAGTAACATTTATTTTAATTTTTTTTTTTTTTTAATAACAACAATTATTGCCTAGGAAGGAAATTTTCAAAATTTATATACAATTGATTTTTGCAATTAAGTAAAAAAGTAAATGCTAAGTTTGTATAACATTAAACATATTTATGATAATTATAAATAAAATAATAATAGTAACAACATATATATATTAATATAAATATATATACACATTTCGTTGACAACTACTTTCGTAATCTCTTGATGTTCCAAGATATAACCACTGTTTCAGAGGATTAATTTTCACTTTGAAATCAATGATATCCTTGTTTAATGATCTGTTCCAGGATCCTGAAGTGAAATTCGTTATGTTAGGTAGGATAAACCAAGATTCCCTTAAAAATTACTTTTGTGTACTTAGGTCACAGCTAGGTAACAACACCGATCCGTCCGTGGGAGAATTTCAGTATCTCTCCGGACGAATATTGCCCATGAAGATCTTAACAAATAATTTTCGTAGTCGTAATAAGAATAGTGAAGAGGATAATGACTAAATGTTGGAATGGAATTTCAAACCATTCGATGAAGATTCAATTTCAGATGTACCAGAGTTTTCACATGAAAGTTCACACGAGGAAATCATAGAAGAACAATTAGAGGAATTTCCTCAGCATATAACTCCAGAAATAGCAGAAAAATTAGACGAATCTCCCCAGCATATAACTCCCTTAAGCCCTTTAGAAACTACTGTTGGTCGATATTTTGTTGGGTACGGCTTGAAGGCAAAATTTGCCAACAAAATAAAATGCGAAAGTTACCAAGAAAATCTTGTAAAGTTGGAGAAGTTTGCTTTCGATTCGGAAAGTTTTATTGACATCAAAAACTATAGTGACAAAAGACTTGTCTTAAAAAATCCTTCAGACGAGTTCTTCGAAATTTGTCAACAACATTTTTCAATTTATAAAAGCATTTTCGAAAAAAGTTGTCATGAACCCAATTTAAAAGCGCGTATTATTAAGTTTTTTTTTTTTTTTGTATTAAGTCATGCGTAGAGCATTCATATATTGTAACTCCAGGGTGGTTCGATGAAAATGGAAACTGTTTTGAGCACAGGCATTATATTCTTGAACATCTAATAACAGTTTTAATCCGAAAAAACTCTAGATGGTTAAGAGAGAAGTTTGTATCAGAAGAAATGTGTCAATGTGTTTTTCAAGCTTTCATTTTATTTTACTATATAGTAAGTAGAGAAGAGCAAATACATTATATATTCACTATTATTTATTTAGCTGTTAACATATATATATAATAATAGTTCTTATATATTAGTATATATTAATATAAATATATAATATCTATAATTACTATTTGTATATAATGATAAAATTTGTAATTATATTATTATGAACTATATTCATTATTAACATTATTACAAAAATTACAAAATTATATATCTAAGATATGCATAACACATATATAGGTATATACACTAGTGAGAACGTCCCGAAAATCGGGTGTACTTCCCTACTTTGCCTACTTTGAGTTCGTGTCTTAAGTCTTTTTACCATTTTCTCATCTTTAAACGCTCATATCAGCTAAAATTTCTGCATACGTACACCTCAAGACTTAGCATTTGTAGATTTGCTGGAATAAGGGGACCCTTACAGGAATAAATATATAGAATATTGTTCTTAAAGATTTATGCAAGGTAACTTTTATTCTCTTATTCTAACTCTATTCTTAGTAAGCTGATGAAAGCGACGTTTCCAATAGAAGAAAGAGAAAATCTTGAAAAACAGAGCAGTTATGAAAAATTTGTGCTGATTGAGAGAGAGTGGTTCTCCCTGCTATCAATGAAATAGAATTAAAAAAAACAATATTCACTTTGAAATTTCCATCAATTTGGTATCACTTATTTCATTTAAATATTTTAAATATTTATTCAAAGTCTATTATAAAACTTCATTAATATTTTTTAAAAATTGTTGCCATTGTAAAATATAAAAAATAAAAATAAACTTGATCAAGAAATGGCTAAAATATTAGCTTTGTATACCTTCTCAATCTCAATTTGTTTTGTACTTCTCAATCACATTAAGCGAGCTCGTGTCGTAAGTCTTTTTGCTATTTTTCCAACTTTAAACACTCATATCTGCTCAACGCTACCACTTATCAAAAATCTAATAATTTCCTGCATACCTACAGGTCATGACCTTTCTAATGATATATCAAGTGTTGCTGTAGCGTTTGTAGATTTACTGGAATAAGGGGACCCTTACCGGAATAAATATACAGATATTATATATACATATATATATATTTACATATATATATATATATACATATATATATATATATACATATATATATATATATATACACAAATTTATATAATTTTTGTTTATATACGATTGGACACATTAACAGGCTGACAGACAAATAGATAAAAATACAAACAAACGAAGTGACAAAAGAATAATTTTTAAAAATCAATCCGATGAATTTGTGGACGGGGAAACTAACAAAATATTATACATACATTCAAGCTTTAATTTTCATATCTTTGGACACTAATTAGTCTTTTAAACTTTAACCATCTGCAGTTTTTTCGGATCAAAACTGTTATTAGATGTTTAAGAACACAACGCCTGTGTTCAAAACAGCTTCCATTTTCATCGAACCATATGACTTGATAATACGCGCTTTTAAATTCGGTTCATGACAATTTTTTTCGAAAATGCTTTTGTAAATTGAAAAATGTTGTTGACAAATTTCGAAGATCTCGTCGGAAGGATTTTTAAGACAAGTCTTTTGTCACTATAGTTTTTGATGTCAATAAAATTTTCCGAATCGAAAGAAAACTTCTCCAACCTTACAAGATTTTCTTGGCAACTTTCGCATTTTATTTTGTTGGCAAATTTCGCCTTCATGCCGTACCCAACAAAATATCGACCAACTTAGGGCTTAAGGGAGTTATATGCTAAGGGAAGTATAAAAGGGCTTAAGGATGGAGGAAATATGCTGAAAATATGCAAGACAATAATCGTTTAGTTATTAAAAAAAAAAATTAAATAAATGTTACTGAAATTCAGTTTTGCTTCAAAATTGAAAATGTTGTGCTCGCAACACTTTTTAACTTTTACAGTTACCTTCAAAGTCTTACATAAAAATTTAATTGAAGTTATTAACAACAACTGTATATATAAAATAGCATATCGATGGCCATACGTTGACACCTCGTAACTAAAAATTCATTAATTTTACAGGAGAAGCAAAATTCCTTACAACAATTAACAATTAAAATCAATCAGCAATTTTATTTTTAGAAATAAAACAAAATCAGTACTTAATATTTTTGAAATGAGAAGAAAAGTCATTAAGGATAAAGAAAATTCGGGATTTTGTTTGGTGTACTGTTTGTCAGTTTGGAAGAAAAATCTTGGTTAAAATTTTTATGAAAATATTAAAAATATCAATTTCAAAAAATCGCTAGTTACGAGGTGTCAACGTATGGTCATCGATATAAAAAATTGTAGACAATAAAATATAATAAGAATAAATAATATTTAAAAAATTTTATTTTTTACTTTATCAAAGAGAAAGGGTTTTTAAATGTTTTAATGGCATTTATTTCAGCATTTTTTATTTTTAAAAATCTTAAAATAAGCTTTTTACAAGTAAGCAAAGAAAGAAGAAAAATTTTAATAAACTATTCGTCCATAGAGTACTCTATATTACACATACACTTGTTCGCATTGCTTAACAATTCAAGTGTAGTTACATAGAGAATATAGGTACATAAATGTATATAAATAATTTTTATGTTGATTAAAAATTGGCTATACTGAAATGAAGAGTAATAAAAATATTGCATATTAACATTGAGAGTAATATCAGTTTATGTGTTGAATAACTCGTAAACTGATAATATCTATTTAAAAATTCTATTCAGCAAAAATGCCAACTGAAGAGCTCCCAATAAGAATAACTTCAAAACGCCGAAAATTTCTAGCTAACTATACCAACTAATGTAAACAACCTTAACAGCTGACTACAATAACAACAACACATTCACTCATACGCATGCTTGCTAGCGGGGAAAAAGGAAAGGGATAAGATCATATCGACAGCAGAAAACAGAAAGAATATTGCTTGCTTTGTTTTCTGATTGCCTGGTAGCAAGATCAGAAATACAAGCCTTTTTGCTTTGGCCAAGCAAGCACAAACCAAACGAAAAATGGAAAATCCAAAATTTATTTCTTTTCAGCTTACACACATACATTGAAATCAGTGTATCAGCTTACACACACACATTCAAATTTGTATCAACCTATATCAACAAGTGTAAAAAACACTTGCACATGCGCTACAGCTTACACACATTCATTCACAAATCAGTATTGAAAAAAAAAAACACTTGCGCATGCGCTAAAACGCGCACATGCGAGAGCGACGGAGACGGACAGTGTTCACGATGCGCTTCTTTGGCAGAGGGCAGAAGAGAACAGGGGGGTACGATCATATCGAAAACAAAAAGAATGTTTCTTGCTTCTGTTTTCTGGTCGCCTGGTAGCAAGCCAAGAAATACAAGAAGAGAGACTTGATTCATTTTGTAGCTTTTTAGTTCTGTTTAGTTCTAACATTTTTCTGCAGTTCTAAACTGGGAACCGCTCAGCGAAAAATGCAGAAAAAATATATATGATAGTCATGCATACTCTTATATATAATATACTCTCATTGCTGCTGCACTGAAAACCATGCAATATTATTGGCTTCGTCTGAATGCTCATCTGCTAATTCATTTTTAAATGAGCTTTCATGCCAAGGACTTTTTTAATTAAACAGCCACTTTAACAAGAATAGCCGTTTGTTAGATCTTGTATATTTTGACGACAGCAATATTATTTCAGTTTCAAGGACAGATCCACTCGTGCTCCCTGAAGATCCGTACCATCCAACTTTAGAAATTGCTCTTAATTTTCCTAAACAATCTGTAAAGAATCGTATTGCTCAACCTTCTGCTGAGTTAAATTTTAAAAGAACCAATTATGTTTTGTTAAAAAACAATAAATATTTACTGGATATCCGTACTAAATATCGTTAATACACAAACATCGCCAGAAAACCTTGATTCGGCTGTCTCTGCTTTTAATAGAACTATCAATGATTGTTTTGTATCATCAGTACCACAGAGAAAAGCCCGTATAGCATCTGGTCCTGTATGGTTTACTGAAGAACTGAGAAAATTAAGAAATTTAAAATCCATGCATTATAAAAAATTTCAAAAAACTCATAGCATTACAGATTTTGGTACTTATCCTCTATTAAGTACAAGTATCGTCAAATATGCAAGCAATCTTATGATGTTTATAATAAAGGTAAAATTAAACATCAAACCTGATGCTAAATCATTCTGGAACTTTGTCAACACAAAACGCAAGATTGATTCCTATCCTTTTTTTATGAAATATAAAACTGTTGAATCAGATAGTGAGAATATCATTTGTAATCTTTTTCAAGACTTTTTCAAACCGACCTATTCATCTTCATCCCTTGATAATCTAAGCTATCTATTCAGTGTTCAATCTGGGGATATTTGTCTCCCAATAATTGATACATAAACGATTTTATTATACTTAAAAGCTCTTAAGACATCATATAAAAGTGGTCCCGACAATATACCGTCATGTATACTAAAATATTGCTGTGATGAATTAGTAACTCCAATCACTTTGCTTTTTTCTTCTTCATTAAAATCTTGCTATTTTTTTTCCAGTTGCCTGGAAGTCGTCTTTTATTATTCCGTTGCACAAGTCTGGTAACAGGTCTTTAATCCATAACTATCGTGGAGTTGCAAAATTAAGCGCTTTGCCGAAGCTTTTCGAGGCTATCATTACTTCACAATTATCACATAGTGTTAAGTCTTTATTGTCTCCACTCCAACATGGATTCGTTTCAGGAAAATCTACGGTTACAAACCTACTTGAATTTACTTCCAAAATCATTGAGAATTTTGGAACAGGTTTACAGACTGATGTTATATACTCAGATTTTAGTAAAGGTTTTGATGTTGTTAATCATAAACTTTTATTCTTAAAGCTATCCCTTGCTGGATTTCCCACAACACTTGTAAGATGAATTGAATCTTATTTATGCAATATAACACAACGTGTTCTTTTTAAACTTGTGAAATCTCATGAGTTTCCTGTCATTTCTGGTGTACCTCAAGGAAGCCACCTCGGGCCTCTTCTTTTTTTACTGTTTATAAATGATTTGCCATCTGTCATAAAGCCTTCGAATATTTTAATGTACGCAGATGACGTGAAACTATTTCTTCCTTTCAAAAATGCTAATGATGCCGTTCTCTTGCAAGCTGACATAGACCATCATTATAGCGGTGCAACGTGAATCGTATGAATCTTAACATGAAGAAATGCAAGCACTTGACTTTCACTCGAAAATCTCCTTTCTTATTTTTTTATTTATTTATTTAAGCTTAATACAAGCAATTTAAATACTTAAACTAAAAACTTAAATTTAAACAGTGAATATGTATCTTCATTAGTAATGGATTTAATATAAGTACATTATCTTAGTTGTAAAAAGACATTAAAGAGGGGGAAGAAGTGGCGTTGGAGTTAAGAAGGGTATTTCGGAGTCGAGGTCTACTAAGATGAAAATCGAATTCGCTGATCAAATTATTGGTTATGCGAAGCATCCTGGTTATTGGTTCACTGCATCCATAATCGGTGCGATGAAAGTTAAGGTGGAAGAGAGGTATAGACCTAAGGTTGCGTGGGTTTGTATTAAGTGATATTAAGTGGAGCAGTGCAGGGCAGTTGATGGTTCCGCATACTAGTTGATGAATGAAGAGTACATCGGCAACCTCCCTTCGTTTTTCAAGAGTATGCATGTTAATCAACTTCAGACGGTCGGCATAAGGAGGTAAGTTGAAACTGTCAGAACCGGGAAGACCACGTAGAGCGAAACGAATAAATCTACGTTGAACGGCTTCGATTCTCATTGAATGGGTGTTGTAAATGGGAGACCAAACTGGGCTGGCATATTCGAGAATGGGTCTAACAAAGGTAAGATAGAGAGATTTTGTGACGTAGGGATTGGAGAACTCTCTGGACCAGTGTTTCACAAAACCAAGTGCAGAGTTAGCTCTACTGATAATATTATCCATGTGAGACCTAAAGTTAAGTTCCTTGTCACAAATAACACCTAAGTCACGTAAAGAGCTTACAGAGAGAATATGTAATAGCTTGGCATTTACTGACGTTGAGTTCCAGCAAATTTTTTTGACACCATGTGGAAAAGCTGACAAGATCGTTTTGAAGATTTCGGGAATCGGTGCTGGTTTGTATGCGCCGATATATTTTTATATCATCAGCGTACACAGAAAGATTGGATTTTTTGATGATACCGTCAACATCAGAAATTGTTAAGACGAATAGCAAAGGACCAAGGTGACTGCCTTGTGGGACACCAGAGGTAGCTGTAAAAGATTCTGAGTTGGAAAATCTAAAGATGACATTGTAATGGCCTTCTTCGAGATACGATTTGATCCAGGATATAAACAGGGATGGAAAACCAAAGGCTTTAAGCTTAAGAAGGATGATAGTGTGTGAGATTTTGTCAAACGCTTTACTGAAGTCGGTAGAAACAGCATCAACTTCGAAACCGCTTTCCAACGAGCATTGAGTGTTTGAAACAAATTCTGTGAGGTTAGTGGTAGTTGATCTACCCTTGAGGAAGCCGTGTTGATTAACAGGAAAGATAGATTTGCAATGGAAGAAGAGAATGTCATAGATAATGCTTTCAAAAATTTTAGGAGCACATGACAGTTTTGCAATAGGTCTGTAATTAGAAATTTCATTTTTAGGTCCTTTTTTGTGCAGAGGTATTATGTACGAATTCTTCCATAACTTAGGGAAAACTGACTGAGAAATAGAAAGTTGAAAGAGAGTCAAAAGGGGATGAGCCAGTAAGTTCGCGAATATTTTTATGACAATAACAGGTAAGCCATCGGGACCAGGAGAATAATCATCTTTTAGATTACTGATCTTTTCTAAGACATCACCTAGTGTAATATCAACAGAAGTCAGCGAGGTTTGAGCACAGTTCCTTAACGAAGAAAAGTATTCATAATCAAGTTCATCGTTGGGACTCGTGAATGACCATCACGAATATCAGATTTTCTTTTTATATTGATGAACTTGTAGAAGCTTTTAGGGTCCGACAGCAATTTAGTTTGAATATGAGCAAGATAAGACTCATATAGGTTTTCACAGAGTGCAGAAAAAAGGTTATAGGCGTGTAGATAATTAGCGAGGTCAATAGAAGAGCGAGAGATTAAATAAGTGCGCCAAAGTTTGTTCCTCTTATTACGGAGTGAGCGTAGTTCTTTATTGTACCAGGGAGGAGATGACGAAAAATTGTTCTGCTTAGTAAAGGGGACAGATTGTGTGAAGCAGAAGAAAATTTTCTCATAGAAGAGAGCAACAGCATTATCAACACTTTCGTGAGCATAATCTAAGAGATGTTGGAAATCGATTCCGCTGAGTAACGTTTCTAGTTTTACAAAATCAGTTTTCCGATAGTTGAAACTGTACGCGTGCTCGAAGTGTGTATTTATGATGTTATGGTTGTAAGATAGGGTAAGAGATAGAGGTGGATGGTACTGATCAAGTGTTGAGAGTAAATGGTCACTCGCTGAGACTATGCAATAATCTAAGTCGGAAGAAAAGATAAGGTCTAGTTGTCTACCTATATTGTTAGTTACTCCTCTTAACTGGTAAAGGCCGGAGTCAGAAAGACAGCTAGTAAAGAGAATTTCTTTTTCAGATGTAGCATTTGAAGGAAAATAGTGGCACTCGTCATCTGACAGGACCTATTGAAGGTTAGGAAGATTAAAGTCCCCCAGAAATATAATGGTATCAGATGGATCAGTTAGATCTAGAAGTGAATCGATTGCGTCCACTGCAAGCTGGTAACCATTCACGGGTTGAGAAGGTCGAATATAACAGCAGATAACGAATATACTCCGTTTAGCGACACAAACTTTGGCACAAATAAATTCAAAGTTAGCTGTGTGGGAATTTTTTACAAAGACTGGATTGTAGCGATTGTGAATTGCTAGAAGGACACCACGACCTGAGGAGAGATCATCTTTGTCGAGTCCATCATCTCAGAACACCACGAAATCAGACGCAAATACTTCAGTATCCTTGAAATCCTGGGTAAGATTAGTCTCAGTAAGGGCAAAAATATCGTAGGGAAGCTTAAGAGAGTTAAGGAACACTGTAGAGATTTTAGTGCGTAATCCTCTTACATTTTGGTAGTAAAGAGAGACAAATATTGGGCTGAGAAAAGGGGTTTGATTATGGGCAAGAGGCTGGTTAGGAATAATATTGTTGCTGCTCTTTACGGGTTTTTTGAAGGTAAGAGATGTGTTTTGACCTTACATGAGCTCCATAGGTGTCAAGATCTTCATTGACTTGTTGGCTTGTCAAGCCAAGCTGCTCGTGGAAGCTGGTTGCGTAATTCATTGTCATCGGTAGGTAAGCCTTCGGTAGGAATCAAGACCTTGAGGTTTGTCTTGGTTTTGCCTTCTATACAAGTAGAGACAGGTGCTTTATACATGTAAGCTAGATAGAGACGCACATTATTGTAGACACTGTTCTCTCTAAGGCGAGATAGGGCATATCTACTCTCCGTGTCAACACAAGAGTTCGAAGTTAATTTGACCTTTGGTGGTTGAATAGGGTCGATGAAAGAAGTGGGACTGCCAGGTTGGCTAGGGGCACCACTTCTGATTGAAACAGAAGGAGACGGGTTTAAAGTATGTGAATGCACGAAGTTAGGATAGAGTGTCTGGAGTATATTACTCTCATTTTGATTTGCTAATGTATCCGAATTAGGATTAAGATTGAAAGAGACTCGTTTTGGGAGAGAGGGCTGAAGTGCGGGATTAGCTTGATTCGGATTAGAAGATGTTGTTTTTATGTTGCAAATGAACTGCGGAGTGAAAAATGGAAAAATATCAGTATTAAGTTTCCAATTCGGATCAGAGCTAGAGTGTGAATTGGGTAATTTTTTGTCGGAGGGTGCGTAGTTTAAGTCATGTGAAGTAGAATTTTCTCTATGTAGAGTTTTATAAGAATGCGACTTGGAATAAAAATGAGAGTTAGAATTAGAGTTATTAGATAAAGAGCTAGAATTATTGGAAGAACTGTTACTAAAAGTAACCTTATTTTTAGCAGTATGTAAATTATTATGAGAATTAGGTTTAGAGTTAGAACTAGAATTATAAGAAATAGAACTAGAGTTATTGTAGGAGTGAGACTTAGAGTTGGTACTTTTAGGCATCCTTCTAGGTTTATCAATCCATTTTGAAACTTCAGCTTTTCCGTTATCTAAACTGTATGTGTGAGAAAATAACCAGGTGTATTTTGAAGGGATGTATATTTTGAAATTTCTGCATTTTTTCCTGCGGCTTGTGGAAGTTTTCTCGCAGTCAACATTTGGAATCGCGATGCCGTAGTTCTTCTGGAATAGCTTACAAACCCAGGAAACACTTGTTCTTAACGGCAGACCCTTAACAAATAGTGCTGTTTTTTCGGTATCGTTCCCACTAGCTAGCTTTTTTATTCTTTTTTCCCATTCAGCTAGTGTCCATGTTGTTCCAAAGTGGTGAACCAATTTACGAGGTGCAGCAACTGGGCATGAATTAGTTTGGTTTGAAACTGTTTTACAGGGAGATGTAAGCGGGAAGGAGAAGACCGGGCTGGTGAAGTTAAAAGCGTTGCTTCCAGAATTTCCTCCAGGACAGAAGATGAGTGACGATGGGGAGAGTCTGAAGTTTTGTTGAAACGTTCCGGGATATTGTCGATTTTTTTAGAATTTAATACAACAATTTCTCCTATTTCGGAAAGGATGGAACGTGTAATAAGTAGCTCGTCGCCTATATCGTTAATTTTTTGGAACAAAAATTCAAGAAGAGGATCCGGCTGATGAAGTGCTGAACCAGTGGTATTGGACGAAGACTGCAAAAACGAATCAATGTCGTACCTTAACTGAGCAATGCTGTCTTTAATAGACTCAGTGAGATCTTTATTTTTTAATGATTCTATGTCAGATCTCAGGCTACACTTTAAATCGCTCGTCACATTGGCTTGATTTTCGCACACTCTCTCTTGAAGCGATATCAATTTATCAGATATAGACTCAAATTGCAGTTTGCATTCAGATTTAAAATTATCGAATGCGATATTGTTTTCGTCTGCAATTTTGATTACGTCATCAAACTTGGTCAGTTGTTTAGATACTTTCTTGAAAAACAACTTGTTATCCGAGAGTGTGGAGTTATGTGATTCGCTTAAGCACTTTATAGCCAACATTACATGGGCCAACGATATTTCTCTGCACTCGTCGCAGTAAAACATAAAATTGTCCAAAAAATCTTGCAGGTATGTAATACTCCTCTTCGAAAAACCAACGCAGGCAGCATGGAATACCTTTCCGCAAAGTCCTTTGCACATTATGTTTGGAACAATACTACCGTTAATAGTGCAAGAGGGGTTTCCGCAGTTGTTTTCCATGTTATAAATTTGTATGTTTAACTGAAGTCGATTAACAAAATTAGGTCAGTTTATTGAATGAATTGCAGTAGTACACTTTTGGTTAATGTTGAGATAGGTCAGCAACAACAAAAGCACAGCAGTAAAAATGAAGAGTAGCAGCTTAGCGGGCAGCGGACAGCGATCGAAAATGTTATAGCAGTTAATTTTTACAACAAAAAAGCAGAGTAGCGGTTTAGCGGACAGCGATCGACAGTGCTATAGTAATTTATTTTAAAGTGCAAAGAGCTTTGGCACAGATTTGATGCACTCGTAATATTTTTTTTTTTTTTTTTTTTTTTATTTTTATCTTTTTTAGCCTTACTTTTTATTGAAGTGGGCTGATTAACTTTAGGTTTTTTTTTTTTGTTCTTTCTTTTTTTTTTTTTTTTTTTTTTTTTTTTTTTTTGTAATTGTTGCAAAAAGTTGCAACAGTCATAAAATACCATACATTAGAGTCTTTAGATGTCTTTCATGATCTTGGAGTAACTATGGATACTAAATTTCGCTATCATATTCATATTAATAAAATTATAAATCGAGCAAATAGTACTTTAGGTTTTATTTAACGATGGGCAAAAGAGTTTAATGATCCCTATATAACAAAAACCTTATTCACCTCTCTAGTGCGACCTATTTTAGAGTACGCTTCAATTGTTAGGTGCCCTCGATATAGTTGTTACATTGACGATATAGAATCAGTTCAGAAAAAGTTTCTTTTGTTCTGCTTAAGCCATCTTTACTGCAATTTCAACTATAACCTACCACCTTATGAATATCGTCTGCAACTTTTAAATCTTCCTACTTTAAATAATCGGAGAATTATGCTAAATGCTGCTTGGATTTTACATGGATATGTAGGCAGTCAATACTTACTGAGCAAAATTTACTTTAATATTCCTCTCCGACCTAGAAGATCTTTTGAGTTACTTCACATGAACTTTTGTAGAACTAATTACTTGCAAAACGAACCACTTAGAAGCGCTTGTGGGGTCTTTAATTTTGTTTCAGATGCAATTTCTTTAAATGAATCCGTTTACTCAATTAAATTTATTATTTTAGATTATCTACAGTATCGCCACTAATCTGGATCTTGTTTCCAAGGATACTTAATATTTTCCTGTGATGTTTGGTAACAACTTATACAATCTAGCTGTGTACTTTAATCGCCTGGCATATGCCGGTTTGACGTCGTACGACTAGCTTTGCATGTGTGAGCTGTGCTCTAATCCATATTTATATAGGCATACACGCTATATATATATTTTGATTATCCATTTTTTTGTAATTTCATTCAATTTAATTCTTCACTTTACACTATATTTTATCATCAATAGATAATATATTTGACTAAAAGTAACATGGCAAGACAAAAAAAAAATGTTTAATTTGACTTCTAGCGAAAATCATACAAAAAAAAGTTAAAAATTTTATAAAAATCCGCATTACTTCTGGTCGGACTGTAAAAATTAAAAATTTATTGGTGCGGGTTGGAAGAACTTTTTCATTCCTATTAGTTCTGACCGTTTGTTATTTTTAACTACCACACCAGTAAATATTTTTACAAAATACTCGATTTTTAGAGCATATTTCAAACCATTACGTGGCATTCTGGTTGAGGTGCGTGGCTTGTATGCCAGGTTCGAATTCCATCTGACACAAAAAGTTTTTTCAATTAAATTAATTTTTCTGTTCGGCCGTCATCTCTATGCAGACAATGGCAAACCTCAGAGAGTAAAACCTGGCATGAAGAGCTTCTTGAGAACATAAGCCGTTCGGAGTCGGCATAAAACTTGAAGGTCCAGTTCTCGATCATTTATGTTCGAACATTTCACAACACGCACAACACTATTGATCATAAGAAGATCGGTCAAAATTTTTTCAAGGGCTGAAATGGCCATTTCGTTTTTGGCTTTTTTTTTATTTCAAACTATTTCAGCTCACAGATGGCTATCGCTACTATCATAAACAACAACATCCGTCAAATTAAACCTAATAATCCATATTAAGTCTCTTAAAATATTTTATCACAATTGTGGTATTATGCGTGGTAAATTAAATAAACTTTTTGTAGACGCAAAATTATGCAACTTCAATGTATTAATTTTTGCTGAAACTTGTTTAAACGATTCCTTCAAAAATGAAGAAATTCTCCACAGCAATTGGACAGTCTACCGATGATCGAGATTATTCCCACACAGGTCACTCCCGTGGAGGTGGTGTTTTAATCGCAACACATAACTCCCTATCAAGTCAGATCGTAGAAACCATCTCCCACAAACTCTACGAACTCCAAATAATCAGAGTATGCTTACATAATAATCAATAAAATATATTGGTTACTACATACATTCTTGTTATCTACATTCCTCCAAATTCTATCGAAGATACATACATTAAACTATGTGATACAATCTCATTAATAACTTCGGCCTTGAATGAAGAAGATACAGTGATTATCTTTGGCGACTTTACTTACTCACTTAGTTGGTCGTAACAACCCGTGTCCGGGTTTCAACCGACCTCATCAGCTCTCGCCAGGCGCCTCTGTTTTGCGCGCGCCTTCTCCAATCGGATACACCAAGTGCGGTTAGGGCTTCCTTAGCCTGGTCCATCCATCGGAGGCATGGTCTCCCTCGTCGTCGTTGACCAGCGACCCTCGCCTCGAGCACCTTTTTCGCTGGAGCTTCGTCGTTCATACGATGGACATGACCCAGCCAGCGTAGTCGCTGCACAGTTATACGCCGGACTACGTCAATGTCATCGTAGAGCTCATACAGCTCGTGGTTCATTCGGATGCGATAGTCATCGCCGACTCGAACAGGGCCGAAGATTTTGCGAAGAACTTTTCTCTCGAACACCCCCAGAGCGGCTGCGTCAGTTTGCGAAACTACCCATGCCTCAGCGCCATAAAGCAGCACAGGTAGAACGAGCGTCTTGCAGAGTGTTAGTTTTGTCGATCGAGAGAGGGCTCTGGAACTTAGTTGCTTACTGAACCCGTAGTAGCACCTATTAGCAATTATTGTTCTTCGCTTTATCTCCAGGCTGATTTCGTTTTTGGTATTAATGGCGGTGCCAAGGTAAACGAACTCCTTGACTACTTCAAAGTTATAGCTGCCGGATGAAACGTGGGAGTCTAAACGCCGAGCTCCCTTGTTTGTAGACAGCATATATTTTGTTTTGCCCTCATTTATCGTCAAACCCACTTTGGCTGATTCCTTTTCGATAGCGGCGAAAGCAGCGGTAACATCTCTCTTGGTTCTGCCGACAATATCAATATCATCAGCGTACGCAAGGAGCTGGACGCCTTTGTAGAAAATGGTGCCATTACGATGCACACTGGCCTTTCGTACGATCCCCTCCATGATGATGTTAAAGAGATCGCAAGACAGTGGATCGCCTTGCCTGAAACCTCTTTCGGTATTGAAGGTTTCGGAGAGGTCATTTCCTACCTTGACGGAGCTGCGTGTTGCTCAACGTCATTCTGCAAATTCTGATCAACTTTGCAGGAATACCGAACTCAGACATTGTTGCGTATAGGCAATCCCTTCTCGGGCTATCGAACGCAGCTTTAAAATCGACAAAGAGATGGTGTGTGTCAATTTGATTTTCGTGGGTTTTCTCCAGGATTTGTCGTAGCGTGAAAATCTGGTCTATGGTGGACTTACCAGGTCGAAAGCCACACTGATAAGGTCCAATCAGTGTTTTTGTAATCGGCTTTAATCTTTCACACAGTACGCTTGAGAGAACCTTATATGCGATGGAAATAAGACTGATACCTCTATAACTTGCGCAGATTGTTGGGTCTCCTTTCTTAAGTATAGGGCACAGTACGCTGAGGTTCCAAACGTCGGGCATGCTTTCTTCTAGCCATATTTTGCTGATGAGCTGATGCATGCGCCTTATCAATTCATCGCCGCCGGTTTTAAACAATTCAGCTGACAGGCCGTCAGCACCCGCTGCTTTGTTGTTTTTGAGTCGTTGGATAGCAACTCGAACCTCATCATGGCTAGGTGGTGGTACTTCCACTCCGTCATTGTTGATTGGTAGCTCTGAACTGCGCTCTCCATGGGCGGCATTGGTGGAATCGTCGCCAGTAAGTAAATTGGAGAAGTGCCGTCTCCACAATCTCAGCACACACTGCGTATCCGTATTCAGATCTCCATTTTCGTCTCTACAAGTGGCCTCTACTTTGGTCTCTACTTTGACGACTTTAACCGCCCTAATATTTCCTTTGTCATTGATAAAAATGACAACTTTCTTCTACCGGTAAACCTCTCTAACTCGATTGATTTTACTTTACTTAGTTTCTTTTGTGGTGACCCCACACAAATACAACACCTCAAATCCTCATACACCTTTATCTAAAAATACTTGTTCATTTATATTTAAATTCAATTATAATTATTTGTTTGTTAAAAAAAAAATTGATTGTCAAAAATTTTCAATTTAATTTTTCAGTTATAAAAATCTGTTCAATAGAAATGTTTAAAAAAATATATGTTCAAAAATAAAATTTATAAAAAATAAAAAATGTATATTAAATAAAAACTGCTGAATAAAAATATAATTTGTTGAGCACCAAAACTGGCGATCCTACCAGCGAACTCCAGCGGAACATCAAAACCCAACCACGTGGCCAACAGCAGCAAAGGCAACAAACGGGCACAGCAACAAGCAAACAGTTCGAGACACTCGTTATCACTTGTTGGTAATAAAGCCAAACTTAATACAAGAACAAATTTAACATCGTCAACAGCCACAACAGCGCCTGCCAGCCACAACAAAGTTGCAGCAGCCACAAGCATTTCTTCGACTTCATCAACTTCAACAGCAGCATCAGCATTAACAGCAGGAAGATCAACCTACTCTTCACGTTTTGAAAAATTACGCGCATATCGTAAAAACGCAACAACAAATAATCAAAGTTACAACAGTTCAACATCTACAAAAACCAACAACTACAAAAGCTCAACTAACAAAAATCGGAAAACATTAACGCATAACGTAAACAGTAGCATATCAAGCAACAACGTTCCCAACAACACGTTTTTAGCGCCTGCAACACCAGCTAGTGTCGTTCGCAGTGACCGGAAACGACAACATTCAATTATAACTGTAGAAAGTCAAAAGTCAAAATCATTTGTCGATCATCCAACTGACTTGAGTTCACCATTTAAGAAGCGACGTTATCAAAACGTACCAACTACAGTCTACAATAATAAATCATCACCAGCGTCATCAACATCAGTTAGAGCAGCAACAGCAACAGCTAACAAAAGGCAAATACAATAGTCAATCTCACAAAAACAGCAGCGACAACAACACATCAGCAGTAGACACGGTCGCTGCCTAACAACAACAACAACAACAACAACAACAACAACAGCAGCGACAACACATCAGCAGTAGACACGGTCGCTGCCTAACAACAACGACAACAACAGCAACAACAACAACATATCAGCAGTAGACACGGTCGCTGCTTAACAACACCAACATTAGTAGCAGCGACAACAACAACATCAACAATGACCAGAACAACAAGAAGATACAAATAATTTAAAAATTTTTTTTGACATTTTGATAAAATTTTGTAAAACTTTATTGTTAGTTTTAAGTTTTCCTTTTCTTTTATCTTTATAAAATTCTTTTTACAGGTTGCTTTATTATTTCTTAGCTTAACACGAGGCACACACTTAGTTTTTAGAGTTCATAGAACGATAAAAACGTAAGAAGTTTATCGTTATATGGCTCAGGCACTCCACTACACTAGGGTTGATTAGGTACACAATTCTATTCTTTCCAATATGCAACGTACACCTCCACGTATTTCGATCACTGGTGGTGGAGATGAATCCAACGAACCCATCACCAAATTGGATACTACGAATCCATTTAATGTTTCGCATGAAATTCATGCTACAGCTATTAAACTTCCTTCTTTTTGGACAAACTGTCCAGAAGCGTGGTTCGCACACGCAGAAGTTCAATTCCAAGCGAAAAATATATCAGTTGACAGAACTAAGTTCGAATACTTAGTTACTGCACTACCACAAGAGGTCATAGTAACAGTACTAGACTTCATTCAGCATCCTCCATCTGCAAATTTATACAATGGACTTAAACAAGTATTGATTGACAGACTTTCACTCAGTGAAAATAAGCGTTTAGACAAAATCCTTTCGGACTTTGAGATGGGTGACCAAAAGCCATCTCAGTTCTATCGTGCACTACTTCTTCTTGCCGGTTCCTCAGTTAGTAATGACCTAATTTATAAATTATGGTTACGAAAACTTCCCAAAAGTCTCAATATCGCTTTGACCGGTTCAGGTCACAAAGAGCTAGATGACTTACTTAAACTAGCTGATAACATTTGGGAAGTTATGGCTAATGGTGAAGTCTCAGCCATAAACAAAAATTCATCCCAAATGACGAAAGCTGATGATTTAACGACAATCGCACGAAGTTTCTCAGAAACAACTAACAAAGTTCTTGAATGTTTTAATAAACTGTCACTTGAAGTTCAAGAACTTAGAACCGAACGTCACAATTCTTTACGATCAAACTCCAGAGACAACAGTTTCCGAGATTTTTCGAGACACCGGTCTCCCTCTCGAAATAAGTCACGTCAGAGACCAGCCAATTGGTTATGTAGATATCACTATAAATTTGGTAGGTCGGCCAGACGATGCGAACAACCATGTGCATTCAAACACAACGACTCACATAACACACAGAATTCGTCAAACTAAAAACCTCCATCATGACAACGGCAAATGATGGAGGAACATCTACACGCCGTTTATTCATTTACGACAATGACAACCATTTAAACTTTTTAATCGACAGTGGTGCAGAAGTATCAGTTCTTCCTTCCTCCAAATTCAAAAATAACAAAAAGAATTTAGACTTAATTTCGACAGCAGCTAATGGTAGCACAATTTCGACCTACGGGAAAAAATTACTTAACGTGAACATCAAACTCAGACGAGAATTCCCTTTTATTTTTATTTTAGCAGACATAGCTAGACCCATTATTGGAGCAGATTTCCTAACGAAATATGGACTACTCATTGACATGAAACACAAAAAGTTAATTGATCCACTCACTAAATTATCTGTTAACGCTATTTCCGCATTTTCTGAAACTCCACTACCCAAATTATTTTCACTTGACAACAAATACACGCAACTTCTAAAACAATTTCCATCACTTCTCACCGAACCAGACTACACTATTCCCGTCAAACATAAAACTGAACATTACATCACCACCGAAGGACAACTTCCATTTTCAAGACCAAGACGTTTAGACTCACATAAATTAAAGATCGCAAAACAAGAATTTGATTTCCTTATCAAAACAGGAATCTGTAGGCCATCTGACTCACATACTTCTTCTCCACTTCATCTTGTACCAAAAAGTGAACCAAATGATTGGAGACCTTGTGGCGATTACAGATTAATCAATGCTGTTACGATACCTGGCCGGTACCCGTTATCACACATACACGGTTTCTCGATTAATTTACACAACACAAATATCTATTCTAAACTTGACCTAGTAAAAGCATACCATCAGATACCGATGGCTCCTAGTGACATACACAAGACAGCAATCACAACACCTTTCGGGATGTTCGAGTTTCTATGAATGCCCTTCGGTTTACGAAACTCAGCACAAACATTTCAAAGATTCATTCATGAGATATTACATGGACTTGATTTCCTTTTTGTATACTTAGATGACATACTGATCGCTAGTGAATCCGAAACACAACACATCGAACATTTGACACAAGTTTTTGAGAGACTTTCAAATTACGGTTTAAACGTTAAACCTAGTAAATGTATTTTCGGAGCGACAGACATAAATTTTCTAAGTTACAATATTTCCAGTCAAGGTATACGACCTACACAAGAACGCATTCACTGCATACAAAATTTTCCCCAACCAGTTACGGTCAAACAGATGCAAAAATTTATTGGTATGACCAATTACTACCACAGATGCATTCCAAAACTCGCACACATGCTAGGTCCAATTTATGACATGGTCACCGTAGCATCCAAAACTAAACACAAACAGTTGCACTGGACAGACACTTCACTACACGCTTTCACAGTAATCAAAGATAGTTTTGCAAAAGAAACACTGCTTAATCATGTTAACAATAATGCTGATCTATCGATTGCTGTAGATGCATCAAACATAGCAGTTGGCGGTGTGTTACAACAACAGAATAATGATATACTGGAACCATTAGCATTCTTTTCAAAAAAACTTTCGCCAGCTCAAACCAAGTACAGCACATTCGATCGTGAATTACTAGCTATATATCTCACAGTTAAACATTTCAAACACTACCTTGAAGGGAATCACTTTACAATTTACACTGATCACAAGCCCCTTACATTTGCACTTCATTCAAAAACTGAACGCAGCCCAAGACAGACCAGACATTTGGAATATATTTCACAATTTCCAAATAACATCAGATACATTAAAGGAACAGATAACGTTGTAGCAGACGCACTGTCACGTGCAGAAATTAACGCATTCACACCTACAGAAATTAACTTCAAAATTCTTCATCGGGAACAAAACACAGATTCAGAATTGCAGGATATCATAGACAAACACATGTACAGATTAGAACAGATTCACATACCTTTCCTAAACATTAAAATTTGGTGCGAACAAACAGATTCAGTTACACGACCATATATACCACAAACACTACGCAAACAAATTTTTGAACAACTACACAATATTTCACATCCAGGAACACGCGCATCACGACGACTTCTGACACAAAGATATTTCTGGCCAAAACTGAATACACAAATAAAAAAATGGTCACAGGAATGTATCAGATGTCAACGTTCGAAAGTACACAGACACACCAAAAGCTCTCCACAAACAATTAAAATTCCCCATGGTCGATTTGAACACGTTCACATTGACTTAGTAGGACCTTTACCGACATCACATGGATACAGATATTTACTAACTGCAATTGACCGAAACACACGCTGGCCTGAAGTGTATCCGTTGAAAGACACGAGCACTGAAACAATAGTTGACTTATTTCAGAGAGAGTTCATTTCACGTTTCGGAGTTCCGTTAAAAATCACTTCTGATCGAGAAGCACAATTTACTTCATTGACATTCAGGAACTTTATCAAGACTCTCGGTTGTCAACATATTACCACTTCAGCTTATCATCCTCAAGCAAATGGAGTGGTAGAGCGTTTTCACCGTCAGCTTAAAGCTTCTCTTATAGCTAGTAACAATCAGGTCAATTGGTATACTCAGTTACCACTAGTTCTTTTGGGTCTTAGATCTTCGGTCAAAGAAGATATTAAAGCATCACCAGCTGAGATGGTTTTTGGTCAGACCCTCAGATTTCCGAAACAGTTAGTTGCGCATGTTGATCAAACTATTAGTCCTTCTGATACACTTAACAAAATTAAACAAGTCATTTCTGACAAACAGTCGAACATAGTACATCACAATACAAAATTTCAAAATTTCATACCTAAATTACTAAGAACATGTAAATTCGTTTTCGTCAGGAATGACACCATTCATAAAAAGCTTCAGGAACCATACGATGGTCCTTTTGAAGTAGTCGAAAAGACTCCCACGTATTTCAAAATTCGTAAACACAATTCAGTAATTACAGTAAACATTAACAGAGTAAAACCAGCAATATTAGACACAGACAGTACACAATCACTTTCTTTACCAAAAACAAACACAAAAAAAGTACATTTTAATTTACTTAATAACACAGTCAAATTGTTTTCATGAGGGGGGAATAGTGTGGTGACCCCAAACAAATACAACACCTCAAATCCTCATACACCTTTATCTAAAAATACTTGTTCATTTATATTTAAATTCAATTATAATTATTTGTTTGTTAAAAAAAAAAATTATTGTCAAAAATTTTCAATTTAATTTTTCAGTTATAAAAATCTGTTCAATAGAAATGTTTAAAAAAATATATGTTCAAAAATAAAATTTATAAAAAATAAAAAATGTATATTAAATAAAAACTGCTGAATAAAAATATAATTTGTTGAGCACCAAACTTTTATGGCAACGACTTACAGCAAGTAAATTGGACTCCAAACAAGAATGGCAGATGGTTAGACTTAGTCTTCACTAATGCGTACGATGTTATAAATGTTAGTCCGGCTATTGAAGCTGAACACCTTTTTTCTAACAGTCCTCACCACACAGCCTTATCTACGGAGCTATCCGCCACCAATATAACATTTGTCCACTCATTTGATAACTCCATTGTATATGATTTTCTTAATGCAGATTACGATAGAATTAAAATCGGTCTTAATACTTTTAACTGGAGTGATCTCTCAGCATCAGGGATCTAGATTGTGCAGTTTCACTTTTCTATCTTCATATCTTCACAATTATTGATAGACATGTCCCAAAAATAAAGAAAAAAAAATAAACTTTCCGAACCATGGCTAGATCACAATCTCAGAAACCTAAGAAACCAAAGAAATAAATTATAATCAAACCACAAACAATGTAAGTGATGAAGTGAAGACGAGATATGAAGAGCTGGCCAATTTATTCTCTACTAAGTCAAAAGAAGCTTATCAATTTTATATTAACCTTATGGGTGAAAAAATTGTTGATGAACCCAAAAAATTTTTTGATTACATTAATGTTAAACGTAAGTCAAACGGATATCCTACGTCCATGTTTAAAGGTGACGTAATTTCTTCAAACATACGAGAAATTTGCAATCTCTACGCAGATCATTTTAAAGAGGTATTCTGTATACCTACCAACGAAACTCACAATCTCCCTCCATTTCCAAACACACCACCCATAATTAATCATATTCAACTTGCGCAAGAAGAGATATCCAAAGCAATTAAGGAACTTGATCCATATAAAGGACCAGGCCCAGACCTCATACCCCCAATCTTTTTAGTCCAATGTGTAGACCCACTGATCATGCCTTTATTTATAATCTTTAATAAATCCCTGTTTCAAGGTGCTTTTCCATCGTATTGGAAAACATCACACCTCACACCAATTTATAAAAAGGGCGACAAAAGGTCGGTTGAAAATTATAGGGGAATTGCAATACTATCGGCCATTCCAAAACTAATCGAAAAAATTATATCTGATAAGCTAACATGTATTGTAAATCCTCTTCTCAATGAACAGCAACATGGTTTCCGTAAAGGTAGATCAACCACCACAAATCTTATGATCATGGTCTCTGATGTTTTAAGTAAAATGGAAGAAGGACATCAGGTAGATGCAGTATACACCGACTTTAGCAAAGCTTTTGATCGTGTTGATCATACTATTTTGGCTTGCAAATTGAAAAAAATTTGGCATCTCTGAATCTGTGCTTAACTGGTTGAAGTCCTATCTCTGCGGCCGTTCCCAATTCGTAAAGTTTCAAGGTACCTTACCTAAACAGATCTTAGTCACATCCGGTGTACCACAAGGTAGCCACCTTGGTCCACTTCTCTTTAATATTTTTATCTCTGACCTATCTGAATGTATAATGTATCTAAATGTTAACAAATGTTATGTAATAACTTTCTCATGTAAAATTTCTGTTGTAAATAACAACTACTTCCTTAATAGAATTGAGCTTAATAGAGTCAAACATATCGTTGATCTTGGAGTAGTCTTAGATAATAAGTTGCGATTCAATTTATATTATGATGAAATTGTATCTAGGGCCAGCAAACAACTTGGTTTCAATAAAACAACGTGCAAGAGAGTCCAAAAATGTATGGGTAACTAAGACATTATTTTATGCATTAGTGCGCCCTCTTCTTGAGTATGGATGCATCATTTGAATCCTGCTTTTGAATCACACAGTGAAAGACTTGAGTCTATTCAAAAATAATTCTTGCTGTTTGCACTTAGAGACACTTATAACCCCCGTGATTACAATATCTTGCCACCCTATGAATATAGGCTTAGCCTTCTTAATTTAATGCCCCTATCATCACGAAGGTCGTTACTTAGTTCAAGTTTTACCTTCGATGTTATTAACGGAGTTATTAATAGCGCGCATATATCAAATAGGATAAAATTCAACGATCCATTAAGACGTACAAGTCATACAAGACTATTAATTGAATATCAGCATCACACTGTCTACGCAAATAATGAGCCGATAAACAGATGCTGTAGGGTATTCAATAATATCAGCGAGCACTATTTACCACCAATGTCTAAATTCACCTTCAAAAAAACCTTTCTAAGTCGCTATTTCAGTCCTAGTCCCGTACTACTTTCTCTATTTACCGTCTCAATCTTAACCTTATCTTGTTCCCTGTCCCTTTTCATTTATAATATAAATATAAATAAGTTATATAATATACGCAACACCCCCCCAATATGGGAGGATTCATTTTACAAAAAAAAAAAAAAAAAAAAAAACTTAGCTTCCCTCTCCCCTTTATACTTACATTAAATTAAAATTGTAATTGTAACTATAAGATTACCTTGCTTGGTTAATAAATAAATAACTAAATAAATAAATAAAGCGTTATTTTGAGGAACCGACCTGAACAACTTTTTTTTTGTGAGGAGCCTTAGTATGCATACATACATTTTTTACAGATAGATAGATGACCAGAAAAAGTAGGCATGGCATTATTTGTATATATAGTGACCGCCACTTGGTCCTATTGCACCTACATACCAAGTTTCACTATCAAATCATGTACAGCTCAGAAATTACAATGATTTCTGAAAAGTCGACGTAGATAAAGTACGACACGCCCATTCTTTAAGGGTTCTGGCAGTAACCATATGAACTTAATCTACGTAATTTTTTTCTTTTACTGTAAACAATTCTGATCTATATTCTTTTTACGGAATTGTGGGCGTTAAAAGTGGGAGTGACAAAATTTATATATGAAGTGACCGTCACTTGGACCCATAGCACCTACATACCAAGTTTGACTATCAAAACGTTCACATCTCAGGAATTAAAATTATTTCTAACAGATAGCACAGCAGCTAGTAATTACTTAGTTATAATTTTTAAATTGTAATTAACTATAAAACATTAATAAATAAATAAATTAAATAAAATTATTTCTGAAGAGTGGGCACAGATATATTGCTACCATGCACACGCACAGAGTAAGCGTATGAATTTAATTACCAAATTTTAGTTCTATTGATTTGTGGGTAACAAAAAAAGTGACGGCCGTGGCGAAGTGGGTAGAGTGTGTGGCGGCCCATACGGGAGGGAACCCTGGTTCGAATCCCACCTGACACAGAAGGTGTTTCAATTGAATCAATTTTTCTGTTCGGCCGTCACCTCTCTGCAGACAATGGCAAACCTCAGAGATTAAAAACTTGTAGGTCCTGTTCTCGATCATTTGTGTTCAAACATTCCACAACACGCACAACACAATTGATTATAAGAAGCTCGGTCAAAGACCTTTCAAGGGCTGAAATTGGCCATATCGTTTTGCTTTTTTTTTTTTATTTGCGGGTGGTACAAGTGGGCGTGGCAAGTTATATATATATATATATATTGACTACCACTTAGAGCACCTGCGTAACAAGCGTTGCTATCAAAGCTATCAGTGGGCGTAGATATGGTGCGACCACGCCCATTTTTTCACAGTTTCCGACAGTGACCATATAAAATAAATTACTAAATCTTAATCTTCTACGGTAAAAGCCGTCCGATATAAATCATTTGTACTGATTTGTGGGCGGTAACAGTGAGCGTGACAACATTTATAAATACATAGTGACTGCCACTTGGATCCATAGCACCTGCATACTAAGATTCACTATCGAATCGTATACAACTCAGGAATAAGCATAATTTCGATGAAGTGGGCGTATATATAGTGCGGCCATGCCCATTTTTTGTACATTGGCCGACAGTAATCATGTAAACTAAATTACCAAATCTTAGTCTTCTACGGCAAAAGCCGTCTGATATAAAGTATCTTTACTGATTTGTGGGCGTTAAAAGTGGGCGTAACAACATTTATACATACACAGTTACTGCCACTTGGATCCATATCACCTACATACTAAGATTCACTGTCAAAACGTATACAACTCAGTTATAAACATGATTTCGATGGGCGTAGATATAGTGCGGCCATGCCCATTTTTTGTACATTGGCCGACAGTAACCATACGAACTAAATTACCAAATCTTAGTCTTCTACTGCAAAAGCCGTCTAATATAAAGCATTTTTACTGATTTGTGGGCGGTAAAAGTGGGCGTGACATCATTTATATATACATAGGGACTGCTGCTTGGATCTATAGCACCTGCATGCCAAGATTCACTATCAAAACTTGAACATCTCAGGAACATTTTGAAAGTGTTCCTGTGAAGTTTGGTGTTGATTGGATAAGGGGCGTGGTACCTCCCATACAACCCAAATTGTCTCTATCGCCCACAAACCAAAAAAAATGCTATATATCAGAGGGTTTTAATCGTATAAAACTTAAGTTTGGTAATTTTGTTCAGATGTTTACTGCCGGTGACTGTACAACAAATGGGCGTGGTCCCACTATATATACGCCCACTTTTCAGAAATAATTTTAATTCCTGAGATGTTCACGGCTCTTACCGTAGAAGACTAAGATTTGGTGATTTAGTTCATATCGTCATTGTCGCCAACTGTTAAAAAATGGGCGGGGTCGCACCATATCTACTTCCACTTTTTCGAAACCATGCTTGTTCTTGAGCTGTAGACGTTTTGATATTAACACTTGGTATACAGATGCTCTAAGTGGCAGTCAATATATACATATATATATTAGGGTGTATCGAAAAATGAACACCAATTCCACCCCTAAATAATACAATAGGACAGAAAGACAATGCAGAAAATATTTTTTTCTTCACCAAATAGCGGTTTTTTATGAAAATCGTGTCTTTTTGTACTGGAGCCCATCTAACGGTCATTTTTTTATAAAAAATTCTATAGATATGGATTTACTATTAAAACACCTTATGAATGCAAATTTTCAGAGAGATCGGACTACGTACAAGATTGTCAGCATAGAAACAAAAAACCATTATTTAACCTATATTCAACTAATTTTGTACTGGAGCCCATCTTACAGTGCAGTTTTTTACAGAAAATAACACAGATATTGATTAACCATTAAAAATAACTTATTTATGCAGATTTTCAGAGAGATCGAACTACGTTCAGAAGTGTCAGCATAGAAATAAAAAACCATTATTTACCATATTTTCGATTACTTATGTGCTGGAGCAAATGTTAAGGTACACTTTTTACAAAAACCATATAGATCTCAATGAACCACATAAAATAACTTATGCATGCAAATTTTTCAAGAGATCACACACGTGCAGTGGTGTCAGCATAAAAATTAAAAACCTTTATTTGCAATATTTTCGACTACTTTTTTACTGGAGCCCATCTTAAGGTACACTTTTTTACAAAAACCCTCAAAGATCTCAATTAACCACATAAAAGCACTTACTTACTTACTTACTTAGATGGCCGTGACAACCCGTGTCCGGATTTCGACCGACCTCATCAGCTCTCGCCAGGCGCCTCTGCTTTGCGCGCGCCTTCTCCAATCGGATACACCAAGTGCGGTTAGGGCTTCCTCAGCCTGGTCCATCCATCGGAGGCATGGTCTCCCTCGTCGTCGTTGACCAGCGACCATCGCCTCGAGCACCTTTTTCGCTGGAGCTTCGTCGTCCATACGATGGACATGACCCAGCCAGCGTAGTCGCTGCACAGTTATACGCCGAACTACGTCAATGTCTCCGTAGAGCTCATACAGCTCGTGGTTCATTCGGAACAGGGGGCGAACCTTCACATGGCAACGTGTCTGACCGCCTCAACCTGGCGAGGCCAGCATTATCCATGTCGAAATCGTCTCAAGTCGACTCAAACCTCCAAGTGGTGTTCCCTGGGCAACGGCAAACTGGCATCCGTCAGTTTGACGGCTAATTTGAGCGGCGGGTCGATCCATAGACCTTAAACATGGAATGTGCGCAGGGTTTGGGTCCCGCCACATTACTACTGCCCAATGAAAACTAAAAGAACTTACGCACGCAAATTTTCTAAGAGATCAAACACGTACTCTGGTGTCTGCATAAAAATTAAAAAAACCATTATTTGCAATATTTTCGACTACTTTTGTACTGCAGCCTATCTTAAGGTACACTTTTTAACAAAAAATCCCCATAGATCTCAATTAACCACTTAAAATAACTTATGCAAGCAAACTTTCCAAGAGATCAAACACGTACAGTGGTGTCAGCATAAAAATTAAAAAAAACATTATTTGTAATATTTTAGACTACTTTTGTACTGGAGCCCATCTTAAGGTACACTTTTTTACAAAAACATTGGCTCCAACACCCATAGATCTCAGTTAACCACTTAAAATAACTTATGCTTGCAAATTTTCCAAGAGATCAAACACGTACAGTGTTGGCAGGTAGAACATTCATTCTTTCTTTTAATGAGGGTCCAGTTTAGCTTAAGTTCCTGATCAGCCTGTTATAAAATTTTACAAGTACCTGTTCTACCTATTAAGTTTATTTGTAACTTTTGTATTTTTAAAAAAGTTTATTTTTTTAAAAGATAGTTTTGTTTTGGCATTCATATTATTAGTTTATTAGAACTGTCTCTTGTGAGAATGCCTTCTTTAAACATTCACAAAAATTGGAAAACCTTGTGAAAAAGTATATTTATAAAACACAAAAACAAGGAAAACTGTCGCGAGGATCTTCTGTACGAGAAAATAAATACACTACATTTAGGATCATCTTTTTAGTGGAATCAAAAACATTGGAAATAACGAAAGTAAACCATTCAGGTGTATAAGATAACACTGAAAAAGTTAAGTGTCATATTGATTTGTGTGCAGAGTGTGTTAAGAAAATTAAAAAATCCATGGCGACAAATGAAATAGAAATTATTAACACTGATGGCTTCGGCATATAGTGGAACAATAGCAACGGCGGTTGAAACTGAAAGAAGATATTTTTATTCTGGGCATGCCGAGTATTTGAAACAAGAAAAATTGCCAACTAAAGCAGATATCTTGCGTCGAATACAACTGCCATCAAGTGAGGTTTGCGGCCAAACATCAAAACAATGGTTATCGTTGAAAAACTTTTCTAGCCTCGCCTCATATGAAATTATCGATATATGGAAAAAAACTACAATACCAATTATAGCATCGAATGGAATCATAAAAAAGTAAAAAAAGTCGTTGCGACTTATCAGGATATAATAAAGCATAAAACTCGTACGAATATTCCACATTTAATAAATAGTCTATGATGAATTATTTGACATTGATCATTGCAAATGTGCCAGAAATGAGTGTTTGTGCAGCGTTTATTAACAAATTCCAGAAAAGGAAATCGATTTCATTTTTGACCAACGTGGCGAGCGTCGAATGTTAATTTCAACGCGTATGGAGGGACCAATATCAGCAAACTTGGAGGCTTACACTTTAAGAGACAATTTTGAGCTGACCAGCGAAAGCGATTACTTACCAAGCACAAGTACTCCACAACACGTTTTAGTACCCCACACAGCTTTAGTACCCCACACAGCTTTAGTACCCCACAACACGCTCATAAACAGCGCCTGCTTCCGGCAAGATGCCAAACTTTGTATTAGAATATGATCGATACGAAATTTCTCATCGAGTAGCTGCTGCTTTAGCATCATCGCTTATAAAGGATTTGTCAATGATACCCAATTTTAAATTAAAAGTCGAAAGAACTGGAAAGCCTATAATTAACGATATAAATAAAGTTGTTCGCGAAAGAGAGGCAAACTAAGAAAAAATAATGCAGGAAAACATTTGTAGTTCTAATATTATAGTTTTTGCATTCGACGAAAGAAGAGACAAAACCCTTACCCTGGAGAAAACGGATGATAGAACGCGAATTAAGTTTACTAGAGAGCCGAAGAGTAAAAATAAAGCACAACTTTCTACTTTCAAATTAAAATCTGAACTGAATTTTATTTTCTACTTCAAGTTTTCTTAACAGTTTTTATAATGTAAGCAAAAAGGAAATACTTAGAATTAATGTAAACAATTTTAGAGTGTTCTAATTTAACCGATTGCAACGTTACAATGTTGCAATCGTAAAAGAAAGAAAATCAATACAGAAAATACTTGGAATTAAAGTAAACAATTTTAATACAACCCATATTTAATTGGTTGCGACATTACAGTGTCGCAATCATAAAAGAAGAAACAATAAAAATAAATGTTAATAAAAAAGAATGCACTTAATAATATGATTCAGCGTTATGGTTTTGGTTGTTGGTCCTCTGCGGCTTCGGTGGTGATTGCGTAGTGGTTGTTGTTGTAGCTGTTGTGGGTGTCGTAACTCGCGCCATCCGCGAACAATCGACGAAACCCATTTAACCATTCTAAAGCAGCCATATTTAAAATTCTTGGGCGCTGCCCCAATTCGCGGTAATTCGATAGCACCGTCCACTGCCGAAATTGTTTTGAACTTTTTCAAAACAAAGGATCACAATATATCGGACTTAATTGGTGTTTGTTCTGATGGCGAAGTGAAATACACCGGCATCAAGAATAAAGTTATACGCTGTTTGGAGGTTGATCTGGATTGATCGTTACATTGTTTCTTTTGCATGCTACATTTTAATGAATTGTCATTTCGCGATCTATTTGCAAAAATTGATTCTTCGTTTACAACTGGATTAGCTACAACAACCGGCAAGATATCCAAAGCAACAGAAAACGTAGAAAAAATACGGTGCGTACTAAATAGTTATTCTGTCTACACAAAGTAGGGCATTAAGCCTTTTGTAAAGTATTTCTCATATACTAACTTAGATACTTTTTTTATTTCTATTTATTTCTTTAGACTGCAAATTTTAAAGCGATACCATTTGTTGAGGGAAGTATGCCACCAAATATCGGAATTGCTGTCGAAAGTACCGATCAATAATATTTGTTTGATATAGCAACTACAGTAGCGACAGGCATTTGTTCGACGACTTTAGCTAATATAAACCCGGGACGCATCTATCACGCGCGTTGGCTCACATCGGAAAATTGTTGACAATGTTTGTAAAAACAATTGCTACTTTTCGCACCCAGAAATTTTGTTGCTGGCTATGATTGTGTTGACAATGGTAATATAAAATCTATGGCTACACAAAAATGTTGCAAGCACGTGAGAAGTCCGAAGAAGAATTCGGACAAATTCGCACTTATCGTCTTCCAAACATCAGGTTCGATTGCGAAAACTACTACAGCATGATTGATTAGAATTTGTGCTATACCGAACCACCAAACACCCGTAGAATGCCATACGAAAGTATCGAAAAACTTGCAAAGATTGATGATGCCATCTTGGACAACGAAATAATTGAAATACCTTGTCATATTCAAGACACGGAAAGACATGTCAAATTCGTCAGAGAATCATCAACCGTGGCTGCGTCCAGAAGGAGTTATGTTTTTAACTCTGGAGTCACGATCGAAGCGTCCCAAATTTGACGCATTAAAAGATTTTTGTTAAATTGAATTTAAAAAGTATATCCTAATATGACAGCTACTTTGTTGAATTAATTCATTTTGAACTAAACAATATAATGTTTACACACGACTTTTCGTACATGTTTCAAGGCAATCAGTTTCAGTTATAGTTACATATTCAACTTCTAGTGTTTAAGCTAAGCTAAGGTAGCTTTAGTGCAAAAGTTGTCAAGAAATCGGAAAACCAAAAAATCCAATCAAGCCTTGCTTGAAATCTCTAAAAATTTGCTTCCATATCTTTTTTTTTTTGCAAAAGCAAACAATAATTTATGCTGCTTCGAACATAGACAAATCAGGTACTTGTGAAATTTTATAACAGGCAGATCAAGAACTTAAAAGAAAAAATGTTCTACCTGCCACCACTGTACGTGTTTGATCTCTTGGAAAATTTGCATGCATAAGTTATTTTAAGTGGTTAATTGAGATCTATGGGGGTTTTTGTAAAAAAGTGTACCTTAACATGTGCTCCAGTACAAAAGTAATCAAAAAAATGGTAAATAATGGTTTTTTTATTTCTATGCTGACACTTCTGAAAGTAGTTAAATCTCTCTGAAAATCCGCATGAATAAGTTATTTTTAATGGTTAATCAATTTCTGTGTTATTTTCTGTAAAAAACTGTACTGTAAGATGGGCTCCAGTACATTTTCATAGAAAATCGCTATTTGGGGAACCAGGAATTCGTTAAAAAAAAAACAAAAAAAATTTCTGCATTGTCTTTCCGTCCTTTTTCATAATTTTCTGCATTGTCTTTCCGTCCTATTTCATTATTTGGGGGTGGAATTGGGTGTTAACTTAGGTCCATACATTTCGATACACCCTAATATATATACATAAAATTTGCCACGCCCACTTTTACCACCCGCAAAAAAAAAATACACCAAACGAAATGACCAATTTCAGCCCTTGAAAGTACTTTGATTGAGTTTCTTATGATGAATTGTGTTGTGCTTGTTGTGGAATGTTTGAACACAAATGATTGAGTACTAGACCTACAAGTTTTATGCCAACTCCGAACGGCTTATGTTCTCAAGAAGCTTTTCATGGCAGTTTTTACTCTTTGAGGTTTGCCAAAAATTAATTCAATTGGAAAAACTTTCTGTGTCTGGAGGGATTCGAACCAGGGTTCTCTCCCATATGGACCACACACTCTACCCACTACGCCACGGTCGCCACTTTTTTTTTACCCACAAATCAAAAGAACTTCTGTAAATCAGACGATTCTCATCGTTAAATACTAAAATTTGGTAATTAAATTCATACGCTTACTCTCGATAGCTTTGCAAAAAATGTGCATGGTAGCACTATATCTGTGCCCAATCTACAGAAATAATTTTTTATTAATTTATTTATTAATTTATTTATTTATTTATGTATTATAGTTAATTATAATTTAAAAATTATAACAAAGTAAGCACCAGCTGCCAGTGCTATCTATTAGAAATAATTTTAATTCCTGAGATGTGAACGTTTTGATAGTCAAACTTGGTATGTAGGTGCTATGGGTCCAAGTGGCGGTCACTTCATATATAAATTTTGCCACTAAAATTACGTAGATTAAGTTCATATGGTTACTGCCAGAACCCTTAACGAATGGCGTGTCGTACTTTATCTACGTCGACTTTTCAGAAATCATTGTAATTTCCGAGCTGTACATTATTTGATAGTGAAACTTGGTATGTAGGTGCAATGGGACCAAGTGGCGGTCACTATATATACAAATAATGCCATGCCTACTTTTTCTGATCATCTATCTATCTGTAAAAAATGTATGAATGCATACTAAGGTTCCTCACAAAAAAAAGTTGTTCGGGTCGGTTCCTCAAAATAACGCTTTATTTATTTATTTAGTTATTTATTTATTAACCAAGCAAGGTAATCTTATAGTTACAATTACAATTTTAATTTAATGTAAGTATAAAGGGGAGAGGTCACTTTATATATAAATTTTGCCACGCACACTTTTAACGCCCACAAATCCGTAAAAGGGATATATATCAGAATGTTTTAAAAGTTAGAGACTATAATTTAGTCTATTAGTTCATGCCTTAAAAAAATGGGCGTGCCGTGAGGGCGTCCTCACACAAAAAAAAGTTTTTTGGGTCGGTTACTCAAAGTAACGCTTTATGTTTTGATGATTCCGCAAATATTTCGACTCTAGCGATAGCCATCCGTGAGCTGGAACGGTTTGAAATTAAAAAAAAAAAACACAAAAACGAAATGGCCTTTTCAGCCCTTGAAAAGACTTTGACCGAGCTTCTTATGGTCAGTTGTGTTGAGCGTGTTGTGAAATGTTTGAACACAAATGGTCGAGAACTGGACGTACAAGTTTTATGCCGACTCCGAACGGCTTATGTTCTCAACAAGCTTTTCATGACAGTTTTTACTCTCTGAGGTTTGCCATTGTCGGCCGAACAGAAAAATTAATTCAATTGAAAAACACTCTGTGTCAAATGGAATCCGAACCTGGGGTCTATGGCATACAAGCCACGCACCTCAATCAGTATGCCACAGAATGGTTTGAAATATGCTCTAAAAATCGATTTTTTTGTTAAAATATTTACTGGTGTGGTCGTTAAAAATAACAAACGGTCAGAAATAATAGTACTGAAAAAGTTCTTCCAATCTGCACCAAAAAATTTTTCATTTTTACAGTCGGACCAGAGGTAATGCGGATTTTTATTAATTTTTTAACTTTTTTTTTATATTATTTTCACTAAAATTCAAACTAAATTTTTTTTTGTCTTGCCATGTTACTTTTAGACAAATAAATAATCTATTAATGATAAAATATAGTGTAAAGTGAAGAATTGCTTTGAATGAACTAACAAAAAAAAATTACACATTTTTTACATTTAGCAATTTATTTGACTAAAAGTAGTATAAGAAAAAATTCATTTGAATTTCAGTGAAAATAATATGAAAAAAGTTAAACCAATCCATAAAAATCCACATTATCTTTGGTCCAACGGACTTTTTCATTACTCTTATTTCTGACCGTTTGTTTTTTTTTTAACTACTATACCAGCCAATATTTTTAGTCAAAATATTTTGGGGATCATCGTAACATAAGCCATGGATTATTTTGAAGAACCATACTGAACAACTTTTTTTTTCTAAGGAGCGTGAGGCGAGTTAATGTATATACGTGTGTGGGTATATGTGTATATCACGTAAGGACTCCAAAACCGCTAAGCCAATTTTTATACCAAAGCCTTGAGAGTGTTCCAGTGAAGTCTGGTGCCGATCGTAAAAGGCACCTTAAATACACCTAAAATTATTGATATCGAACAGTTTTGGAATTGTAGGTCGCACAGCCTCGAAATTTAGTATTCGACCTCAATTTACACATGCCGTTCCACTGGTAAAATGTTATGGGCGTTGGAAGAGGGGCGTGGTACTTTTTCAGCACCCAAAATTATCGGTATAGCTTTCGAAATAAGTCGCACATCAATAAGACTCGGTACGAACTTATTATAAAAGCATGGCTTCACTAAAGCTATGCCCTCTTTTAGGGGATAAGCGTTGAGCGCGGTGAAGTGCGCCGGGTATAAACTAGTATGCATATAAAATTGTAAAAAAAAAAATGAGTACATGAAATATTTTTTTGAAATTCTTTTTGCGTTGGAATTTTTAGTGATGAGGAGTCCGAAAATCGCATTTTTAAAATTTTTGTCTGTCTGTCTGTCTGTTAAAGCATCACGCGAAAGCCTTGACCTGAAGCTTGACATCCAGGTTCCTTATATACCCGATCAACATATAGTCTACTTTTTATCCTGTAAAAAAGATTGGACTCGGTAGGGGGCGCTGCTATTGGGATCCAGGCATTCTTTTTTTAGCTTATCTCCGAAACCGTTCATCCGATTTGCATGAAAATTTGTATGTAGAGGTTTTTGGATACGGTGAGTTTTTATGACTTATCTTCTTTGTTCCTTTTTGAACCCTCTGGTGTTGTACGCTATAGTACAAATATTTTAAAAAATGTCGCAAAACTCCTAAGCCGTTTATCCTATTTGCATGATAATTGGTATATAGAGGTTTTCTGATACGGTGAGTGTTTTAGATTTATTTTTTTTGTGATACTTTGAACACCAGAAAGCGCTGTAGTACAAATATTTTAAAAAACGTCAAAAAACTTATAAGCCGTTTATCCGAATGCATGTATATATTTTTTAAGGGCCGATGTTGAATGAAAACCACACCTAAACGTCAAGCTTTTTCCTGCATTCCATTTGACATTTCTCAATTTCAGACTAATTCAATTTGGACCATGGAAAGATACACAATCGAGCAACGCGTTAAAGTTATTCAGGCTTATTATGAAAATGGGCGTTCAAGACAAAATGCATATCGTGCACCTCGTGATTTTTTTCGTTCAATTTAATCGTCCAAATGTGCGTACAATCGGAAAAATTGTGCAAAAATTTGAGCAAACCAGGTCTGTAGGAGATGTGAAAACACCAGTGCATGCTCGTACTGCAGAAAATATTGCTGCTATTCGCGATAGTGTGGCTGAAGAGCCTTCAGGCAATTACTGTGAATGGTGTTCGCTATCGTGTGATGATAACGAACTTTTTATGGCCGGAATTGGAAGATATGGATGTGGACGATATGTGGTTTCAACAGGACGGTGCCACTTGCCAACCAGCTACCGAAACAATGGCTCTTTTGCGCGACAAATTCAATGGCCGTGTTATCTCTCGTGGTGGCGATGTCAATTGGCCGCCAAGATCATGTGATTTGACACCGTTGGACTTCTTTCTTTGGGGTTATTTGAAAGAAAAGGTGTACGTAGATAAGCCAGCAACAATTAAAGAGCTAAAGGATGAGATAGTTCGGCACATTAACGGCATAAAATCTCACTTATGCCTTAGCGTCATCGAAAATTTGGAACATCGGATGGAGGTGTGCCGCCGAGGTCGCGGCGGTCATTTGGCCGTGATTTTATTCCATACATAATTGAACCATACCAATAAAAAGAAATGACAATAATTTCCTACATAATTTGTGTTTTATTCAAAATCAACATCGGCCCTTAAAATTTAACCACCTTTTATTTCGTAGTATTTTCGTAAGTCGTGAGCCTGATAACACGTATAATCGCGAGCTCAGAAATAAACATTAAAATATCGTGCTTATATCCACTTTGCTTAATTTAACAAAAAACAGAAATATAGAAATTAATCTACCACAGCTTTTTGACGCGAGTTAAATTTAATTTAATAAATAAGGTGCAAATTGCACAAAAGTTTAGAAATTAAAAACATATTTTCGCTAACTAATAAAAAAAAAGGAAGGAAAAGTAAACAATAAATCGTACACACAAACAGCAAAAAAAAAAATAATAATAGTGTCGCTCAAACATTAGTGACTCATTCGCAACTAAGTCTCTGTGTTGTGCGCGCTCTTTTTTGTATTGTTTTGCAAAGTATTTTCTTCTGCTCACATCATTTTTCTGCTCTCCTCCGGATTCTATCTTGTGCTGATGTCGTCCTCTTCAATGCTTACGCGTCTACAGCGTGACCAGCTCGCTATTAGAGGCACAACAAAAACTGTAGGCACACCAAACCTTGGAAGCAGCAGCGATTCTACACTCTCCGCTCAATTAAGTGCGCTAGAAGAAAGATTAAAAGCAAACACGAGAGAAGAATTAAGACTTTCTGAAGAGCGTCTCCGGCAACACTCAGACATTCTCTTTAACTCCCTCTCGACAGACTTCGCCAACAACATCGAGAAGGTAAAGAGTGAAGTTGCTAAAATCAGCGCCAAATTTATTGAATACGATAAAAAAATTCTCGATCTAGAAAACGAAGTCTGCGCGCTCACCTCTCGCTGTGACAAGTTAGCTGATCTTGTTGAAAAAATCAATAATAGCAAGAACAACAACACCAACAGCCACACAATTGACCACAACTCTGACGCTATTTTGTTTGGAGTGCCGTTCAATAAGGGAGAAAACTTGAAAAGCATATTCAATCTTATATGCCGATCTATTGACTTCCTCTCGCCGCAGCTCAGAGATATTTTTCGAGTTAAGGCCAATACGAATGTCGCGAACCCTTTGGTTGTTGTTAAGTTCTACACTACTTACGACCGAAATCGAGCTCTCAAGGCCTTTGGCGAGTATCGCAGGCGTTCGAAGCAAGCTGTTAATCTCTGTAATGCTGGTCTTGACTCGGACAACAATGTGTTTATACACGAAAGCCTAGCTGTCGAGGCAAGAAAAATTTTACAAGCCGCGATTGCCTACAAGCGCAAAAAACAAATTTTCAACGCCTTTTCTCTGCGTGGTTCTATCTTCATCAGACTGCAGAAAGATGGGGATAAAATTAAAGTCTGCAGCATTGATGAGCTACAAAATTACGCAAGTGGAGTCGCCGAAGCAGAAGTATCTCTGTAATGCTTTATTTTTCAAAAATGCTTTTTATTTTACCCTTTCTCTTCAACTCATTTCTATATCTGCCGCATTATACTTTTTTAGATTCTTTTGTCCTTTTGCATCTTTTCTATTAAATGCTTATTGTGCTAATGTTTTCTTTGTATTATATGCTCGTAGCGAATAACACTGACTCTTGCACTAACGAAAATCATAAAACAATGATTGAAGTCTTATGCAAGCAACGCTCCGGCCTGAAAATCTCACATTTTAACGCAAGAAGTCTTAATGACTTTAAGATGGACTGCGTTAAAAATGTTTTTGAAAATTCCTCTATTGATATAATTTGTGTGTCGGAAACCTGGTTTCACGAAGATGTTGAAAATTCTTATTTAAATATTAAAAATTTTAACCTGTTTCGGAATGACAGATCAAACAAAAAAGGCGGTGGCGTTGCAATATATTGCAAAAAATATCTGAATGTTAAAGTGCTGAACAAATCTATTGGTTCGGATGTTGAATACTTGAATGTTAAAATTTATAATAACAGTAAAGTCTTTCTTTCATGTGTATACAACCCGAATCGCAACTGTAGCTTAGAACCTTTACTTAAAAACATCTCTTCCTGTGCCATAGACTTTCAACACTTTATTCTATGTGGTGATTTCAATATAAATATACTTGCAAATGATAGCCTCTGTGGAAATTTTGTCGATAATTTAGCTGAAGCCGGCCTTAGCATTGTTAATACTACTATTCCAACTAGGTTTGCCAACAATGCTTCTCCTAGCTTACTGGATATTTTTGCAGTCTCCGACCAAGACTCTGTTTTACTTTTTGACCAGTTGTCATTCGTTTCAGACCATGACCTTATATTTTGTGCACTGGATATTGATCTCTCACCAGCTGTTATTGATACTACTTTCTTTTACCGAAACTTTCGGAGCATTGATTACGGATCATTATTAAACAGCTTGTCTCATATCAATTGGACCGACTGTTGGTTTTTGAGCTCAGTCGATGAAAAATTAAATTTTTTTTATTGATAACATTTCTGATTTTTTTGAAACCCATGTTCCCCTTAGCACGTTTCGAGTCGAGGTCCTGCCCCTGGTTCACATCTTCTGTAAAAATGGCTCTAAAAAAACGTAACAGATCATACAGCAGGTGGAAACGAAATCCAACCGTGGCGAACTGGGAGGCTCATAAAATTTCAAGGAACGAAGCTACGTCAGCTGTTAGGTTGTCCAAAAAACAATTTTATTTGACTAAGCTCAGTCCCTCACTGCCATCGAAAAGGCTGTGGAACAACTTAAAAAGTATAGGAGTTAGCAAAAAGAATATCGAATCTTGCCCAATTGATCCCAATCACCTCAACAATTTTTTCACTGCTAACTCGTTGTCTGATGATTCAGATGAATCCATTAACCATGTTAGTCATGCTATCTTCCCTACTCAGTTTAACTTTAACGCGGTAAGTGAAATGGATGTCGCCCGCTGCATAACAAAAATAAAATCTAGCGCGTCTGGTGAAGATGGCATATCCATAAAGTTTGTTAAGCTTATATTGCCTTATGTGCTCAGCCCGCTCGTGCACATAATTAACCACATCTTTACAACCTCGTGTTATCTTGCAATTTGGAAGGTAGCGACCATTATTCCAATTTCAAAAAAATCTAATGCGAGTGAGCCATCTGACTTTAGACCAATTAGCTTGCTGTCTTCGATTTCAAAGGTCTGCGAATCTTTAATGGCTGAGCAGATTTTAAGCCATGTATACACATTTGGTCTCATGTAGGACCTTCAATCTGGGTTCCGCCCTGGCCATAGCTGCTCCTCTGCAATTATCAAATTATTGGATGATGTTAGAATACTCTTTGATTTGGGACATCTAACACTACTATGCTTACTGAACTTTTCGAAAGCCTTTGACTCTGTAAACCATAATATTTTATGTAAAAAACTAAAGTTCAATTTTGGATTCTCCGATACTTCAGTTCGGTTATTGGAAAGCTATCTAAGCGAAAGGTCACAGAGAGTTAAAGTAGGGTTTAATTACTCTACATTCAAGAATACTAATACTGGAGTTACCCAAGGCTCGGTTCTAGGTCCACTTCTATTTTCCTTGTTTGTCAATGATATTTTCGATATATGCAAAAACGTCACAATGCATGCGTACGCTGATGATCTTCAATTATATTTGTCTAGACCTAGCGGGCTCATTGCAGATTTGTGTGTAAGAATGAATGAAGATTTAGATACTGTAGCTAAATGGTCTAAAGATAATAAGCTCAAACTAAACCCCATAAAATCAGACATTCTACCAATATCTAAAACATCTTTCTTAAACTTTGATCTACCCCCAATTCTACTCAATAACGTTGAACTGGAAGTTGTTACTAAGGCATCTAACCTTGGGTTTAAAATAAATAGTTTCTTGTCCAGTGAGGATCACATTAATTCCTGCGTGAGTAAAGTCTACTTTGTTTTACGGAACCTAAGAATGACCTCGGCGTTTGTTCCCATCGAAACAAAACGAAAACTTGTATTACAACTACTGATGCCCATCATCACTTACTCGGAAGTAGTTTATAGCAATTTAGATTCACGTTCATCCCACAAATTGTTAGTTGCTCTAAATAACGCTGCCCGTTACGTCTATGGACTGAAGAGGTTCGATCATGTATCCTTCTTTCGCACTAAGCTACTTGGTTGCTGCTTATTTCGTTATCTCGAAGCAAGAAATTGTATATTTCTGCATAAAATAATCTACTCGCGTTGCCCACATTACTTGTATGAAAAACTTCAGTTCTGTAGGTCAAGTCGAAATATGAACCTGCTGATTTCGAGCTACTATTACAAAAATTCTAGCAGGCTGTTTTTCGTCAGTGCAATAAGACTGTGGAATTCTCTACCAAACAGCATTAAAGTCGTTTCCAACCTAAAAGCCTGTAAGCGTTTAATCTTTGAATATTTCTCCTAACTATATCTGCTTTTCTCTTCTACTGTTCTTCTTCTTCATAAAATGTTAATATGGTTAGATTTATGCTTTGTTCTTATAAATAAGTCAAAGCAAATTTTGATAGTTTTTATTTTTTATTATTATTTTAAGAAATTATTTAAAGTTCTCAAAATTGTTGTATATTATTTTTATAATTTTAAATTCGTTCTATCATTTATATTTTAATAATATAAGTTTTTAATTCATACTCACTTGTTGTCATTTAATTTTTAATAATTTTAATAATTTTAATAATCTTATTGTTAAATTTTGTTATCTTATTTATTTAACCTGAAGCATGCAAAAGAAAATTTTTCTTATATGCTAACATATTTGATCAATAAATTGAAATTGAAATTGAAATTTCCATTGCGACCCTGAATGGAGTAAACATATATAAACATTAGATTTATATGGATTTTACTAAAGTGTTTCTGATTCACCGTGCCCCCCCCCCCCCCCTCATACGAAAGGTGCTTGCATAAAAATAGTAAAACGCCAAAAAAAAAAACCAAAATTTTGATAAACTGAATGAGCTACAGTGAAAAACGTGATTTTCGGGCCCTCAGGGTTAATGTGAATTTATTAATTTTCGTACTGACATTAAAGCTACACGGAAATTACAAAAAAGTTCTATCCCCATGTAAAATTGGTCGCTTAATCCGATTCCGTACTCAGATTTGGCAAAAAATTAAATTTGCGGTCACCAGGAGCAAATAAACGCGAATATCGATGATGTTTTCTACTCAGTTATTATTTCAAATCTCTCAATCTGGTAGATAATAATGTTCTTCTCAAAATTAAACATTTTAGTTGTGAAGCCTGCTTAATGTAAATAATATTTAAAGAAAAAATTTTGCAAATCAAACAATATTTAAGCAAAATATGGTTAACTAAATGAATGTAATTTTTCGATAAATTTTAAAATAAAATTATATAATTAAAAATTTTAAACATTTTTTCAATATTCAACTCTGATTGCACAAAGAACTTGGCGTTATTTTTCTAAAATATCATTGCCAACTTACGAGGAAGTGCTGAGCCGGCTATTACATTAAATTTTGTGAAAAAAACTGCTTTGAATGCTTCCGTTGATCATGTCGTTGATGAGTTAATACACATTTGGTCGAATTTATCTATTTTCTTACAAATCGATCCCAGCCTATGGACCAACGACGAAAGTTTTTTGGAGCTGAAGAAACCGTGAGAAATATTTCCGTCGTTAATGACTCTGCAGAGAGGGCCATCAATCTCATGAACGGATTCAATGAGAAACTAACTACGTCGGAGGACGAAAAGCCAATCGTTCTTCAAGTAGTGGAAGCTCATCAGAAGATTTTCCCGTACAGGAGCATTTCGAAAACAAATTATTACAAAAATAAAACAAAAATAAAATATTCTTAATAATTTACGCATAGTAAGAAAATAGATAAATTCGACCAAATGTGTATTAACTCATCAACGACATGATCAATCGAAGCATTCACAGCAGTTTTTTCCACAAAATTTAATGTAATAGCCGGCTCAGCACTTCCTCGTAAGTTGGCAATGATATTTTAGAAAAATAACGCCAAGTTCTTTGTGCAATCAGAGTTGAATATTGAAAAAATGTTTAAAATTTTTAATTATTTAATTTTATTTTAAAATTTATCGAAAAATTACATTCATTTAGTTAACCATATTTTGCTTAAATATTGTTTGATTTGCAAAATTTTTTCTTTAAATATTATTTACATTAAGCAGGCTTCACAACTAAAATGTTTAATTTTGAGAAGAACATCATTATCTACCAGATTGAGAGATTTGAAATAATAACTGAGTGGAAAACATCATCGATATTCGCGTTTATTTGCTCCTGGTGACCGCAAATTTAATTTTTTGCCAAATCTGAGTACGGAATCGGATTAAGCGACCAATTTTACATGGGGATAGAACTTTTTTGTAATTTCCGTGTAGCTTTAATGTCAGTACGAAAATTAATAAATTCACATTAACCCTGAGGGCCCGAAAAACACGTTTTTAACTGTAGCTCATCCAGTTTTTCAAAATTTTGGTCTTTTTTTGGCGTTTTACTATTTTTATGCAAGCACTTTTCATATGAGGGGGGGCCAGGGAGAATCAGACGCAAAGTAGGATTTGGATGTATCTAATAAACATATATACATATACATGGGCGTAGTGAGGGTAGGGAAAAGGAGGAAAGTTTTCCCCATCTGATATGTATATGTGTATACAGGTATATATTATACATAACTACATAAATGAACATACCCTTTAGGAACAAACTAACTTGTGTTTAAAAACAACTAGTTAAAAAACTAATTTAAAATAAACCAGTATATGAACTACTTTGAATTATATTAAGGCGGCATCCACTTCAATTGTAAATAGTTTTATTTGCATTATATATGATATAAATGAAATACTACTTAAAAAAAAGTGATTGTTAAACTACTTTGAATTTTATTAAGGCGGCAACTACTCTGATTTTGACATTTTTTAATTGCAAATTTTTATTAGATTACAAGTTTATATATATTTAACCATGTTATTTCATCAAATATTAACTTTTGGCCATCAGTAATAGTTTTCAATTGGTTATTTTAAAGTTAATTAAAATTTAAATTTAACTAATTTAACAAGTAGTTAAAAATATATGCAGACGAAAGTCAATTGACTTATTTAGCGGACATTACCATACAAAATATGTTAGTTCGTTCTATGGGAAAAAGTCAGAACTTCAACTAGTTGTGGTTGACAAAAAACTACTTTATCAACTACTTTTAAATTAGTTGATTTTCCTACAGGGTATATACATAAAAAAGGTCGTAGTGAGGGTAGGGCAGAGGAGGCAAGTTTTACCCCCTGATATGTTTATGTGTATACATGTATATATTATGCATAATTACATATATGAACATTAGAGTGGACATTTTTTTTTTTTTTTTGAATAACATGTTATTCGCCCCCTAATTTTTTTCTTTTGGGCACAAATAACATATTTCCAAAACTGTAGACTGTTTGGTCAACGTTAAGGCGTGGCACATGCGCCCTCAAGTTGACAAGAAGGGATTTTGCACAATTTAATAAGAAAAAAGTTATAACTTCATTATTATTTATCAAAATTTATGTTATGTATCGATATTATATTTAATTTTGACTATTATTTTAATGCATGCCCCTAAAAAGGCGTGGCACCTTATATAATTTAAGTAATATATACGAAAATATGTAGTTTTTGCTTCAAAATATGATGGAATCTTACATATGTATGTAAAATTTATTTCCTAAAAGTCATTAAATAAATGCCGGCAAGTTAAAATAAAACACAAATTGATTAGTGTTCCATGAGATCTGATTTATTAATACCTTTATAGTTTTTTCGATAATCAGTTACAATTTGTAAGATAAATTGTTTTTCTTCTTCATTTTTTGATAATGAATTATTATATTCTTCCATTAATTTAACATTTCGTTCGGCAGTATCGTTAACTACCCTCATTTTACTGACGATATTTACGCCCTGTATATAGCTTGGCTCGTTCTGCCATTGGGAGGGTTCTTTTTGGAAAAAATCGGTTGCAATCGAAAAACGTTCAAAGAAGTGAAGAGTATTTTTGGTTACGAAGTCCTCAATTGATTTTGATTGTAAGTCCTGTATATCAGTAATCAGCCGCTTGCTCTCATTTTCCGACTCTACACGAAGTCTCTTTATCATACGAGTTTTTGTTTCAGAAGTAATGGTTTCATCAAAAAACGAAAAACCTACTGTTTCTGCTGCTAAATACCATAAATGGTTACGGAATTTTCCCAAAGTTGCATTGCTTACGTTTTCGTTGACATTTTTGTAGGCGAAAAGAGATTTAATAAAAAGAAGGTCTTGATTAGGCGCTTTGGCAGCTATTGGCGCTTCTATCCAGACTTTTACATAAATTTTCACAATAAATAAACAAGCATCGCGTATGGCGTCTATTTCATCTGATGACATGACAAACTCTTCTCTGAATAAAAACATTTTTAATGAATAAATCGCCTTGGCCATCCAACGAGCGTGATGACATGCTCCTGGTGACTTGAATTTATAATTCCTTTCGTGCTCCCCAAGAAATATTAGGCTTAATTCCAGAAGCTCCTTATAATCAGCCCTAGGCTGTTTTATTTTTAAATATTGGCTGAAAAACGTGGCTAGATCTTCTAATTCGAAAACGCTAATATGCTGACTTACCTTCTCGTCATCAACTCCAAATTTAAAATTTTCTTGGTTTATCATCGCCCAGGACCCTTTAAACTTTTGGAAAATTGACAAAGTTGGTCCACTTGAAGACAAATTTCTTTTTTCAAAAACGCTCTTTAATACAATTTCGTAGATGTGGTGACGACAGGGCAAGTACAAAAGATCTTTTCCTAATTCCTGTTCCAATATCACGCAAGCACCTTGAAGTCTTCCCGTGTTTGTTGCTGTTGTATCAAAACACAGGGCCTGAACTTTGTCTGTCAAATTCCACTCTTTTAATAATTGGATTATTGCTTCAGCCTGTTGCCTTCCTGTACCAGCCTGTAATGCAGGAACTCCAAGTAGATGCTCTGTCTCTGTAGATGTAATAACAACTGGCAATCTGTCTACTTTTTCCTTTCCAGTTAATGATGGTAACAGCTTTCCATCCCAATGTACTGTAATGGTTTGCGGTAAAATGTTTTGAAATTTTTCCTTTAAATTTATAGCTGTTTCAGATCGAATTTTTTTACGGCAATTTCGAATTGTACTTTTACTTATTGCTAACTGACTTAAATCATGGCCCAATGCTTCAGCAGTGCCTATGAGAATTCGAACAGCATCTCTGTCGCTAACTTTACACTTGTCTAGAGTCGCAACAAGCTTGGGTATTATAAAGTTTTTCATTTTACGTTTCTTTCCCACATTTCCAGTAGATGTTTGTTGAAAATTGTCTTGAAGCTGAGTCATCTGAGTAGTCCTGACTTGCAACCAAATTTTGAGATTGCTCCTGGTGATACTGTTCTTGCCTTATCAGTTCTCTTTCTTCACGCATATTTCTTCTTTTCTCTCTTTCAAAAAGTGCTCGATCGCTTCCAATCATACCACCTGGTCTGCCTTTTTTCCGTTGATTAAGTAGAAATAGTCTATCTTCTTCGATTTGAATAATACTTAACGCATCACCATGAGCCATATCAAACAAATCGTCTAATTCTTCCACAAAATCGTGCTCACGTTTCTCCTGTAGAGCTGTACGGCGCTTACAAGTTTTCTGAAGTGTCTTCCACTGATGATATAGAGCTTCCACTTTCTGAACGCTACGAATATTCTGGCTTGTGGGAATACGTGCTTTATCCCAGAGTACTTCTGCTTCTTTAATTACAAGATATGCACTCGGACGAAGATTGAGCTTAATTTTCCGCATATTGTAAAAAAGAACTTTCAATATTTGCCCTTTTGATGGTAACTTGCACCCAATGATTTGACTTTCGTCGTGCCCAAGCAGAAATAACTTTTCATTTGCTCTTGTTTCCATTGCTGTTTGAGTTACATTAATAATATTAAATATGTTATTATATTTTGAAAATATCGAGCACTTTGTTGTTTAAACTTACCAATTTTATCAATCAAATCAAATTAATATTTTCACATTTGCATGTATAACAACACATTATCAACGCTCTTTTTTAGCTTAACAAAAGCACATGTGTACTAGATACCGTTATTCCAGTGTTGCTACTTCTATGTAAATATAAGTTTGCTTGATCGTTATTCCAGTGTTGCTACTTCTATGTAAATATAAGTTTGCTTGATCGCAACTAATTAGCACAGAGCTGCATTTGTTAGTAGCAGTAGCAATTTGCCGGCATTTATTTAATGACTTTTAGGAAATAAATTTTACATACATATGTAAGATTCCATCATATTTTGAAGCAAAAAACACATATTTTCGTATATATTACTTAAATTATATAAGGTGCCACGCCTTTTTAGGGGCATGCATTAAAATAATAGTCAAAATTAAATATAATATCGATACTTAACATAAATTTTGATAAATAATAATGAAGTTATAACTTTTTTCTTATTAAATTGTGCAAAATCCCTTCTTGTCAACTTGAGGGCGCATGTGCCACGCCTTAACGTTGACCAAACAGTCTACAGTTTTGGAAATATGTTATTTGTGCCCAAAAGAAAAAAATTAGGGGGCGAACCACCTCCTACAAAAAACAAAAATAACTCTAATGAACATATATACATAAACATGGGCGTAGAGAAGGTAGGGCAGGGGAGTGCAGTTTCCCCCCCTATTATGTATATGTTTATAAATGCATATATTATATATTTATATATATATAATCGCGTAGCGAGGGTAGGGCAGTTTCCACCCTGATATGTATGTGTATATACATGTATATATTACACACATTTACACATTTAAACATATATACATATACATGTGCGTAGCGAGGGTATCGCAAATGTCTCTGATATGTTTATGTGTATATATTATACATATATTAACATATATACATGCACATGGGCATAGCGACGGTAGGGAAGGGGATGGCAGTTGTCCTACTAATATAAATATGTGTATTCATGTATGTATTATACATATAGATGGAGCTAAAGCAGTTTTACTTCAGTCGTGTGGTCTAAAGCACACTCTTAATTTTTTTTACATGTTCCTTGGGCACCAGAGGGCGCTGTAGTACGAATCTCTTAAGAAATGGTAAAACACTCCAACACCGCTCATCTGATTGGGATGAAAATTTTGTTATTGCATTAATTTCATTTAGTAAAATGAATTTTTGAACTTATCAATATTACCTGCTGCAAAAAAAATTATCAGAAATTTTAGGTTTGCACTCCCTACGCAAGTTGCTCTGCTGTTTTTGAATACATTTAACTCAATTCTTTTTTGTCTGAAACGTCAATAAAAGTACTTTATAAAAATAATAATAGCAGTTAGTTAGGCATTTATATTTTTTTCTATTTTTATTCAAGAAAGGTCCATAATATTCAATGCTTTCTTAAAAAATAGCGCAAAAGTTTATGTTGCAAAAATAATTTAAATTCAAAATTGCATTTTTGATTCATTTTCATTGACAAATTAAACGCTACAGTAACATTACGACACGAGATCAAAAGAGAGCATATATGTTGTAACATGGCGTTACAAACTAACATTTAACAATATTTATATTGCATACCAATTACACACATTATATCTCCTTTTAACATTTAACATAAACATTTAAAAATATATATATTTCATATCAATTACACACATTATATATACTTGATAAAATGATATTATTATTAATAATCAATATATTAAATCATATATAATTATATTAATTATATTATAGAATTATGTTAATTATATTAGAATTAAATTATATCTGATTGATAAAATAATATTATTATTAATAATGTAATATTACTGAATTATTCATAGAATAAATTATGTCATAGAATTATATTAATAACACTAGGCGCCACCTATTTTGTGATCCACATGCCACTAATTTTTTTTTATGGACTTTGGCCTTCTAAACACGAATATCACAATAAAAAATGTTCTATGGATAAGTTTTTGAGATATGATTTTTTTAAAAAATTTCCCTTTTTTCCAGGATGTAGTGTCATAAATAGCAACCTATCTCGAAAACAAATTAACCAATTAAAAAAAAAAATTATATCAAGACAATTAAACTACCTACAAATGCTTACAACAAACTTTGTCATTTGGCTCAGTAAATTTGACGGAATTAGAAGAAATTCGGCGAATTTTTTTTTTTTAAAAATGTGTCGAATAATGTTTAAATAATCTAAAAAAAAATCTAAATCTCAAAAAAAATCTCAGTTTATCATTTTGTACGTAAAGATAGTTCTTTAAAGAAAAACACACACTTCCTTTGAGGAAAATTCATGGTAGAATAATGAAGTTACATACCATTGAGTGAAGGTACCGAAATTCTACTTTTTTATGATTTTTTCATTTAATGCCGGTTAATTTAATATAAGCACATCTGAAATTAATGTTTAATTAAAAACTTTTATTTTTAACGAAATATTGAATATCTACATAAATCTTCAAAATGTACAGAATAAAAAGAATACCAAAAAAAATATTTACTTAAATAGGAAAGGAAATAAGATACAGATGTTGAATTAGAAAACGATAAAATAAGTTCAGAAAAGTATTCGAAAATTAAATTGTTTGGCAATGGTTTAAAAATTATTTTGTCCCTTTATTGTCGATTGTATTCACATATATCACAAATTTTTTTATTGTGATATTCGTGTTTAGAAGGCCAAAGTAAAGAGTTATATATTAAAGAAAGAGAACGTAATTCGATCACTCAATTTTACTCGCTGAAAATCCAGCATGAAAATTAGACTCTTGGGGAACTGTTTTCGAAATGTGATATGCGAAAACATTTCTGCCGGTATTTGTGCAGTCGCCGTTGTTGTTGTCAGATTCTATAAACTGGCTGAAACTGGTTTGACTGGTTTTTATAATAAATTCTGCACAATGTTCACATTTTGCATTATTATATTCTATACTGGTTTGACTGGTTTTTGTGTTATTGAAATAAATTTTCACAATGTTTACATTTTTGGCTGGACGGGCTTGCATGGATTTATTTCAATAACACAATTAGATATTTCAGATATTAGATATTATTTTCAGGATATGTATGAAAATAAATGTTTTTTTTCAGAATTTCTTTGTTTTTAATTTTTTTAGGTCAAGTAGGAAATTTTTCATATAATATAGATATATATTATTTTCAGGATTTGTATGAAAATAAATGATTTTTTGTCAGAATTTCTTTGTTTTAAATTTTTTTAGGGCAAATAGGAAATTTTTTATATAATTCAATTTATGAAATTTTCAAATAAATTTCATAATTGAATTTTTCAGTATGTACAATGTTACATTTTTTTCTGCTTTTGCTTGGATAGATTTATTTCATTTCATTTCATACTTATTTCAAGTCGACTTATGAAAATAAGAAATGTTATTTTTCCAAAGTTTTTAATTATCTCAACTTAATGGATTTTTTTTTATTTCTTAAAAAAAATTGGAATAAATAAAACTTGTTTTACCACATTTTTTGCCTGGCTTGCTGGTATATTGCATGCATTTATTCCAATATGCCAATTAGATATTTGCAAGATTCAGGTATTTTCATGAAAATATGAAAGGATTTTTATATATAATATTTTTTAATATTTGTACCTACATAAAATATTTTTTTTTAGGTCAAAAAGAAAATCCTGCATTTAATAGCAGCAAATTAAAAAAAAAAAAAAAAACAAGTAACAAACCAATGAGCCGCCTCTTAGCCGCGAACCCGGGCATTTTGCGTACAAGGCAAACACGTAAGCAGTCGGCCACAAATCAATTGAAACAATTTTTTCTTAACAACAAATAACAGCAAAATCCATGCGTGTGGGTAGCTGAAATGGAAGAAAGAAGTTTGCATGCATCATTTGCAGGAATTCTAATCAGTCGACTGGTTTCACTGATTTTTTTTGTTTTTGCTGTCTGCTTGGATTTTTTAGCTACTTCTCAGCTGCTTTTTTTTTATTTTTTGGGTGGATTTCGTCGATAGTTAGAAATTGTATTTTTAGGAGTTTGTACCTATATTTTCAAGTATGAAGGTATAGAAAAATCGCTATAACTTCTTCATTTCTGATTAGATTGAAATGCACCCAAGGGCAAAATGATAGCTAATTTTACCATATTTAACATGAATAAATTAAAAATTTTTTTTTTACTAAATTTACTTATTTATTTCCTATCTCTATGTTCTAGTTTCTATGTTGAAACTATGTAACTAAACTAACTAAACGAATAAATACGAATAAAACGCTGAAAAGAACGTGTTGTAAGGAAAATACAAATTTATTTCAACTTCCGAATTAGATATATGCAACTTTCAAAGGTTTTCAATTAACTTGCAGGTATATAATTGACAAATTGAAGTATGAAAATATTATTCTAAAAAGTTTTTATTGCATTATTTATGAAGTAATTAAAATACTACTTAAAAACAAGTGGTTGATAAAATACTTTGAATTATATTAAGGCGGCATATACTCTGATTTTGGCATGTTTTAATTGCAAATTTTCATTAGATTAGAAGTTTTTATGTATTTAACCATGTTATTTCATCAATTATTATTAACTTTAGGCTTCGCTAACATTTTGTTTCAAAAAGACATATGTTTTTATTTACGACATTGAGCTGCAAGACAGACGTGGTAAACACACTTTAAAACTGATAGACTGCCTCAAAACCCTGTGAAACGATTAAAAATTCTTTGTTATTTAAGATATTCAAATTACAAACTGGTAGTGTTTAGCAAACATTGGACAATTTGGACTTTGTGCGGAAATTGATGCATTGCTTAACAATTCAGCCAACACCTTATCACTTTAGTAGTAAAGACGCACGCCTTTCCCTACGTTGCGTCGAGTCTGCTCCATCACTTCATTGCGATTGACACTTAAAATAAGCACTAAGCAAAATATCGGTGTGTCCATCGACCATGATTGATGGTTTACCTCATATTTTAAAATGAAGCATCAAAATGCTGTCTTGTATTAAATAACAGGCGCAGTATCCACACAATTCCGATCAATTGGATCGGCACCTTCGCTCATGTACCCAGGCGGTGGCGTGCCCGTTTTTGGAAACTGCTTCCGCAAACTGCATTCACGTAATGAATTTATGAATATATTTTTAATATATACACAGCCAACTCAATTATCACTTTGATGTATAGAAATTTAAAATTATTGTGCTTTTATATTCATCTTCAGTTAGTGAAATATTAACTAGTTTTCAATTGATTTATTTTAAAGTAGTAAAGAATAATTAAAATTTAACTAATTTAACAAGTAGTTGAAAATATATGCAGACAAAAGTCGATTGACTTATTTAGCGGACATCACCATACAAAATATGTTAGTTCGTTCTATGGAAAAAAGTCAGAATTTGAACTAGTTGTGGTTGACAAAAAACTATTTTTTCAACTACTTTTAAATTAATAATTGTATATTTTTGTAGTAACTATTCAGTGTTTTGTGAATTATGTCTAAGTCTTTTTTCTTTATTATGGCGAGAATATCGTCTACATATTTACATATGAATGTAATATTTATGTCATTATTTTGAAGAATCGTTATTGTGTCGTCAAGTAAGTTGTCCAGAATTATGTCTGCTATCGTCGGAGATAATGGACTGCCCATTGGCATACCATATATTTGATGGTATACCTGGTTGTCAAATATAAAATAATTATTTTCTTTTAAGCAGAATTCTAAAATATTTAGAAATTGCGGTCGTGGAATGCTAGTCAAGTTTTTAATTACGTCCCATTTCTTCATTATATTTTTTATCGCTAAATGGGTTGGGATGTTGGTGAACAGAGACACAACATCAAATGATACAATTATTTCCTCGTCTGTCAGTGTAAAATTATTTAGTTTTTCTTTTAGTTGAACAGAGTTTTTGATATTATATTCGTCAGATATTAAGTGTTTTAAGATTTGTCCTATGTGCTTTGGTAATTTGTAACAAGGGACATTAATAGATAAAGATATGGGTCGTAGGGGGACGTCTGTTTTGTGTATTTTCGGTAGTCCGTAAAGTCGTGGTGCAGTTGCGGACGGACTCGTCAGTTGAAATTTTCTGTATGTGTTAATATAGTTTTGTTTGTGGAGGTAGTTAAAATAGGAAAAATAACAGAATAATTTTTGACTGGTTTACCAAAACAACATGCTCAGGTAAACTTATAAATTTTCACTCGACGCAACCAAATTTTTACATTAGCCGACACACAATTTCTGGACAAAAACATAAAAAAGATAAAAACAATACTAAAAAACAACGACTACCCAACACATCTCGTAAACTCATTATTAAACAAAAAGTGTTCGGAAAACAAACGAAACAAAAAAATAACAGATCAAAACAAACAGTCTGGCAATACTCCACAAGAAACAAAAAAATATTTAGGCATAACATATATACCAAAACTGACGGGTAACACACACATACGAAAAATAATGAGAGCGGACAACACAACATTTGCATATAAATCAAACGCCACTTTAAACCAAATATTCACAAAAACAAAAACAAAAATTAAAAACGAAGACAAAAACAACGTTGTATACGACCTGCAACGCAAAGGCGACGAACACGATAGTTGTGACAAAACTTATATAGGAACAACAAAAAGAGCGCTAAAAATAAGAATGGCAGAACATAAGCTGGACATAAGAAACAAAAAAACAACAACAGCGCTAGCACAACATATATTGACTACAGGCCATACAGCTGATTTTGAGGCTGTAAGAATCTTGGACGTTGAAAACAAAACAAAAAGAAGAATGACATTAGAAAGTTTAAGAATACAACAAAAAGGGGACAGAGCAATAAATTTCAAAGAAGACACTGACAATATAAACAACAACTATGCAGTAGCAATTGACGTATAGGCTATAATAGTTTCGCTTAAATTTTGTGTTCAAATAAATTTTTCTGTTTTTTAAAAAAATTTTATGTCATGTAAAATTTTTGTAATTTCAAATAATGGTTTATTGTCAAAATTAACTTAATGTATCTTTTAATGTAAAGAAAGTTTTTGGTTAATTGTTTTTTAAAAAATTGTTCATATATGTTTCTGTAGATAAAAAATTAAAAAATCTCCCCTGAAGATGTCGCCAAGAAAGTGACGAAACGTCGGGAAAAAATTGAATTTTTATTTTTAATATTTAAAAATTGCAATTAAAAAGAAATGGCCAAACAACTCCATTTAACTTAAATAAATATATTGAATCTAAAATTGGCCCAAAAAATTAACACTTATAAATTAGTTGATTTTCCTACAGGGTAGAAATAAAACACACACATGCACATTGTGTCAAATAGTTTTTTTAGAAAAAAAAAAACAACGTTTCTCAATAGTCGCAAGACCTGTTTAAGCTGGCGCTCATCAAAATTTTATTCTCTCGTACGGCCTCTCTCATCCCACTTCGGAATTCATATTTTTTCGAATTATCCAAGTACAGGAAGGGGTTGATCAAAAAGTTTTCAACATGAATAAAATTTCTAACATTTTCGCAACTAAAATTTTATAGATAAAAATTTTTCTTCAAATCAGAGGAAAAATTTTTGAACAAAAAAAATTTCTATCATTTCTTTAGCGGATAATAATTCATAGATCAAAAATTTTTTTAGTAGTCACAAATTTAGAGATCAAAAATTTTTGTTCAAGATTAGAAACATTTTTGTGCTAGAAAAAATGTCTATCATTTCTTTAATGATGATAAATTTTAAAATTTATAGAAGAAACATTTTTTTTCTTCTATCATTTCGAAAAAAAGCTATCTAAGAAATGATAAGAAAGAAATGATCTAAGCAGCTTCAAAAATTAGATATAAAAAATTTGTCTTCAAAATCGAAGAAAAAATTTCTATTATTTCTTTAGTAGCTAAAAATTTATAGATCAAAAATTTTTTTTCAAAATCAGAAGAAAAATGTTTGAACGAAGCAATTAATGTAATTTTCAATAAATTTATCCAACCAAAACAAAACACTGCCAAGGATTTCTGTTTGTTTGTAATCATACTACTGTCCATGCATACGCTGATGATGTCCAGTTATATCTTTCTCGTAGAACTGGCCTTATTGATGACCTTTGTTGTAGGCTGAATGAAGACCTCAACAGTGTTAATGAATGGGCTATAAAGAATTGTCTTCTTCTGAACCCCTCAAAATCATATGTTCTTCCTGTTTGTAAGTCTAAGACTAGTTTGAATGATCTCCCTGATTTGTTTATTGGATCTAATAAGCTTACAGTTGTGTCGAAAATTGTAAATCTTGGATTTCATTTGAATTCTTCTCTGTCTTGTGTGGATCATGTTAATAATGTAGTGAAAAAGGTATATAATGTTTTACGAAACCTAAGATTGTCAGCCAGTGTAACTCCAGTTGATATCAGGCGTAAGTTGGTAATTCAACTTATCTTACCTATTCTTACTTACTCTGAAATAGTCTATAGTAAACTTGATTCTTCGTCCCAGTTGAAATTTCAAATAGCGTTTAATTATGCCACGAGGTATGTTTTTGGTCTTAAAAAATACGATCGTCTTTCCAGTTTCCGAAATGCAATACTTGGTTGTGATATTATAACTTATCTAAATGCTAGGAACTGCATTTACCTTCATAGGTTAATCTATGAGAAAAAGCCTGAGTATTTGTTTGGAAAACTGCAGTTTAGTATGTCCAGAAGAAGCCATGTCATGATAGTTCCGAGACATTATTCGCTTACCTCATCTCATCTGTTTTTCATCAACGCCATTAGGTTGTGGAATGCTCTGCCTCGTGGGCTTAGAGAGATCCGTGGGAGAGTAGCTTTTAGGCAATCTGTTTTTTCTTTCTTTTCTACTACTTAAATTACTTTTTCTTATACTATTCTTTGTTTTTCTTATCTCTTTCTCTATATTTTATCTTAAATCTAATTAGTTTTAAAAAAAATATACATTAATTATACTTGGTTACTTTTATATCCATAACTTTGTTTTGATATTATGTAATTTTAAATTTTAAATTTTAAAACTTTTATTAATTTCATTAATGTTCATTAATTTATATATATATATATTGTACTATAAAAGAGCTAGCTCTTAGTGTACTTATGCTTACTTCTTTTCAAATAAAATAAATAAATAAATAAATAAATAAAATAAAAAAAAAGGAGGGTATATTCCTTCTTGGCGCATGTTGAGTGTTTTTTAGGTCCCCTATAGGAACAAACTAACTTGTTTTTAAAAACTAATTAAAAAACTAATTTAAGATAAACTTGTGTATGAACTACTTTGAATTCTATTAGGGCGGCATCCACTGCAATTCTAAATAGTTTTTATTGCATTATATGTGAAGTAATTGAAATACTGCTTAAAAACAAGTGATTGATAAACTACTTAGCATTATATTAAGGCGGCAACTACTCTGATTTTGACTTCTTTTAATTGCAAATTTTTATAAGATTACAAGTTTATATATATTTAACCATATTATTACATCAAATATTATTAACTTTAGACCATTAGTAATAGTTTTCAATTGGTTATTTTAAAGTAATTAAAAAAATAATTTAAATATAAGTAATTTAACAAGTAGTTGAATATATATGCAGACGAAAGTCAATTGACTTATTTAGCGGACATCACCATACAAAATATGTTAGTTCGTTCTATGGAAAAAAGTCAGAATTTCAATTAGTTGTGGTTGACAAAAAACTACTTTATCAACTACTTTTTAATTAGTTGATTTTCCTACAGGGTCGATACAAATTTGAATGCATGTGTGTTAGCTGATACACTGATTTCAATGGATGTGTGTAAGCTGAAATGAAATAAATTTTGGATTTTTCATTTTTCGTTTGGCTTATGCTTGCTTGGCAGAGACAACCAATGCGCGCTTGTATTTCTGATCTTGCTAAAAGGCAATCAGAAAACAAAGCAGGCAATATTCTTTTTGTTTTCTGCTGTCGATATACCCTTACTCCTTTCCCTTTTCCCCCCTAACAATCATGCATGTGAATGAATGTGTTGTTGTTATTGTAGTCTGCTGTTAAGATTGTTTACAATTGTTGGTATAGTTAGCTAGAAATTTTCGGCGTTTGGAAGTTGTTCTTATTGGAAGCTCTACAGTTGGCATTTTTGCTTAATAGAATTTTTAAATAGATATTATCAATTTACGAGTTATTCAACACATAAACTGAATGTTTATATGCAATATTTTTATTGCTCTTCATTTCAGTATAGCTAATTTTTTATCAACAAAAAAATTATTTATATAAGTTAATAAAATCTTTATGATTTTGATTTTTTAAAAATTTCGCTCCGGTGAACGGTGCACTTTATTTGACTGCTACTTAAGGAGTGATTACAATATTTTTGTGTTCTTAAAAAGAAACTTAATAATTAATATGTTTTAACAGCTATCATTGTTGCTTCCGTATGCAGGTGTTCTAGTCAGCATTCTTTTATTGGGGCAGCTTGTGTGTTGCTTCCTAGCTGGTCAGCGTTAATTTTAATTGGAGCGGTCGATGTGCTGTTGCTCAACTCTGCAGTTTCGATGTTCTGTCTTTTTGCTGTTGTTTCGCAATAACTACAACAGAGTTTATTGACATGTTAACTTATTTGTTGTTAACTCTTCCCTTCTTAAAACGATTGTCCACAATCGTCAAAAATAAGGTAGGTCGTTGAGTTTGGGCAGTGTCGCTGTGATTATTGGAGATTCAAATGTTGTTGCTGGTGGGCTAGGTGCTGCTGCTTCTGGTTGCTGGATAACAAGTTCTATATTTTTGCGTGGATATTTAAGAACTATAATGGCTGTTATTAACAAAGCAATACCACTTAATGAAACAAATGATGATATTCTACTTATAAACATATTTTTCTGAATAGATTTAATTGAATGTGTGTTATTGATATGTAATTCTTCTAATGATTCTAAAGATAATACATTGTATCTACTTATTTCTATGGGTGTTGGTTGCATTATTGATGGTTTGATATTCATTTGTGGAATCTCAATATTACTAAAAATTTTATTATTTACTCTAATTGTTTCGTTATGGAATTTAATTAAAAATGTGCCTTTTAAATTATGATTTGATTCTTTAAAAAAACAACTTCCATTAAAATTATTTAAAAGTAAGATTCCAGGAGAAATTTCTTCTATTGTTGGTATATGTTGATTATTTGTTATATTGCAAAAAGATTCTAGGCCATATATTAGTCTACTTACACATAGATCGTTTGTCAAGTTTATTAAATTATTGTGGTTACATATATTAATAGAATTATATTTATTACATTCGTTCTGTATACCAAATATTTCATGGTCGTTAATTAGTAACGATTTGTATGGAATATCAATAATTGTTTTATTTCTTTTAATAGCTTTTATAACAATTTTTTCGTAAATTGTTTCTGTTGTCATTGGAATTTTAATTAAGTATATAATATTTGTTTCATTATATAAAATTTTGATTTTTGTGAATTCTAGTGCATCTTCAATACTTCTAAATGGCATGTTTTCATTTCTTATACTACGTTCACACTGAGAGCTAAATGCGCATTTAACGAAATGCGCATTAGCAATTAAGAATGCGTGGCCGTATGCTCCTTGTAGGAGTAAAAGAGACAAATATATACATTCGATTTTATAAATGCGCATTTAACTCTCAGTGTGAACATAGTATTAGCTTTTCTAGTACTTGTTTTACTTCGTTCTTATTAAATAGTATGGAATTAACCATATTTGCTTTGGCCCATTCAATTGCATATCTAATGTTGAGGCTATTTCATTGTTTACGTATTCGCTTTTTCTTAGTGAGTTCTTAAGTTGGTCCGTTATTTTTGATAATTCGTTAATTCGTTTGGTAAGTGCAGTGTTTATTGTTATCTGCTGATTGTTATTTTTATTTAGTTCATTCAGATTATTTTCAATGTATTGTAGATCGTCATGGTCGGGACTACCGGCTAGGTATTTCCATGCCGTGCCTAATGTATCTATTGACCTCTTGCCTCTGCTTTCAGGATAAAAGGGTTTAATTTGGTTTAGAATGTCTATGGACTGAGAGATTTCGTGTTTTAACAGTGGATAGTAAAGGCTATTTTTTTCGATATTTGTATTGACGTATTTATCTGTGTCATATAAAAATTGTTCGTACGTTTTTAGGTCTATTATGTGAATGAACTTAAAGCTTCCGTTTTGTATTTTTGCTTGTCCATCGTCTATAGTTATTAGATGTGCGGAGGAATAGTCGGTCAGCAATAATTCTGCGTTCGTTGTAATCAGGGATACGAAAAATCTGAAAGGAATGTATTTGGTTTATTTTTTTGTGTTTTTAGTATATTAAAAAGGGTTTAGTTCTTAATGTTACTTTTATGAACTACTCTGTTAGACTCTGTAAGGATAGTTGTGGTTCTATTTTCTTTTACTGTTTCTTGTTTGTATTTAGGTGAGATTTTGGATCCTAGTCGACTGTGAATTTTAACGTAAACTGTGTCACCTGGGTTGTATGTTATGATAGGTAGTCGATTTTTATTGTGGTATTTAATATCTTTGAATTGCTTTTCTTTAAGTCTTTGAATATTGTCTTGTCTAGCTTTTTCATACTGTTCGGGGTCTATGTTTGCGTTTCGTCCAAAGAATATTTCTATTGGTTTTTTTCCGGTTGTTGAGTGTATAGAAGAATTGTACTCGTAGATAGATCTGTCTAGAAGTTCTATAAAGGATCGGTGGGTTCCGTCTGATTTCAGTCATCTCATGATTTCTGAGAGTGTTGAGTGAAATCGTTCTATTTGGCCATTAACAGAGCTTTTATAAGGAGGTGATCTAAAGATTTGAATACCTAGTTGGTCTTCGACCATAAAGTTTATTGAGGATGAGTTAAGAGATTTTTCGTTATCTACGACGATAACTTTTGGGACTCCAAATAAGAATAAAAGTTGGCGTAGTGGTTCTCTTACATCTTCGATTGCTTTCGATTTTATGACTTTACCTTGGGCATATTTAGAAAACTTATCGATTGCGGTTAAAACGAGATGGTTTTCTGTTTTATAGATGTCTATGTGGAGGGTGTGTCCGGGATGTGTAGGGATTGGTGTTTCTTTGAGTTCGGGGTTAGTGGGGTGTCGGTCATATTTATTAAGCTTGCAGACGGTACACTGTTTAACTATTTTCTTTATTTTGTTGCTCATTCCTGGAAAATAGTATTTTTCTAGGATTTGAGTTTTATTTTCTTTTGTGTTTCTATGGGCTCGTTTGTGTGTTTCGATAATTATACCTTGTTGTTGTTCCTCATTGGCAATGTCTTCGACTTGGTGTCTTGTAAACCTGACGCGATATTTTGAAAAATGATCTGGGTAGACCTCTTGGATTTTTCCCATTATTGGTTCTGATGTTTTTATACCATTTATAACAGATGGATTAAGATTTTTCTTTAGGATTTCTATTAGTTTTTCTGTAGTGTAGTTAGATTCTGTTATCGTGTATCTGTGGTATGTCGGAAATATGATCTGGAATTTGTATGGTGAGGTCGGACCTATGTTGAGAATAATCTGGTTTTTAAATACGTTGATAGGGGCATCAACGCTATTTATTAGATTTTGACTTGAACTATCGTCACTATGGGTCATCGTGGACATTGAGTTTACTTGCGACTGTGGCGGAATTCTTGATAAGGCGTCTGCAACCACGTTACTTTTCCCTGGTTTATATAGTAATTCGTAGTTATATTCTTCTAATATGGCTTTCCATCGTTTCATCTTACTATTGTTGTTTTTATTACTCATGGCGTAAGTAAGAGGTTGGTGGTCAGTGCGGATTATAACTTTCTGAGATCCATAAAGGTAGTTGCGTAAGGAATTTAGGGCCCAAATTATAGCCAGCATCTCTTTCTCGTTCGTTGCGTAATGTTCTTCTGCTTTGTTGAGGGTTCGAGAGATGAATGAGATTGGCTTATCTTTTTGTGAAAACACCGCACCAATTGCATAATTTGATGCGTCTGTTGTAAGTTCAAAGCATTCATTGTAATTTGGGTAGGAAAGCAAGGTGTCTTTGGAGATAAGTGCATTTTTTAACTTTCTGAAGGCTTCAAGGGCTTCGGTGTTCAGATTAATTGGTATTTTTGCCGATTGTTTTTTTGATATTCGACCTTCTTCTCCTCTTAGGAGGGTTGTCAGTGGTTTCGCGATTTTTGCATAGTCTTGCACGAAACGCCTGTAGTAACCTGATAAACCCAAAAATGCTCGTAGGTCTTTTATTGATTTAGGTGTCGGGAAGTTTGCTACAGCTTCGATTTTTTTGGGGTTTGTTTTTATTCCTTGCGGAGAAATAATAAACCCTAGAAATTCAACTTCTTTTTGAAAAAAATGGCACTTGTCTAGCTGTACCTTCATGTTTGCGTTTTCCAAAGCTTCGAATATAAGTTCGATATGTTGTGAGTGATCTTCTTCGCTTTTGCTAAATATAATTATATCGTCGATATATACGTAACATATTTTGCCAATATATTCGCGTAAAATATCGTCGAGTGCGCGTTGGAAGATTGATGGCGCATTTCTCAGGCCAAATGGTAAGCGATTGAATTCGTACTTAGCGTTGTTGATCGCGAATGCTGTCTTTTCTTTGTCTTTCTCTTTGAGAGGAATTTGGTGGAAACCACTCTTTAGATCTAGGACTGAGAAATATTTGCAATTTCCTAGTTGTGAGATAACCTCTGAAATTTCGGGTATTGGATACCTATCGGGTGTGGTAACTGTGTTTAACTTGCGATAGTCTATGACCATTCTGTACTGTTTGTTACCCTTGGAGTCAGATTTTTTTTCCACAACCCATACTGGGGAGTTGTAAGGGGACCTTGATGGTCGGATTATGCCATCGTTTAGCATTTGCTTTACCTGATTTTCGACTTCACTTTTCAAGGAATTTGGGTATGGGTAAGATTTACTATAAACGGGTTCGTCGGAGGTTGTGCGAATTTCGCCAAAGACTTTTGTCGTATACGTTAGTTTTTCGTCTGGTTCAGTGAATAGTTTAGGGAATTTACTGACTGTGTTTCTAATAGTGTGCTTTTGCTGTTGTGTCATATGTTCGTCACGAATATCGATTGAATTAACTGTTTTTGAAATTAGTTGTTTTATTTTTACCCTTTTGTTATTTTTTATTTGCATGTAATTCTTATTTGTATGAATTATCGCGTTGAGTTCCTTAAGGCTATCGTTCCCTAAAATACCATGAAATGATTTCAAAGTTGGCATAATGAAAAATTTGAGTTTGTCTTCTAGGTTAAATAGATTGATGAACGTGTGTTCTTGGATTTTCACGTCTCCTGCGATTGACCTAGCAAGGAAAGATGTTTCGTTTGGAATAGTTTTTTTTGCAAGACCGGGTTGGATATAGTTCTTGCTTGAGCCTGTGTCTATGAGAAATCTAAGAATTTTTCCGCTCTTCTGTTGACATTCAAAATATGGCAATGAAGAGCTCGTCATTCTAAAAAATGAATGTCGTTAAGCTCTGGAGATGGTTCCGTATAATCTTGTTGTTCAGATTCTATAGTTGTCAAGTACTCTTCTAACGTTTGATCGTATTCTTCCTCATTTTGGTCATGTTCGTATTCGTTGAAAGCGTTATCGTCATTTTCAGTGTCTATATGGAATGTGCGTTGGGTTTTGTGAGGGATAAAACTACGTTGGGAGGGCGGTGGTCTTTTCTCTGGGACTTGTTCTGGTCTTGGCCTATTCATGTAGTCGATTCTTTTTGAGCGAAGGGTTGTATCAACGTCCATAGGTTCTGGTCTTGGTAAAGGTTTGGGAGCAAATGGTCGTGGGGGTGGTTGTCTCTGCGGGTATTGATTAGGTTGCTGTGTCGTATTTTGGAATTGTTTTGGGAATGTGGGAGTTTGGGGATTAGGAATGTAGGCTATTTGAGGATGAAAGTTTTGTCTATAGCGTGGCATAGGGATATTTCTGTTCTGTAGGGGTGTAGTTAAATTTGGGTGGTATTTTCTTATCGTTTGCTGTTGGTTATTGGCATAGTTGGTTCGAAAATTTTGATTTTCTAGTTTAAGACATAAGTGTAATGCCTGTGGTAAATCAACTGGTTCTTTCATTCCTAATAGCTTTGGAAGTTCACCGTTAAGTCCTCGAATGAAAGTATCGAGTGCTTTTTCTCTATATGTTTGGGTGAGGATCTGAAGGGATTCTGTACTGACATCTAAACAGCCTAATTTGTTTAGAATCAGTGACAGGTGGGAGTAGACATCTTGGTAAAATTGTTCCACTGTTGACCTACCTTGAATTAGGGCGGTCATTTGGTATTCGAGCGTGGACAGGTCGCGTTGTCCGCGTAGTGTAAGGTTAGACATTTTGCTATGGCTGGCCAGTCGAGTGGGGTATTGTAGGATTCTAATGCTATGTCTGCATTACCCACGATTTTATTCCTTATTACGTTTAAGATACCATAGTATTTGGGCGTACCTTTGGTGGGTTCGTAGATCTTTAAAATTCTCTCTACGCTTTTTTTCCAGGAGTTAAATTCGCCTGCTCTACCAGAGAATTCGCGTAAGCATTTGACTACGTCGGGGATTTTGTCTAAGTCTGTAATGTTATTCAAGTGTCTCTCGTCGATTGTTTGATCTCTAACGCTTGAGAGGTGAGCGTTTGGGTTCATTGCTGCTTGAACCATAGCTGGACCCTGCCTTGAAAATACCTCTGAGGCGATTTGCGCTATAATGGGGCCTAACTCTTCCATATTAATGTTGGGTGGTGTTGGTGCGTTTAGTACCGGTGGACGGATAAGGTTGTTTGGATTAGCCATCAAAATTCGTAAAGTCAATTTAACTATTAATTAAATAACCAGCTGTTCTAGTATTTTTTATAATTTATTACGATTTATATATTTTTATTAAGATTTCCTTGCGTCTAATGCAATTGAATGCCTAAAGCTTACAAAATTAAATAATTGTAATACAATATTGCAATAATATGACAAAATGGTAAATTATTAAAAGTAAAATTCCTTACAGTACAAGTTTAATTGTAGTCGTCTTGGATGAATTTATTTTATTTGTTGAGTTGTCTAAAGTAGATGATCCTTTCCGGGTTTTCTTTTCCAATTTTGATTAATTTCTGCGGGCGGAGTGGCTAGTGCGTTTACACTTCCTTTTTGCTGTTGATTGCTACTTGGGGGCCTCGTTCCTCTGCAACACGCTTTTTTTATTTTTCATTCGTTGTAATTATTATGAAGAGTCTTGAATTGTTCTTCAACGCTTGTTTTTTATTTTATATTGTTTTCGTCACAATTTGAGAATTTTTGTACCAGCCTTAGTTGCTTTTTAATACTTTTTAGGGCACTATCTCTACTTTTATTTTTATCACTTAATGTTTGAGTAATTTTTGAGACAGTTTTTATTAGTTTTAGTTTTGCACTACTTGAGGGCACTTTTTCCACTATTACATCTGTCAATTACTAGCACCTTTGTGACTTTTTCACTATTATTATTTAATTACAGTGTTTGTGATTTTTTCAATATTATTATTTAATTACAGTGTTTGTGACTTTTTCACTATTTTCTTTATTGTTGTCCTTGTCACTTTAACTAAAGTGTTTAATTTTTAGCACTACTTTAGGGCATTTAAATTCACTTTAAATTTTCTCGGGTAAAAGTTATTTTTTTAAGATTAGCTCGGGCGCCAGTTAATAAAATCTTTATGATTTTGATTTTTTAAAAATTTCGCACCGGTGAACGGTGCACTTTATTTGCCTGCTACTTAAGGAGTGATGACAATATTTTTGTGTTCTTAAAAAGAAACTTAATAATTAATATGTTTTAACAGCTATCATTGTTGCTTCCGTATGCAGGTGTTCTAGTCAGCATTCTTTTATTGGGGCAGCTTGTGTGTTGCTTCCTAGCTGGTCAGCGTTAATTTTAATTGGAGCGGTCGATGTGCTGTTGCTCAACTCTGCAGTTTCGATGTTCTGTCTTTTTGCTGTTGTTTCGCAATAACTACAACAGAGTTTATTGACATGTTAACTTATTTGTTGTTAACTTATACATATACAGTGCACGCTCGATAACGTGAACTAATTAAAACCAAGGCAGTTCACGTTAGCAAAAGTGTTCACGTTTCCGAATGCCAAATAAGTATGAAGAAGATACGCACATTTTTACACATTTAAGTTAATATTTTATTGTATACATATTTGTACATTCATTTGTGCGTAACAGAACTAGTTATCTGAGAAATAGATTGTTTAATATAATATGATACTTTTATTTAAAAAAATCAGTCATCTTTTTTTGTATTTTCTGGTTTTCTAACAACTGAAACACAGCTTCTTCCTCAGACGTCTCAGTACAGTCAAATCACTTTGATCGACGTCTTCATGGCTAGCCCACTGTACCGCTTTGGACTTTGGAATTTGGACTGCTTCACTTGGTTTAATTTTCTCCAGTCCTTTTGAGATGCAGTCATCATCGTTGGATTCATCCTCCTCTTCGATATCGTTATCCGCAATGTCTACGTCTATGTCGTCGTTCTATTCCTGAACAGTCGGTAACGTACATTCAATCTGAAATGGTAATAACAACAACATATTCAATAACTCACATATCTTTGTGGATGTCTGCGCACACGAACAAACCTCAGGATTTAAACTGTGTAGGAGATCGACGGTGTGGCACATCAAGGGGCGAAGTTAAGCTATCCACTTTTCTTTTAAAATGGCCAACTGCATACCATCCTAGGGATCATCATCGTTTCCCGCAAAATGCAAAATATTGTTTCAGCACCTAACTAGAGTTTCTTAGCCCACACGACTCCAAGCGGCACCCAAAAGATTTATAGCTTTTTTTATGTTACTTTTTTCATCGACTCCAGCAGATCAGATTGCGTCGCTGCTATTGACGCTTAAAGGCTATTTCTGTAGTGCAGCTTCGTAATTTTTATGGCATTCTGATCCATCGGTTGAATGAGCGGAGTACCATTTGGTGGCATAAACATTGCGAAAATTTGTCCATCTTCCGTTTTCAGTTCAGCTTCATTCGGATGGGAAGGTGCGTTGTTGATTAGAAGAAGAGCTTTTAATGGCAACTTTTTCTTTCAAAAACGCTTTCACCTTAAAAATAAGACAAACTATAAAAAAATGTATAGAAAAATCAACGAAAATATTTACCTGTGAAACAAATGATTCATGAAACCAATCTTTGAAAATAGTCGACGTCATCCAGGCTGATTTTGAACTGTTGTAGTCGGAGGGGCACTGAAAGTTTTTAAAGCAGCGTGGATTCTTTGCCTTTTCAATTACCAAAAGCTTAAGTTTGTGAGATACAGTGGCATTTGAACTACACAAGAATGTGATTCGCTGTTTCTCTGACTTTACGCCAGGGGCTCTCTTTTCCAAACTGGATACGCACGTTTTTTCTGGCAGAAGTTTCCAGAATAAGCCAGACTCATCAGCATTATAAAGCTGATCGTTGCACAACTCCATTTCAGTCATAACAGCTTTAAGTTTTTCTTTAAACGGCTCTACTAGTCGGGGCTGCGAAGACAGTTTTTGGAGAAGCCAAACGCCGTATCTTTTTTTTAAAAGCCTTGAAGCCAGCCATCACTAGCGTTGAAACCACCTTCACTTTCCTTAAGTTTTAAATTAAGTTTCTTTGCTTTTTCCTTCAGCATTAAAGCACTAACTGGCCAGTTTTTATTTCGCATACGAATAAACCAGCGATAAAGAGCTTTCTCCATGTTGGGCAACTCAGAAGTGCACAGAGTTTTTCTTTTTCCAGGCCTGGAGAATGTGTTATTTACACATTTAAAAATCATTTTTTTTTCCGATTGATTCCACAAATTGTTGATTTAGCAACATTATATTTTTTTGCTAGGCACGTCACACTTGATCCTTTCTTCAAAAACTCGAGAATTTCAGCTTTTTGTTTTAATGTCAAGCACACAAGTTTTATACAACTCATTTTTACGCAGTAAATATAAGGCGGAACGCTCCGTGCAAAGCCAAAATTGCTACTAAAATAATTTGTGTGTAACATGTACAAACGAAAACCAAATAACTTCCTATTAGGGGACTCCCAAGGATCAGAATTATTTGAAATCAAAGCTAACTATGAAACGTCTATTGTTCACGTTATAGAGCTTTCTTTCTTTGTTCACGTTTTAGAGTAGTCAATGAACAAGAAAATTTGTTCACGTTTTGGGGTGTTCACTTTTTAGAGTGTTCACGTTATCGAGCGTGAGCTGTATGTACCTATATTCTCGATATAACTACACTTGAAATTTTAAGCAATGCGAAGAAGTGTATGCGTACTATAGAGTGCTCTATGGCCGGATAGTTTATTAAATTTTTTCTTCTTTCTTTGCTAACTTGTAAAAAGCTGATTTTAAGATTTTTAAAAATAAAAATTAGCTGAAATAAATTAAATCATTTAAAAACCCTTTCTCCTTTATAAAGTAAAAAACAAAATTTTTTTAGTATTATTTATTCTTATTATATTTTATTGTATACAATTTTTTTATATCGCTGGTCATACGTTGACTCCTCATAACTAACGATTTGATGAAATTGAAATTTGTAATATTTTTATAAAAATTTTAACCAAGCTTTTTCTTCCAAACTGACAAACAGTACACCAAACAAAATCCCGAGTTTTCTTTATACTAAATGACTTTTTCTTCTCATTTCAAAAATATTTAGTACTGCTTTTGTTTTATTTTTAAAAATAAAATAGTTGATTGATTTTCATTGTTAATTGTTGTTAAGTATTTCGCTTCTCCTGTAAAATTAATGAATTTTTGATTACGAGGTGTCAACGTATGGCCATCGATATGCTATATGATGATATACAGTTGGTGTTAATAACTTCAATTAAATTTTTTATTTAAAACTTTTAAGTTAACTGTAAAAGTTAAAAAGTGTTGTGAGCACAACATACAAATATATATATATATATATATGATATGTGATATATGATATATATATATTATATGTATATATACATATATGTGTTATGCATATCGTAGATATATAATTTTGTAATTTTTATAATAATGTTAATAATGAATATAGTTCATAATAATATAATTAGAAATTGTATCATTATATACAAATAATAATTATAGATTTTATATAATTTATATTAATATGTAAATATATTATGTAATGTAAATAGCTATATATATAATAGTGAATGCTTAATGTATTTGCTCTTCTCTACTAACTATATACTAAAATAAAATTAAAGCTTGAAAAACACATTGCTTCCGCATTATTGGGACAACTCAGTGAAAAGTTGTACAGTTCTGAAACTTCGATAAATGGACCTAATTATCATGACAGCAAAAACTTCATTATACCAAAATAATTTATTATATTTAAACTTATATGTCGACTGTAAAAGAACATACTTTACTGTGAAAGTTGCAATAATACCATATGAACAAAACGAAGAAAAGTCACTCAGGCTAATTAAAGACTAGCAGACATACAATTAAACTAACTGACTGGCATTAACAAAAACTACATATTTCTACAGACCTCCTACATATTATTAAATCTTTGCATTTTTGCCATAACAATTTGATTGCAACTAATTTTTCTTTTCATTTCTTCTGATACAAACTTCTCTCTTCACCATCTAGAGTTTTTTCGGATCAAAACTGTTATTAGATGTTTAAGAATGACTGTGTTCAAAACAGCTTCCATTTTCATCGAACTTGATAATGCGCTTTTAAATTCGGTTCATGACAACTTTTTTCGAAAATGCTTTTGTAAATTGAAAAATGTTGTTGACAAATTTCGAAGAACTCGTCGAAAGGATTTTTTAAGAGAAGTCTTTTGCCACTATAGTTTTAGATCTCAATAAAACTTTCCGAATCGAAAGAAAACTTCTCCAACTTTACAAGATTTTCTTGGCAACTTTCGCATTTTATTTTGTTAGCAAATTTCGCCTTCATGCCGTACCCAACAAAATATCGACCAACTTAAGGCTTAAGGGAGTTATATGCTAAGGGAGGTATTAAAGGACTTTAGGGAGTTATATACTGAACATTTTTTTACTTCTTTTAGTAGTTTCTTATAGTAGTTTCCTCATATCGTTTAGGCAGTCAGTTTCATTCCAATATTAAGTCATTATCATCTTCATAATTCTTATTACTACTACGAAAATTATTTATTTATTTATTTATTGGCCAAACAAGGCAAGGCAATTTACTTATTCTAACATTATTTTTTTTGTTTTTCTCTCTCCTTTCCTTGTTTTTGTGTTTGAAGATATGCAATTCGATGTGGGCGTAATCCGCCCACCTGAATGACATGATTTCAAAAACACGCCAAAAAGGTAGGAAGAAGGGAAAAGGAACTTATATACGCACATATTTTAAAGAATACTTAAAATACGCTAATATATCTTATGTACTACTTTTAGGGGATGACGGAGGGGGACTAGACCAAGAAGCATAACTCTGTAGGGAGCAGTGCTTAAAAGGACAAATTATTCAGAGTCAAAGAGACATTTTGAGAGGGTTCGCTTAAATGTGGATTTTGGTATGGATGGTGAATAGTGCTCGCTAATATTATTAATAATTCTACAGCACCTACTAATAGGTTCATTATTTGCGTAAATAGTGTGGTGAATATATTCATTTAGGAGCCGCGTATGCCTAGTACGTCTCATTGGGTCATTTAGTGTAATTTTGCTAGAGATATATTCGCTATCAATAGCTCCGTTAATAACATCAAATGGAAACATGAACTCAGTAAAGTTCTTCTTGATGATAGAGGCTCCTCTCAGAGAGAGGAGCCTGAGTCTTTGTTCATACGGTGGCAAGTTGTTATAGTCACGGGGGTCAAAGATATCTCTTAACGCAAAAAGCAGGAATTGTTTTTGAATGGATTCAATTTTGTCGCTATGAGATTCAAAGGCTGGATTCCAAATGATGCAAGCATATTCAAGAAGTGGTCGCACTAAGGTACAGTATAACGTTTTGGTTACCCACACATTTTGGAATTCTTTAGCACGTCTTTTTATAAATCCCAGCTGTTTATTTGCCCTCGATAAGACTTTATCAAAATGTAGATTAAATCTCAGCTTATTATCTAGGACAACTCCAAGGTCTACAATATGGTTGGTTCTGCTCAGAACAATATTATTAAGGAGGTAACTGCATTCTGGTATCAAGTTCTTACGGGGAAAACTTATCATGCAACATTTCTTAACATTCAAGTGAAGTTTGTTTTGATTACACCATTGCTCAAGGGACAGCAGTTTCGATTGTAGGAAAGTTACATCAACTTCTGATTTAATGATCTTATATATTTTAAGGTCATCTGCGTACATAAGATGGGGAATGTCACAAAGAGTAATAGATAAATCTGAAATGAAAATGTTGAAAAGTATTGGACCAAGATGACTACCTTGTGGTACACCAGAGGTGACCGGTATTTCATTTGAAAAAATGCCTTGAAATTTAACAAACTGGGATCGTTCGCAGAGATAGGATTTGATCCAATTGAGTAATAAACCGGAAATGCCAAATTTTTCTAACTTCAAAATTAAGATATTATGGTCGACACGGTCAAATGCTTTACTGAAGTCTGTGTAAACTGCATCTACTTGGCGTCCTTTTTCCATTTGATTTAACACATCGGAGACCATGATCATTAGGTTAGTGGTGGTTGATCGGCCCTTCCGAAACCCATGTTGCTGCTCGTTTAAACGGGGATTAACGAGACTCGTCAGCTTATCACATATTATCTTTTCAAATAATTTTGGTATAGCTGACAAGATGGCAATGCCTCTGTAATTTTCAACAGACCTTTTATCGCCACTTTTATAAATAGGTGTCAAATGGGAGATTTTCCAGTAGGATGGAAAAACACCTAAGGATAATGATTTGTTGAAAAGTATAAATAAGGGAATGGCAAGATTGTTTATACACTGAACTAACAAACTTGGTGGTATGAGGTCCGGACCAGGTCCTTTGTTTGAATCAAGTTCCATGATAGCATTAACAATTTCATCCAGCGTCAGACTGATATTGTTTATAATGTCTGTCGCATTAGGAGAGGGGGAGGAATAGAGAGTCTGGGTTGTGGGAACACAGAAAACTTCTCTAAAGTGATTTGCAAAAAGATTACAGATCTCTTGGAGGTTGGAAGAAATTGTATTGCCTTTAAACATAGATGAGGGGTACCCAGCTGATTTACGTTTGACATTAACGAAATCAAAAAATTTTTTAGGATCTCTAAGAATTTTTTCTCCAATAAGGTTGGTATAAGTTCTATAAGCATCATTTGATTTTATAGAGAACTCATTGTAGAGCTCTTCGTATCTCATTTTGATTTCATCGTTTACATTTACGTCTTCCTTAATGAAATTGTATAGCTTGTTTCTTTGGTTTCTTATATGTCTGAGACTTTGGTCAAGCCATGGTTCTGAAAGTTTGTTTTTTTTCTTTATCTTAGGCACAAATTTTTCAATACTTGTGAAAAGGCGTTGGTAGAAAAGTGAAATAGCACTATCTATTTCCAAATTTAATAGATCGTTCCAGTTATAGGCATTCAAATCAATTTTTATACTGTCATAATCGGCATTAAGAAAGTCGAACACAATTGTGTTATTAAATGAGGTGGTAAAAGACATGTTGTTACTAGGAAATTCTACAGTTAAAGCAGTGTGGTGGAGTGTATTAGAAAATAAGTGTTCAGCCTGAGTAGTTGCAGTAATCTTTATTTCATCATACGAATTAGCAAAGACTAAATCCAACCAGTTGCCGTTCCGATTTGGGGTTGGATTAACTTGTTGTAGGTCATTGCTATAAAAGGTACTAAGTAAATTAAAGTCTATCGAGCTTGAAAGGTTAACCGGAAGAAGATAATTGTCATTTTCATCGACGATAAATGAGATATTTGGACGATTGAAGTCACCAAAAATTATAACTTTATCTTCCTCATTTAAGGTTGCGGTTAACGATTGGACTGTTTCACATAAATCGTTGTATGTTGTTTCGATAGAACAGGGGGGAATGTAAAAGACAACAATGTAAATAAAAATATTGGTCCCTGAGCGAACTTTGATGATACGGTGTTCAAAGAGTTTGTGAGAGGTTGTTGCAACAAGCTCGCTTTCTAAAGAGTTATGCGTTGCAATCATAACACCACCTCCACGGGATAGACCTGTGTGGCCAAAGTCCCGATCATTTCGATAAACTGTCCAATTGCTGTCAAGAATCTCTTCGTTACTGAAAGTATCGTTTAACCATGTTTCGGTGAAAACTAGTACTTGGAAGAGGCAAGATTTCGCGTCAACAAAAAGTTTATTAAGTTTTCCTCGCATACCGCCACAATTGTGGTAAAATATGCGAAGAGCAGTCGTTGACGGGGAATCACTAATTGGGCTGCGATTAGGGTTTTGATTATGTTCACTACGATGGTTAGGAATAATATTGTTGTTGCTCTTTACGGGTATTTTGAAGATAGGAGATATGTTTTGACCTTACATGAGCACCATATGTGTCAAGGTCTTCTTTGACTTGTTGACTTGTCAAGCCAAGTTGCACGAGGAAACTGGTGAACAAATGGCATAATTCATTGACATCGATAGGTAAGCCTTCTTGCTGAATCAAGACTTTGAGGTTTGTCTTGGTTTTGCGTTCTATACAAGTAGAGACAGGTGCTTTATACATGTAAGCCAGGTAGAGGCGCACATTGTTGTAGACACTGTTCTCTCTAAGACGAGATAGGGCATATCTGCTCTCGGTGTCAACACAAGAGTTCGAAGATAGTTTCACCTTTGGTGGTTGAAGAGGGTCGAAAGAAGTGGAACTACCAGGTTGATTAGGGGCTCCACTTGTGATTGGAACAGAAGGAGATGGGTTTAAAGTATGAGAATGTACAAAGTTAGGATAAAGTGTCTGGAGCAAATTACTCTCATTTTTGTTTGCCGGTGTGAACTGGTGTGAATTAGGATTAAGATTAAATGAGACCCGTTTCGGGTGAGAGTGCTGAAGTGTGGGATTCGCTTGTTTCGAGTTAGAAGATTTTGATTTTATGCTTTGAATGAGCTGCGGAGAGAATTTGTTAAGATCTTCATGGACCATATTCTTCCGGAAAGATACTGAAATTCTCCCACGGACGGCTCGGTGTTGTTACCTAGCTGTGACCTAAGTACACAAAAGTAATTTTTAAGGGAATCTTGGTTTATCCTACCTTACATAACGAATTCCAATTCAGGGTTCTGGAACATCCATCGGACGCATGGTCTCCCTCGTCGTCGTTGACCAGCGTCCCTCGCCTCGAGCACCTTTTTCGCTGGAACTTCGTCGTCCATACGATGACGTGACCCAGCCAGCGTAGTCGCTGCACAGTTATACACCGAACTATGTCAATGTCATCGTAGAGCTCATACAGCTCGTGGTTCATTCGGATGCGATAGTCATCGCCGACTCGAATAGGACCGACGATTTTGCGAAGAACTTTTCTCTCGAACACCCCCAGAGCAGCTGCGTCAGTTTGCGAAACTACCCATATCTCAGCGCCATAAAGCAGCACAGGTAGAACGAGCGTCTTGTAGAGTGTTAGTTTTGTCGATCGAGAGAGGGCTCTGGAACTTAGTTGCTTACTGAGTCCGTAGTAGCACCTATTAGCAACTATTGTTCTTCGCTTTATCTCCAGGCTGATTTCGTTTTTGGTATTAATGGCGGTGCCAAGGTATACGAACTCCTTGACTACTTCAAAGTTATAGCTGCCGGATGAAACGTGGGAGTCTAAAAGCCGCGCTCCCTTGTTTGTAGACAGCATATACTTTGTTTTACCCTCATTTATCGTCAAACCCACTTTGGCTGATTCCTTTTCGATAGTGGCGAAAGCAGCGGTAACATCTCTCTTGGTTCTACCGACAATATCAATATCATCAGCGTACGCAAGGAGCTGGACGCCTTTGTAGAAAATGGTGCCATTACGATGCACACCGGATTTTCATACGATTCCCTCCATGATGATGTTAAAGAGATCGCAAGATAGTCTAAACCTGAAACCTGAAACCTCTTTCGGTATTGAAGGTTTCGGAGAGGTCATTTCCTACCTTGACGGGGCTGCGTGTGTTGCTTAACGCCATTCTGCAAAGTCTAATCAACTTTGCAGTTATACCGAACTCAGACATTGTTGCTTATAGGCAATGCCTTCTCGGGCTATCGAACGCAGCTTTAAAATCGACAAAGAGATGGTGTGTGTCAATTTGATTTTCGTGGGTTTTCTCCAGGATTTGTCGTAGTGTGAAAATCTGGTCTATGGTGGACTTACCAGGTGGAAAGCCACACTGATAAGGTCCAATCAGTGTTTTTGTAATCGGCTTTAATCTTTCACACAGTACGCTTGAGAGAACCTTATATGCGATGGAAATAAGACTGATACCTCTATAACTTGCACAGATTGTTGGGGCTACTTTCTTAAGTATAGGGCACAGTACGCTGAGGTTCCAATCGTCGGGCATGCTTTCTTCTAGCCATATTTTGCTGATGAGCTGATGCATGCGCCTTATCAATTCGTCGCCGCCGGTTTTAAACAATTCAGCTGACAGGCCGTCAGCACCCGCTGCTTTATTGTTTTTGAGTCGTTGAATAGCAACTAGAACCTCTTCATGGCTAGGTGGTGGTACTTCCACTCCGTCATCGTTGATTGGTGGCTCTGAACTGCGCTCTCCATGGGCGGCATTTGTGGAATCGTCGCCAATAAGTAAATTATATTATATTATATATATATATATTATATATTTAGGGTGTCCCGCAATTGAGTGCAACTATTTACGGAGCTTTTTTGATTGCACTTTTTTATGTTTACTTTTATTAAAGTAATTGCAGTTAATTTTGCATTAGCCAAAGTTTATACATATTGCACATATTTTTACATACATATTTTGTGGAGATCATTTTTGAAAAATGTTTAAAATATTTTTATGTATAATCCACATATATTCTCTAATAATTGAACAAATACATTGGATTAAATGAAACATTTTGTTGTTAATGTTGTTTGTATTTATTTACATAAATAAAAGTTTATATATATTTTCCACATATTTTGTGAAGATAATTTTTGAAAAAAGTTTAAAACATTTTTATATATTATCCAGATTTATTCTCTAAAATTTGAATAAATATACATTGGATTAAATGAAACATTTAACATAAATAAAATTTTATATATATGTTTTTCTCCTAATTTTATTTGTTTTAATTTTTATTCGCAATGTTTTAGAATGGAAGAAAGTCTTGTACTGTGGGCATGCATATTTAAGTGGAAACAAAGTAAGTATGTACAGTAGTGTTGTATTAAAAAAAATTGGAAAAATGCAAATTAAAAAAAAAAATTAAGTGAAAGTCATGAAAATATTTTCTAAAACTATACCTAATACAGATACAAAAAATGGTGGGATTATGTTTAATAATTTGGTCGTAACAAGAAGTACGCCTTTTTGTAAATTTCGAGTTTGAATATTTTTACGAAAAAAATTCGCAAAATTTCAAAAATAAAAATTTTTCAAAATACAAACAAGAAATGCACAAAGGACGGTTTTGAGCTATTTTGTGCAAAAAATTTAAAAAACCGAAAATCGGATAAAATAGTTATAGCTGTTGAAAGTTGACTTTTTTTTGTAAAAATCCTTAAAGTGCCCTTTTCTGGCATATATTCATTATTTTAGTTAGCATAGTAAAAAAACTAAATTTTATTTATTAGATATTAGTTTAGTAAGCATAGTTTAAACATAGAAACTAGAACATATATACATAAAATAAATGAATAAATTTATTAAAAAAAATTACAAAATATTAATTTTAAAGATAATAAAATTTGCTTAGATTTTGTCCTTGAGTGTATTTCAATCTAATCAGAAATGAAGAAGTTATAGCGATTTTTCTATACCTTCATACTTGAAAATAGACAAAATCGTAAAAATATCATTTTTGACTATCGACGAAATGCACCCCAAATATAGCAAACAAAAAACAGCTGAGAAGCAGCAAAAAAGTTCAAGCAGAAAGCAAAAACAAAAACCAGCCAAAAAAAAAATATAAACAAGCCAGCCAGCCCTCGAATTAGAATTCCAAAGAAAATACAAATCGCCAACATTGTTGTTGAGAGATATTTGCATTCTGTGCTCTATCAACATTTTTAGCACTCTATCTGCAAACTCTAGCAACATCAGCCTGAGCGCTGAAATCGAACATGGTGTGGCAACTGCACAAATATCGGCAGCGCTCTGCCTGTACAAATGCTCTTTAAAATTTATTTTAGGATAACATAGCCGGTAGCCTTCGTCGGACAAACGAATCTAAACCAAACATAACAGAATGAAGGATTTGTAAACGATTAATGCTGCATAAGTATATGAGTCGAATGTTATGTGCACAACAACATAACATTCGGTGCATAAATTGAATTTAAGATTTTAAAAATTGGAAATTGGAATTGTAGATGCGATGGCAGAATTAGAGTCAGCGACGTCTAAACACTGTTAAACTATGTTAAAAACTCTTAAAAATATATTTTAGTAGATGGCAACACTATTATAAAAAAATTACACAATTTTGTAAATCTGGCAATGAATTCGGATTCAGCGACCCATTTTTACCTAGTGTTTGCTCCAGCACCGAATTCGTGAAAATAAAAAAATTTTAGGTGGCAATACCATTAACCATCTTGAATTTTAAAATTGTTACATCAGATTCGAAGTCAGCGACCCCTAAACACTGTTAAACCATGTTAAAAACTCTTAAAAATACATTTTAGTAGATGGCTACACTGTTATAAAAAACTTACACAATTTTTGAAATCTGCCAATGAATTCGAATTCAGCGACCCATTTGTACCGAGTGTTAACTCCAGCACCAAATTCGTGAAAATAAAAAAATTTTAGGTGGCAGCACCATTAACCATCTTGAATTTTAAAATTCTGACGGTCTAAATTGCGACGTTCTAATTCTGCCACCGCATGTACAATTCCAATTTTTAAAATTTTAAATTCAATTTATGCACCGAATGTTATGTTGTTGTGCACATAACATTCGACTCATATATTTTTGGTGCATTCATTTTTTACAAATCTTTCATTTCCTTCATTCTGTTATGTTTGGTTTAGATTCGTTTGCCTGACGAATGCTACCGACTCCGAATGATCGGAACGACTCACACATAGCAGTCACTCGATTCTAAACGAATGTGTTGAAAGACGTTTTAAGACTACCAGTGCAGAGGTTTAGTATATAAACACTGGCCGAAAAAAGAATATGCAAAACCGAAGACAATACACTGAGACTTGCAATTGGGTTTGAGCTTAGTAATAAAAGACAAAAAGTCCATATATGCCGCAAGCAAAGCATCTGGAGTACCTTGGGCAACATTAAAAGATTATCTTATTAAATGCTAAGATAAAAGATTATCTTAGCATATTAATATTGGGTAGACCATTTACTCTCTCCTCAGATATGGAAATTAAACATTACAATTATATAATATTAATGCAAGAGCAAGGATTTGGTTTAACAGTGTTTCAAGTTAGAAAAACCGCCTTTAAACTTACCAAATTGGAAAACAGAGAGAAATAATACAAGACTTTTATGAGAAACTTGAATTGTTGTTGGTGAAGCTGGTAATTTAAGATAGTGCAGATCACATATGGAATTGTGATGAAACAGAAGTTAATTTTGTGACCAATAAGAGCAAGGTAATTGCCGAAATAGGTAAAAGATACATTTACAACCGAACATATGCCGAAAGGGGGGAGAACCACACAATTCTGGGATGCGTATGTGCAAATGTTTAGTGGATACCACCCTTAATAATCTTCCGAGGATCTAGATGGACCGATGCCTTACGGCAAGGTGCGATGCCTATCTGTTTAGTGAAATTGTCTCCGAGAGGTTGGATTACCTCTGATATATTTTTTGAATGGTTTCAGTTTTTTATTAGTGCCATACCAGATAAAAGACCAGTCATACTCTTAATGGACTCCCATGCATCACACATATCTCCCCAGGTTGTTGATTTAGCTAAAGCTAATTCAATTTATCTTTTTACTTTTCCGGCCCATAATACCCATCTCTTACAACCGCTAGATGTTGGGGTCTACAAATCACTCAAATATCGCTGGAATGAGTCAGTTAAAGATTTTATGAGAAAACATCCTTCTAAGAAAAGATGCAAGTCCGATTTCCATGACATTTTGAACCCAGCGTTTATTAAAGCATTCAGTTTTTCAAACCTAACGAACTCATTTAAAAAGAGTGGTATTTGTCCATTCAACAGTAGCGCCATGAGTGCTGAAGCCATAGCTCCATCGAAGCTAACAGAGGTCGATGCTCAAAATACGCATCCGAATAATTCAGGCGAACTTGAACGTATCCTCGTCGTTCCCAAGGTCATGACGACAAATTTTCGGAAAAAATCCCATGCAAAATGTCTCAATACCGATCCTGAAGCTATACCATCAAAAACTAACGAAAAAGATTCATCGAAATCTTCACAAGAAAACGATTCTATTGCAACTGTACAAAATTCTAGTTGTTTCTACGACTATCTATTTCAACTGAGGATGAGCAACCTAGTTGTTTCTACGACTGGAGAAACAAAAACAAGGTTAAAACAAAACACTCGGGCAAAGACTGAATATGTGGCATATGTAATAACTCTTTTTCTGATGATGTGAGAAAAAAAAATGGGGAAAAATGGATTCAGTGTTCATACTGTGTGACACCATTTCATAACCAATGTCATGACTTCGTCCCACATGATGAGGAATTTTTTCGTTGCCAGTTTTGTATAGAAATTTTTAATTGAATTTTTTCAAAGTAATGTGTTACAAAATTATAAAAAGTTGTATTGCAGTATGTAGACAGTCAAAAGATAGGCCAGACACAAAATGCTTTCTTTGTCTACGAGAGTACCACTGTTATTTAGTTTGTTCTTAAAATTCAGCATTGGTGCCCTTTTGTAGCCACACCAATCAAATTAAAAAAAGTGAAGAATTTATTTTCAAAGCTCTGGCATTTCAAACATTACTTAAAAATGTGTGATTTCAAAAACTAAATAAACAAGAAACAGCATTTTTTGTTAAAATCTTCTTTTCACTGTCTACAAAGTGTAATAATATCTTCATATTTTATTTTTAAGTATTATGACTAAAAATGTGTTTTAATAATTTTAATTTTTTTTTCTCAATCAAATTTCTTTTGTATGAGTTTGTGACTACAAATAAATGAAAGTTTTGATTTTTTCTCGATTTTATGGAATTTTAATTTTATCACGATATTACCTAACTTCTATCACGATATTACCTCACCTTATCACGATATAAGCTTACATTTTCGGAAGTTGGGTTGCATTATTTTTTACTAAGAGATTCTAACGTGAAAAATCCAATTTAATTACTATTAAGAGAAGTAATATGGGCGATAATAACGGTCTAAAAAATATGTATGCTGATTTTTAAATTTAAATTTTATAGACATTTTTTAAATTTCTATCACGATAATACCTTCTTCTACCCTACACTGTAAAATATTTAATAAGTGCATGTATTCAAACACTTTGAATCCGTAAGTCCTACAGAAAAAAATTTTCAACCAAGCTTTATCCCAATTACTTTACATCAGCGATCACGATAGATTTATTTTGAAGAGTGCAAAAGCAATTACAAGAAAAACCAACAGCAACAAATCCTTGAGTATGGTAGAGTAAGAAATTTTTAACATAAAAAATCAAATTATTAACATTTACATAAAAAAACACATAAAAGCAACAACACGCATGCCAGAAGCGCCCACTACAGCGCTAATGACAAAACACTACGCAAAATTACCAACAACAAACCTGCAGCATGACATGAACTGTGCGTGGTCGCAATAGCTATATGTTTTTTATCTGAACGACTTACGGTTTCGAAGTTACAGCTGTTTGAATACATACACAAATTGAAGTTACAGCTGTTTGAATACATACACCAATTGTATTTGTTAGGATATTTTGAAATTTTTTAAGTGTATATCTTTTAGAACGAAATAAAAATAAAAAAAGTATGTAGATATAATTCGTTTCAGGAGACCCAGAGATTTCCAAAATTTTCAAAAATAGTCATGTCAGAAACGTGGGTGTTTTGACATTGAATCATCGATATACACTTATATAATTTGAGGAGTCACTTTGCATGGATAGTGGGCGTTTCATTATCCTATAAAGTTAATTTCAAGAATGACTTCAGTTTCAGGAATAAATATTTCAGTACTAGATATCAAGTTGACATCTTCAAATTTATATCTTATTTTAGAAATTTTTAAAATTTTTCTCACTCTGCTTTAAAAAAATACCTACAAAGTATTTAAAATTTTGTTTGTTTTATACTTTTATAAAGATAAACAACTACAAGAAATAATAAGTTTCAAGTTTAAAAGCCCGTAGGAATTAATATGCAGTTTCGGTGCCAAATATTCCACTGTGCGTCGTTGAAACGGTCCAATTCGGCTGCATAGTATTTGCCATTGATAGTTCTTTTCGGTGGAAGGTAATCAATGTAGATTATACCACGTTTATCCCAAAATACTATCGCCATAACAATTCCAACCGACAGCACCGTCTTCGCCTTCTTCGGAGCACGTTCGATCGGTGAAGTCTACTGTTTCGTCCACGGTTACTAATCGACGGAAAAAATCCTCCTTATCTTTGTTCAACATCGCTAAACACGCCTTTAAATCAGTCACACGATCGCGTTTATGGTCGAGAGTGAGCAAACGCGATACCCTTCTTGCGGATAATTTTTTCATATCCAAATGATTTCGCAAAATGTTCCAAACTCGTTCGTCTGAGAGGCCCATGGTCCCAATAATCTCGCGCACTTTAACTCTGCGATCGGCCAACACAATATCGTGAATTTTAGTGACCATTTCTGGTGTGGTGACCTCATTTGGACGTCCAGAAAGTTCGGCGCCACTTGTGCTTGTACGACCGCATCGGAATTCAGTAAACCACTTGCTAATCATTCCAATCGATAGTGCAGAGTCCCCACAGTATTTATCAAGCCTTTCCTTGGTTTGGCTGATGGTTTTTTTGCGCAAAAAATAATGGTTGATGAGCACACGAAACTCACTTTTTGCCATTTTTGCCTCGTATTAAACACATGTTGAAGTATAGAAAAAAAAATGTTTATTATCATTTTAAGTTTGCTCACGTACTTTACTTGCAGGGAGAAAGTAAAAGAAGCATTGAGAAAAGCAATGTCACAAAGGGAAAAATAAAAGAAAAAGTACGTGAACAGAAAACTAGTAGAACTTGCAAACTAATAGCTTATCGCATGACTTGACAGCTTTTTTGAAACTCAAAAAATTTGTGTGCATTCAAGTTTTTTTAAAATAATTGAAACTATGAAAATAAATAAAATGGAGCCATATAAAAAAAATGTAAACTGTTCGCCAAAGACTTCTAAGCACAAATTTTTCTTTTTCCATCAATTTTAATAAAAAATCCACAGTAAATAACTTCTTACTTCTGCTTGTATTTTTATGACAAATAATTTTTTTCGGTAGCTGCAAGTTCCTGCGAGTAGAAAATTTGCTAGCAGAAACTTGTAGCACAGACTACTATATACCAGACAGCACAGACTACTATATACCAGCCAGTGCATCACTCACTCAATGCGGAATTTGCAGAAGCTCGGTGATATGGCGATAAGCACATGGCGAATTGGGACGGACAAGTAACTGCGAAGCAGCGAATTTATTTATTCATTCATCTACTGGGACATTGCCCTCACAGATATAATCCTTAATCTAACATATTAAACACAATTTAGCAAATCGAGTAATAAATTCTTAAATATATCTCTATTTATACTGAAATCCAACTGACCAGCAACAGAATTACATAGATATAAACATTTAGACATAACCTCATTCTGGCTATAATTAGTTTTATGTGGAAAAATATAAAATAAAGGTCTTTCCCTAAGTCCTCTCGTTGGTGCGTACAAAGGTATTAGTTGCAACAGTTCCGGACTTTGAATTTTACCATCTAAAATGTCTTTAATAAATAATATAGAAAAACTTGTTCTTCTTAGCTCCAACGATTGGAGTCCAAGTAGTTTTCAGCGAATATCATAAGAAGGCATTTCTTGATATGTATACATATTTCGTAAAGCGAAACGAGAAAACCTTTTCTGAACTTTCTCTACTCTGTGAACATCTACAGCATACGAAGGGCTCCAAATAATGCATGAATATTCTAATATTGATCTGACTAAGCTCAAAAAAATTGATTTTACCGTATAAGGGTCTAAGAATTCCTTTGAGTTTCTTTTGACAAAACCTAGCTGTGAATTAGCCTTGGATATTACATAATCTCTATGAGTTTTGAATGAGAGATTGGGATCAAAGTAAATGCCCAGATCCTTAACAACGGATGATCTTTGAAAGAAACTAATGGTATCATATGAATATTCGTTTATAATGAAGTCATTTTTGCGACAAAAAGTTAAAATATGACATTTAGAGTAATTGAGCTTTAAGCCATTAATTTCACACCATAAAAGTAGGATGTTAATATCTGTCTGAAATTTGTAGCAATCCAAAGTATTTTTTATAACTGAAAACATTTTCAAGTCATCAGCATACAGCAAACTTTTGCAGAATATAAAACTCTTAGGAATATCGTTTATATATATTATGAACAAGAGTGGCCCTAAGTGGCTTCCCTGTGGAACACCTGAGGTAACTTGAACCATGCTAGAATAACAGGTATCGATCTTAACGAATAATTTCCTGTTTGTGATGTAAGAGAACATCCATTGTAAAAAATTAGAGTGAAGTCCTAGCTTATTAAGTTTAGAAATCAGTAAATTGTGACTCAAACTGTCAAAAGCTTTAACACAATCAGTGTAAAGAACGTCCACTTGGAGGCCCCTTGCAATGGCATTCATACAAAAATTAGAAAAAATAGCCAAATTAGTGCTCGTGGATCTACCAGCAAAAAATCCATGCTGATCAGGCGAGATAAAGTTTTTTACTTCAGAAAAAAGTTTTGCGGCTATTAACTTGTCTAATAGTTTAGGTATGGCTGAAAGTTTAACTATCGGCCTGTAGTTTTTAATAAGAAACTTTTGGCCAGATTTAAAAATTGGGGAGATAAAGGCTAATTTCCATTCATCTAAAAAGATTCCGCTCGAGAGGGACTTATTGAAAATTACTGTTAACGCAGAACAAAGAGAGCTTGCGCAAGATTTCAGAATTAAAGGTGGCAATAAATCGTATCCACAACCCTTAGTACTGTCTAAGCTATTAAGAGCCTTAACAACTTCAGTTTCAGTAATCTCCATATAACCAATATTTAAAATTTCAGGAACATTAGAACAATTATTAGAGATAGTAGCCTGGTTATTGTTATTATCAAAGACTGATCCAAAAAACTTTGCAAATAATTCACAAATTTCTTGGTTATTATTCGCGAAAGCACCCTCGAATTCCATCGATTTAGGAAATCCTGAGCTTTTTCGTTTTTCGTTTAAAAATATCCAGAAGGACTTAGGGTTGTGCCTTATATTTTTTTCCATTAAACTGATGTATTTTTTATATAAAAAATTGGATAGGAAGTCAAACTCACGCCTGAATTGCATAAATGAAAGTCTATCTGTATCAGAATTAGTATTTTTGAATCTTTTATGAGCCTTGTTTCTCAAATTTTTGAGTTGAGACAATCTGTGATTGTACCAAGGCAATTTATAAATCTTTCTAGTAGATTTCAAAGGAACATATAAATCAAAACTTTCTTTCAGAATAATCTTAAATGTATTATACATGTTGCTTAAGTTTAATGAACCGATTACGGAGTTCCAGTGAATGGAAATGAAATAATTGTTTAAAGAAATAATATTTGCTTTATGAAAATTGTACGTGGTACTAACATTTACTACTGAGTTGTTCGTAAATTCATAAGTAATAAAAGTTAGCATGATTGCTTTGTGATGAACAGATTCGGAAGTTAAAGGAATGTCACATTTAAAAATTTCATATTTCGTATCGTTATTAATAAAAATCAAGTCTAGGATTCGATTTATATCATTTTTGAGAGAATTTATTTGGAAAAGACCAAGTGCGTAAATGGAATCGCAGAGACACAGCTCAATCTCGGTTTTTATATTAAAAGGTATTAAAATTTGATTATTATCGCATGATTTCCATTCGATATTTCCCAAACTAAAGTCTCCCAAAATGCATGGCGTTTGATAAGGAAGAAGCGAATTTACGATAAAATTTATATTAAATAAGTGATCTTTATACAAGTTAATATCGCTAGTTGGTGGTATATAGCTTAAAATAAAAACGATTTCTGAGATATTCTGCAGGCAATCCGCGTTGAGCGAAACAGCAACACAGATTTGCTCAATGTGTTCGAAGTTTCTCGGTAGAAGAATTTCTCTGCATCTAAGTACAGAGGCAACTGCAATTAGAACGCCACCACCCCTGGTGACACCAGAACGTAACACTCGATCTCTGCGGTGAACATCATATGTGCGGTGATGTAACATAGTAAGAGTCGAAAAGTTCCGTCGACATAAAATGAGTCGTCAACCATGTCTCAGTGAGAGCAATGACGTCGAAATCATGTGATGACGCTGAAGAAAGCAATTTGTTGGGCTTTGTGCGCAGACCACTTACGTTGTGATAATAGAGACTCAATCTACGTAGTTGTGGCCGAGCAAAAGAGATCGATGTGTTGGTCGAAACAATGTATGAAGCAGTGGAGGTGTCGACTGCAGGCGGATTCGTGAATTCGTCATCAACATAGCTGCAGGCAGTTGTCATGGTATTTGATAAATTAATAATTATAGAGTCATCGCTTGAATCGGTTGCTTGAATTGATGTTGCTAGCGTTGGCTGCAAATGGTTGATAGAGCACAATATCTCTCTCTCTGTGTATCTGTCAACAATGTTGTCGAGAAGACTTTTTATATATACTTTTCCTAGGAATTCCAAGCCGACGGCTGGCTTGTTTGTTTACTTTTTTTTTGCTGGTTTTTGTTTTTGTCGTTGGCTTGGTTTTTTTGCTGCTTTTTGCTATTTGTTTGGGTGGATTTTGTCGATCGTCAAAAATGATATTTTTACGATTTTGTCTATTTTGAAGTTATAGATAAATCGCTGTAACTTCTTTATTTCTGATTTGATATAAATCCACCCAAGGACAAAATGTTGGCAAATTGTACCATATTTAAAATGACAAAATTTCTACATTTTTTATTTATTTTGTACTAAATTTATTCATTTATTTCCTATTTCTTTCTTCTATTTTCTATGTTCAAACTAAACTATAATAAAAATAAAATAAAAATATAAATAAAAAAAGTATATGCCAGAAAACGGCAGTTTAAGATTTTTGGAAAAAAAGTCAAGTTGCAACAGCTGTAACTATTATATCCGATTTTCGGTTTTCTTAAATTTTTGCACAAAATTGCTCAAAACTGTTCTTAGTGGATATCTTGTTTGCATTTTTAAAAATTTTAGAGTTTGGATTTTTCAGAATTTTTTTTGTAAAGAAGCCTTTTTTTATATACTTTTCTTTGGAATTCTAAGCCGACGGATGATTTCCTTGTTTACTTTTTTTTTGCTGGTTTTTGTTTTTGCTGCTGTTTGTTTACTATTTGTTGGGGTGGATTTCGTGGATAGTCAGAAATTATATTTTTATATGATAGGAAAATCGCTGTAACTTCTTCATTTCTGATTTGATTTAAATACACCCAAGGACAAAATTTTAGCAAATTTTACCATCTTTTAGCTGAATTTTTAATTTTTTTTACTAAATTTATTCATTAATTTTTTGATCTTTCAATTTTTACCCGCTAAAGAAATGAGCAATTTTTTTGTTCAATAATTTTTTTACCGATTTTTTTTAAAAAAATTTGCTATTAAAGAAATAATTTTTGGATTTTAAATTTTTAGCTGCTAAAGAAATGATGCAAATTTTTCCCATCTTCAAAAATTGCTCCTTTCGATTTCGAAGCAATTTCTGATCTATAAAATTTTATTTGAAATAAGAATTAAAACATTTTTAATATAAGAAACTGTCTATTTCAAAATATTTTTACAGCAAAACAATAAAAGGTAGTTGGTCTAGCTGCATATGTCCCTGCTTGGCAACTAGACCAATTCAATTATTATATGCATTTAGAAATATGTAAGTTAACTTTTCTAAATAAAAAGTTTTTATGAAATTATTTTTATGATCTTACGATCTTTATTCGATTGATTCAACAGTGGAACTGCTCAAAAACTAGCTTAAGGAAAACTAATTAAACCTTATTTTGCCGTTGCTGCCATCGTTGTTGTTATTGTTGTTCTTGTTATTGTTGAGAAGGTAATTGTTTGCTGACGCTATGTTGTTGCTGTTGTTGTTGTTGTAGTCGCTGCACTCTGCTAATATCGTCATCGTTGCTGTTATTGTTGTTGTTGTTGTAGTCGCTGCACTCTGCTACTATCGTCGTCGTTGCTGTTATTATTGTTGTTGTGCTGGATCTTATTACTTAAGCGGGAACGTGTCGTCGTTGCTGTTATTGTTGTTGTTGTGCTGGATATTATTCTTAAGCAGGAACGTGTGCATAATTTCCCGTTTACGCTGCCGAAATGATTTGGAGCGGATGCGCGTGTAGAGTTTTTCGGTGGAAAGGTAAAGTTAGCTGACACTTGCTAACTTGTACATAAATTGAAATAAATTCAATATATTTCGAGAGTTATTAGTCGATAAAATATGGAATAAGAAATAAGAATATGCATAAATTTAGTAAAAAAATTAAAAATTTATTCAGCTAAAAGATGTTAAAATTTGCTAAAATTTGTCCTTGGGTGCATTTAAATCAAATCCGAAATGAAAAAGTTACAGCGATTTTCCTATAAGTTTATGCTTCACATAATTGCAAAATATAATTTCTGACTATCCACGAAATCCACCCCAACAAATAGTAAACAAACAGCAGCAAAAACAAAAACCAGCCAAAAAAAAAGTAAACAAGGAAATCAGCCGTCGGCTTAGAATTCCAAAGAAAAGTATATAAAAAAGGCTTCTATAACAAAAAAAATTCTCAAAAGCCCAAACTCTAAAATTTTTAAAAATGCAAACAAGATATCCACTAAGAACAGTTTTGAGCTATTTTGTGCAAAAATTTAAGAAAACCGAAAATCGGATATAATAGTTACATCTGTTGCAACTTGACTTTTTTTCCAAAAATCCTTAAATTGCCGTTTTCTGGCATATACTTTTTTTATTTATATTTTTATTTTATTTTTATTATAGTTTAGTTTGAACATAGAAAATAGAAGAAAGAAATAGGAAATAAATGAATAAATTTAGTACAAAATAAATAAAAAATTTAGAAATTTTGTCATTTTAAATATGGTACAATTTGCCAACATTTTGTCCTTGGGTAGATTTAAATCAAATCAGAAATAAAGAAGTTACAGCGATTTATCTGTAACTTCAAAATACAAAACCAACGACAAAAACAAAAACCAGCAAAAAAAAGTAAACAAACAAGCCAGCCGTCGGCTTGGAACTCCTAGGAAAAGTATATATAAAAAGGCTTCTCGACAACATTGTTGACAGATACACAGCAAGGAGGGTAGATTCTAAAGAGAATTCACCAGACAATTTTCCCCCTTTTGCAGAAATTTTGAACTGGCCGACTTGGTGGATTCGAAATTATTATCGAATCAGTGCTCGAATCTCTATCGGAAAAGCCGAAGTGCCGATATCATGTTGATATCAGTTGATATCTACGTATTTCGCTGCTAAAGAAATGATAGAATTTTTCGTCAAAATCGTATAAGAACCCCTCCTTGTATTTAGGCACATCGAAAAAATTTTTATTTCGAAGTGTAATGACATGCCGTCCGAGAGATTAATATGAGTATGTACATGAAAACACGTCTTGCGACATTGTCTATTTTCTCAAAAAAATCTTTTGGACACTATGTGCATGTGTGTGTTTTGTTTTGGTTTTTACTAAATTAATTAAAATTTACACTATTTCGTTCAATCATTTTTCTTCTGATTTTGAAGAAAAATTTTTGATTTAGAATTTTTTACCAACATAGAAAGGTGATAGATATTTTAAAAACTTTTTTCTTCGATTTTGATATCTACATTTTTTCGATCTGAGAACGAAATTTATTACATGATTTAAAAAAATTTTGTTCAATTTTATTCTTAATTTAAAAAAAAACTTTACAAATTAATAAGATGCTTTGGATGATTTTCAAGTGTGACATTTTTAGAGTTTACTCCCTAATAATCGATAATCGTAATGATAGAATTTGTTTTTTTAATTAGAAAATTTTTTTTATCTATATATTTTTTATCTATAAAATTTCCAGCTAAAGAACTTATAGAATTTTTTATGTTCAAAAAATGTTTCCTTAGATTTTGTTGAAACATTTCTGAGCTATACATTTTTATCTGCTAGCTGATAACTGATTTTTTTTTTTTAAATTTTCCTCTGATTTTTAAGAAAAATTTTTGATCTATAAAATTTTAGCTGCTTACAAAATGATAAAAATTTTTTCTGTTCAAAAATTATAAATTTTAACTAACAAAGTTATAAAAATTTTATTTCAAAAATTTTTTCTCTTTGAAGAAAAATTTTTCTTCTACAAATTTTTAGCTAACTAGCAATCATAGAAATTTCTTTATCAAACATTTTTTTCTCTGAAGAAAATTTTTTTATTCCTTTAATTATAGCTGCTAAGGAAATGATAGGAATTTTTTCTTGTTCAAAAATTTTTCCTTCGATTTTCTCTCTTCTCAAACTCTTCTGCTTTCTCAGATGTTTTTTGTAAAAAAGTATAAATCAAAACTCAAAAGTAAATTCACTTAAACTGTAGATCACTACATTTTTTTAATTTTCACTTAAACACCATTCTGCTTTACGTGAAAAAATAATTTATTACTTAAAAACTTTATTGCGTATTTGGTAAGGAAAATCAAAGCTTAACTAATTATTGTAAAGCAATTTTTCAGTTAAGAAAATAAGTCAAATAGGAATAAATCACAAGTTTATTTCTTTCTGTTGTAGTTATTTTGTATAAAAATTATGTCTAATAATTGTATTCAATTAATTAAAAAATTGTTAATGTGTACACCTATGAAAAACAACACTGTTTTTATGTACAGACACTAAGTATATAATAATTGTATACAATATATTCTTTAAATGTCATTTTTTTACAAATCAAATTCAATTTTTTGCACTTTAAATTCATAATCAGTAAGAGAAAGATTTTTATTATTATTTTCGCATCTAATTATAAAGTAATACATATGTTTGGTATACCTTATTAAAATAAATTCAAACGTACGTCTAAATATCAAATTAAAATAAATTCTAAATAAATGGAAACACAACCAAAAACAAGAAATTAAAATAAAAATGTCACACAATGTAAATTTACTACAGTTTTTTTTTTTTAATCAAGAATTAATTTGAACAAAACTTATTCTAATCATAATTACAATAATGTTTTCAGATCGAAAAATTAGACATCAACAATTTTTCTTCAAATTCAGACAACCAATTTTTAAACAACTAAGTATCTAACAATTTTTAAGTTGGCGCACTCAAACCAACTTAAAAATTGTCAATTTTTAATTTTTCTTCAAACTCGGAAGAAAACACTTCTGAACAAAAACAACGACTTTAGCAGCCATAAATATATACCAAAAATTTTTTTTCAGAATGAGAAGAAAAATGTTTGAACGAAATAATATAAATTTCAATAAATTTAGTAAAAACATAAACAAACGCAGATTTTCTAGAAATAAAACACAAAGAAATATAATAAATAACCGCAAAAATTCTGTCAATTACATTTCTTTGCATAGAAAGAAATTTAGGTACCAAAAATGTTTGTTCAAAATAGGAGGGTGTGAACAAAAAAAAATTATCTCTCTTAAGTCGCTTAAAAATTGTAGATGAATAATTTTCTTCAAAATCAGAAGAAAAATTTTTGGACATAATTTTAAATATCAACAAACGTACCATACGAGTAGCTAGAAATAAAACACACACAAACACACATGCACATTGTGTCAAATAGTTTTTTTTTTAGAAAAGAGACAACGTTTTTCAATTGTCGCAAAACCTGTTTAAGCTGGCGCTCAGCAAAATTTTATTCTCTAGGCCCACTTCGAAATCCATATTTTTTCGAATTTTCCAAGAACAGGAAAGAGTTGATCAAAAAGTTTTCAACATGAATAAAATTTCTACCATTTCCGCAGCTAAAATTTTATAGATAAAAGTTTTTCTTCAAATCAGAGGAAACATTTTTGAACCAAAAAAATTCTTATCATTTCTTTAGCGGATAGTAATTCATAGATCAAAAATTTTTCATCAAAATCGGAGGAAAAATTTTTTAACAAAAATCTTTCATTTCTTTGGTAGTTAAAAAGTTGGAGATCAAAAATTTTTATTCAAAATTAGAAACATTTCTGTGCTAGAAAAAATGTCGATCATTTCTATAGTAGCTTAAAATTTATAGAAGAAACATTTTTTTTTTCAAAATCAGAGTAAAAATTTCTTTTAAAAAAAAGCTATCATTTCTAAGCAGCTTAAAAAATTAGGTATAAAAAATTTGTCTTCAAAATCGAAGAAAAAATTTCTATTATTTCTTTAGTAGCTTAAAATTTATAGATCAAAAATTTTTCTTCAAAATCAGAAGAAAAATGTTTGAACAAAGCAATTAATGAAAATTTCAATAAATTTATCCAACCAAAACAAAACACTGCGTCCAGCTAAAAAATAAACACATACCTACATCAAAGAGTACATATATTTAAGGAAGAGAATTTAATTCGCTCACTCAATTTTACTCGCTCAAAATTCAGCATACAAATAAGACTGTTGGGGAAGTGTTTTCGAAATGTGATATTCGAAAACATTTCTGCCGGTATTTGTGCAGTCGCCGTTGTTGTTGTCAGATTCTATACACTGGCTGAAACTGGTTTGACTGTTTTTTATAATAAATTCTGCACAATGTTTACATTTTGCATTGATATATTCTATACTGGTTTGACTGGTTTTTGTGTTATTGAAATAAATTTTCACAATGTTTACATTTTTGGCTGGACGGGCTTGCATGGATTTATTTCAATAACACAATTAGATATTTCAGATATTAGATATTATTTTCAGGATATTTATGAAAATAAATGCTTTTTTCCGAATTTCTTTGTTTTTAATTTTTTTAGGTCAAATAGGAAATTTTTTATATAATTCAATTTATGAAATTTTCCAAAAATTTCATAATTGAATTTGTTCAGTATGTACAATGTTACATTTTTTGGCTGCTTTTGCTTGCATAGATTTATTTCATTTCATTTCATACTTATTTCAAGTTGAAGCATGAAAATACGAAATGTTATTTTTTCAAAGTTTTTAATTATCTCAACTTAATGGAATTTATTTTGTTTCTTAAAAAAAATTGGAATAAATAAAATTTTTTTTACCACATTTTTTGCCTGCTTGCTGGTATATGGCATGCATTTATTTCAATATTCCAATTAGATATTTGCAAGATTCAGGTATTTGCATGAAAATATGAAAGGATTTTATATATATTTTTTAATATTTGTAATTACCTTCATAACATTTTTTTTTGGTCAAGAAGAAAATCTTGCATTTAATAGCAGCAAATTTAGAAAAAAAAAAAAAAGAGTAATATTCAAAGCGCCGCCTCCTAGCCGCGAACCCGGGCATTTTGCGTACAAGGGAAACGCTTAAGCAGTCGGCCACAAATCAGTTGAAGTAATTCTTTCTTAACAACAAATAACAGCAAAATGCATGTGTGTGAGTAGCTGAAATGGAAGAAAGAAATTTGCATGCATCATTTGCAGGAATTCTAATCAGTCGATTGGTTTGACTGATCTTTTTTGAATAATAGCAAAATGCATGTGTGTGGGTAGCTGAAATGAAAGAAAGAAATTGGCATGCATCATTTGCAGGAATTCTAATCAGTCGACTGGTTTAGTATAGAAAAATCGCTATAACTTCTTTATTTCTGATTAGATTGAAATGCACCCAAGCACAAAATGTTAGCTAATTTTACCATATTTAACATGAATACATTTACAATTTTGTTTTACTAAACTTACTTATTCATTTTCTATCTCTATGTTCTAGTTTCTATGTTGAAACTGTGTAACTAAACTAACTAAACGAATAAATATGAATAAAACGCTGAAAAGAACGTGTTGTAAGGAAAATATTCGTGCACGTATAAAATACAAATTTATTTCAGCTTCCGAATTAGATATTTGCAACTTTCAAATAAATAACTTCAAGGTATTTATTTGACAAATTGAAGTATGAAAATATTATATCTGATATTTTTCAATGTTCTAATTATATGCGTGCAACTGTAATTGTTATGAGCTATTTGAGCTGCAAATGATATTTTGCAGATTTTTCTGGCGTCATAGCAGAATTTTTGGAAAACTCCAAATATGAATCTGCAAGATGAATTGCAGTTGGCTGTACTTTTTATTATAATAGGCATGTCATAGATCAGTTGAAAGCTCATAGCGTCGCATCATCGAATCGTTCGTGCAATCGTGAATTTTATATTGTGTCTATTTGTTTTGCTTTATCTGCTTAAAATGTCCCTTAATTGCTTATTAAAGAGTTGTCCGGGAGTGAGCCCAGGGGGAAAAATAAGGCTGTTCCAATTTCCCACCCACCAACCCGACTTATTGTCGAAATGGTTGCAAAACTTGGGTGTGGAGAAATCGGAATTAAACAGCAACAGCCGATTGTGTGCACGCCATTTTGACGCCTCGTGCCTTGATTCGATGAGGTTGAAACTCGGTTCAATACCAACTCTGTGCTTAGGTAAGTACAATAGAAATATTTTATATTTATAAATTTTATACATATTTTATACAAACATACATACATATTTTACACATACATATTTTACATACATACATATACCTAATTTATATGTTTTTCTACATGTTTTTGTTTTGATTCGTTCTGTTAGAAAATTAATTTTATTAGAAAATTAGAAAAAAGCATGCATATGTTCCTCAATATTTGAATATATAATACATTGGATTAAATGAAACTTTTTACATAAATAAAATTTTATATATATGTTTTTCTCCTTGTTTTATTTGATTCTGTATAAAAATAAATTTTATTACAAAATTATAAACAAGCTTACAAAGTAATTTTAATTGTGCTTGTTATACGTTGGAAGTTGAAGTTTTTTTTCATAAATTTTATAAATCACAAAAATTTATCATTTGTATAAAAAATTATGAAAAAATACAAGTCTTTTTTCACATAAAATTTATAACAGAATTATTTATACAAAAAACAGACACGGAAATTTCCAAATTTCTTCGTAGTCCAAGTAGAAAAATTAATGAAAAAAATATAAGTCCTTTTTATCATACACGTCGTATTCGTTTGGGTAAGGTGTTGGACTAGCATTCAGATGACGTGGTCTCGATTCTTGACATGGTAAGTTCAAACTTATAATTTCAATATGAAGAGTTTTTCTGTCAATATAATAATTTATATTCATTGGTTATTAAAAACACCGAAAATTAATATTTTGTTTATTTTGTAAAATTAAAAAAATTTATTATGATTTTTAACTATAAGGCTATTCAGAGTTTAAACGTATATTTACAAAGAGTATATAAATTGGTCAATACATATATGAAAAGCCGTTGGTAATTTTTGTCAACATTTGTTATTTTTCATACTTCAATACTTCAATTTGTCAAATAAATACCTTGAAGTTATTTATTTGAAAGTTGCAAATATCTAATTCGGAAGCTGAAATAAATTTGTATTTTATACGTGCACGAATATTTTCCTTACAACACGTTCTTTTCAGCGTTTTATTCATATTTATTCGTTTAGTTAGTTTAGTTACACAGTTTCAACATAGAAACTAGAACATAGAGATAGAAAATGAATAAGTAAGTTTAGTAAAACAAAATTGTAAATGTATTCATGTTAAATATGGTAAAATTAGCTAACATTTTGTGCTTGGGTGCATTTCAATCTAATCAGAAATAAAGAAGTTATAGCGATTTTTCTATACTAAACCAGTCGACTGATTAGAATTCCTGCAAATGATGCATGCCAATTTCTTTCTTTCATTTCAGCTACCCACACACATGCATTTTGCTATTATTCAAAAAAGATCAGTCAAACCAATCGACTGATTAGAATTCCTGCAAATGATGCATGCAAATTTCTTTCTTCCATTTCAGCTACTCACACACATGCATTTTGCTGTTATTTGTTGTTAAGAAAGAATTACTTCAACTGATTTGTGGCCGACTGCTTAAGCGTTTCCCTTGTACGCAAAATGCCCGGGTTCGCGGCTAGGAGGCGGCGCTTTGAATATTACTCTTTTTTTTTTTTTTCTAAATTTGCTGCTATTAAATGCAAGATTTTCTTCTTGACCAAAAAAAAATGTTATGAAGGTAATTACAAATATTAAAAAATATATATAAAATCCTTTCATATTTTCATGCAAATACCTGAATCTTGCAAATATCTAATTGGAATATTGAAATAAATGCATGCCATATACCAGCAAGCAGGCAAAAAATGTGGTAAAAAAAATTTTATTTATTCCAATTTTTTTTAAGAAACAAAATAAATTCCATTAAGTTGAGATAATTAAAAACTTTGAAAAAATAACATTTCGTATTTTCATGCTTCAACTTGAAATAAGTATGAAATGAAATGAAATAAATCTATGCAAGCAAAAGCAGCAAAAAAATGTAACATTGTACATACTGAACAAATTCAATTATGAAATTTTTGGAAAATTTCATAAATTGAATTATATAAAAAATTTCCTATTTGACCTAAAAAAATTAAAAACAAAGAAATTCGGAAAAAAGCATTTATTTTCATAAATATCCTGAAAATAATATCTAATATCTGAAATATCTAATTGTGTTATTGAAATAAATCCATGCAAGCCCGTCCAGCCAAAAATGTAAACATTGTGAAAATTTATTTCAATAACACAAAAACCAGTCAAACCAGTATAGAATATATCAATGCAAAATGTAAACATTGTGCAGAATTTATTATAAAAAACAGTCAAACCAGTTTCAGCCAGTGTATAGAATCTGACAACAACAACGGCGACTGCACAAATACCGGCAGAAATGTTTTCGAATATCACATTTCGAAAACACTTCCCCAACAGTCTTATTTGTATGCTGAATTTTGAGCGAGTAAAATTGAGTGAGCGAATTAAATTCTCTTCCTTAAATATATGTACTCTTTGATGTAGGTATGTGTTTATTTTTTAGCTGGACGCAGTGTTTTGTTTTGGTTGGATAAATTTATTGAAATTTTCATTAATTGCTTTGTTCAAACATTTTTCTTCTGATTTTGAAGAAAAATTTTTGATCTATAAATTTTAAGCTACTAAAGAAATAATAGAAATTTTTTCTTCGATTTTGAAGACAAATTTTTTATACCTAATTTTTTAAGCTGCTTAGAAATGATAGCTTTTTTTTAAAAGAAATTTTTACTCTGATTTTGAAAAAAAAAATGTTTCTTCTATAAATTTTAAGCTACTATAGAAATGATCGACATTTTTTCTAGCACAGAAATGTTTCTAATTTTGAATAAAAATTTTTGATCTCCAACTTTTTAACTACCAAAGAAATGAAAGATTTTTGTTAAAAAATTTTTCCTCCGATTTTGATGAAAAATTTTTGATCTATGAATTACTATCCGCTAAAGAAATGATAAGAATTTTTTTGGTTCAAAAATGTTTCCTCTGATTTGAAGAAAAACTTTTATCTATAAAATTTTAGCTGCGGAAATGGTAGAAATTTTATTCATGTTGAAAACTTTTTGATCAACTCTTTCCTGTTCTTGGAAAATTCGAAAAAATATGGATTTCGAAGTGGGCCTAGAGAATAAAATTTTGCTGAGCGCCAGCTTAAACAGGTTTTGCGACAATTGAAAAACGTTGTCTCTTTTCTAAAAAAAAAACTATTTGACACAATGTGCATGTGTGTTTGTGTGTGTTTTATTTCTAGCTACTCGTATGGTACGTTTGTTGATATTTAAAATTATGTCCAAAAATTTTTCTTCTGATTTTGAAGAAAATTATTCATCTACAATTTTTAAGCGACTTAAGAGAGATAATTTTTTTTTGTTCACACCCTCCTATTTTGAACAAACATTTTTGGTACCTAAATTTCTTTCTATGCAAAGAAATGTAATTGACAGAATTTTTGCGGTTATTTATTATATTTCTTTGTGTTTTATTTCTAGAAAATCTGCGTTTGTTTATGTTTTTACTAAATTTATTGAAATTTATATTATTTCGTTCAAACATTTTTCTTCTCATTCTGAAAAAAAATTTTTGGTATATATTTATGGCTGCTAAAGTCGTTGTTTTTGTTCAGAAGTGTTTTCTTCCGAGTTTGAAGAAAAATTAAAAATTGACAATTTTTAAGTTGGTTTGAGTGCGCCAACTTAAAAATTGTTAGATACTTAGTTGTTTAAAAATTGGTTGTCTGAATTTGAAGAAAAATTGTTGATGTCTAATTTTTCGATCTGAAAACATTATTGTAATTATGATTAGAATAAGTTTTGTTCAAATTAATTCTTGATTAAAAAAAAAAAACTGTAGTAAATTTACATTGTGTGACATTTTTATTTTAATTTCTTGTTTTTGGTTGTGTTTCTATTTATTTAGAATTTATTTTAATTTGATATTTAGACGTACGTTTGAATTTATTTTAATAAGGTATACCAAACATATGTATTACTTTATAATTAGATGCGAAAATAATAATAAAAATCTTTCTCTTACTGATTATGAATTTAAAGTGCAAAAAATTGAATTTGATTTGTAAAAAAATGACATTTAAAGAATATATTGTATACAATTATTATATACTTAGTGTCTGTACATAAAAACAGTGTTGTTTTTCATAGGTGTACACATTAACAATTTTTTAATTAATTGAATACAATTATTAGACATAATTTTTATACAAAATAACTACAACAGAAAGAAATAAACTTGTGATTTATTCCTATTTGACTTATTTTCTTAACTGAAAAATTGCTTTACAATAATTAGTTAAGCTTTGATTTTCCTTACCAAATACGCAATAAAGTTTTTAAGTAATAAATTATTTTTTCACGTAAAGCAGAATGGTGTTTAAGTGAAAATTAAAAAAATGTAGTGATCTACAGTTTAAGTGAATTTACTTTTGAGTTTTGATTTATACTTTTTTACAAAAAACATCTGAGAAAGCAGAAGAGTTTGAGAAGAGAGAAAATCGAAGGAAAAATTTTTGAACAAGAAAAAATTCCTATCATTTCCTTAGCAGCTATAATTAAAGGAATAAAAAAATTTTCTTCAGAGAAAAAAATGTTTGATAAAGAAATTTCTATGATTGCTAGTTAGCTAAAAATTTGTAGAAGAAAAATTTTTCTTCAAAGAGAAAAAATTTTTGAAATAAAATTTTTATAACTTTGTTAGTTAAAATTTATAATTTTTGAACAGAAAAAATTTTTATCATTTTGTAAGCAGCTAAAATTTTATAGATCAAAAATTTTTCTTAAAAATCAGAGGAAAATTTAAAAAAAAAAAATCAGTTATCAGCTAGCAGATAAAAATGTATAGCTCAGAAATGTTTCAACAAAATCTAAGGAAACATTTTTTGAACATAAAAAATTCTATAAGTTCTTTAGCTGGAAATTTTATAGATAAAAAATATATAGATAAAAAAAATTTTCTAATTAAAAAAACAAATTCTATCATTACGATTATCGATTATTAGGGAGTAAACTCTAAAAATGTCACACTTGAAAATCATCCAAAGCATCTTATTAATTTGTAAAGATTTTTTTTAAATTAAGAATAAAATTGAACAAAATTTTTTTAAATCATGTAATAAATTTCGTTCTCAGATCGAAAAAATGTAGATATCAAAATCGAAGAAAAAAGTTTTTAAAATATCTATCACCTTTCTATGTTGGTAAAAAATTCTAAATCAAAAATTTTTCTTCAAAATCAGAAGAAAAATGATTGAACGAAATAGTGTAAATTTTAATTAATTTAGTAAAAACCAAAACAAAACACACACATGCACATAGTGTCCAAAAGATTTTTTTGAGAAAATAGACAATGTCGCAAGACGTGTTTTCATGTACATACTCATATTAATCTCTCGGACGGCATGTCATTACACTTCGAAATAAAAATTTTTTCGATGTGCCTAAATACAAGGAGGGGTTCTTATACGATTTTGACGAAAAATTCTATCATTTCTTTAGCAGCGAAATACGTAGATATCAACTGATATCAACATGATATCGGCACTTCGGCTTTTCCGATAGAGATTCGAGCACTGATTCGATAATAATTTCGAATCCACCAAGTCGGCCAGTTCAAAATTTCTGCAAAAGGGGGAAAATTGTCTGGTGAATTCTCTTTAGAATCTACCCTCCTTGCTGTGTATCTGTCAACAATGTTGTCGAGAAGCCTTTTTATATATACTTTTCCTAGGAGTTCCAAGCCGACGGGTGGCTTGTTTGTTTACTTTTTTTTGCTGGTTTTTGTTTTTGTCGTTGGTTTTGTATTTTGAAGTTACAGATAAATCGCTGTAACTTCTTTATTTCTGATTTGATTTAAATCTACCCAAGGACAAAATGTTGGCAAATTGTACCATATTTAAAATGACAAAATTTCTAAATTTTTTATTTATTTTGTACTAAATTTATTCATTTATTTCCTATTTCTTTCTTCTATTTTCTATGTTCAAACTAAACTATAATAAAAATAAAATAAAAATATAAATAAAAAAAGTATATGCCAGAAAACGGCAGTTTAAGGATTTTTGGAAAAAAAGTCAAGTTGCAACAGATGTAACTATTATATCCGATTTTCGGTTTTCTTAAATTTTTGCACAAAATAGCTCAAAACTGTTCTTAGTGGATATCTTGTTTGCATTTTTAAAAATTTTAGAGTTTGGGCTTTTGAGAATTTTTTTTGTTATGGAAGCCTTTTTTATATACTTTTCTTTGGAATTCTAAGCCGACGGCTGATTTCCTTGTTAACTTTTTTTTTGGCTGGTTTTTGTTTTTGCTGCTGTTTGTTTACTATTTGTTGGGGTGGATTTCGTGGATAGTCAGAAATTATATTTTGCAATTATGTGAAGCATAAACTTATAGGAAAATCGCTGTAACTTTTTCATTTCGGATTTGATTTAAATACACCCAAGGACAAATTTTAGCAAATTTTAACATCTTTTAGCTGAATAAATTTTTAATTTTTTTACTAAATTTATGCATATTCTTATTTCTTATTCCATATTTTATCGACTAATAACTCTCGAAATATATTGAATTTATTTCAATTTATGTACAAGTTAGCAAGTGTCAGCTAACTTTACCTTTCCACCGAAAAACTCTACACGCGCATCCGCTCCAAATCATTTCTGCAGCGTAAACGGGAAATTATGCACACGTTCCTGCTTAAGAATAATATCCAGCACAACAACAACAATAACAGCAACGACGACACGTTCCCGCTTAAGTAATAAGATCCAGCACAACAACAATAATAACAGCAACGACGACGATAGTAGCAGAGTGCAGCGACTACAACAACAACAACAATAACAGCAACGATGACGATATTAGCAGAGTGCAGCGACTACAACAACAACAACAGCAACAACATAGCGTCAGCAAACAATTACCTTCTCAACAATAACAAGAACAACAATAACAACAACGATGGCAGCAACGGCAAAATAAGGTTTAATTAGTTTTCCTTAAGCTAGTTTTTGAGCAGTTCCACTGTTGAATCAATCGAATAAAGATCGTAAGATCATAAAAATAATTTCATAAAAACTTTTTATTTAGAAAAGTTAACTTACATATTTCTAAATGCATATAATAATTGAATTGGTCTAGTTGCCAAGCAGGGACATATGCAGCTAGACCAACTACCTTTTATTGTTTTGCTGTAAAAATATTTTGAAATAGACAGTTTCTTATATTAAAAATGTTTTAATTCTTATTTCAAATAAAATTTTATAGATCAGAAATTGCTTCGAAATCGAAAGGAGCAATTTTTGAAGATGGGAAAAATTTGCATCATTTCTTTAGCAGCTAAAAATTTAAAATCCAAAAATTATTTCTTTAATAGCAAATTTTTTTAAAAAAAATCGGTAAAAAAATTATTGAACAAAAAAATTGCTCATTTCTTTAGCGGGTAAAAATTGAAAGATCAAAAAATTAATGAATAAATTTAGTAAAAAAAATTAAAAATTCAGCTAAAAGATGGTAAAATTTGCTAAAATTTTGTCCTTGGGTGTATTTAAATCAAATCAGAAATGAAGAAGTTACAGCGATTTTCCTATCATATAAAAATATAATTTCTGACTATCCACGAAATCCACCCCAACAAATAGTAAACAAACAGCAGCAAAAACAAAAACCAGCAAAAAAAAAGTAAACAAGGAAATCATCCGTCGGCTTAGAATTCCAAAGAAAAGTATATAAAAAAAGGCTTCTTTACAAAAAAAATTCTGAAAAATCCAAACTCTAAAATTTTTAAAAATGCAAACAAGATATCCACTAAGAACAGTTTTGAGCAATTTTGTGCAAAAATTTAAGAAAACCGAAAATAATAGTTACAGCTGTTGCAACTTGACTTTTTTTCCAAAAATCTTAAACTGCCGTTTTCTGGCATATACTTTTTTTATTTATATTTTTATTTTATTTTTATTATAGTATAGTTTGAACATAGAAAATAGAAGAAAGAAATAGGAAATAAATGAATAAATTTAGTACAAAATAAATAAAAAATGTAGAAATTTTGTCATTTTAAATATGGTACAATTTGCCAACATTTTGTCCTTGGGTGGATTTAAATCAAATCAGAAATAAAGAAGTTACAGCGATTTATCTATAACTTCAAAATAGACAAAATCGTAAAAATATCATTTTTGACGATCGACAAAATCCACCCAAACAAATAGCAAAAAGCAGCAAAAAAAACCAAGCCAACGACAAAAACAAAAACCAGCAAAAAAAAAAGTAAACAAACAAGCCAGCCGTCGGCTTGGAATTCCTAGGAAAAGTATATATAAAAAGGCTTCTCGACAACATTGTTGATAGATACACAGAGAGAGAGATATTGTGCTCTATCAACCATTTGCAGCCAACGCTAGCAACATCAATTCGCTGCTTCGCAGTTACTTGTCCGTCCCAATTCGCCATGTGCTTATCGCCATATCACCGAGCTTCTGCAAATTCCGCATTGAGTGAGTGATGCACTGTCTGGTATATAGTAGTCTGTGCTTGTAGCTACTGTTTTCTCTCTCACTTTTTTACGCTCTCGTTTTCTGCTCTCGTTGCAAGTTTTTCGAATACGTGAACACTTTACTAGTAGAAACTTGTAACAATTTGTAAAAAATTGTAACAATTTTTTGTTAGTGAACAAACCTTTTGATGTAAAATGAAGGCAACAGCGTAAAATTTTAAATATCTTTATTTTGAAACTCCTTCACGGGAGGACAGATTTCTAGTAAAGTATAAGACCTGCAACAAACAATTTTGAAATCTAAATAAAATCGTCTATGGGATTTAGTCTGGGACAACATTTTAATAAAATTTAATAAAAATGGTACACTTCTGAGAAAGTGTTTGTTCAAACAATAAGCAGCACTTTGTTTATTTCAAAATCTATACATGCAATTAAAACAGCTGCGTACTCCCATAGACCATGTTATTGTGAAGCTACTTACAAAATTCCAAATAGATTTATGCACTGGTGTTCAAGTAATCTGTCCTTCCAGTTTGAATAAAGTGGTTTCGAAAAAAAACACGTCTAAAGTCTAACGGGCAATTAAATCATTTGCTTTTATTTTCCCTTAATCTGCGACGCCTGCATCATATATTTGGTCATTCCACATTGATGCTCGACTTCTCCACTTCCAATATCCTAGAGTGGTTTTACCTCTTAATGACCAATTTTTAAGGTATTCATTTTGTTTTGTTTAACTTTAATAAAAATGGAATACTATTTAAAAAAACTAATTGATCGTTTTTCTTATTCTTTGTAGGTTGAGATAAATTTTGGTAGACTTTAAAAAAAAAAAAAATTGGTAGGATAATCTTTTTCTACGTGGCAATACTGGCAAATATGTGTGCGATGTAACTTTTATGAGTCTTCTAATGTAATGATTTCTCTAACGTGAAGAAATTTTTCATTTCAGTCTTGATTAGCGTGGGTGAGTTAATTACTATGAATTGAACTATTATTTTTACTTGTATTTTTTTATTGTGTTTATTAGGTTATTTTAAACAGTAGATATTTAAGCTAATTTAAAATAAAAATCAACTTACAGTGAATGTTTCATTTGGTGTTTTAGTTTGTACTTTATTTACATTTTTTGTTCGTACACACTTATTTTTGCAGACATTTTGAACTATGCACATTGAGTACAACATACATTACATTTTGCCTCTTTCACATGCCCATTGGCTTTTCTTTACTAATAATTCATGAGTATCATAGTATAACTGATTTTATCTCCAGTATATGATTTTTAAGAATCTTTGAATTTAATTTTCATTTAACATGTTTACATAGTTTTACGGTTTAGTCTATAATGTGAATCAAATAAAAAATTGGTGGATACAGAAATAAAAAAAATACTAAAGTAAAGATTCGTTTATATTTGAGCAGTTGTATCCCTTAGATTTATTGAGAATGGGAGAATCACAGGAGAACGCATCATATTATATTTGATGCTTTTATCACATATATCAGTTAAATGTATTTTTGTATTTTTATATATAATTCACTTTTAATAACATTAAGTTCATATTTGAAACAAAACCTTACTAACATATTTTCTTAAAGTATATAAGAAACAAACTATTGTCACATCAACGCAGCTGCCTTTTTATATTTTGTATAACAACGAGCGCCCTTATTTAACAACAGATGCGAACAAACTGATATAAAATTATCCCTCAGTCATTCACATCATATTACAAAGAAGAGATGCCTTCGCTTTCAGATTTATTAACAATACATAGCAAGCTGTTCTGTTCACTGTTGGTTTTGTATTCTGAAAACATCCACCAGAAACAATATGAACTACAACTAGTATTGCCAGATGTTCCGTATTTAACGGGACGCCCCATATTTTGTATTAAATTGTAAATATCCCGCCAGGACAAGATTTGTCCCGTATTTTAAAAAATTTAATTTGCTTATGATTTTTGAAAAGTATCCACATTTGGGTTGGTCGCCTTATATGTTGAAAAACATATATTTAAAAAGTCACCTTCTAGAATGATACCTTACCTGGAAAGTATTCAGCACCATAAAAAATTTTTTTTTGGGTGTCCCAAAAAACAGTCATGGTGTTCGATGTGCTCTTTATAAATTTCAACTTTGCCACCTCGTATTTTTGCCGCTAGCGCCGCCATATTAGCAAAATGGCGGCTAAAAGCAGTTCTTTACCAATATCTACTTTCCGACTGATTTCACGATAAAAACATATATGAATAATGCACCAAATGAAACTAGAGAAATTCCCTACAATTCATGTTGTAATATTTGTTTTCGTAAAATCATTAGTTTTGGCGTACCGCCAAAGTGGAGCGCCTTAAAGTGTATTTCAAATAAAATAAAAATTTTATATCAAAAATATTTATCTATACTATTTTATAAAAGGGTATTTAAGTATGTTTAGGATCGCATAGGTTGAAAACGGCAGGTGCTATTTGAATAATTATTTTTTTGTTGGATAGCTATGCTCCAAAATTATTATATAGGCTATATAAATTTGCTAATTTTTATATAAATATTAAATTAAAATGAAAGAGCATAACCATACAATTTCGTTATTCCTATCCTCAGCGAGAAAAAAGCTCTCTCTTTGCAAGCTCCATGCAATTCTTAACAGTTTGAGTGCAAAGCTAACAAGATAGAAAAAGTTATTATTTATTTTTCGCGAGACAAAAGTTCTTTTAAAGCTCTTTTTGAGCAAGATTACAAAAAGTCAAAAAGGTTCATGCTGCCACCTTTTTTAATGCAGCGACAAAAACTAGCTAGAGCATTTTTTAAACGAAGTTTAAGCAAAAGACATATTTAATTTTAAAATAATGAGGGTTTGGTTTTAAATTCAGATTTGAAGGCAATTTCCTAGATTTAAAATTTGTTAGTGAAACTTCTAAGACTGAGATATGAAGATTCCACATTGAGAGTGAAAATTCAAAAACGAGTCACCCGTCACGGTCACGCGGAGGTGCGTATTGTTTATAAACTCTTCCTCAGAGTATGCAGTCTTTTAGGTTAATCAATTATTACAGTGATGTCCATAAAAATGTTTATATTAAGAGGAGAGGTAAAAACACCAACAACAGCAACGCCAATAATTACAACACCACAACATCAACAACAGCAACAACATCAACACTACCAAAAATACCTACTTATCTTTACAACTGCAGTGCTAAGCTATACACCACAAAACTCAACAATAACAACAGCACCAACACTAACAACATAAACAACGCCAAAAACATCAAAACCATAAGAAAACAATTACATTAAAAATATCAAAATGATCTAACAAAAAACCAGCAAAAAACACGAAAAACACCAAACACACCGAAAAATCTAATGATATATTCCAAATGCAATGCAGAAAAACACAAAAAACACCAAAAACACCAACACCACCAAACACTAAATAAAAACAATACCAACAACACAAATTACACCAAAAACACCAAATGAACTATTACAACTGCATTGCAAAAAAGGACAATGAAACCAAAAATAGCAAAAATACCAATTACACCAAAAACAACAACTAAAAGCAACTAAAAACAATACTAACAATTGGGCCTATTCGGCACAATCTGTTATGAAAAAATTCTGTTATTCTGTTATGATTTCCTATACAAATTTTTGAGCTGTCAACAAATTTGTTACGAGTCTTAAATTCGTATTCTGCACGACAATCTTTTATGAAATCTGTTATGAATCATAGCAGATTTTTCGAACTTTCAAAAAATCCTTTACAAAATATAAAATTGGTACTCAGCATGACAAAATCTGCTATGAAATCTATTATGAATGATAACAGAATAACAGATACATTTTCTGTATTTTATCGTAACAAATTTTTAAAAAGTGAACATTTTCATCGGAAAATGAATGCTTAATAGGCATAATTGTACTTTAGAGCCCAATCTCAAATACTTTTTTCAATAAAATAGGGGTGATGCCAAAAGAGTGGTGTGTACTTTAAAATGGCATTTGATATTTTTTTTCAGATGCATGGGAAAGGCGAAATCCATCGAACCGTTTTGGATGTCATTTTTTTAATGGCATTTTCAGCGCCCTCTATATAAAAACCTGAAAATTATTTAAAAAAAAATCATTTTTATGAAGTACTTTTTATGTACAATAAGCTGTATAAATTAAAAAAAAAAAATAATAACTTATCTAAATTTTTTAATAAAGCTGCGTTTTTTAGTTAGACGTATATTATACCTTAACAGGGCAAACAATTTTATCACAAAAAAAGGACTATTTGGACCATTTCGCTACGATTTTTTCTGTTTCCATCTTCCAAACACTTAAATAATTGCAAAATTAAAAAATTTTATTACACCGTTAGGCTTAGGAGGCCGATATAAATCTAAAAAAATAAAAAAAAAGTATTTGAGCTTGGGCTCTAAAGTACAATTATTCCAATTGAAAGCGAAAGAAAATTGCTTAAATAAAGCATTTTATTCAATTGAAATCAGTTGTTTGATTGTTTGATTTAAACTTCTTTCTGATCTAGCACCACTTATGATTCATAAATTATGAACCACCTAGTAATTTACTAAATAAACTATTCAGATCAGGCATAATTTGTAATTGCTTGAAAAGGGAGATTTAAAAGAATATACTTCTTTTAACATTGATAAATCTATAGTTAAAAAAATAATTACGTTACAACTTAAACGTTTTTCACAATAATTTAGGTTTAGAATTCATTAAAAAATATATGAGTAATTATTAAAATGCTTCTTGGTATTTTGCAAATATTTGCTTCGTGTTGCACATCAGTCTCCACTTAGTACTCAATCAACATTTGATTGCGAATTCCACAATTTAGTCAAATGCAACTTTTCCGGCAAATGATGTCAGCGAAAATATCTCGCTTGGATTGGAGTTAGATGGTAAATTAGATAGATCATGCATGTGTCCAATATTCAGATTCATATGCAGCTTTGTACCGATGGAAAAGTGCAGATTATTGGCCGTATTTTGTAAAACACAAGCGATCACCTCACTTGGATTTTTTTGACTTGCAATTCTGTTTTCATATGAAGTAAAATAAACTCTCTTTCTGTCACTGAAATTTTCTACTCTATTTTATTGCCAGACAAAAAAAAACCCCAAGTGACGTGATCGCTTGGGTTTTACAAAATATGACCATAAGCTATTATTAGTCGTGATGCAAAGCGCCCAGCTCAAAAAGTGGTATAATTTCGCATGAATATAGCGTCTCCTGCTGGCTTATATTCACCGGCTTGCAGATCGAATAGAGCTGTTCCACAGCGCGCGCATGCAGCTGCCAGGCCGAATCGTTGTCTTCTTTGTCTCTGAGGAGGGAAAAGTAATTTATGGGAGGAGAAATCCTCCCATAGGCAATTCATATCATCTCTTACCTGAACTCGAGCCACGTATCAACAGTAAGACGCAGTTCTTTAGGTGGCTCCAGCAGCTGTACATTTGATCCATAAGCAAGATCAACTTGTAGCACGCCGATAAGATTCACCCTCTCAATTTGAGTCCGCTAAGGTTATTTAATATTGTAAGCACTAGCACAGGCGTTCTGAGGCTTTCTTTTCGCCTTTTCTTATCAAAAAAATGCTTATAGATAAAATGCAATTTATTTAAATGATTTTATTACTTTTTTCGCTCTGCATTGTAATTTATGTTTCTGTGCACTTTAAGAACTTATTGACAGTAATCAGCTGTTTCATAACAGAAGTTAACGGAATTGTAATAGATTTTTGTTTTCGAAGATTGATAACAGGATGCCATAAAAGTTCGAAACGCTGAATACCAATTTTAACAGATCTTTTATGGCAGACATCTTTTATGATTGATAACAGAAAATGTGTAACAGAATAACAGATTTCGCCGAATAGGCCCAAATATCAATTACACCAAGTGATCTACAAGTGCAGTGCAGAAAAGCACAAAAATAACCAAAGACACCAAACGATCTTTACAACTGCGGTGTGCAGCTATACACAAAAAAAAAAAACCAGAAATACCCAATTACGATGCACACCGGCATTTCGTACGATCCCCTCCATGATGATGGTGAAGACAGTGGATCGCCTTGCCTAAAACCTCTTTCAGAATTGAAGGTTTCGGAGAGGTCATTTCCTACCTTGACGGAGCTGCGTGTGTTGCTCAACGTCATTCTGCAAAGTCTAATCAACTTTGCAGGTATATCGAACACAGACATTGTTGCGTATAGGTAATCCCTTCTCGGGTTATCGAACGCAGCTTTCGATCGACAAAGAGATGTGTGTGTCAATTTGATTTGCGTGGGTTTTCTCCAGGATTTGTCGTAGCGTGAAAATCTGGTCTATGGTGAACTTACCAGGTCGAAAGCCACAATGATAAGGTTCAATCAGTGTTTTTGTAATCGGCTTTAATCTTTCACACAGTACGCTTGAAAGAACCTTATATGCGATGGAAATAAGACTGATACCTCTATAACTGGCGCAGATTGTTGGGACTCCTTTCTTATGTATAGGGCAAAGTACGCTGAGATTCCAATCGTCGGGCATGCTTTCCGCTTGCCATATTTTGCTGATGAGCTGATGCATGCGCCTTATCAATTCATCGCCGCTGGTTTTAAACAATTCAGCTGACAGGCCGTCAGCACCCGCTGCTTTATTGTTTTTGAGTCGTTGGATAGTAACTCCAACCTCTTCATGGCTAGGTGGTGATACTTCCACTCCATCATCGTTGATTGGTGGCACTGAACTGCGCTCTCCATGGGCGGCATTGGTGGAATCGTCGCCTGTAAGTAACATTAACTGGGAAAAGTGCTGTCTCCACAATCTCAGCACACACTGTGTATACGAATTCAGATCTCCATTTTCGTCTCTACAAGTGGATGCTCCGGGCTTAAAACCTTTGGCTAGACGCTTAACCTGTTGATAGAATTTTCGTGCATCTTTCTTGCCCTGGTATACCTTTAGTTCCTAACGCTCACGCTTTTCCTGCTCTCTTTTCTTGCGTCTGAAAAGGCGCCTCTCTTCCTTCCTCTTTTCGCGGTAGTTTCCTCTCACGGCTCGCGTTGCAGCTGACTGCAGCGTTTTTCTATATGCGGCGTTTTTACTGCTGTCGCAATTGACACTATTGATCGTATCATTTGTTCCGAGATTGCGGGCGCCGGAAACCAATGACTTCTTCAGCGGCAGCGCGCATGGAATGGAATATATGCACCCAAAGTCCGCCGGCGTCGTCGAGTCCAGAAGTTGGTTGGTTGAGCTTAACCGAGAGTTGAGCGGAGTAGGCTTCGGCAGTCCGTTGTAATTGCAACTTAGCGACATCTAGCTTTCGTTGCATTCCTGTGCTTATATTCTTCGCATTGCATAATTGCATGCGGATCTTGGCTGCAACAAGATAATGGTCGGAGTCAATGTTGACCCCACCGAAATGTACGCACATCTAGAACACTAGAGGCATGCCTTCCGTCGATTATAACATGATCAATTTGGTTTCGCGTTTTTTGATCCGGGGACAGCCAGGTGGCCTTGTGGATGTTGAGGTGTTTAAATCTGGTGCTACTAACTACCATGTTTCGTGCCGCGGCGAAGTCAATCATTCTTAGACCGTTGTTCGTGGAGGTCTCGTAAAGACTGAACTGACCGATAGTGGGGCCAAAGATGCCTTCCCTTCCGACTTTTGCATTAAAATCGCCGAGGACTATTTTCAAGTCATGGACCGGAAGGTATACGGTATATACGTCCTCAAGACTAGCGTAGAAAGCGTCCTTGACGGCTTCGTCCTTTTCCTCCGTCGGGGAGTGTGCGCAAATAAGGCTAATGTAGAAATATAAATGGCTAAATATTTTTTTACAAGGTAGTTTGTCAAGGCTACCTGGTAATCATTGTATCATGGGTAAACCATCAATATTAAATGAGCGCAAGGCAAAAGCCGGAAATTATGAGCCTCATAAAATGGGTTCCAAGCAATAGCTGCATATTCCACCCTAGATTTTACAAGAGAGTTAAACAGAGCTTTCAAAGTGTACGGATCCAGAATGCATACACTATTAGGACAAAGGAACGAAAGCCTGGCATAGGCTTTTGAAGCAATGTAGTCCAGATGAGAAATAAAAGTAAATTTACGATCAAAAATTATACCTAATTCCTTGCATTGAGAAACAGAAGCTAAAACAGCATGAGTTTCATCAGCGTTTCATTTAGCAGCAACAACAGCAGTATCAGCACCAACATAGAAATCGAATTAGCGTCTAAAACAGGCAGCACAACAACTGCGTTAGAACTAGGACTTCATCAATTCATGATGTTCATTGAACATCAACACAACTAGTCAGAGTTTGACGTTGCTCTGAATTGAGAGCAGCATTAGATGGAGCTGGGCTTGAACATGGCAGAATTATAACGTAGGGCCGACTCGGAGAGGAATGAAGTTGTTTAATGCGAACTATTATAATTAAGTTATAATTAAGTTAAATTCTTTCATGACTATTCAGTCACTTGAAACAAAGGTTTCGGATGGCTGTCCAGTCAATAATCTAAATAACTTCGAGGCACGTCATACCAAATATGCAAACTTGCATATTTTTTGTTATTTATAACATTCAACAGTGCTCTTAGTAGCACACAATTTATTTGTTTATACAACTACAATGTATATAAAACTGTTCATCGCGTTATTTTTGTTGTTGTCTTTGTACTGTATGTACAAGACATTTTGGGCTGAAGCAGTTGACGCTGCTCCGCTTTTTAGTTTGTCGCTTTTCAACCGTTTACTGTAACAGACGTGGATCTTGCCTTCAAGTTAATAAAGTGTAACTCCTTTTAATATCTTTTTGTTTAATAAATATTTTTAAGTAGAATTTAAAACAAAGTGGTTTTCTGTTATTTATTTGATTTGATTGTTGAGCGAACATTTTTTGGTGCCGAAACCCGGGAACTTAACAGAAATTTAAATGCATGCAAAAGCTTTTGTTTGCATCTTCATAACAACTCTGCTATATTTAATTGGAATATCATCTTGCACTTCCGGGCTGCCCTGCTGTGCGCTACAATTAGCTTGCTGTGCCGCTGCTCTACTGTATTTCCTTGGAACTCTAGTGATTATCAGCACTGTATTTTGTATCTGAAAGATCAACAACGATGGAAAAATTAATTGAAGAACAACGCGATGCGTTTGACGATTTGTCACGCATGATAAAGATGGTACGTGAACGAAGAAGTAAATCTAGAGGATACTCTACCACCGTGTTAAATGAACTGAACAACAACTTTGATAAGGTAAAGAAAAATCATTTCGATATATTAAAAATAGCTCAAGAAACATCATTGGAATCAAAGGATATTCCATACATTACCGAAGAGATATATTATCATTATAGGGAGTTAACCTTCGAATTAAAGGGAGAACTCTTAGACATTATTCAAACTGAAGGCGTTATAGATCCATGCACACCACCCCATTCTAGCACAGTCTATGTGCAACGAGAGGACACAATTTTGGGAGCAGAAACAAGGCTGCCCAAAATTGCTGTTCCAACATTTTCAGGTGATTACCTAGAATGGTTTTCATTTCGAGACCTGTACACATCTCTGGTTCATAACAATAAGTCATTGAACAAAATTGAGAAAATGTTCTATCTTAAGGGCTCCGTCAAGGGAGAGGCAGAACATTTAATAAGACATATATTTGCAACTGAAGCAAATTATGATCTAGCTTGGAAGACATTGGAGGACAGGTTTCACAATAAACGCATTATTGTAGACACGCTTCTTCAAAAGCTCTTCGCTATTCCTAAGTGTAGTAAGCCTTCGCACTCAGCGATCAAAACTTTATTAGATACTACCAAGGAATGTCTATCTTCACTTGCTAATCTAAATATCCCTACCGATAATTGGGACCCAATGATTGTACACCTTACGGTACAAAAGTTTGATACAGAAACTAGAAAAGATTGGGAGCACACTCTCAGAGCTTCAAATGAACTTCCAGAACTTGAAAATCTGTTTCAATTCTTGGAAAGTACCTTCCGAACGTTAGAAACCTTAGGCACAGCTGAAGCTGCCTTTAAACCAAAATCTATGAATGGGCCATCGCGCTCTCAGCTTAAGACATTCAGTCTTAACAAATCATCACTTTGCCTCTGCTGCAAAAAATCTCATTCCCTCTATTCGTGTTGGGCATTCAAATCTTACTCATTGGAAGATAAGATTAAGTTCGTGAAAAGCCAATCAATTTGCATGAATTGCTTAAGTAGCGGACATAAGGCTTGTGATTGCAAATCAAGCTATACTTGCCAAGTGTGTAATCAGAAGCATCACACTCTCCTACATAATACTTCTCCAAGTGAGACAGCTAAAAATATCACAGTCAAGCAAAGCTCAAGCAGTTTACAAAACCATCACGTTTCCACTCTCGATGCGCATCAGCCGCAATACTTAACTAATATTTTACTTGCAACACTTTTGCTGAAAATTGAAACCCCGAATGGTAGAGTTTGGGCAAGAGCACTTCTAGACCAAGGATCTCAAGGATCATTTATCACTGAACAGTTTGTGCAAACATACAAACTTCGCTGTCATTCTACTCACCTCAAAATTCATGGGGTAAATCCTAATCAAGTCAATTATGCACGGAAGTCCACTTATATGCGACTATATTCAAATCATGACACATTCTCTGTTGCTGTTGAAGCTTTTATTTTGCCAAATTTATCAACATACTTACCAAATCGAAGCATTTCGCCTTTAAAAATAACATCAAGCTTACCATTCAATCTTGCTGACCCTCAATATTTCGAATCACGTCCAATTGATATTATATTAGGCGCTGATGTATATGGTTTAATCTTAAAAGAGGGCCAACATAAAAATGAAAATGGACTACTTTTCCAAGAAACTTATTTCGGTTGGATACTCTCTGGACCAATAAGTTCTTTGAATCAAGAGTTCACCATTAGCACTCATTTTTGCAAAATAGATGATCAATTAAGGCGCTTTTGGGAACAAGAAGAATTGACCCAAAAACGGGTACCTACATTAGAAGAAGTTGCATGTGAGAATCATTTTATTTCGAACTATAAAAGAGACGACAAAGGTCGGTATATAGTATCATTGCCATTCAAAGCTGAAATTGAAGGAAAATCAATTCAAGACTTTGAAGATTCTCATATTGGTGCTAGCATTAGGCTACGTAATATGGAGAAAACTTTTGAGAGAAAACCTGAGTTGTATAAAGAATACAGCAAATTCATGGATGAATATCTTCATCTTGGACACATGCAACTAGTAGGCGAGTACCCACATGACGTAAAGAAAAATGCGTATTATCTTCCTCATCACGGAGTTGAAAAACAAAGTAGTACGACAACAAAACTTCGTGTAGTTTTTGACGGGTCTAGCAAATATCGTAATCAACGGTCGTTGAATGAAGAGTTAGCACCAGGCCCTGCTCTTCAGTGCGATTTGTCTCAAATAATTCTACGATGGCGCAGACACAAAATTGCGTTGAGCTCTGACATTGAGAAAATGTTCAGACAAATACTTATAAAACCAGAACACCAATGGTATCAGCAAATATTGTGGAGGAAATCTAAAAATGAACCAGTTCAAATATATAAATTAAACACTGTAACGTACGGAACTACTTCCGCACCGTTCTTATCAATTCGAACTCTTCATCAACTAGCTAGAGATGAATATAATCGATATCCCGATGCAGCGGATAAGCTCTTGACTGATATTTATGTGGATGACATCATGACTGGAACTGATGATGTTCCAGAAGCCCTCGCTCTACAACAAGAACTGTGCAAATTACTGAATGCTGGTGGATTTAATTTGCGGAAATGGGCCTCAAATTCAATGGATTTACTTCAATTAATACCACATGAGCTAAGGGAATCATCAGATTCTGTTGAACTTAATCAAGATAATTTTATAAAAGCATTAGGTTTATATTGGAAACCATATACTGATTGTTTTTCATTTATAGTTAACTTTGATACATCATCGGCTCCTACTAAGAGAAGCCTGTTGTCTGATGCTTCGAAACTCTTTGATCCACTAGGATGGCTGGCACCGACAACAATTATTGCTAAACTGTTATTCCAAAAATTATGGCTCGCTGGCATCAAATGGGACGATTTGCTCCCCGACAATATACGAATAGAGTGGATGGAGTATCGAAACTCACTTAAGTACTTAGAAGAGGTACAAATTCATAGATATATTGGTATTTCTAAACAAAGAAAATGTTCATTACACGGATTTGGTGATGCTTCACAAGTTGGATTTGCCGCAACCGTTTATTCAAGGACTATAATGGAAAATGGAGACATTATAATACAGTTATTACAAGCAAAAACAAAGGTTGCACCCCTTAAAACATTATCAATACCAAAGCTTGAATTATGTGCAGCACAGTTATTGGCAAAACTAATAAACAAAGTATCAGAATCACTCGAAGGATCCATAGATGAAGTAATTCTATGGAGTGACAGCACAACTGTGTTAGCCTGGATAAGAGCACAACCAATTCGCTGGACTGTTTATGTAGCAAATCGTGTAGCTGAAATTCAACGATTGACTTCAATAAGTCAGTGGCGTTACGTACCTACGAAGGATAACCCAGCTGACTGCGCAACAAAAGGTGTTATGCCGCGAGACCTAGTTAACCATGATCTATGGTGGCATGGTCCACTTTGGCTGAGAGATGTTCCTGCCTCTTGGCCGTCCGATATTGATCCAGCAGTAAACACAAACTTAGAGGAACGTAAATCCGTTCAAGTATCGAATCTTGTTTCGAAGTCATATCCAGATATATTGGTAAAATATTCTACATTGAGAAAAACACTCATCATTACCAGTTACCTGCTTCGATTTCATCATAACTGTCTCAAAAAGGAAGATCGCCGTATAGGGTTTATATCATTTCAAGAAATACAAATGGCAACTAATCATCTTATTCGAATAGCTCAACAGATAGATTTTTCTAGAGAAATCGAAGAGATATCCAATGGTTGCCTACAAAAGGGGCACGCTATTGCAAACCTGTGTCCTTTCTTGGACAAAACTGGAATTTTACGAGTTGGTGGCAGACTTAAACTTGCAGACATTCCGGCATCTATGAAACATCCAATTCTTTTATCAAATAAAAATCCACTTACCTTTCTAATCTTTTCAGATGCTCATGTTAGAACATTACATGGTGGCATTCAATTGATGTTGAACTTCGTTCGTTGTAAATACTGGGTACCAAATGCTCGACATATCGCACAAAACATCTTGAAACGCTGTTTAGTATGTTTTAAGTATACCGCCAAAACTGCTGAGCAACTTATGGGAAATTTGCCATCAATTCGACTTAAGCCAGCTCGACCATTTCTACATAGCGGTGTGGACTATGCAGGACCCATCGATGTTCGACAGTCTTCACTTCGAAATTCGAAAATTTCAAAGGGATATATATGTATATTCTTGTGTATGGTAACTAAAGCCATCCACTTAGAAGCCGTATCGAGCCTCTCCACTGAGGCTTTCATTGCTGCATTCCGAAGATTTGTCTCAAGAAGGGGTAAATGTAGTCAAATATATTCAGATTGCGGCACAAACTTTGTAGGTGCTGATACTGCTTTACAAAAAATGCATTCAAAAAATACTTCTGCGTTAACGAAGGATCTGAGAGAACTTTTGGTTGAAGAAGGTACTACCTGGAATTTTATTCCTCCTGCATCTCCCCATTTTGGTGGTTTATGGGAGGCAGGCGTGAAATCTACCAAGCATCATTTGAAAAGAATCATGCAGGACCATGTTTTAAACTATGAAGAACTAGCTACGCTTCTAGCTGAAATTGAAGCCTGTCTAAACTCACGACCACTAAGTCCACTTAACGAAGATGTTGAAAATTGCGATGCGCTCACACCCGCTCATTTTCTAATTGGTGAGCCTACAATCAACATACCAAATGAGGACCTCCTCGATCTTAAAACAACCGGCAACAATCGCTGGCGATTGATAGAACAGATGAAACAACATTTTTGGTCAAGATGGCGCTCAGAATACCTAAGTCGAATGCAATCGAGACCAAAATGGGCAACTATACGCACGAATGCAAGAATCGGAGATCTGGTTTTACTATACGATGAGAGATGTCCACCTGGAAAATGGCCTTTAGCACGCATTACAGAAGTTCATCCAGGCAAAGATAACTTGGTCCGCGTAGTTACCTTAAAATGCAATGGTAAATTTTTTAAACGACCAATCAGAAAAATTTGTTTTCTTCCGAATATAGATTCCCACGATTCCACTCGAGAAAGCGATGAAAGTAATGGCACATCGGCTGCGAGTCGAGGCGCAGCCAGTCAACCAGGCGACTCACCAATAACCTCCATCGGCCTTACTCCTCATCCTTGAGGTCTACTTACCTAAGCATATCTCTCTGGCTTCGCACATATTTGAAGAACTATCGTCCTTGGGGGGCGGAATGTTTAATGCGAACTATTATAATTAAGTTATAATTAAGTTAAATTCTTTCATGACTATTCAGTCACTTGAAACAAAGGTTTCGGATGGCTGTCCAGTCAATAATCTAAATAACTTCGAGGCACGTCATACCAAATATGCAAACTTGCATATTTTTTGTTATTTATAACATTCAACAGTGCTCTTAGTAGCACACAATTTATTTGTTTATACAACTACAATGTATATAAAACTGTTCATCGCGTTATTTTTGTTGTTGTCTTTGTACTGTATGTACAAGACATTTTGGGCTGAAGCAGTTGACGCTGCTCCGCTTTTTAGTTTGTCGCTTTTCAACCGTTTACTGTAACAGACGTGGATCTTGCCTTCAAGTTAATAAAGTGTAACTCCTTTTAATATCTTTTTGTTTAATAAATATTTTTAAGTAGAATTTAAAACAAAGTGGTTTTCTGTTATTTATTTGATTTGATTGTTGAGCGAACGAAGTAGAAAGCAGAATAAATCGTTCATCGCGAATTTCTTTATGCTCACGTTTTGCAGTTGTTTTTAGATTAAAACTATTACAGGTTTTGTTTTGCACTTTTAAGACTTCTTTCACATTTTATAGTTTTTATTACATTTTTTTATAATATTTTCACTCAAATTACCACAAGTTTAACACCCGCGACCGCACTGTTTGCAACATAAAATATTTTCTTCATTTGTAATTTCTACGAAATTCGTCGTTTTGACAACTAACCAACCTTTTCAATATCCATTCTTCGTTGACGCGTAAGCAAAGCGGCCCTGCCTTATAATTCTGCCATGGGCTTAGGTTAGGTTACGTTAAGCAGCTGTCTCCCCTGAGACACACTTAGGCCAATAAGGCCCATTGTGATACCATGGGTTAACTTCCCTCTCTATTTAAACCAGTTTGAGCTGTTGACAAAGCCAAGGATTCGGTAGACCGAAGTTTCTGAGAGATCATCGAGATCTCTATAGAACCATTTACCTAAGTGAAGGTGGCGATTTTTAGCTAGCGCTGGGCAAGTACAGTGAAGATGTTTTGTAGGTTCTTCCTCCTCCTTATTTCTGCAGCTTCTATAGAAGTCGTTGTGGAGGATGTTCAATCTTCGTGCATGATTACCTATTAAGCAGTGTCCTGTTAAGACACCTATCGTAGTACTGACTTGATCCCTACTCAGAGCGATCAGTTCTTTTGAGCGTTTTAGGGTGATTTTTGGCCAAACCTGACGCGCTGTATGACAAGCGCTACCCGTTGACCATCTATCGTTGGCTTTGTTTAGGGATAGCTCATTCGTGAGTTGTTTACATGTGGTGAGGGATATACCAATACTTTCTTCTCTCATCGAGAGTTGTTTGGTTGTTCTGGTGCGAGCGAGTTCATCTGCTTTGCAGTTTCCTAGAAAGACTCTATGTCCGGGAATCCAGCATAGGTGTATTTTGAGCTGCTCTGCCATCTTATTTAGGGATCTGCGGCAGCGAATTACTGTTTTAGATGTTGTTTCAACAGATTCTAGGGCTTTCAAGGCGGCTTGACTGTCCGATAGTATGTAGATATCCTTGGAGGATATTGCATTCATCTGAAGTCAAGTTACTGCTTCATGTATTGCGACTACTTCCGCTTGGAAGACACTGCAATGGTCGGGGAGCCTGAAGGCTAGATTAATGTTCAATGTATCAGAGTAGACTCCTCCTCCCACTCTAGTTTTGATCCATCTGTGTAGATTCTGATGACATTGTTTGGTGGAAGGTTTCCAACCGCCCACTCATCGCGGGAGGGGATGGATACATCAAATTTCCTGTCAAAGAAAAGTTTTTGTGTGATGTAGTCTACAGATTTGGGTATCGGAGGAAGGAACTTCCTAATGCTAGAGTGTCCTGATTTGCCCTCTCTCCATTGAGAGGTGGCCATTAGACGGATGGATATATTGGTAACCATCTGTTTTACTAGGATATCAAGTGGTATAAGGTGGAGCATAGTATCTAATGCATCTGTAGGAGTGGTTTTTAATGCTCCACTGATGCAGAGCTCAACTGATCTTTGAACTTTGCGGAGTATGTTGAGGTTTATTTGTTTGTCTAGTGCTTGCCACCAGACAATTGCACCATATAGCAAGATTGGCCTTACTACTGCCATGTAAAGCCAGTGAGTAACACTTGGCTGTAAACCCCATTTGTTACCCACTGCCCTTTTGCATGAGTAGAGGGCTATATTAGCTTTTTTGGCTCTCTCGAGCAGATTGGGTTTCCAGTTTAATTTTCTATCCAGGATAAGGCCCCGATATTTCGCTTGATCTGAGAAGCTAAGTCTTATGTTTCCCAGTTTTGGAGGACTGATAGTTGGTAGATTGTGTTTTCTTGTGAAAATCACTAAATCCGTTTTTTCAGGGTTGACGCTGAGTCCACAACTATTAACCCATTGTATGAGAGTATTACGGCCGTTTTGCATAATATCTCGAAGTGTGGATATATATTTTCCAGAAGTGACATGGGCTTGAAGAACTCTATTTTTTTCAATTCTTTCACTTCGGTGACTAATTCAGCTATCGTAACACACAAACTTAATGAAGAATTCAACACAATGTTTTGATTGGCATTAGCATTAACATTATTATCATTAATATTTGCACAAGATTTGAGAAAGAAACATTTGCAGATATAATAAGTTAAAACACTTTTAAAACAAGCAGACTATTTAAGACATTTAAAGACGACCGAATCTAACGAGTTCAAATCAGACTGATATTTGACATTAAACTTTAAGCTTTAAAAAACAAATCAACATCTTAAGCGGTTTTATAAACAAAATTTTTGTAGAATTTACAATTTTCAATTAGTTGAATAACTTTATGCATGATTGTTTTATTAACTGTGTAAGTAGAAAAGTTGCTAAAAAGATCAGATGAAATAGAAAATTTCATATAACCTTATCTAGTTAATAAAACAAATATTTTATTTTCTGTGTAGGTGTATCCGATTGGAGAAAGCGTGCGCAAAACAGAGGCGGCTGGCGAGAGTTGATGAGGTCGACTGAAACCCGAATACGGGTTGTTATGGCCACCTAAGTAAGTAAGTAAGTAGCTCAGTCAATTTAAATCTGGGGTGGAATCGGCTAAAGTGATAATTGATAGTTGATAATCAAAAAGATTGTTTTTGCTCTATGTAAGGTGATTATGAGATTGACAATCACTTTTTTCCTATTGAGATTGTGGCGGTGCCTTCAGCTCCGTCAAGAAATAGAATTAGTAAATATCGTGTTTCAGCTCTTAGAGCCCTTGGCGACACTTTGTCGCAGACACTGTAAACAATTTCAACCATTGCTGCTGGGATGATCACGCCAATGGTGATCCAAGCACATTCCTAGCCACTCGATACATTGTTGCTGCCCTTAGAGCAGCAGGCACTTGAGTCGGTGCATACGTTATCGCGATCCGCTGTAATTCGGCTACTGACTTTGCATACGTGTTGTTGTTGTACACTGGTGTGTTGTACAACAACAAACGTGGCCGCCTTAGAACACAGTCACTGTCGCTAAAGTCTTGCTTATGACGATTAACGGCAATATGACCGGCTTGTTTATGTTGAGCGTTGTTTGTATAAACAACAAGCTATGGTCATCGGATACGTCGCGCTTGTAGATTGCTTGTTGGCTTAGCTACCCAACAAGCAGCTAGCCGCGCCGCTTGTTTATTTACAGGCATTTGTGTTGTCAGCGTTTTCATGCACCGCGGGCTGTCCGTCCGTCACTAGCGCTGGTGACGAGTCGGAGCCATATAAAATACAGTCTCTGCCGACGTTGAGATATATAGTGTATCATGGACGCGCACAAGTATGTAATTGTTTTATTGGCTTTGGGATGTGCTGCAGCCGTGTACTGTGCGCTGCAGTACATATTTAATGCATTATGGTGGCATGGGCTCTGGGCCATGCTACCATAATCAGTTAGTTGGATTTCGTACGCACCGCGGTGTAGTTTATGATCGCAATCGCGCCTGCTCCCCCCTGTTAGCATAGAATAATAAATATTGACCTGTGTAAAATAAAAACTCTGTATATATAAAGTAATAAAGATATCTAGAAATAAGAAATCCACATTGGTGACCCCGACGTCGCGTGCGCGAGTGAATTGTGATAAACTTTTGAAAGCCTTTAAAAAATAAACTTGTGAAAACTTTTTTTAAAAAAAAAAAACAAACAAAACAACTAAAAAAAAAAAAAAAAAAAAAAAAAAAACAAGCCGCTTTCTAGCACGCAACGGTATAATTGCAAAAAATATTTATAGTTGATTAAATAAAAGGCATACAGTGCGGGATATTGAGAATGAGTAAACCGAGTGAACAAGTGGTGATACACGACCACACCTTGTCCGACGATGAGACTGGTCAAGGGGTGGATCCAGGGCAGAAAGCCGACCCCACGAAATCACAGAGTGTTTCCCAAGCGGGTGGCGAGCCCGGGGTTAGCGTAGTAGCGGCGGTTAAGACGCCTCAATTCTGGCACGATTCGCCGGATCTATGGTTTTTACAACTTGAGGCACAGTTCGCTAAGCTCAAGATCACCAGCGACCATACGAGGTTTTATACAGTGGTGGGGGCCCTAGAGAAGGCCGTGTTGCGACAGGTGAGTGAACTGGTTCGCAAACCGCCATCGGCCGAGCGATATAACTTGTTAAAGGCCAATTTGCTCGAAATCTTTAGCGCCACGGAACAAGAGAAGTTGCGACAGCTCATTTCGCAAAAAGAGCTCGGAGATTTGCGCCCGTCACAACTTTTGAACGAAATGCGGGAACTCGGCGGGGAAAATCTGCCCGAACGCATGCTAGAGAGCTTGTGGACCGCGCGGCTACCGGCGATGGTGCAAGGAATGCTGCAGACGGTAATGGTGGACCTGCCACAAAAAGCCGCTTTAGCGGATAAAATTATGGAAACCCTGGCAGGAACCAGACAGGTTGCCGCAGTAGACGCTGACTCGGTTAAAAGAAAAATGGAGCGGGCAAAAGCCGAAGTGTTAGAGAAGCGAATTAACCGCCTAGAAAACGCATTATTCGAGAGAGAAAACCTGAACCGAGGAAGACGAGGTTTCAATAATCCCCCGCTACCAGCAGAATTGTGCTCTGACACCGATGACGATGTATTTGTTCCCCCTAAGGTAGGGACCTGGGATCGGCGCCAAGAAATACCGCCACGTTTTCGGTCACGGACCGGACCGAACGTAGGTCGATCCCCTGCCCGAGCAGCAGATCGCCAGCGAGCCTCGCCAAGCAGCCCGCGATATGGGTCGCGACAGCAATACATGAGTGCTCCACACGCCCACTACCACTTCCAGAACGGAAACGATCAGATCTCAAAAAGTCAACCGGGTAAGAAAATCGGCAGATGCCACTACCACTGGAGGTTCGGCAGTAATGCGACGAAATGCCGTCAGCCGTGCTCCTGGCAACAGCGCTCAAAAAACTAGAAGCACTGCCGAAAGCTACGGGCGACGAGGCTGGCAACCTTGAAATTCGTCGCCTGTACGTTACCGACACGGCAACGAGCAGGCGGTTCCTGGTTGACACAGGGGCCGACGTGTCGGTAATGCCACCAACGGGTAATGAAAGATTCAACGCCCCCCACCCGCTTAAACTGTACGCAGCAAATGGTTCGGGAATTACAACGTTTGGCACGCGGAGAGTTATATTGGACCTTGGGCTAAGAAGGCAATTTTCCGGGGAATTTATTTTAGCTGACGTGAGAGCGCCGCTTATTGGAGCAGATTTTCTCAAACATCATGGAATTTTAGTTGACATGAAAAATAATCGACTGATTGATAGAGACGCCACCGTGCAGGCGGCCGCCACGGCAAGTAAGGTAAGCCAATCTAATATATATACTTACAATATTACGCTTCCTTACGCGGATTTGCTGGCTGAATTTTCGGACATCACGGTCTTACGCCAAGTCCCGCCAGCAAAGAAAAACAAAGTCACGCACCACATTATTACGAATGGACCACCGGTGCACGCCAAACCGCGCCGACTAGCACCTGACAAGCTAGCAGCAGCGCGCAGCGAATTCCAGTTTTTGATAGAGAATGGTATATGCGAACCATCGGACAGCAATTGGTCCAGTCCGCTTCATATGGTAAAAAAGGCGGATGGTTCATGGTGACCATGCGGAGACTATAGGGCCTTAAATGAGAGAACGGTTCCTGATAGGTACCCTATACCACATATCCAGGATTTTGTGAATATCCTCCACGGGCGAAAAATATTTTCTACCATCGATCTGCAACGTGCCTACCACCAGATTCGAATAGAACCTCAGGATGTGCCAAAAACAGCAATTACAACGCCTTTCGGCCTGTTCCAGTTCAAATCCATGACGTTTGGACTGAGAAACGCGGCCCAGACGTTCCAGCGTCATATAAATGATGTCCTTGCTTCTGAAACTGACCACGTTTTTGTGTATATTGACGATATTTGCGTGGCATCTCCGGACGAGAAGACCCACAAAGAACACCTCCGCCGCATTTTCAAGTTGTTCCGTGAAAACGGCTTGGCGATCAACGCGGCCAAGTGTGACTTCGGAAAAGCCGAAGTTAAGTTCTTAGGCCATACAGTTAATAGCAAGGGAGTAAGCCCAAACGAGGATAAGGTAAAAGCTATTCGTGAGTTTGCGAGGCCTACGACAGTAAAAGAATTGAAAAGATTTTTGGGAATGATCAATTTCTATAGACGTTTCATGCCCGGGGCAGCAGCTACTCAGGCCGTATTACAAAACATGATCATTGGTAATAAGAAAAACGATAAGACAGCGCTGAAGTGGACAGAAGAGTCTGCGGCAGCGTTTAACACATCTAAAAATAGCCTTGCAAATGCAACCATGCTGTTTCACCCGGCACCGTTTGCTAACTTGTCTTTGAGCGTTGATGCTTCTGATTTCGCAATTGGGGCGGTCCTACATCAACAGGTGGGTAGCAGCCTACAGCCTTTGGCTTTTTTCTCAAAAAAATTGGATAACGCCCAGAAGAAGTAGAGCACGTATGACCGGGAGCTGCTGGCAATGTTCCTGGCAGTGAAGCATTTTAAGCATATGTTGGAAGGAAGAAAGTTCTGCATTTTCACCGACCACAAACCACTTACGTTCGCGTTTAAGCAGAAGTCTGACAAGGCGTCACCGCGACAAGTGCGGCATCTTGACTATATCGGCCAATTCACCACGGACATCCGGCACGTACCAGGCAACGATAATAAGGTTGCTGATACATTGTCACGTATTCAGCAGATAGCAGGAGTAGAAATCAATTACGCCAAGTTAGCCGAGGAACAGAGCAGAGACGAAGAGATTCAGAGACTATTAGGGGCGAAACTTCAGCCTTCTTCGCTTGTTATTAAGCAGTTCGACGTACCAGAAGCCGACGCGAAATTGCAGTGCGATGTCTCCCTAGGGATAGCCCGACCATTGATTCCAACCGGATTTCGCAGTTGTATTCTGAAGAAGTTACACGGAATTGCTCATACTGGAGCTAGATCGACAATAAAATTAATTCAAGGTAGATTTGTCTGGCCGAATATGAAAAAAGATATTCGGGAGTTTGTCAGAGCGTGTTTCTACTGCCAGCGGAGTAAGATAAGCAGACATAACAGGACCGAGCTGAAATCATACGTTAACCCTAGTGAAAGATTTGAGCACATTAACGTCGATCTGGTTGGTCCCCTACCGGTATCTCGGGACAGCCGCTATTGTCTGACAATTATTGATCGTTACACCCGTTGGCCTGAAGCAATTCCCATTCCGGATATGACCGCTGAGACAGTGGCGCGGAATTTATTGTCTTGTTGGATCGCCCGGTTTGGTGTTCCAGTTAGAATCACAACAGACCTTGGACGGCAGTTCGAGTCGGACCTTTTTCGACAGTTAAATAGCCTACTGGGCATCAAACACTTCAGAACTACACCATATCACCCTCAAGCAAATGGGATGATCGAGAGATGGCATCGGACTCTGAAAGCGGCAATCGTATGTCATGACAACGAAAGGTGGACCGACACCCTGCCCATCGTCCTGCTAGGCCTTCGATCGGTGTTCAAAGAAGACCTGGGTGCAACTCCAGCCGAAATGGTTTATGGCGCAACCCTCAAATTGCCGGGTGAGTTTTTAATTCCTTCACCTGCCAAATTAGGTGAGGCTGACTTTGTCGCCGCCCTGCGAGAAACTATGCAGAAGGTTGGCCCAGCGACGGTAGTGCACCACGATAGCCCGAAAATTTTTGTTCAACAGGAATTAAAGACCTGCACACATGTTTTCGTGAGATGCGATAAGGTCCAACGCCCCTTGCAGCCCTGTTACGATGGCCCGTATGAGGTCGTTGAGCGGAACGACAAGTACTTTACGATCATTATCAAAGGTAAACCGGCTAAACTATCGATAGATAGACTGAAAGCAGCATTCGTAGTTAAACCTGTAGGCGAATCAAGCGATAAGCCAACGCAGCCAGCCCGTAGGGGCATATTGAAATTCAACGGAGAGCATCCGGTCGTGACATTTTCCGACCCGCCGTTGGACAACGTGGGACCACCACCGCTGCAAAGATCTACGTGGCCGGGCACCGAACAATCGGAGCTGCTTTATCCATCAGGTGGCAATAGAAAATCCGCCAAGAAGGTCGTGACATTTTCCGACCCGCCGTTGGACAGCGCGGGACCGAATCGTTACTCGAGTCGCCGTGTGAATAATGCGACTTCCAAAAGAAGAACACCACAGCAGCCGCCAGCGCCGGTCTTTACAAGGAGCGGCAGAAGGGTTATGGCGCCATCTAAATATTGAAGCTGCAATGGTATATTTAATTTTATTTAAACTTGAATTGTTGTTATTTAAATTGCGTATAGAATATGTTTTGAACATGTAATATCTATTGAAACACTTGGGGGGGAGTACTGTGGCGGTGCCTTCAGCTCCGTCAAGAAATAGAATTAGTAAATATCGTGTTTCAGCTCTTAGAGCCCTTGGCGACACTTTGTCGCAGACACTGTAAACAATTTCAACCATTGCTGCTGGGATGATCACGCCAATGGTGATCCAAGCACATTCCTAGCCACTCGATACATTGTTGCTGCCCTTAGAGCAGCAGGCACTTGAGTCGGTGCATACGTTATCGCGATCCGCTGTAATTCGGCTACTGACTTTGCATACGTGTTGTTGTTGTACACTGGTGTGTTGTACAACAACAAACGTGGCCGCCTTAGAACACAGTCACTGTCGCTAAAGTCTTGCTTATGACGATTAACGGCAATATGACCGGCTTGTTTATGTTGAGCGTTGTTTGTATAAACAACAAGCTATGGTCATCGGATACGTCGCGCTTGTAGATTGCTTGTTGGCTTAGCTACCCAACAAGCAGCTAGCCGAGCCGCTTGTTTATTTACAGGCATTTGTGTTGTCAGCGTTTTCATGCACCGCGGGCTGTCCGTCCGTCACTAGCGCTGGTGACGAGTCGGAGCCATATAAAATACAGTCTCTGCCGACGTTGAGATATATAGTGTATCATGGACGCGCACAAGTATGTAATTGTTTTATTGGCTATGGGATGTGCTACAGCCGTGTACTGTGCGCTGCAGTACATATTTAATGCATTATGGTGGCATGGGCTCTGGGCCATGCTACCATAATCAGTTAGTTGGATTTCGTACGCGCCGCGGTGTAGTTTATTATCGCAATCGCGCCTGCTCCCCCCTGTTAGCATAGAATAATAAATATTGACCTGTGTAAAATAAAAACTCTGTATATATAAAGTAATAAAGATATCTAGAAATAAGAAATCCACAAGATCATGCGACAGCTATTTAGGTGTCTTTTTCAAAAACGACAATCAAAACAGCGACTGTCAACTATCACCTTAGCCGATTTCACCACTGATTTTCGTAAATAAAGTTTCATTGCAAAGGTTCTTTCCTCTATTTTAAGAAAAAATATAAAACTTTTGAAAGAAAAGGCAACAGATGCTTTAATTTTTTCTTTTGCATTATTTTCATTTTCTTTAAGTTTTATTGCCTTTCCAACGATGTAAAATGAAGGTGTGCTCTTGAAAGGTTCAGAAGCTATGACGTAAAACGTGAAGTAGTAATGAATTTTCAATACAAATTCAACAAGCTCCGACTTTTTTTATTTTTGTTTTGTTGTTGTCGAAATAAAAAATTCGATATCTAGTTGAATTTGTATTGAAAAGTCATGAACACTTCAAAATTTTAAGCCATTACTTCTGAACCCTTCAAGAGCACGCCTTCATTTTACATCGTTGGAAAGGTAATGGAACGTAAAGGAACGAAAAAAATGAAGAGAAAAGAAAAAGTAAAGCACCTGTTGCTGGCATAGTATTAAACTTTGAAATTAAGATAGGGTAATTTCACTGCAATTTTTTTCAAAAGCTTCAAATTTTTCCTTAAAGTAAAGGAAATAACCTTTCCAATGATACTTTATATACGAAAATCAAATTTAAATTGAATGTGCTACGTTGTCTCAAAGTAGTCCCTATTTTGGTCGCGGAAAATTATTCAAATAATTTATATCTTCAGATTTGAATTTCTAATCAAAAAACCAATCCAATAACAAATCCAATAGCAAAATCGGAGATGGTCAGTGCAACTGACATTACACTTCAATGTGAAATGGGCGATATATTTTTAATACAAAAATTTTAATTTTTTTTTTTTTAATACACTTTAAGGCGCTCCACTTTGGCGGCACGCCAAAACTAATGATGTTACGAAAAAAACATATTATAACATGAATTGTAGGGAGTTTCTCTAGTTTCATTTGGTACAAAAATGTTTATATCGTGAAATGAGTCGGAAAGGAGATATTGGCAAAAAACTTTATTTAGGCGCCATTTTGCCAATATGGCGGCGCTAGCGACAAAAATACGAGGTGGCAAAATTGAAATTCGAAAAGAGCACTTCAAAATCAATAAAAAATACCCATTTTCAAAACTATCGAAAAACACTCCAGGTAACCACTTTGTTCCCCCCCAAATGACTGTACTATTAAGGAGGTATTCCTGGTTGGCAAAAATTTTTATTCGATTTTTTTTGCATATTTTTATTGCTTGGATATTTCAGAATATCGTTCTAAAAAGGTTTCTTGAAATTCGAAATACTTTAGGAGATATGGCTTTTTTTGTCTAGCAATGTTTTCACCAAAATGCGATTTGCTTAATTTGACTACTTTTTGAATGCAACGGTTTGAAGCAACCACAGAATTTCGTTCAACGCGTTCTTTAGTAAGTAATAACTCGTTTGTATACGCATTTGAAAAATAAATGAATACACATTTTAGGGCTTAGGTATTCGAATGTTGGCAGCGTTTAGTTCACTTTGAATTGAGTTATAAACCGGACGCGCGCGCGCATACAGTTTTGAAAAGTACAGTTTTGATAAAAATTTTTGTTTGTGCAGTTTATAGAAAAAGTAGGTGAAATATCTTAGCTATGCAAAGTGAAAGAACAAAAAAATGTTGATGCAGGAATTTCGAGCTTTTTGATAATATTTTCGAGCTCTTTCAAAAATTTTCCATTTTCCGAAAAATTCGAAAAAAAAATTTGCATAGCTTAGATAAACTACCTTAGCTTGAAGCACCAGAAAATAAATTTAGAAAAAAATAAATCATACTGGAATTTCGAGCTATTTTCGAGCTCTTCAATAATATTTTCGAGCTCGCGGAAAATCATTCATTTTCCGAAAAAACCAAAAAAAAAATCCGTTTTTCTAACATAAGGTTATATGTGAAGTATCATTAATCCTTATCGTATTAAAAAAAACAACGGTTTAATTTCGAGCTTTTTATAAACGCAGCAGTTTTCCCGGAAAATCGAGAAAATGTCATTTCTTACAAAGTTTAAATAGCAAGTATTTAAAATTTTTTAAAATTAAAAAAAACGAGCTCCTTATAAACGCACTAGTTTTCCCGGAACAACTTACTTGGAATTGTTATCGTATTAAAGGAAACAACGCTATAATTTCGAGCTATTTGCGATCTCCTCTTAGGACACTTCGGACTAGTGTGGCCACGTGCTAGATAAAAAAAAGCTAAATCAGCAACAACAAAAAAGTTAAAAAAAGGCCAGCTTTTTTCATTTAATTTAAGGTTTTCATTTTTTTTTTTAACATAAAATTAATTTTATATATATATAGGTACAAAATTGTGAAAAAGTGAAAAAGTTTATATATTCTTATAAAAATATATGAACTAGCAACTTATATTATTCCACAATGGATTGATTATATTCAGAGATACTTAATTCTTCTTCATCAGATGAATTGGATAAACTGCAGCTTTCATAAGCATTACGTGAATCTAACAAACTTATGAGACCTTCCGTAACTTCGAAGTCATGACAAAATTTTTGTAATCTTTTTGGTGAACATCGAATATTAAGCAACGAGTGAATCATTTTATTGTTAAGCAATTTTCATTGCAATTCCATAATTATTAACGTACAAAAGCGCGAATATTATTAAATACCTGAAAAAAATGTTTAAAACATTAACGAAAATATTTCGTACAAGGGCAATTATTATTTTCCTTGCACGCAAGAAATAAAGTTTAAAAATTTACGAAAACATTCAAATATTTCGGAGAAGGGAAATAATCATTCTTTAAAAAACCTTCTTAATTTTTTATTTGCGGGAAAATAGTAAATCTTAACATATCAAATAATTATTTTCCTTTTACGAAATGTTTATATTTTCGTAAAATTTTCCACATGATTCATTTCGTAGAAAGAAAATAATTATTTTTTTTATACATTTCCTACGATACATTTCCTACATTTTCCGGGCAAACTGTTGCGTTTCTAGGGAGCTCGTATTTATTTTTGAGGAGCTCGCAAATGGCTCAATTATAGCGTTGTTTTTTTCAATTTAAAAAAAAATTGAAATACTTGCTATTTAGCCTGTATATGAGAAGACGTTTTCTCGATTTTTCGGGAAAACTGTTGCGTTTCTAGGGAGCTCGTAATTATTTTTGAGGAGCTCGAAAATGGCTCAAAATTATAGCGTTGTTTTTTTAATTTAAAAAAAAATTAAAATACTTGCTGTATAGCCTGTATATGAAAAGACGTTTTCTCGAATTTCCGGGAAAACTATTGCATTTCTAGGGAGCTCATGATTATTTTTGAGGAGCTCGAAATTGTAGCGTTGTTGTGTTTTTTTCGTTTTTCCGGAAAATGGATGGTTTTTCGCGAGTTCGAAAATATAATTGAAGAGCTCGAAAATAGCTCGAAATTCCTAAATGATTTTTTTTAAAGATTTTATTTTCCGATGCTTCAAGTTAAGGTAATTTATCTAAGCTATGCAAATTTTTTTCGAAAAAATGGAAAAGTTTTGAAAGAGCTCGAAAATATTCCTTAAAAGCTCGAAATTCCTGCATTAATTTTTTTTTTTTTTTAATACTTTGCAAAGCTAAGATTTTCCACCTAGAAAAAGTAATAGAAATAAAAATAAAAGAAACACTGGTAGCAATCGAAAAACTCGTCCCTTGAAACGCCAGTTTCGTGGTAACCAACACGTAAGAGATGAGAACACGCACTATTGAGATTGCCAATTATATTGCAACTGTCATATTCAACGAAGGTTTTTTGCCAATACTACAAATAATGAACCTAATGGACATCCCGATTGGCAACGTCACGTATGATTTCGCCATGTCTCGGAACGAAGAACTTTTGAAAAGGTCCGAAGCCAGAGCTCTGGCCGCATCAAAAGAAGGTAGAACTGCGCGAAGAGCACAAAGAGCCGCTAAGTCCCTATTTTTTGAAGAAGAGGAAAGAGTTCTTTATGGGGCTGGCATTGCAGATTGATATATGTGAGTATTTCACAAAAAAAAATGTTTTATTGCCTAAAATTTTCTTTGACCTTTTTTAAAATCACGTTTTTGAACTTCAGAGTCACTTTTCTCCGGTTCTACTGAACCGATTTTGATGAAATCAAGTGAAATCGACGCAGAACTGTCGAATTTCTAAAACTGCATGCTCAAATCTTTCATTTCAATTCTTTTTTTGATGCAAAAAAAGAACTTCAAACTTAAACGCGTTTATCTCGAAACCTGGTTTTTCGAGCTTGCGGCCAGAATGGTCACCATTCAGTCAACATTCTGGTTTCTACCTCAATCACAATTTAAAACAATTTTTTACTATTTTTTTTACACTAATCTACAAAAAAAAATATGACACAAAATCGATTTTTCATTTTTCAATGACCGCCATTTTGTAAAAAATAATCGAAAAATTATAATTTAGATAGGGAACAAAATTACATCTGTACTGAATCTAACGCCGTTTACTTTTTCTATTTCAGATGATCCAAAATCGAGTTATCCGGGCCGCAAGCAGCATACCTTTTTTTTTCGAAAGGAAAGAGTTCTTTATGGGGCTGGCATTGCAGATTGATATATGTAAGTATTTCACAAAAAAAAATGTTTTATTGCCTAAAATTTTCTTTGAGCTTTTTCAAAATCACGTTTTTGAACTTCGGAGTCACTTTTCTCCGGTTCTACTGAACCGATTTTGATGAAATCAAGTGAAATCGACGCAGAACTGTCGAATTTCTAAAACTGCATGCTCAAATCTTTCATTTCAATTCTTTTTTTGATGCAAAAAAAGAACTTCAAACTTAAACGCGTTTATCTCGAAACCTCGTTTTTCGAGCTTGCGGCCAGAATGGTCACCATTCAGTCAACATTCTGGTTTCTACCTCAATCACAATTTAAAACAATTTTTTACTATTTTTTTACACTAATCTACAAAAAAAATATGACACAAAATCGATTTTTCATTTTTCAATGACCGCCATTTTGTAAAAAATAGTCGAAAAATTATAATTTAGATAGGGAACAAAATTACATCTGTACTGAATCTAACGCCGTTTACTTTTTCTATTTCAGATGATCCAAAATCGAGTTATCCGGGCCGCAAGCAGCATACCTGTTTTTCGACGCCCAACTTTGAAGGCCGACAACTTTTTGGACAGCCCTCGTACAAAAGAAAAAAAGTTTTATTTAATTTAATATGTTCTTAATACAATAAAAAAAAACAGAATTTAAATAACTCTTTGCATTTTCAAATGATAAGTTTTTTAAAGAGGGTCCAAAAACAGCCTTCAAACCAGAAAGACCCCCTTAAGTTTGGTATGAATTTCCAAACAGCAATTTTCAAACGATTGTGAAATTTATTTGACACAACACTACACTAAATCATTCCGAAGGCGTATTTTCCAACTGTTAAGGCTAAGGGAAATAAATTTATTTAATAATTCAATAAATCTTTCAAGAGCCTGTTGAACTGGTTTGTAAATGCATTCTCTCATTCGCTCTCAATTGTGATTGTTTACAATCATGGTAGAATAACCTAGGTAGGAGCAATAAGGAGAGTCACTGGACGCTAATGTCAAATGAAACGTCAGTGCATGGCTCACAAAATACGATAAAAACTTAATAGGGCAAACCTACTAGGACTATTCGCAATCAGGTGCAAGTGGTCTTGCATCATAGCATTTGCAAAATGGTAGAGTATATTTTTACTCTACACTAACAAAATATACAGAGATGCATTTACTACGCTTGTGTAAATATGCAACATTAAAAACCCATACTTTATATTTACTATACATATGCAATACTGAACTCTAAGCTGACAGCTTAGTGTAAAAAAAAAATAAAATCGCTAAAAACAAAGATATGGAAAATAAGTAAATAAAAAAATTAATTAAACGGGAGAAACCCAATAAAAATTCATTAAAGAGTCAGTGAGTAATCAGTCTTTTGTTTTTTTCATGTTATCATGTTTTTCAACAAGTATTGCAAAGTAAACCGAAAAAAACCCGCTCACGATTGATGGTAAATTTTTACAGTTGCATAAATTTGCAACGTCAAATACTAAAAAATGTGAATAGCCCTAATATGTTTGCTATGAGCTTTGACAATCATGGTCAGAGCAAAGAGAGCACTGTAAAATTGCTCCTACCTAGATAATGCTAATATGCCTATGATAAATAAATCGCCCAGCAAAAATAAAATTGCGTTTTATCATGCTTAAATTATAAAGTTGTCGCAATGGTGAGAGCAAGTACTCATAATTCAAATCGAAGTTGACAGCTCATACAAAATGAGAAAGCTTTAATTGGCAAAATGTAAGCAAAAAAGAAATTTGTATTGATTTTGACAATTATGGGTACTGAGAAGAGAGTACGATCGGCCCTGCGACAGTATAACTCAACCATGAGTTATATCAAACTAGTGGCTAGAGAGGCCTCAATTATAAAAAGAATTTATTTGTGTTATTTTTTTTCTTTATGTATATTAGAGTGTCCCTTAAAAATTTAAGTTGTTCCTTTTTTTGGCTCACCCCATTAATTTTTTTGTATGATAAAAGAAATGTAAAAAAAAATTGGTGTACCTAGGACCACGGGAACCCGTACCGACAGGCATCGGTACATGTCAGTACTTGGCTATATGTGAAAAAAGTGCTAATTTTTTAATAAACCCAAATAACTTTTGTATAATTGTAAATTTTGAAAAAGCTGGCTCGCAGTTCGTTTTCTAATTAATTTTTCTTTAAAATAAGTATTTAATATCTTTTTTTTCCGGATTTCAGTTTTTTCAATTTCTTGCAGAAAATAGATCAAGAGTATGCTTAAATCATTCGTGCTATTATTTCCAAATTTTGCATTTTTGGATTTTTGGGAATTTTTTTTTGTAAAAATACTCAAATTCAAAATTTTCCATAAGGTATACTTTTAGCACAGAATTCATAATGACCAAGTTATTTAACAGAATTACAAAAATCTTGCATCTGCACTAGGTATAGTTTACGAAAAGATTTCCACAAGATTTCATTTCAATTTCTTCAAATTTGGGATTTTTTTTTTAATGCAACATGATCAAAAAAGGGGTTTTTTCGAAAAGTAAAAAACCCCAGCTCTAGAGGTTTTCGTCCAATTTTCATATTTGATAGCTTTTTTTAAAGAAAAATTAATAAGAAATTTACAATTATACAGAAGATATTTGGCTTTTATTAAAAAATTAGCACTTTTTTCCCATATAACCAAGTACTGACATGTACCGATGCCTTTTGGCACGGGTTCCCGTGTTCCTAGAAAATTTTTTTACATTTCTTTTAACATCATACAAAAAAATTAAGTCGGTGAGCCCAAAAAACACGACTTCAATTTTTAAGGGACACTAATGCAGACATGCTCATCCAGTAGCTCATCTTGCTCGCACTACCCGCGATTCAAAATTTTTTCTATCATGAGCATTGTCTGTGCGCTTATGCACACAATCTACAAAAAAAAGTGCAAATAACAGCATCACAAGTTGCTGTTGACAATAAACCAATTTTTAACACGTAAACTACAACAAATGCATGCATATTATCCGTTGCTTGTGTGTTAACGCACACAGGATTTGTTTTTGCTTTTTATTTTTTTTTTTTTTTTCGTTGCCGAAAGTTACTATGCGCAAAATCTCGTATTTGATTTTGCTTTTTAAAAATCATTTGCTCTTCTGTAAAATTTCGTGAGATCCACTGGTCTAATGTATATGCAAATATTCCATTGGAGTAGATTTAGAAAGAAATAAGAGATATTTAATTGTAAAGTCAATGTATAATTTCTAAAAAAGGATTGTGTTTTAATTTCTTTTGTGTTTAAAATTTTGAAACATTTAATTAAAAATATTTTCTTTGTAAGCAACTACCGGTTTAGCTGCACAAAAACGACAAACTTTAGAGAATACAATTTTATTTCGTGTTGCTTTGCTTAGGTCCAAGAAGCAAGTGAGCGACAAAATGCATTTAGATATCAGTACAAGTTATACAAAGCTTTTAATACAGTTAGAGAGATTAATGATAACGGACAATACGACAAGTATTTCAATAAGTTGTAAATAATGCATTATATGAAAAAGTAAGATAATTTGTGGTTGCCATCTACTCCCGATATCCTCCCCCCGTTGGAAAAGGTGATTTTCCAACAGCATCGTCATCGATAGGTAGAACACAAATTTTGGATATTGCTCTCCTGGTTGTGCCAAACCTGGTACGCACAATTGCCACGCGTGCTACGCCACCGTCTCCCTTGATCGTTTCAACAACTCTTGCTAGATGCCACTTAAATGGTGGTAGATTTTCATCCTTCAACAAGACCATCGCACCGTTAGCAAAATTAGGAGTAACACTGCTCCATTTGCTGCGTTCTTGCAATAATGTTGGATATTCTGCAGACCACTTTTTCCATATTATTAATATTAATAATTGATGTGAATAGCAGACTCCCTGCCACCTGCTAAGGCGATTTATGTTTAACGAGGTGACGTCTGGTTCCACGATTGAGGTAAACAGAGCTCCAGAAAGAAAGTAGGCCGGTGAAAGCACTTCCAAGTCCTCTGGGTTATCTGTAATCGGAAACAAAGGGCGAGAAATAACAATGGCAGATATTTGACACAAGCGTTCTTAGCTTCTCAAAATTCATGGAAGAGCTTCCGAAAACACGCCCTAAATGGTACTTTGCAAAGTTTATAGAACCTTCCCATAGCCCCCCAAAATAGGGCCATCGAGGTGGGATGAACTCCCAATCTATGTTGTCTTTGAGACACAGTGCCTTTATGGCTAGTATGTGTTTTTGGTTTTCAAAAAGTTGCTTCAATTCAGCTAGCTCATTTTTTGCGCCTACAAAATTGGTTGCGTTGTCTGACAATATAGTTTTAGCCTTATTACGGATGAAGATAAATCTCTTAAGAGCAGCTAAAAATGATTCGGTAGATAAATCCTTCGTCAGCTCCAAATGGATAGCCTTAGTGGCGAAGCATATAAAGAGACATATGTAGCATTTGACTGCTGGCCTATTCCGAACTTTCGATTGATAATAGAATGGACCGCAAAAGTCAAGGCCAGTCACTAAAAATGTTCTGCTAGCCTGCACTCGCTCCTGCGGTACATGTCTCATGATATGCTCATACGTTTTGGGTTTCATTGGAAAACATCTGATGCATCTATTTGTGACTCTACTGACAGTTTTAAGGCCAGTACTGCAAACGAATAGAAACAGCGACCAGCATACAAAATTTTGTTATGAAAATAATTGATAATTAAATCAGTGATAGGGTGCTGTTTTGGCAATATTGTGGGGTGCTAATACTCGAAATCCAGCAGAGAATTCTGAAGACGTCCACCAACGTGAATGATACCAGCCGAATCAATGAAGGCCCTTAAACAATAAATTTTGCTTGATGAATTGACTGCTTCGTTATTTTCCAAAGCTCTATACTTTGCATTCATGTACGTTCGCTGTACCATGCGTAGAAGCATGTATGTTCTCGTAAATTCTTCGCTGTAAAGAAAGCTGCGGGCGATGACTGCTTCCCTTTGCAAAATTTGTTCACATATGCATAAATTCGCTACATTTTTCCAAAGAAATTTACAAATTTACAAGTAATAGAAAAATCAACGGGTTTACCATGCAATAACAATAGAGTTCAGCTACTACAGCTATATCGCACTTCCTCAGCATTAACCCATCTAAAGCCACTACCCAGTAATCATTGAAAATATCAATGTTATGGATAACCGTGACCACAAACAAGTTAATGTGGGAAAAATTTACCCACCAATAAATGGGTTGGGCTCAGGGACAACACAAGACGTAACAACTAACCATGCGTGTATATAGATCTAATTACACAACTAATTTTAATCTACTTTTGAGTTGACCTTTTGACAAATTAACATCAAAAACGCTACAATTGTTAACAAAGGAACTCATGCGACTTAAAGGAGCAGTAGCCATATAATTTGTTCTACTAAATGGCAATTAAATTAAGTTGTTAGCGTTTCTACTGCTTCTACGGTTAGTGTTAAAATTTATGTGAGAAAGAAGTTCTGGAGAATCGAATACACCTGTTATGAGCTGGTGTAAATATACGATATCTGCCGATTTCCTTCGATCACCTAAAGACTGCATTTTTAATGGTTTTAAACGATCCTCATAAGGAGAAAGGTCTAATATGTCAGTTCCACTTAAGCCCCTTAGAGCAAACTGAACAAAACGTTTTTGGATTCTTTCTATTCGATCAACATGTACATTGTAACTTGGGGACCAAACTTGACTTGCATACTCTAAGTGAGGACGCACGATTGCATAATACAACGTTGTAGTTGTAATCATGCTATTAAATTCTTTGGCCCAGCGTTTTACAAAACCAAGCATTGAAGATGCTTTTTTACAAATATTATCAATATGAATGTTAAACGACAGTTTAGAATCCATGCATATACCTAGGTCTTTGACGGTGTCTACACGACTCAAGGCAGTATCTTTAATCTTATAATCAAAAATAAAATTATTCCTTTTTCGCGAAAAGGTCATAGTTTGGCATTTATCTGAATTTAAAAACATATTATTTTTAGAACACCAAACTTCAAAGGATTTTAGATCAGACTGGAGTAGATCTGAACTATCTCTAGAATTAATCGTTCTGTATATTTTCATATCATCGGCATAAATAAGCAGATGAGAGTGTTCAATGACGTGAGTTACATCATTGATAGCTAAAATACACAGAAGAGGACCAAGGTGACTACCCTGAGGAACACCTGATCCAGCAATAAATTCAGAAGACAATGCGCCTCGGAAACGTATTTGATAAGATCGCTCTACCAAATACGATTTAATCCAGTTCACAAAATATTGTGGAAATCCCATTAACTCAAGTTTAAATAAGATTAGATTGTGTGGTAGCTTATCAAATGCCTTACTAAAGTCAGTGTAAACACAATCGACCTGGTTACAAGAATCAATAGAATTTAAGCAGAATGTTGTAAAATCGAGAAGATTAGACACAGTGGATCTGCCATTCACAAAACCATGCTGACGAGTTGTTATGACTTCCCCACAGCGAATTTTCACCCGATCATACACCATCCGCTCAAAAAGTTTTGGAATCGATGAGAGCTTAGCGATAGGCCTATAGTTACTAACATCGTTCCTGCAACCCTTTTTAAAAATAGGACTTATAAATGATTTTTTCCAAAAAAGTGGAAAATAACTTTCGTTAATAGATTTATTGAATAATAAAGAAAGTGGTTGACTCAAAACGGAACCGCATTGTGTTAACACTGCGGCAAGAACACCGTCAGGTCCAGCACCAAACTCCTCATCGATCGATCTAATATACATTAAAATATCCTCTGGAGTGAAGGATATATGTTCCAAAGATACTCTGGGTTCGGAATTCATATATTCAAAGTACTCTCCATCAGGAGTAAAAGAATCTGAACAGAATGATTCTTTAAAAAGATTGGCGAATAGGCCACAAATTTTGACGGGATTGTCAGTAAATCCCTCAGGAGTTCTAAATGAAGAAGGAAATCCATCAGATTTCTTCTTTGTGTTTACGAATCCCCAAAATTTCTTTGGATCTGTCAATATTCTCAGCTTAACATTATCTAAATATTCGTGATATAATGTAGCTGAGCGATTTTCAAATTCCAGAAACAAACGTTTGTAAGTTTCTAGGTCGTTTGAGGCTAAGCTACAGACGTATTTCTTCCATGCCCTATTCCTGTTGTTGCGAAGAGTCTTTAAATCCTTTGTGTACCACGGGTACGCAGAATTCCTCGCAAATTTGAGACTATAAGGTACTGATTGAGAAAACACAGCAAAGAGTTCCATATAAAAAAAATGTATGGAGTCATCAAGGCAATTTACATTTATATATTCTAAAATTGCATTAAGTTTACCATGAAGCAACTGATTCAACTTCAAAAAGTCAACATTTTTAAAATTGAATTCATAAAGCTTATCTGCTGAATTAGAATTTACTATATTTGCTCTGTCGGATTTGTACCAAATACTCAATGGTGGATGATATTCATCAACAGTAGTTAGAGCATGAAAGGCCCTCTTAACAACAACATTGTTACTGTCTGTAGTTAAGACCAGGTCAAGAAGTCTTTCAAGACTATTATAAATACAACTCACTTGTTGTAAGTCTGAACATATATTATCAACAAATATATGTTCTTGGCGGGTCTTCGAATTAGATGCACAATAGTACGTATCATCGTCAGAAGAATGCCATTTTAAATCAGGTAGATTAAAATCGCCCAATAATAAAATGTCGTCATTAACGTCAAGTAAATCAATTATGTAATCTATGCACTCCGCAAGGCTTGCATAGACCTCTACACTACTCTTAGGAGGAACATATGCATTAATAACATATACATTAGAGTTACAATGTATAACTTTAACGCAAATTAGTTCAATATTAGAAGAGCAGGGAATGTCAACAATAAAACTGACAAAGCAGTTCCTCACAGCCAAAAGGACACCACCACCGACAGAAGAAATATTGTCAGTGTATCTGTCTTTTCTAAAAACTTGAAAACTATTGTCAAACAATTCCAAATCAGTAATGCTTCCGTTTAGCCACGTTTCTGTTAACGCGATAATATCCTCAGAGCAATTTTGAGTTGATAGAAATAAGCTCTGCGTCTTAGAACGTAGTCCCCTTACATTTTGATAGTAAAGGGACAGCCTATTTAGTTTTTTTGAGTCTGGCGGGCGGCTTGAGTCACCCTATTAGACTTATTTTTTGGCTTGAACTCAGTAACAAGAATATTATCGGCCCACAAATTAGATTTAAGAACAGTTGTAAAATCTTCGGCTGCAACTGTTAGAATAAAAGAAGCATGGGAAGGCTTATTACCAATTTTTTTGCATGAACAGAATGCATTTGAGTTCACTAACTTGGATTGCCTGACAAACGTCAATATATTTTCTATTGATGTGTCGGGCTGAAGACGTGAAATGAAAACATTTCTGGTCCTCGAAACTGCTCTTAAAGTCAAATGACTGTTAGGCGTAGTTGAAATCGTATTTGGGCTACTAGTCAATGGAGGAATAGAAGATGGTGTATGAGAAATCACCGTATTATTATATTCTGATGGCATTGCTGGGGGCTGCTCTGCCTTGGAAGGTCTGGAGGACGCCTTCCGACGCTTATTTTTGTTTTTGTTTTTGTTTTTCCTCTGTCTTTTAGAGCTTTTAAGGTCTTTTTCTGATGAAACTGACAAAATTCCGGAAGATGCAGTCATGGACGAAGGAACCGAAATGTTATCCTGAACAGTATTTTCATCAGAAACGCTGGTAATGGGTGCGGCACTAACTTCGCTGAAAAATGTAACAATTTCTCTGAAATTATTATTTAACAAGTTAAGACTTGTTTGGAGTTGACATCGTGCATTCAAGGGGCATAGACGTGCCGCCGAGAGCCCCTTGTTACATTTTAAAAGTCGTTTGTTTGTGTTCCGTCGTTATACATATATATTACCGTCGTGAATCTTGATGTTGTACTTTAAATGTCTATAGTTAAATAAAACTTTAAATAAAGGCTTTTTAATTGTTGATTAACCGCAAAGTGCAAAGAATAATATTAAAAAAATAATATATAATAAAAAACCCGTGTCTTCGTTTCATTTCGTTATGTGTTAAAATGTCCGTCGCCAAACGAGTGTTCCAACATTATTATAAAACAACAAACACAGCAAAAAAGATAAAGTTAAAAACAAAATAAATGCAATTAATCAATAAAAAATGTTAATAGTAAACTAAAATCCAAAAAATAATATATAATCGCAACAAACCAATAATAGACCAATCACAAACAAAACCAATAACAAACAATTAAATAAATTAAATTAAATAAATAGAATAAATGAACACAAAACTGATATAGTAACAACAACAACAAACACAGCAGAAACGAGTTTGCAGAGAGCTACCAGCAACAACAACCACAACAAAAGCTATGCTTTTTTTGCTAACCACGCGAGGGGCTTTTATATGCTCCTCGCCGCGTAAGTAATCGTTTTTTTCGTGTCCGTCAACTCCTCCATCCTCTCCAATTAGTTACGTCTGCGAGGGGGGTTGCACAGTGGGTTGATTTGTGCTGGAGCAAAGGCATAACACTTGCCTCAGTACATTTTTGCCTATGTCCGCTGTGTTTAATCTTTTTTGTGGAAGTAACTAATTACCTTATTACCCTTATTTGCTTGAGACTTGCATTGTGCCTAAATGTCGGGACATTTTCGCATAGACTTTTGCAATATCCGTGGACTGAGAGCGAATTTTTTCTCGGTCTATGCATATTGTGCTCTTTATAGGCCTCAAATAATGGCACTAAGTGAGACCCAGGTGACTGAGGACTCAGATCCACTGGATTTTCATATTCCTGGGTATCACTTACTGCCATTGTTTTCTTCGCATAGGGGCATCGCTCTTTTTATAAGAACAGATGTGGCATACCAGTTCGAGCGCGGTCTGAGCGTCACCGATCCGGAATTCAGCTCCATGTGGGTGAGGTTCAGAGTTCGTTCGCACTTGCTACATTTTTGTTTCGTGTATAGAAGTCCGAATTTAGGAAGAGAAGCCACTTTTAACAAATTGGACTCTCTCTCTGATTCGATTACGCACATTTTGGGGTTGTTTCCTGACAGCGAAATCGTTGTTGCCGGTGATTTCAATGTCCACAACTCGGCTTGGTTATGTCACTCAAGCCACACCACACCTGAAGGACAATATGTTGAGCTTTTTGCTGAATCAAACCAATTGATTCAACTAGTGAAGGAACCAACATTTTTCCCACGAAATGATTTGCAAAGCCATAATATCTTAGACCTTTTTCTGACTTCTCATCATGAAAAATATGATGTGAGTGTCAATGCACCTCTTGGTAATTCGGACCATTGTACCATCTCCGCTGTTTTTTCATATTCTGACCTTCGCACCTTTACGCCTAAAGCCCCGAAAAGGACTGCATGGTTTTATGAAAGAGCAAATTGGAATGCGTTAAATAATTTTTATCGCAACTTCAATTGGAAATTATGTTTCGCTGATAGAAATGTGAATGCCGCGGCTGTCATGGTACAAGAAATTATCTTATTGGGTATGCGGTTTTTTATCCCCAATAAGAAGAAAAGCATTAAACCAAAAGACCACTCATGGTTTAATGAGACTTGCAGGATTGCAGTCAGGTCCAAAGAGGAAGCCTATCAGAATTGGCGATCTGACAAGAATGCTGATACTAATAGACTTCGCATCGAGGCTAGGAATCGCTGTAACGCAATTTTAAAACGCGAAAAGTTTCTTCACGAAACTCGCATTAGAGAACAGGTTCTTCTCTGCCCTAAAGGGAGCAAAAACTTTTGGTCATTTGTTAAAAGAGTTAAAAATCAAACGTCTTCGTCGATTCCGACTCTTTTAAAAGATGACCAAATCTTCACTGACTCGGTTGATAAAGCGAACCTGTTGGCTGGATTGTTTGCACTCAATTCCACAATCTCGGATAGCAGTCAGCCACTGCCCTTTGTTGCGACTAGTTCTTCTTCAATGAAGGAGATATATTTTCGAACGAGAGCAGTCAAAAGAGTCCTTGCAAATCTTAACATAAACAAAGCCTCTGGTCCTGATGGCATACCACCAATTGTGCTTAAAACGTGTGCTTCTACACTGGCTCGGCCTTTGCGCAACCTTTTCAACATCTCATACAGGACAGGAGTATTTCCATCTTGTTGGAAGGTCGCAAATGTCCAGCCGATACCTAAAAAGGGCGATGCCATGAATCCTGCAAACTACCGACCCATTGCGATATGCTCTACGCTTTCCAAAGTTATGGAGAGCGTAATAAACTTCCACCTAATGAACTATCTGGAGCACAACGAATTGCTAAGTGACCGTCAATATGGTTTTCGTAGGGCTCGGTCTACTGGTGACCTTATGGCGTTCCTTACAGAAAAATGGAACCAATGCGTTCACCTGTTCGGTGAGAGCAGGGTTGTTGCTCTGGATATTTCAAAGGCGTTTGACCGAGTGTGGCATAAAGCACTCGTCTCCAAACTAATTGCATACGGTGCCGGTGGTAACTTTGCTCGGTGGATCACGTGCTTTCTTAAGGATAGAACTATTCGTGTCGTAATCGACGGCATTTCGTCCAGTGAGCACGCCATCAACGCAGGAGTACCGCAGGGTTCAGTTCTATCGCCAACTTTGTTTCTGGTTTTTATCAACGACCTTCTGTCGTTGACTCATAACCCAATTCATTCGTTTGCGGACGACAGCAGCATTTGTCATTCATATTTTTTCAAAAAACGCCCGAGTTCTTTGGAGATTGAGAGTAAGAGGCAAAATATGAATGACACACTTCTTAATGACTTGAAAAAAATCTCCGAGTGGGGTCTTGCTAATAGAGTAGAGTTTAATGCAAACAAGACCCAGTGTTGCCTGTTAACCCACAAGCGGATGAACTGTCCCTTAGCTCCCTTGAATATGAATGGTGTGGATCTTTTGGAGTCAGATGCTCTTGACGTTCTGGGCATGTCGATACAATCAGACCTTCGTTGGAATGATCACATTTTCCATGTGTCGAAAGAAGCGGCCAAGTGCCTAGGTTTCTTAAAACGGTGCAAGCGATACTTCACCCCATCTGATCTTCGAATGATCTATACCTCTTATATAAGGCCTAAAATGGAGTACAATTCGCACATTTGGGCAGGAGCTTCTAGATCTTATTTGGAGCTTCTGGACCGAATTCAAAGACGTGCGATATATATGATAGGATACGAAAATATTTTATCTCCCCTGAGTTCTCTTGGGCATCGGCGTAATGTTGGTTGCCTAAGCCTTTTGTATAGGTTCTACCATGGGCAATGTTCAAGAGAGGTACATGGCCTGACGCCACCAGTTCGTGTATTTCCTAGGTCTACTCGGGCAGCTTTCCAAGCCCATCCCTTTACCATTGCATCGGTGCCCAATAGAACCACGCATTACCGAGATAATTCGTTTTTTGGTCGCACAGTAAGATTGTGGAATAATCTCCCTGTGAGCGTGTTCCCCGGCAGTTTTGATCTGTGTCAGTTTAAAGCAAATCTTCACCGTCACTACTCCATCTTTCCACCCTCCAACTAACTATCACCCGTCTTCCGAATTAACGCAATGCTTTCGCATTTAAAGGGGGCATCCCCTGAGCGTTGGTTTAGACAAAAAAAAAAAAAAAAAAAAAAAAAAAAACAACACTAGATACGCTGACTGCACTACAAATAAACAAACACCGCACAAAGAGAAATTGAAAAATAATTAGGCAGACGAACAAGCACTGAATTTTAATATAAACAACAAAAACTATTGCAACTAATTATATATAAATAAAGACAATTATTAATAAATACTATTTAAATTAAATTGATTAAAAACATAGAAAACGTTTATTAAAAGATTTGTTGATACTTAACGTTTACAAGATTCAACAATACACAGTTATAAAATTCACTTATCACAGCAACACAACTAAAAAACCACCGATCACAACAAGAAGACGAGATCAACTGGAAGATACCAAAACAACCTTTCTTCTTTTTAGGAAGCTCACAAGTAAGGACTGGGCTCTAAAGCCAGCAACCAGTTTGAAGAAAATGAGGGCCGCTTTTCCATAATAATGATTTAAGAGCTTCTTAGGAGTGGCTCCTCGTGATAAAATGTCAGCTAGGTTAATCGGTATAAACGTAGTGCCATTGACAACCATTTGCTAGCGTCTGAATTTCACTCACTCTATTGGAAATAAACACATTTAGAAGGCTCTGCTTTTAGCCATGAGAGAACGATCGTAGAAGCCGACCAGCAATGAAAATCTCCATTAAAAATTCCATTAAATCTCCATTAAATTAAATTTTGATATTGAGTGCACGAAGCGTGCTAGCAGCGCAGCTGCAGTAAGATCTAGCTTGGGGACCGTGAGTACCTTTAGGGGAGCGACCTTTGACTTCGAACAAAGCAAGTTTGTTTTTGTTGCATCGCCGTGTTTTGCACAAATGCAGATACATATGCCATATGCTGACAAGCTGGCATCGCAGAATGCGTGTATTTCTAATACGGACACTGGCAGCACTGGCAAATTCAGAGCATAAATCTTTCCATTGCGAGTAAATCGATTGAGGAAGACTCTCGCCCCACACGAGGTTCTCTTTCCATAAATGTTGTATGAATATTTTTGCCTTTGTTATGATTGGGCCAATCAAACCAAGCGTGTCGTAAATTACAACTAAGGTACAACTAACGAAAGTACTGAGCGCTTTGTCACTCGTTTATGAGCTATTCAATATGAGCTATTGAAAATAAAAAATTATCTGTGCTGGGATCCCATCTAAGTCCGAGAGTTTTTGTTATTTCAGTACCATCATTAAATTTCAAAAGGGTTTCTCTATCCGTTTGTGGTATCTCTTTAAAAATTTTAGGTTCACTGGAACACCATTTTCGCAACTGAAAGCCAGCATTACCCAGCATTTTCGTAGTTTGTTTCAAAATGCAGTGCACTTCTTCTATAGAATCACCTCCTGATATTAAGTCATCTACATAAAAATCCCTGCGAGCAATTTTTAATGCAATTGGGAACTCGTGCTCCTCGCCTATGGCAAGCTGGTGCAAACTTCTAATAGCGACAAAGGTGGCAGACTTGGTGCCATAAGTAGCAGTGTCCAATTTATAAATCTTAATTTCATCAACAGAATTGTCCCTCCACAAAATACACTGAAGAAAATTGTTGGAATATGACATTCGTATGCATCGGTACATTATACAAATGTCACCGGTCAGAGCTATGGGGAATGATCGAAATCAAAGAAGAATGTCACATAACTTTGCTTGAATGGTAGGCCCAGCCACAAGGATATCATTTAAAGATAACGCAGAAGTTGTTATGGCTGAGCCATCGAATACCACACTCAACTTCGTTGAGGTACTATCTTCCTTAAATACGCAGTGGTGAGGCAAAAAATATGTGGACACTTTATCTTGCAAAGCAGAAACTAAAGTCATATGATTGAGTATGGAATATTCTTTTATGAAAGAAGAATACTGCATTTTTAGGTCAGGGCGACGCATGAGCCTCTTTTCCAAATTTTTAAAACGATGTAACGCTGCTTGAAACGAATCTCCAAGCTGATTAGTAGACCCTTTTATTGGCAAGCGTACTGAATATTCGCCTGATGGCAACCGACGACAATTTTTAGTGAAGTGCCTCTCGCACAACAGCTCCTCCTTTGTGGCTTTTGGTACCACGTCAATAACGTTCTCAATATCCCAAAACCTGCTGACTAATTCGTTAAGAGAAAGCTCACAACTTTCTTCTGACGGTATAGATTTTAGAGCAGAAACCAGACACGAAGAATTTTTTGAGCTTATTTGGCGGCCACCGCAAACTACCCAGCCTAGTTTTGTTTTTTGTAACAAAGGAAGATGTTAATTTAATCGGATTTGCCCAATACACATAAGCTCAAAATCTAGATCAGCGCCAATCAGGATATCGACTCGCTGTGATTTGTAAAAGAGGGGGTCAGCCAGAAGGATGTTTGCTGGAATATTCCAAGCAATGTTATTGAGAGAGCTGCTATGTTGGTCATTAGTAATCGTATGTACAACGACCACGGTAAATTGAGTGACATAATCAGTAACGCGAGAATGTATTGCAATGCAAATAGTTTCATTAGCAACGAAATCTGCATTTCTAATGCCCGAAATTATCGTTGACGATTTGTTTCTACAAAGCTGCAATTGACTTGCAAAGCGATTTGTTACAAAGTGCGCATGTAAGGCCGAATCTAGCACAGCTCTGCATAATATAAGCGAACTAACTTTATTCTTAACAAAGACAACAGCAGTGGCGAGGAAAATGAAACTCTCAGGCAGCGATGGATGTGAGTCAAGCTGATAAGACGACAAAAGTGTTCTGATTGCGAAGCGTGAGAAAGCAGCACCGTTTGTGTAGGCGGCGTTGTGGGCGAAGAGCACGATTGCAACGACGAATGTCATGTTTCCAGCAACGAATGGGTTCGATGCAGTTGCCGCGATAGCAGCTGAAGACGAAAATTCTGTGTTAAATTGTGTCAACGAGGGTTGCGCTGCAGCGCCCGACGTACCTCGATGTAGCAGAGAATTGTGCTTTGACGAGCAGTGATTACACGCTCCAGATTTGCAGGATTTTAAGACATGTCCGAACTTTAAGCAATTAAAGCATAACTTAAAAATTTTCGTTTGAATAAAGCGCTCATCAGGAGATAAATTTAAACACTGTGAGCAACGATTAATCGTGTGCCTCTGAGAGTTGCACATGGCACATTGTGTTGTTAGTAGTCGTAACTAATGACTTATTTATGTTCTTAAATCATTTATGAAATTCTTTCCCACCTGACTGCTATGAGTTTGAGTTACCATAGCATACTCCACTCTCTCCAGCATCTGGCATAGTTTCTCCAAGAATTTTTCCATCGATTCCCATGTCGGTATTATATTAAATGGCGTGTCTTCTTCCCATTTAGTTTGCGATCTTATATCCGATTTGCGAGAAATAAGGTGTATCAGCAATCAGCTATTTGGTCCTTTGTTCTCATTGTATATAAGGCTCGAAGATGTGCATTTCACTTGTCACTTAGCTCTCGCAGGTCTGCGACCGAACCATTATCTACGCCTTTCAAGTCGACTATCCCTTTTATATGAGCCTGAAAATTTAAAAATTTGTTATGAACTCTGTTTTTTAGTAAATTAAATCCAAAATTTCAGAAAGACGCGTGGTGGTTAAAGTTGTCCTTTCATTCAGCAACTTTTTAAGAAGGGACAAACTTTTCCCTTTGAAGAACGTTGGCTGTGAAGCAGCTTCATCAGCGACAAGTGGAGCCATTTTTATACAACATATATTTTGTTGAAAGTTGTCATACGGGCTTATGTGTACGGGTAGCGATAACTATTTACTTTATGCTGCTGCAAAACGCAACTCGAACGATTTTTGGCATTTACAGTTGGGCTGACAAAAACGAAATTTTGTCCCTGTTTTGTGCACGATAGCACCGAAGTTATAATGTGATAGTCCAACGATTACCGACTATCACGTCTGGGTCACCAAAATGTAAGCAACTTGCGTTTTAGCTGCACAAAAACGACGAACTTAAGAGAATACAATTTTATTTTGTGTTGCTTTGCTTAAATCCAAAAAGCAAGTGAGCGACAAAATGCATTTAGATATCATTACAAGTTATACATACGTTTTACAAAGCTTTTAATACAGTTAGAGATATTAATGATAACTGACAATGAGACAAGTATTTCAATAAGTTGTAAATAATGTATTAAATGAAAAAGTAAGATAATTTGTGGCTGCCATCTACTCTCGACAGTCTTAAATATGATGATTTCTGTTCGAAATTTATTCAACAATTTGTAATTGTATTTGTGTTTTTACTAACATTCCGATGCAGAACTAATAAGAATGGTATTGTCGATAATTATTGATTTTGTTTTCAAAAATTAACCGAACATACATTTTAACTGAATGAATTAAAAAATAATTAAGTTTTTTCCTATAATTCATTACCATAACATGAAACAACAATGAAAGTGCATTGCTATCTTAAGAAAAATCCTGCCACACTGAAGGACATTGGATATACTTTATTTTGAAGCCAAAAACTGTAGGGATATAACTTCATTTGCACGAAACACATTTTTTCTTGTAATTTAAAAAAAAATTCATACCATATTTCACAACAAACTTAACTGTAGGAGGTGCATAAGGTCCTTATCTATACATTGACATTGCTAACTCAAAATTTCCGAAATATGATTTAACGTGATTTGCACGCTTGCTCTTTAAATTATGTTCATAAGAAACAATATAAAGATTGCATAAAAAACAGATTATTAATGTTAAGCCTATTACCGAATTAAGTATATATTATTATACTTCAACCAAAGAGAAGAGTTATTTCTTTAAAGTAAAAAAATAAAGTAAAAACCTTAAAGTAAAACAAGATACTGGATAATGTTTATCATAAAAACTTAATTTTTTGACAGACTTTTGTTAATATAATGCCCATAATGCCATAATGCTGAAAATATCTAAGACTATAGAGTGAGTTAAAGTTTTTATTTTTTAAAAAAAGGGTCACGAAATTGAAATAAAATGCATGCAATAAAGTTCTATCTGTGATCAATAATGTTTTATTTCCATAAAGAACCAAATCACAATTTTTTCGCTTATTTTATTATTGATGTTTTGTTTTCTTTGCCTTTTATGCGAATTTTATCTTCAAATGCTTTACTTTAGTGTCAGCTCAGGCGTATGCCCGCGGGCATTCGTGCTTTTGTGCTTAAAGCTCTTCGGGTATGTATTCACTCGCCAATGGTAGCTCCTACGCTTCAGTGTACGTAAAAATCTCACGCACAGGTTCGTTTGTTTAGATTTGTTGCTGTAAACAGTGCTGATACCACTGAGCATACAACAGATAGAGAACTCAAACCATATAAAAATTTCAACCCAAATAAAATGTATGCAATGGCTCCTATGGTAAGGAGATTCACCACACCGACCTCTAATGTCAAAATGTATTTTAGCATTGCCAATTTTCTGTCTTATTGATACATGTGGGACAAATAATAAGACAGGGAATTATTTGTAGGATAAAAAGGATAATTCAGGACAAATGTTTTTATAATCAAATAAATCGCTGTTTAAAGCTTTGTTTTCAGTAAATTACTATTGCCCATTGATTTTTGTTTAGCTTTTTGTGTTGTTAATTTTTTAGTGGGTAGAGTGTGTGGCTCATACGCCAGAGAACCCAGGTTGAAAACCCATCTGACACAGAATGTTTTTTCAATTGGATTAGTTTTTCTATTCGGCCGTCACCTCTCCGCAGACAATGGCAAAACTCAGAGAGTAAAAACTGCCAAGAAAAGCTTCTTGAGAACATAAGCCGTTCGGAGTCGGCATAGAACATGTAGGTCCAGTTCTCGATCATTTGTGTTCAAACATTTCACAACACACACAACACAATTGATCATAAGAAGCTCAATTAAAGTATTTTCAAGGGCAGAAATGGCCATTCCGTTTTTTTTTTTTTTGTTTTTTTCGTCCACCATAAATGCACTACATAATTTTTTTATTGCCATAAGACAAAGAAACTGTTGAACATAAATTAAAAATTTGTTTTTGAAAATTATCACATTGCTTTTATATAATTTTTTTAGTCTTTTCTGTGTTTCATGTTATATGACAGATGGCAGAACTTCTTTTTGACTTTATCAAATATATTGAAATTAACTATAAATACCTACATATTTACATAATCTAAGTTAGCATTTATCATGACACCCTGACTAGCTAACTTTGCCTTTTCACCGAAAATTATGCACGCGCATCCGCTCCAAATCATTTTTGCAGCGTAAGCGTCTGCCTTCCGCTTAAGTACGAAATTGCTGAAGGTAGAAAAAAATGCTTACTCCGTGTTCACGAAAACCTAAACATAAAACAACACCAACGACAACAACAATAGCAACAGCAATAATAGCAGATGTAACAAATAAAAAACAACAAAAACAACAACAAGAGCAACAGCAACAATAACAGGAGAACACTTTCTTCTACCGAAGAGCATTATGCAGTGAACGAAAAAGAACTCTTAGCCATAGTTTGGTCTTTGAAAAAACTTCGAAATTATTTATATGCTGTGAGGCATTTGAACATTTTTACTGATCAAAAGCCGTTAACTTTCGCAATATCAGACAGAAATCCAAACACAAAAATTAAAAGATGGAGTGCTTCCATAGAAGAATTTTCGCCAAATTTTTTCTACAAGCCAGGAAAAGAGAATTTTGTCGCAGATGCTGTATCTAGACAACACGCTATCATGCTAGAAGAGCTCCCTGTCGCAAGCGAAGGAATTATGCATAGTGAAGAGTCGCTAACTAAAACCATAGTAACTGTACAAAATCCTCTTAACTGTTTTAGATACCAGCTTGTCATCCGCAACGTCAATGAAACTGGAAAGACGACTAAAATAATATTTAGATCAAGATTTAGGCATACAATAACATATGTAAGTCTGAATGACCTATGTGTAAATCTCAGAGAGGTAATAAACCCAAATTTTACCAACGCAATACATTGTGAACTGCCAATTTTAGCGCAAATACAGAATAAGCTGTTAACAACTTTTCCTTCCGTCAAGTTTTGCTATGCAAAAACATTAGTCTTAGATATTCCTAACCAAAATGATCAAACAGATATAGTAGTAACGGAACACAATAGAGCTCACCGCGGTGCACGGGAGAATATGCAACAAATTCTCAAAGATTATTATTTCCCTGAACTCAGAAAAATAATAAAAGAAACAATATCAACATGCAAAATCTGCAGGGAGGCAAAATATCAAAGGCACTCAAGTAAGATCGAGATAGCAGAAACACCCATACCCTCCTACCCAAGCGAAATACTACACATCGACATCTACTCAACGGACAAACAACATTTCCTCACCCTTTTAGACAAATTTGCTAAGTACGCAATAGTCAGTCCTATTAAATCTCGAGCAACATTAGACATTAAACAACCACTAATCAATACGATAAGTTTCTTCAAAGATACCAAGACAATAGTTTGCGATAACGAAAGATCCTTGAATTCTGAAACCATTAAAACCATGCTTAAAAACAACTTCAAAATTACCGTATTTACTACACCCCCCCTTTCATTCCACAAGTAATGGCCAAGTAGAAAGGTTTCACAGCACTCTTACCGAAATAGCCAGATGTACTAAGTTAGAGGAAAATATTTCTGGCACTCCTGAACTTATTTCATTAGCAACTGCAAAATATAATAGAACTATTCACTCCGTTACGGGGTACAGACCAATAGAAATAATACATTCAACACCAACAACATTAATAAACGAAGTAATAAAAAAAATTGCCAAGACACAGAATGAAAATTTAAAATACCATAATAAGAGTCGAAAAAAACAAACTTACAAACCAGGCGATGAGGTACATGTCAGAACAAGCAAACGAATCGGAAACAAATTCACAAAATTATTCATAGAAAAACAGATTCAAAAAGACTTAGGTACTACAGTTCTTATTAACGGCAGAATAGTGCATAAAGATATCTTAAGATGCATAAAGATAAACTACTTCATTATAGAGTCTCACTGATATTCATTGGTTCTTCCCTTGGAAAGCTACTGGACTACTCAGACTCATTCTACATTCCAATTTCCAGTGGAAAAATAGCAGTTTATAGCAAATTTAGCTCCATGGTACACCGAACATACCTCTCAGCGTACAAGGCAATTGTGGACGAAAACGAAAAACTCATAAATATATTTCCAATATCGCCAGAAAAAAAACTCTTGCAAGCTGATAACGATCAAATCTCTCGCCTCCTCGAGTCACTACAAACCCATCATAGACATGCGAGAAGCTTAAATTTTATAGAAACCACATTAAAAGTAATAGCTGGAACCCCAGACTTTGACGACTTTAATGAACTTAAAAATAAACAAGGGAATTTAATAGAATCGCATGAGAGACAAATTAACAAAAACACAAACATACAGAATCAGATAAACAAGATGACTGCCACAATTAACAAATTACTTAACAGCACGAAAACACAAACACCTAACACAGGACACCTTGACGAACTGATACTAGGCAGAAATAGAGCAATAATAATTGATTTAAATAATGTTATGTATGCAATAATCTTAGGAAAAATTAAATTAGTAAGCCCCACATTAATTGATAGTAATGAAATTGAGCAAATTATTAGAACAGAAAAGTTTATGGATATCTCTGTTAATGATATTATAAGTAATTCTAAGGTAAAAATCTTTCAAAACGATGAAGAAATACTGTTTTTATTAAAATATCCAGTAATCCAAGAAATTTAGAAAACTAATGTTATATCCTGTAGTTCATAATAAGTCTGTTTTATTGTTAGAAACAAACATAATAGCCAAATGTAAAAACTAAATGATTCCAATGAAGAACTGTAACAGCGCTGTACTAACAACATTCTGCGAACCTAGTACGGAAAGTCCTTGTGTGGAACAGCTAATGAACAACTATATAGTATGGTAGTGAGTGGTTGCCGTCACTCTGAATGTTCACGGTGTTTCTTCTATCGGACTGTCTTGTTCTGAAAATATTCTGAGCAGGGATAATAAATGGTGGTTACCTTCAAGTTAGCTAAGAAGTCCACATGTCCTGAATGCCGGAGAATATCTTGGAATACCCAAACATGTTGTGTGATGCATATTGTCATTTAAGCAGGATTACTTCTGAAGTTGCTTGCTTGGATGGACCTTCTTCTGTAGATCATGACGTTTGTATGACATCCTCCATGTATAAATTAGGTAATGGTTCTTCAGGTAGTTGGATCACGTGCTCTCGCATCCCCGGACGTACTGGCTCACCTCTCGGTACATGCCGGGCTAATAGTACCGGTTGGCCAACCGATTAATGGTCTTTCGGATGCCTAAATGTCCGGCGGTGGGTGCATCGTGGTATTCCTGTAGTATGGTGCAATGCATTGGTTTTGGCACGCACAATTTCCAGGGCGCGCTGTCTTCGTCGCTCACCTGTCGAGGGATGTGGCGATATAGGTTGCAGCCATCGATCAAATAGTTTGCCTACTTGCTAGGGTTTTCCTTGACTTCAGCGGTTTTCTTTTGGAGCCAGACACATGGTTGTGTGGATTCGTTGACCATGGTGACCTGCATACATCCTTCTTGCGGCTGTCGTGAAAGGGCGTCTGCGACGACATTGAGCTTACCCCTTCGATATTGTACATCGAAGTTGAACTGCTGCAGTTCCAGCGCCCACCTCGCGATCCGGCCAGATGGACTCTCAATGGAGTTGAGCCACTTTAATGAGAGATGGTCTGTGATGACCGTGAATCGGTATCCCTCTAGGTAGGGTCTCATCTTCCGCACTCCCCAGATAATGGCCAGGCACTCCTTCTCCGTCGGCGAGTAGTTTTTCTTCGCGGAGTTCAGGTGTCGGCTGGCGTATGCTATGACCCGTTCTTGCCCATCGATGTCATGGGTGAGTACTGCTCTAACTCCGTAGTCGCTGGCATCGGTCTGCAATGTAAACCTCTGCGTGAAGTCGGGGCAACTAAGTATAGGTGCTTCTGTTAGCCTGGTCTTGAGAAGATTGAATGCTTGTTGTTGCTCGTCGGTCCATCTCCAATGCTTGCCCGTCTTGAGGAGGGCTGTCAAGGGTGCGACAATTTTTGCGAAGACTGGCACAAATCGTCGGTACCAGGACGCTATACCTAGGCAGCGTCTTACTTCGCGCAGGTTGGTGGGAGCTGGCAGACTGTGGATGGCCGAGATCTTGTCGAGGTCTGTGTGTATGCCCTGATCGCTCACCACATGCCACAGATACGTAAGCTCCTTCTTAAAAAACTCGAATTTTTCCTTGTTGATGCGGAGGTTTGCGGCTCGGAGTCTGCGGAAAACTTCGCGCAAGTTTTCCGTGTTCTCCCAGTGTCCTACCAGTGACGATTATGTCGTCCAGATATGCGAAAGCGTGAGGCTCCATCTCCGGCCCAATGACTTGGGTCCAAAGCCCTCTGGAAGGTGGCTGGCGCTGAGTGAAGGCCAAATGGCATGACCCTCCATTGGAACAGTCCTCTACCGGGAACAGTAAAAGCAGTATATGGTCGACTATTCTTTTCCACTGCGATTTGCCAATAACCATTCTTTAGGTCCAGACTGCTGATAAATCTGGTATTCCGTAGGCGGTCGAGGATATGTTGGATCCTGGGTAGCGGGTATGCGTCTGGAACTGACTTAGCGTTGAGCGTTGAGGACTATGGGCGCACTGTGCGGGCTGTTTGACGGCTCGATACATCCCTGCCTGAGTAACTCGTCTACCTCGTCATTTATGATTTGCTGCATTGCTGGGTTCTTCGGGTAGTATCGTTGCTTGATCGGTTGATCATCACGCATATTGATCTTGTGCGTGGTGATATTTGATACTCCCGTCATCCCGTCAAATTTTTGTAGCTCCTGTTTCAAAAATACTTTGATCTTATCTTCTTCGATACGGCTCGGTGAGCTCGTAGTGGGTGGTCGATGGTTCGCTGTATTTGACGCCTGGTGTAGTACTTGTTTGTCGGTCCTTTGTGTCGTCGCCTCGATTTGGTGTGGCGCACTGCCTGTAAGCGACCGTGGGGAGTCTTCCTCTGATTTTCCTGGTTCCTCATGATGCTGGACATAACATGTTGTGGGTTGAATTGGTTGTGGTTCGGTGCATGCTGCGCTGTTCTTTACCGTTGGCTTTGTGGTTGGTCGAGATGCAGAGTGGTCTCGCTGTCTGTATGTGATCTGTGTAGGTGGCTTTGCGTGGGTAAATGGGACATTCAGTTGTCCGCTTGTGGTTCCCTCGTGACTGTGAACTGCTGTGCCTGGATTTGCGTGAGATGGGATCTTGTTGTATGTGGTAGTCTTGATCGGTGCGGGGCTTAGTTTTGATGTGACCGCAGGGTCTTTTAGTGTGATAGTCTGCCCACTCACGCTAAGGGTGGTACCAATTTGTTGTAGAAAATTGATCCCCATGATTAGGTCATCAACCGTGTCAGGCAGCACCAGGAATGTGACTTCGCATATATTGTTGCCGAGCTGAATGGGGATCTTCAAACTCTCCGTGATTGTTCTCGACGTACCGTCTGCTAATCGGATCGGTTCGTTGACTGGCAGGATATTGTGTGGTGCCCCTACCTCGTTTACAATGAGGTCCGGGTGGCACCTGTGTCAATCGTGGCATCGAATAACTTGCTACCCATGGCAATGGTGGCCTTAATTCGATGTTCTTCTAATCCTAGTGGTATCGTTGGGTAGGATGACCGTTGTCCCCTGGATGCTCGGGTTCTCTCTTTTGCTGGGTAGAGGCAACAGTCTAGAGTGCGACGGTTTCGTTGACCGCAATGCCAACAAAAGAAAACGCGTGGATTTGTGCATTGGTCGGAACTGTGCCCCTTTTGTGTGCAACGCTTGCACGGTAGGGTGCTGGCTTGTTGGTCCTTCTCCTGCCCCTGTACCGCGGTGGCTGCAGTGTTGGTAGATTTGCGTGCGACGGTTGTCGGTGTGAGTATAGTAGGGGCAGCCTTGGAGTTTAGTTCTACCTGCTGGCTGACGTCTACTTTGCTTGGGGCGGTGATTAGCCTTAGAACGGTATGGATGGCCCAGAGTACGGCAATGAATGCGGCATTTTTGGCCCTAGTGGCCCAGCGCGACACTGTGGAGTTTATAATGTATTTGATGCCCCACTTCCGGACGTGATCGCTGGCAGTAGGATACTTGAGAGTTCTGATTGGATCGGTTCTGTAGAAAGGTACCTCCTGGTGATATGCGTTGTAGTGGGCTGGTTTCCCGGTACTAGATACTTTCTGCTGCATTGCGTCATTCGTATTATTGTTGCTGTGTGGGATCGATGGTGACACGGCTCTCGTGTGCTTAACTTCTAATTCGAGGAGCCGTTTCACGTCTTCGTCTGCAAGTTTGCCGTCGTTGATGTGCGCTGCGAGCCTCTTTCGCAGCTCTTCAACAGTGCCGACTTCTTCGAGATGGAACTCTCTTATGTACGTAAGGAGCTCTTCTTTGCGTAGGCTATATACCCAGGACGTTTTGAGGGTATTCATTGTGACGTACTGGCGATGACGATTTCCTGTTGACTGTCTTGTTGAATTCGATTGGTATGTTTTTTTTTTTCCGTTAATGTATATTTTGTAATAGTTTTATTTGTGCTTCAATTAATGGCTTTGAAGCGCTGTCGTTGGCTTGGGCTTTGTCTGTAAAAGCCGGATGATTAATAGTTTCGTTTGTTTCCTGATTTCCTATGATTTTTGTTCGTTGTAGATATAAATTTTTTTTCGTTGCTTTGCTTTGCTGATGATTAAATTTTTTTTCATTTGCTTTGCTTTGCTTTGCTGATGATTAGGTTGATGATTGATTTTTTTCTTTCTTTGCTTTGCTTTGCTGATGATTAGGTTTTTATTCGTTTTTTTTTTCTTTGCTTTGCTGATGATTAGATTGATTTTTTTTTTTTTTTTTATTTCTTTGCTTTGCTTTGCTAGTATGATGATTGGATTTTTATTCTCTTTTTTTTCCTTTGCTTTGCTATGATCGGACTCTGCGATGTTGGCCCGCAGGGTCCCTGCTCGGGCGCCACTTGTAACGAACCCCTGGGTCGTTACAACCTTTTCAGCTGAGGTATCCTCAGCGGCTGTCCAGGGTCCTTACAAGACGATCTATGGGGTTTTGTAGATCGCTTGACCTTGTTGGAAGGTCCTTTGTTCTTCTTCTATTTTTTGTTCGATGCGGTGGATGTCGATGTTGTGGACGTTATACTTGTCCAGCGGTTCCCTTTTGGGGCTCTTCACGAAAGGTTGCTTTGTATATTTGTCTTCACAGATTGGCTAGTGCAGGTGACCTCTGCGATGGTGAAGGTGCCCTTGGTGATCACTGCTGGTGCTTCTGACGTGACTGTACCTTGCTAAGCGGTACTCTCCGTTATTCGTTGCTTGCTCTATATCGGTTGGTGGCGTGATGCGTAATTATTGCCGTACCTCTTCTTTAGTTGTCGTGTGTGTGTGTGTGTGTTTTAATAACGTGTTGACCTTGAATTCCTAGTAGCGCTCCGCTGGCATTGCTTCGTTCGGAGGTGCGTTTCACTCGTTGAGAGCGGAGGTGAGCGATTCAACTCAAGGTAGGGGAAATACTCTGAAGGTGAGTATCTCGTTGAGAGCGAGGGTGAGAAAGACAACTCAAAGAAAGGGGAAGGCAATGATACTCGTTGAGAGCAGTGCTGAACAGAGATCTGCAGCAAGTCATTATAAACATAGTTGACTCGAGTATATACGCATTAATTTGGCTTCTACTTCATATTCAGACTTATCAGAAATGTTGAAGCATTCATAACACGCAACTTATATCCAATGCTTCAAGAGTCATACTCTGACTCACAGTCGAACGTAGTCGGTATGATTCTAACTTCATTTTAATAAGTACAACATGTTGTGAACAACATGCACAAGCACTTCAAAGGAATGATGTGTTTTTCAGGGTTACCAGCTCTGGTATAAATTAAGAATTTTAGTTTGATAAATGCTATTATTGAATTGTTCTTATGCTATTGACTATATGGTAACACTTCCTATAACGGTACGAAATGAAGGTCAACGCTTCTGTTTTATTATAATTTGTTGAAGTGAAGTGTGTCTCATTTTTTAAACGGAACAAAGCTAAATAAGTAAGTTAATAAATTATTATATGCTGATTTATCATATTTAAATAATGTATTTTCTTTTTTTTATGTGAATATACGTGAAGTTACTTATATAATTATTTTGCTGAATTTAAATAAACAAACTTTATTAAATTGAAATTTATTTTTATTATTTGTTTTGGAGAAGTTCCCTTTATATACAAGGTGTGTTATTTTACTTTTACACCATTTCGTGAAACGCACAGCGAAATTCTATAAAAAAGTGTTTACTGCATCTTAAAATCCTATTAAATGTATTTCGTTATAAAAAATTCTATGGTAACCCTGCTTCTCTTCTAACAGCGAGCGTAAGTTCAAAAACAGCCACTGCGTTTGACTGGAAAAATTCGCACGCATTCCTAATGAACTATGGGACTTTAGCTTGAGCTATGAGTACTTTGTTTGAGCTAGGGTTTTTCGGTATGATTTATAACAAGTTCTTTGATGTTGCAGAGTATTTGGTAGACTTTGATGTTCGATTGACGAATCAAACATTGAACTATGATTTTCTTTCTGTAGCAAGAGTGCTTCGAGTAGTAGTGGTGGTTTTTGTTTGAAGTGCACGCACTACAACTCGGTTTTGCATGAATCACTTTAAGTCGCAAAAACGTGACTCGTTGCAGATCTCTGGTGCTGAATGTGGCAGCTGAGCGTGACCGATTGGCCTCATGCCTTAGTGACACAACTCAAGGGGGGTGGATACGGTAAAAGCGAGTAGCTCGTTGAGAGCAGTGGTGAGTGTGGCAACTGAGCGTGACCGATTGGCCTCATGCCTCAGTGACACGACTCGAGCGGAGAGATATAGGAACGGGAGCAAGGCACGTCCAGATGGTCTGCTAGCAACAGCCAGACTAAATTCCGAGAAAAAAATAAACTGCTTGGCTACTTCGAAGTGAAAGACGTCCGTTCGGTTCTGAAGCTCGAATACAACTCAATTTTATTTAATTCTTCAACTTATGACTAAGTGCTGGCTGCTGCTAGTGGTGCACATAAAATACATTTTATAATGGCTTAAGTACTATAGTATGGTAATATGCAATAAGTAGTAGGTACTAGTAGTACAAATGTCTTAACGCAACGTCTTGTATGTTTAACGTAACGTGTTGTATGTTTAAACAAGAATATTATATGCACAAATATAAAATATAAAATATTCAATTCATTATCTTATTAATAAATACAGTAATTCACATGTTGCTTACTTATCTTTAGTTCTGATGGCGCTATGCTGTATAGCTTGTGGTGTATGTCGCTTGGTTTGTTATATGTGTGATGCCGGTACGCTAGGCTGCGGCGCGTATGAATAATGTGTGGGCCTATTTGTCTGGGAAATAGGTTAGTCACACATCTTTAATGTTTGATGAAAAAAAGGAGTGAAGTTTTTGATAGAAAACTTTAAGAAAACTTTGAAAGACTTAAATCAGCGGTGTTCATTTTGCATTCCTGCAGGGAAGCAGACATCTTTGAAGCGAACTCCTGAGTATTAAAATGTAAGCTACGATAAAGTTCTTTATCCTGAAAAAATAAAAATTGAATTTAACAAAATAATGGACATCTTCTGACTCAATTTGACCAGGTCTGTCAGCCTGTCCGTCCTCTTGTATGTTGTCAGTGGTCACATTAAAATAGCTGCGTTCCTTTTGCTATTATCTAATTTATATTTATTTAATTTACTACATTGTAGCGAAAGGGCAATAATGTTCACCATTAAAATACTGAATTTGACTCTAAGAATCAAGAGTGCCCTATTTCACTTTGAGCTCTTCTTCTTTCCTGTTGCTCCTTGTGAAGCATACACTCCAAGTAATAAGCACTATTGCGACAAATGTGTACATTTAACTGTTAATAAACGGTTGCAGCAAAGTATTTGTAATGAAAATAAATCTTCATTTCAACCATTTTTTTGTTGTAGGAGCAACAATGTCGCTTTTCACAGAACAGTGTTAAAAAATGTTAAATAATTAATATTATTAATAATTTCTTGACTGAAATTATTTTTTGAAGTTTCAACAATTTTCATAATTAAATCATAATCATCATAATCAATCATAATTAAAAACAGTGTTGTTGCTGTTGAACTTTTGGTGCACAAAAACTATGTGATGTGTAGCCAAATGGGTGAGCAGCTTCTGGGGGACCGAGATCGACCGCTGCAGTCCAAATAAGTACAAAATGTTTTTAAATAAATAAATATATCATTGAATTAAATATAGTAAAAAAATATGTAAATTAGTTACATAATAAGAAATAAAAAATATTAAAACAAATACTTTTTTGTACAGAATGCCATTTTCAAATTTTTTTTACTTAAGCGACGAAAATTGTCTGTCCACTTTTGTGACCACTTTTGCACAGTTCATTAAAATACGTACAGTGGTTGGGTACGAAATGACAAACAAAAGTTGTTTGCATTAGGTACAAAGTTGTTCGCATAACTACTTTCGTTAATGACTATAGGGTGGAGTGGGCCGATTTTTGTAATTTTTTTTTTTACAGTGGTTTTCCATTAGAAGACAAAAATATAAAACCCGTGGCTTTTTTTTAACGTATACTCCCCCAATTTTGGCCCCTTTTTTTAAAAATTAGTTGTGTGTGAATTTTCGTTTAGAGGACAAAAAAAATGTCACGGAGTAATTTTATTTTATCCACCATTTAATATGAAACGCCACATGTTCAGGGGCGGATTTAGGTGGGGCTTGGAGGGGCTGCAGCCCCCGGCCCCGAGCAGGAAGGGACCCCGAAGGCGCTGCTCTCAAAATGTCTAATTTGGTTTTTTGAATGCATTTTTCGATCAAGGAACAAAATTTGCATTTTCCTTAAATTTTGTTCCTTATTATTTATTTTATTTATTTATTTATTTATTAAAATATTATTTATTTATTATCTATTATAGCAAAAGCATGCAATAAAAAAAAGTGCCATTTAAGGATATGAAAATCATACCCCGTCGCGTGATAGTTTAATACACTAACCAGCAATCCAAAAACCTTCGAAAATCAAAGTTGGTTACATTAGCAACTATTCAAACCAAAAAAAACATAAAAATAGCAGAAAACAATGTTTCTTCTACTTACTACACGTTGTCATACGCATGGTTAAATAGGTGTTTTTGTTGATGTGAAAGCTTTGTTGTTTTTTTTTTCTTTTGCATAATGGAAAAGAAAAATTAACATTATTGAGATAATGCGACATTAATGCGTAATGCGGCCAATACACGCTGCGACCAAAACAAAGCTGGAAATGTAACCTGCCACATTTTGCCACACACGCTGGGAGGGTTGCAGTAACCAGCCTTGCCTGCGACCAAAATATTAAATGATTTTAATACTGACGTAACCTGAGTTGCAAACGTCAATGAGTTGCGTAACTTCGACACACACGCTATGACTTCATTCTGATAAACGTCAAAAACGTGTATGGGCCGCATAAGTGTTAATATTATTATTATTAAAGGATCCGAGCTGAATGATCTGTCCATAAGTAGGCTCCTGTCGATTTAAGCCCCAGGCCCCACTATGTGTTAATCCAGCGCTGCACATGTCTTCTTTTTTGCCCTCTATTAAAAAAGCCGACTTAAAAAAAAATTGCAAATAACTGCCCACCCTAGTGTGGGACCATAGATTTGATAAAAATGGTTAAAGGAAATACATAATTTTTGTTTTGAAACTCGCAAAATCCAAACTTTCTTCCTTTTGATTATTAATCATATTTTTCAATAGAAAATCAGAAAATAATACAGTAAAAAAGAAACGAAAATACAAAAAGATATAGAACACGTATCATAAAATCTAAGTGTTGGCCGTCTGTTTGGTTTGAAATGTTTTTCTTTATAAATATTTTACCTTCTTAAACATTAGGCACATGCCATGGTTTTTTAATTTTAATCCTGCATCATCATCTTGGGCCTTTTAGATTAATTCAAATTAAAATAGACTAAGCACCTTAAATTTAATTCACAGAAATAAAATTAATCTTTATATAAAACTTTAGATACGAGATTTATTATTTATTGAAACAAATCACGTTACAATTAGTGTGTAGGAATAAAATAGAAAATGATTGTGTAGAACCTGCGAAAGATATTTATTTCAAAATAAAAAAAATATATATATATCAGAGTGATAAAACATTTTCAAACCAAGGATTTGCGGTGATAAACATGCGACCAGCTTGTCGCCGTTCTACATGTCCAACACAACGAATCTGGGTTTATTTATCTAAAAAATGATTTAAAAAATGTGTGCCGCTCTTGCGACCAGCTTTCCGCTGTTCAACAAGAACTGCACATAGAACAACAACGACAACAACACACCGACAAGGCAAGCGACCAGCTTGACGCTGTTCAGCTTACCGAGCCAATGCATTGCCGCTAGAGCCAAACCTTAATTTACCTAGTCCCAAGGAGCGTCGCACAACAAATGATGCGATAATATGTTTGATCACTCTTATATATTGTCAAAGCTTTCAGGCGTTAAGCTTACGCCAGTGAAGTGAAGTTGGTTTTTTTTTTAAGTTAAAGCTTTTTGAGAATAAATGTGAAGTTAGTGGCAATGGTTCAATAAATAAATTTGATTTGATTAGTAGTTGCTGCTACAGATTAACAGATGGCACTGCTACAGTCTAACAGATGGCACTGCTACAGACTCCCCCTTTGGCGTGCGGGTGTCGCCCCTTCGCTAGCACGACAACACCTTAGAAAAACTTCTTTCGTAGTCGGCCTCGTCTCTTTATGGGATGCACTGGAACAGGAGTATCATCTTTATTGGAACCTCTGTATGGGGTGAGTGCTGACGCATGATAAGATCCCAATGGTGTGTCCAAATCGTCAGGAGACGCGATTTCATACATTGTTGACCCAACCTTTCTTATGATGACATACGGCCCATCTCGCTTTGGTACGAATTTGGAAGTTACGCCCTTTGATCCTTGACTTAAAACATGTGTAGTAACTAAAACTTTAGTACCAATATCGAAGTTTGGTTGAGGCTGTCTATGAAGATCTGCTTGAATTTTATTCTTATCTTGCATACGTTGCTCATTTTCCCTAGCTGTCATAAATGAGTCAACCAGTTGTCTCAGATACGGTGTGATTTGTGGAATGAACGTCTCTCTCTCAATAATGTCTCTGACATCATGCTGGACATAATCAAGTGTGCGTAATTCTCTTCCGAATGTTAAATAGGCGGGCGAGAATCCTGTGCTTTGACATTTAGCTGTGTTCAGGGCAAAACGGATAGCTGCTAAATTATTGCACCAGGTAGTATGATCTTGTTGCACCAATATGGCTAATTGGGCTTTGAGATCTCGATTTCGACGCTCTACAGGATTGGCTTCGGGGTGATAGACGGGCGTGAATTGTTGATCGATTCCGAGGCAAAAGGAAACTTTTTGTATAATCGCTGAAATGAATTGTACTCCATTATCTGACTTAATGCGTCTGGGTATACCAAAACGGAGGAACACTTCCTCGATAAGCAACTTAGCGCATGCTTCTACCGTTGCTTCTTTCATAGGGAATATCTCGGTCCATCGGCTCGCAACATCTTCGATAATGAATATCCATTGGTATTCAACATTACTACGTGGAAGTGGTCCAAATAAATCGACTGCAACCACTTCGAACCGCTGTCTGCTACTAGTTGTTTGAAGAAGCCCATATGGCTTCATATTGCTGGCTTTGAAACGTTGACACTCAATGCAGGTTTTAACATGCTTTCGGATTTCAGCCCTCATACCAGGCCAACTATATCTTGCCGCGATTCTTGCAATTGTCCTTTCTTCCCCGTAGTGCCCCGCTGTGCTTTCATCATGATAGTGCCGCAGAATTTTCTCTCTCTCTTGAACTGTAACGACATATTGGGCATCATCTAGATCATCGTTACTATAACAATACAAAATTCCATCGTTCATGAGGTATCCTCTTTTGATCCATCGATTAATATTTTCGTCTGAAGATTCTAATGAGTGTATAATCTCCTTGAGCTTGTCGTCTTTCAATTGTTCTTCGCGTAATTCCAGTATACTTTTCTTTGGAAAGTCAATTTGAATCGAGAGTATGCTTTTCACCGGTTCTGTATCCTCATGAGGAGGTGGGCGAGAGAGCATATCAGCTACCGCATTTGTTTTACCTGGCACATACTCGATTCTAAAATTAAATTGTTGTAGCTGCAATGCCCATCGGGCTAGGCGTCCTGAAGGTGTTTTCAGTGTGAGTAACCATTTAAGGGGTTGATGGTCAGTCATAAGAATTATTTCTTCTCCCTCAATGTAGCCTCTAAGCTTTGCGCAGGCCCACACGATAGCAAGAGCTTCGCGTTCCGTAGTAGAGTAGTTGGTTTCTGCTTTCGTGAGCAAACGGCTTGCATACTCTATTGGATGCTCACGTTCTCCCTCCCCCTGGAGTAGAACTGCTCCAAGTGCATAGGCACTGGCATCTGTTTTTATGATAAACGGCTTGTTGTCTTCGGCTTGCTTCAGTATTGGCGCTGACACCAGCTTTTCTGTTAGAGTTTTATATGCAACCCGTTGATCCTCTTCCCATTTCCATTTAGCATTTTTCTTCGTTAGTTCTGTCAATGGCTTACCAATTTTAGAGTAACCTTCGATGAAACGTCGATACCAGGAGCACGTCTGAATGAACGATATAACCTCCTTCACGTTTTTAGGTTCCTTTCTTTGACATATTGCTAGCGTTTTTTCGGGATCGGCACTAATGCCACTCTTAGTGAGGATATGTCCCAAGTATTTGACCTGTGGACAGCAAAAATGGCATTTTGAGTTGTTTGCTCTTAGCATGTAAGAACTTAATCTCTTGAAAACAATATCTAAATCTTTCAAATGGTTTTCAAACGACGATGAACAAATAATGAGATCATCAAGATAAATTAAAAGATTTATTTGCTGAATACCCGACTTAAACCTATCCATTAAACGTTGAAACGTCGCCGGTGCATTTCTTAAGCCAAATGGCATTCGTCTAAAACTATATGTTCCAAAAGGAGTAATAAAACAAGTCTTCATGTAATCTTTATCTGAAACTTTTATTTGATAATAACCAGATTGTAGATCTACAGTGCTCATAAAAGTGGTTGTTTTTGCAGTGTGCAGCAGATCATCTATCCGTGGTAACGGGTACTTGTCTGGAATGGTAATGGCATTAAGCTTACGGTAATCTATGCAGACTCTTACTCCACCGTCTTTCTTCGGTACCATGACGACAGGTGATGTCCATGCAGATTCGCTTTCTTCGATGATGTTGTTTTCGAGCATTTTGTCCACTTCTTCCTTCAGCTCTCGTGTTTTAGCGAATGACATTCGATAAGGAGGTGATGATATGGGCTCATGTTCAGCCGTATTTATTTTATGCTCTGCGTACGGAGTTGGCTCTTCGATTGCGCTGAAAACAATTTCGTGACTTTGTAAAACGTTTTCTAACTGCTGTTTCTCGCACAACGAAAGCTGACTTCCGTCAGACTCCTTTAAAATTTTGAAGTCTATTGTGTACAGTTTGGTAAATATAGCGTCATCGTAGCTTTTTTGGTTGAACACCACTCCTTCGAACAGGTCTGGTTTCTTTTTTGGTGATGAAATGTGCAGTGGCAGTGCATCTCTAAAAATATCTTGAATTGCTCTTGGCGAGTAATCATTTTGCCTTACTGGCTCAGGGCCAAAATTTTCAAAATCCGAAACATGTGCAGATGTGTTTTGTCTTTTTACGTTTCCTTCGTGTTCTCCAGGCTTACGCTTATACACCTTGATACTTTCCATTAAATTTGGCAACTCTTCATTCACGAAATCAAACTGTTGGTCAGGGCATCCTTCAAACGACCAATACTTTTGACCCATATTTAAAATCATTCCAGATTGTTGCATGAAATCAGTGCCAATCAAAGTGCGATTTTCGACGGCATTTTGCAAAATCAAGAACTGAATATTTAAACATCTCCCGCCAATAACTATCTTGCAATGCGTTGATAAGCAATCCTGCCGCGTTTTGCTTCCATCTGCTAACGTCACTTCGTATTTGACAGTTTCGTATTCACATTGCCTCAAATCCATTATGCGCTTCAGGTTTTGGCTAGCAACACTAACCCGAGCACCAGTATCAAAATATGCCTGTCCAGGCACTCCAAACAGCTGAACTTTGACAGTAGGTATATCATATTGGAGTTTCCGAACAAGCACCGAATTAAATTGCACTTGAGCATTCTCCTTATTTGTTGCCTTACAGTTTGGACAGTTTGCTCGTATGAACCCTGGCGTATTGCAACCATAGCAAACCAATTTTGCCTTTGCAAGAACCATGGAAGTATTTGCCTGCGTTTCTTTTGCTTTGGCTTCTTGTTTTTTAAAGCAAACATCCTGAGTATGTCCTTTTTTGCGACAAAAACTGCACCGTAAAGGACCACCTCCAACATTGCCTAAAGAATGCTCTGCACTTTTCCCCTTCTCAGCTTGAAACTGCTCCGCTTCTCGCGCATCCTTCAACAATTCGTCGAAAGTGTTCACTTTATCCCTAAACACTCGTTCTCGAACAGTTGCGTGTAACATTCCAAAAATTATATCAATCTGATCACGCTCCATAGGAACGTGTGTCAGTCGTGCGAATAGCGCTCGCTTCTTTCGAATAAATGCATCTGTAGACTCAATCTTTTGTTGTTTTGTCTCAACAATTTCTGCATACACACGCCATGCAGGCTTAGGAGGTGAAAAACTTTCACGAATCATTTTTACTACATCGTCGAATTTAGCAACACCATCTTTCACGCCGCGCCACCATTCCGCTGCGTCACCCTCAAGCAACATCGGCATACCATTAACTGCATCCTTGTCTGACACTTTTTCGACAATCTTGTATGTCGTAATCGACGCAATGAACTCTTCCACTTTTGATGGGTCGCGCTCACCTTTGTAACGAGCAGTGCATGCACTGAACGAACCCTGCTTGACATTACATGCACACACAGCCTCCATCAATTGCTTAAATTGTTCGCTTGTCAAATTTGCCATATTGTTTTTTGTATTCGTTGTTGTTGTTAGATTAGATCGACTGCTTCTAAGCTCCAGGTTTCACAATTATTTCGGCCTACTGTTGGGCGCCAGTTTTAGATACGAGATTTATTATTTATTGAAACAAATCACGTTACAATTAGTGTGTAGGAATAAATTAGAAAATGATTGTGTAGAACCTGCGAAAGATATTTATTTCAAAATAAAAAAAATATATATATATCAGAGTGATAAAACATTTTCAAACCAAGGATTTGCGGTGATAAACATGCGACCAGCTTGTCGCCGTTCTACATGTCCAACACAACGAATCTGGGTTTATTTATCTAAAAAATGATTTAAAAAATGTGTGCCGCTCTTGCGACCAGCTTTCCGCTGTTCAACAAGAACTGCACATAGAACAACAACGACAACAACACACCGACAAGGCAAGCGACCAGCTTGACGCTGTTCAGCTTACCGAGCCAATGCATTGCCGCTAGAGCCAAACCTTAATTTACCTAGTCCCAAGGAGCGTCGCACAACAAATGATGCGATAATATGTTTGATCACTCTTATATATTGTCAAAGCTTTCAGGCGTTAAGCTTACGCCAGTGAAGTGAAGTTGGTTTTTTTTTTAAGTTAAAGCTTTTTGAGAATAAATGTGAAGTTAGTGGCAATGGTTCAATAAATAAATTTGATTTGATTAGTAGTTGCTGCTACAGATTAACAGATGGCACTGCTACAGTCTAACAGATGGCACTGCTACAAAACTAAATTTTAATAAATTGAATGCATTTAGAGTTGTTAACAACCCATCTTCATCAACACGAATGAAAATATTTTAATAAAATAAAGCAAGTGAGAGACTTGCAATACATAAATAATTTTATTCAAATATCTAGGACTGCTGCTTGATTGGAAAATGAATTGGGTGGATCATACAACAGCTCTTAAAAGATATCTTATTGCTACTACAAGACATATTTATCTTCTTAAATAGTTTTGTTCCTCAAATTTGTTAACTTCCATTTACCATGCCATTTTCCACTCTAAACTACAATATAGCTTAGTCATGATACAATAATAAGGTAGGGTAAGGAGATTCACCACACCGACCTGGAATGTCAAAATTATACGGTGCTGCCGTATCTTAAGAAAACATCCATGAAAAATCCATGTTTGTTCTTAATGTATTTGATGAATTATTTATCTGTGGCGACATGTTTTAACCATAGAAATAAGAGATAAGGAAGTGGCGTTTTGGAATAAAAGTGAGGCATTTTTCTTACTGGTGTATGTTCACACTAATACAGAAACATTCACTCAGGGCCATATTCGGTTGTTGCGTACAGCTAGGTGCAATTTTTCTGATTGGAATTGCATATCGTCGTTGGGCGTGAAATACCTTGTATCAGCCACTTGCAATACCGCGTATGTTGCAAAAAGGGCAAAATTGAAATAAGGATTTTAATTTAATTAATAAAGAGTGGATTTTTCATTATATGCAGATTTAAGAACAAAGCAAGTATCTATTTTTCAATAAATGATTTTAGTTTAGTTGAAAATCCATGCAATAGTTTAAAAGAAAGCAGTTTTCCTGCACTCCTGTGGAATTTTACTATCACCGTGTATAGTATATTATTCTATATACTATAATTTTGTTTGAATTCTAAGTTTTGTTTTTGAATGTTTTCGCCTAAGTGTGAGCGAACTGAGCTAAAGAATAATTCTATATGTTATATATAATGCCAATAAAAAACAACAAACAAAACGTATTATTAATTTTCTCCAGTGATAGCAAAGGCACCCTGTAAATATATGACACCATTAAAAATGAATGCGCCCCTGAAGTCAAGCTTGTGCTTTGACAGATCCGATAGCTTATAAATTTGTTTTGTTTTGCTCGGTAAGAGCAAATGTCACAAATTTCAAGCACTGACATCTGAAAAAATGCCTCCGTACACGTACAGTGTATGTGAGCACAACAGCACTTCCTAATTTTTTATTTCTATGGTTTTAACTTCGTAAACTTCGATGTTTGACAATTTGTCGAAAATTGTTATGTTGTAGCACATTCGACTGGCGATCATTTTGACAAAATATCGCTTTGTTTCCTTTTTTCAGACAAATTTATTAATTTTTTTTTAATGTTCTTTAATATTGAAATTTCGCTTTGACATTTCCTTCGAAAGTAAGTTATGACATGTAGTCACTGAAAAACGCGGAAGTACATTATTTTTCTATTAGAAAAGTCTTTTTTTTTGGTTTTTCCATTCGCCAGTAGGCCATAGGCCATTTGCTATAAATACGTTCTCTGATTTAGTAGTGCACTTAAGTTTTTTGTGAATATATTAAGTAAATATATATTTATAGTTAATTTAAATGGTTTTTATAAGGTCAAAAAAAAGTTCTGCCATCTGTCATATAACATGAAACATAGAAAAGACTAAAAAAATTAAATAAAAGCATTCTGAGAAAAAATACATTTTTGATCTATGTTCAACAGTTTGTCTGTCTTATGGCAATAAAAAAATTATGTATTGCATTTATAGTGGACATTAGAATAAAATTTTATATAAAAAAATTAAGAACACAAAACGCTAAACAAAAACCAATGGGCAATAGTAATTTACTGAAAACAAAGCTTTATACTACGTTCACACTGAGAGCTAAATGCGCATTTAACTAAATACGCATTAGCAATTTAGAATGCGTAGCCGGATGCTCTTTGTAAGAGTAAAAGGGACAAATGTATATATTGAATTTTGTAAATGTGCATTTAGCTCTCAGTGTGAACGTAGTATTAAGCAGCGATTTATTTCATTGTAAATACATTTGTCCTTAATTATCCTATTTATCCTACAAATAATTCTCTTTCTTATTATTTGTCCCACATGTATCAATAAGACAGAAAAGTGGCAATGCTAAAATACATTTTGACATCCGAGGTCGGTGTGGTGAATCTCCTTACCCTAGCTTATAATTGTATCATGGGCTTAGTATGCTGGGTGGAACTCATGCTAATAAAATCAATCCATTGCTTATCGCTCAAAAACATGTGATTCGAATTATAACTGAGAATAACCGCTTTAAAATTAGCTTTCCATTGTTCAAGAACTTGCACATTTTACCCATTAAGCATTTGTATTACCTTAGAGTATTAAGAATATTTTTTAATAGATCCGGCTATTTATTAAACAGGAACAATTCTAGTCATAATTTAAGGACAATCATCTAAACTTTGCAATTATTCCGCCTCATAACTTGAATAATTTTTTCTCCTTTTATACATGTACGGCTCCCAGGCTCTTTAATTGTTCACCATTGACTATTCGTTGTTTGAGAAACAAAAATATGCTTTAAATGAAGCGAAGTCTTGGCTTTTCAATGTTTCCTTGTAATAGTTTTTTTGTGTTTTAATTAAAATAATTCTTCATTATTGGTTTATCTTCGTTTTTCATTCATTGTATTATCATCTTCTTTAATTTAATTACGTTATTTATTAATATGTTACCTGTCTCAACTTTGTTTTTCTATCTTTCCTTATATTTGTAAGACCCCACTATGACGTGCACTATGACGTGCACTTCAGTATTGGCGTGCGTTTTCCTTGTTTTACTTTTGTTTTGTGTTTTAGGTGTTGATTAAGATAAATAGCCAAATTGTAGCAAACTTTCTTTATACTTGTATGTTTTCTCTTATTTGTACCTTGTTGTTATTGTATTGTTTTTAATCAATTTTTGAACTCACTTTCACACTTGCGATGATGAATTGCTGAGAACCTTTACATTTAGGGATGCCATAAGGAAAGCGGCAATCCAAAATAAACAGGAGTGCCGCTTTTAAAAGCTGTAATAGTGTATATTTCTTCCATTTATTTTAATAGAATGCTAAGTATAAATGTCATACAAATGTTAATTAAATCTTCCCTTTAAACCATGTTGTTTTTAGTGAAAATATGTAAATATGTAAATCAATCATTTTTTATGTAAGTATTTATATTTTGAGAACTTTTGAACTAATTTTTTAATTATTATTTTTTAATAATACTTAAAATGATGTTTATAGTTTTTCATTAATTTTGAAACACTTTTATTTAATATTTTAATAATTCTTAAAAATATTTTTCTAAAAATGTTTAATATTATTTTTATTTTATTTATTTATTTAGTTATAAATAAATGTATGAAGAAAAAAAATATTTTTGGCTGAAAATTCAAATTATAAAAAATCCAAAACGGAAAAAGTGTCAAGTCCTATTACTTTCACGTAAAGTCCCATAACCTATTAACAAAATGAGAGATAGATCATGAAAATCGATGTACGCGTTTTGATTTTATTCACAATTAAGTAAAGGTATGAATTACAAAAATTTGCTCGAGATATGTACAAAATTCTTTGGAAAAAACGTTGATGACTTTTTTATGATTATCAGAATTAAAAAAGAAATAAGTAATAAACAAAAGGTAATTTCATTTTTATGATTGCGTTAGCAAACTAATAAGCGATTATAAATGTGCGTAGACTCTCAATTCCTGTTCTTGGTTTTTATGGTAGGTACTCCGTTTAGTCAATTAAAGGGAAAAAGGGATCCGCACTTTTTAAATGATGTGTGTTTTTCCGTTGGATACCTGGATGCGTCCGATCATAAGTACCTGTCAGTAAAATATTGAAAAGTACGTAGTATTTATAGGCGTTCACTAATCGATTTTTGTCATTCAACAAGTTACGACGAACGCGAAAAGTACAAGTGAATTTTTCTCCGGCTTTTAAAAGTGAATAAGAACAAAACTTATAATATATTTCAATATGGAAAAGAACAAAAGCCCAAAATTGGATTATTTTTGTTATGTTTGTGGTCATATCGTCCCAAAAATAGACAAACAGGATCGAAAAAATTGTTTAGTGAGGAATTCAAAACAGCGTATTGTCATTATTTTGATGAAGCAGATTTAAGTGGTGCAAATTTTACGCCGAACACAGTGTGCAAAAGTTGCTATAATACCCTTACAATGTTGATGCATGGAAAAGGTGCAAAGTTGTCTTTTATGAAGCCAGTAATTTGGGTGGAAGACCTAACTGGACATGATGAATCCAGGTGTTACGCATGCATAAATTATCGTCATGGATTAAACAGAAAACAATTGGAAACAAAAGTATACATACATTGCTGCTTTTACTGCCACACTTCCAGTTAAACGCGCTGCTGATACCGATACACCTAAGCCTCCGAGTCTGAATACTGTGTCCCTGCATGCCGAAACCGTTTTCACCAAGCCGACCAATTTCAATGATGCTGATTGGACACCCGATATTGAAAATAATGCACCACAACCGCTAACACCAATGGAAATGGATTACATTGTGACTAAGATTGGACTATCACAAAAAATTCAGAATTTTTGACATAATTTTTTAAGTGTAAAAAACTCACAGAGCAAAATGTCAGCGCAACATCATACCGAAAACGCCAAGCTGAATTTTAGAAATTTTATTCCGTTGACGAAGCAAATACGTTCACTTACTGCCATGATATCCCAGGCTTAGTGAAAAAATTGGGAATGGATTATATCGCTGGCGACTGGCGTTTATTCATCGATGGTTCAGTTTCTAGTTTGAAGGCTGTGCTGTTGCACAAAACAAACCAAAAATCATCCATTTCATTGGGATTCAGCACAACTGTGAAGGAAACGTATGAAACATTGAGCGAAATTTTGAAGAAAATCAAATACAATGCACACAAATGGAAGATTTACTGTGATTTGAAGGTTGTCAACATAATACAACATTAATACATAATACATTATATTAAAGGGCGGTTTTCCAAAATACTTCTGCTTCCGTTGTAATTGGGATTCACGATACACAGGGAATCATAATGAATGTAAAGATTGGAAAGCAAGAACTCCCGAGCTGGAGAAACAATTAAAATTACGTAATAAACATTTGATAAAGGATCTAGATAATATTTTGTTGCCATCGCTCCACATGAAATTAGGAATAGCTGAAAAATTCGTTGAAGTGGTAGTCAAAGACATTGAGGACGCCTATGACTGTTTGAAATCCATCTTTCCAAAAATCAGTGAAGCTAAAATTAAAAACGGTACGTATCGATGTCTGTATATAAATATTGTCATATCTAAAATAGTTCACTTCGATATATTCGCATTACCAATAATTTTTTTGTTTTTTTTTTATATTTAAAACAGGTATTCTTAATGGACCAGATATCAGAATCTTTCACAAATGTGGTTTCGAACCATTATAACCACCTAAGTGGATGGGACGCATTGAAACAAGTCATCGAAGGCGTTTTAGGAAAGAACCGTGTACAGCGAGATGACATACAGACACGAGTGGACAAGTTGATGTATTATTTTGAAAAAATCAATGCATCTATGACGTTAAAATAACACTTCATGCATTTCCACCTTGATACCTTTTTCCTTGGAAACTCATAAATGTGGGTGGAATTTTTTTATATCTGAGAACCACATTTATTAGAGTTTATTGCTTTGGTACCGAAATCATAAAAATCAAATAACCTTTTGTTTATTCTTTTTTTTTTTAATTCTGAGAATCATAAAAAAAGTCATCAATGATTTTTCCAAACAATTTTGAGCAAATTTTTTAAATTCATACCTTTACTTAATTGTGAATAAAAGCGAAACGCGTACATAGATTTTCATGATCTATGTCTCATTTTGTTAATAGGTTATGTGACTTTACGTGAAAGTAATAGGACTTGACACTTTTTTCCGTTTTGGATTTTTTACGAATATAATAAGAAAAAATTTTAATCTTCAGGCAAAAAATTTTGTTTTCTTCATACATTTATTTTTAACTGTGAAACTGTTGGCTATGTAGGGAAACGTTATATAAACAGATTATTGGAATTGTAGTTCTTAATTTTTTTAAATTTGTTTCAGCTAAGTCAGACTAGTGGTTCTCGATTTATGTCAAACAAATAAGCGTAAAACGTGACAAATTCCCCTATACGATACTTACTAACTTGAAATCGATATTAAATTATTGTGGCATGTAACTTCTTCTTTTTTGGGCTACTTTCACGTGCAGTTCTCAGAAATGAGTCCCAAAATCATGTGTTATACTGTGTAGTAATAAATTTATATATTATGTGTATAATAAAATATGTCAGCGGTAACACTGCATGCGATTTCTCTTAATGACTCTAGAATCATAAGTCATGACTCTAAAATCATTGGAATCATTGAGCGGCATTCTTATGAGCGATGAGTGAAAGCGGCGGCACTCGTCGCTCATCGCTGTTATGACGATGCTTCGCGTGGAAGTGGTGGTTGTTGTACGCAACCGCACGCACTCGCATTCGGTTTTTGATGGATGATTTATAGTCATTCGTTGGAATCATAGGCCCTTAGTAATAAAGAAATTCCAAGTAGAATCTATCTTAAACTCATCTTTTAGCATATCATTGATTGAAAGCTAAAGTCGAGTTTAAGAAAGATTTGACTTAGAATTTCTTTATTACTAAGGGCCATAGACTCGCTGCAGTTCTATGGTGTGAAACAAACATGAAAAACGAAATGGATTCGTTACTTAATATGTTAAATGAACAATTTGAAACAATAAATTTCACGAAAGAAGTGGTAGTAAACGGAAAAATTGCCTTTTTAGATCTCGTGCTCTCTAGAGTTGCAGGAAGAATTGACATAGCAGCTCATCATAAGGAAACAAGTGCATTAATGTACATAACAGCGGATTCCCATGCACCAATACAACATAAATTATAGGTCTTCCATTCGTTTGTACATAGACTTTTGATATTACCACTTTCTGTTACAAATTTCAAAAAAGAGTATAACCATATAAAAATGATAGCCATAAAAAATTGATATAACGTCAAGCTAATTAACAAAATGATTCAGCAACATTCAAGGAAAGTTTCAAGGTCAAGGCAGATGGCAAAAGCTCGTTGAAAAAGGTTTGCGTATCTTTTGATCCGGAAGTGACAATAAAGTTAAGCAACTACTAGGTTCAACCAAAGACGAAACTCCTGTTTTAGAAAAATCTGGAAACTACCAAATTAAGTGTGATGACTGTAACCAGGTATACTTTGGTCAAACTCAACGTATTGTTGGAAAACGTTAGAAAGAACATGAAGGCTATATGTACCGGATATGTACCGTTCGCCAGATAGTGAACCTTAAAGGGTTAATTGGATGTTTTTCCCTTTTTACAATGTAGTGTAGTGTACTAACATATTTATATACATAGCTACATAAATCACTACACTTTCTTTAAGTACAATCGACCAACATATGGCAACAATAAAATCGAAATATCATAAACAAAATTATTTAGACAAATTCATAATTTTCAACTCAAAAAATGTTATTGTAAACCAAACGTTTAACTCGAATTCTATTCAATGCATTTAGAACCCCTTACGCTTGTACCACTAGCATGCCGCAAGCATAATCGCGACAGCGGGTGTTGTGTTACAAATGCATTTTTATGAAAAACACTACACAACAACAACAAGCTATATAATTGCACTAATGCCGATGACATTTTGAAGTCAAACGAAAATGGCCATTTCGGCCCTCGGGAGGACTTTGACCGAGCTTCTTATGATCAATTGTGTTGTGTGTGTGTTGTGAAATGTTTGAACACAAATGATCGAAATCAGGACCTAGCATCTTTATGCCGACTCCGAACGGCTTATGTTATTTATTTATGCTTATTTTCATAGCAGTTTATACTCTATGAGGTTTGCCATTGTTTGCAGAGAGGTGACGGCCAAACAGAAAAATGAATTCAATTGAAAAAACTTTCTGTGTCAGATGGGGGATTCGAACCTGTGTTTTCTGGAGTATGAGACACACACTCTACCCACTACGCCACGGTAAAGTTAAAGAACACTAAAAAAGTCGGCATGTTTTAAAATTGAACACAATGTTTGTAATGGCGCTTGCAGCAGAAATACGGCTTTACTTCCGTTTTTTTTTTGCTTTTGCTTTTACGCTTGAAGTGGATTCACACTAGAAGCTTATTTGAGTTTTCAGTTTCCATTTAAAATACCATCTATGAGTCGACTTAAGCCACTCACCACAGTAGTTCATATTGAACACACCTTTTAGTTACTTACTTCCTTCCAAACTTTTATCATATTTCTTTTATTGATTTATATTAAGATCCGCAATGTTAGATTTTTGCTGTAAAATTGTGGCGTGATCGAGCTTTCTTGACTAAAAAGAAAACGTTTCTCGATCTTTTATATTTCTGGTTTCAAAGAGTGCACATTAATCAAAAAAAAAAAAAAAAAAAAATTTGGAAAAAAGATACTTAAAAAAAAGAAACTTAAACTTAAATTTGTTAAAAATGTTGTATTAAATTTATCTTTGTGAAGAGTTTAATTAAATTCAATAAAAATTTTTAACTAAAAAGAAAGAGAAATAAAACAAAGCTTCATCACGGAAAACCACTAAACGCTAGCGATTCCTTCGTCCACGTAAGTTTCTTTTAAATATTAATTAAAGTAAAAAAAAAAATCTTATAAAGAAACATAATTATTAATAAGGAACAAAATTAAATTTTTAGATAAATGAATATTGTGGAAATATTTACATTGAGCTGCCTTGAATAAGTTTTATTCAATTAATTTTCTGGAATTTATTGGTGCCAATCCGATTGCGGGTAAATTTTCGCATATTATCTTATATTTTTTTTTTCTTTGCTAACATTTGTCTTCACACAGATTGACACGAAACCTTCCGAATTTGATCTCAAAATTCACCAAAGAGATGGTACAGAATATTTAAGAGTTTGCTACAAATCCATATTTAAATATTCAAGAAATTCGTCATGGTAAGAAAACCTCTGTAAAAATCTTTCGAGAAATGTATCAAAAATCTGCATAAATTCAACCTAAGTTTTCTTTAAAGCGACAGTAGAGCAAGTTTATCGCATGCGATTTTGAATTCGAGTGGAATCTCAACTCTCTTGAACTACAAAATGGATCCAGATTTCTAGTTGTCATCTTAATAGGGATAGGTCAGCAACGTGGTGAGCAGTACTTTTTCGGCAATCGTAAGCTAAACATCGGGTTTTTTAATGTGCGGTAAGATCAAGAAAGTAACATATATATATGAATACATCTGGTTTATTTGTATACGTGGCGCACAATTGTGCAAAGAAATTATAAATTTTTATAAATTATGGTTTAATTGAATTTAAAAAAGGAAAAAAAAGGAAATTATCTTAATACAAAAAAAAAAGTAGTTAAATAGAATTTATAGTGGAAAAAAAGTGAAATAATTAAGAATATAGTTTTGTTAACAAAATTTAATTGCTAAAAAAAAAAAAGTTATGCTAAAATAATACATATAATAGTTCATGTTAACTTTCTTTTGTTGTACACATACGCATATGTTGTATGCGTAAAATAATTTCTCGCAAAAGACTTCTTCTGTTTTTTTTTTCCTCTTAACCACTTATATTACTACTTTAGCATACTCTTAATTTTTTTCTTAAAATCCTTTAAAGATGCATAAGATTCCATAAGTTTAATCTTAAATGTTATGCTAAATATAATTTAACATGCAAAATCTACAGCTGAAGATTAAAACTAGTGAGGAAGTTTAACCAAAGAGTATATATATTTAAGGAAGAGAATCCAATTCGCTCACTCAATTTTACTCGCTCAAAATCCAGCATACAAATAAGACTCTTGGGGAAGTGTTTTCAAAATGTGATATTCGAAAACATTTCTGCCGGTATTTGTGCAGTAGCCGTTGTTGTTGTCAGATTCTATACACTGGCTGAAACTGGTTTGACTGGCTTTTATAATAAATTCTGCACAATGTTTACCTTACCTTACCTTAGATGGCCGTGACAACCCGTGTCCGGATTTCGACCGACCTCATCAGCTCTCGCCAGGCGCCTCTGCTTTGCGCGCGCCTTCTCCAATCGGATACACCAAGCGCGGTTAGGGCTTCCTCAGCCTGGTCCATCCATCGGAGGCATGGTCTCCCTCGTCGTCGTTGACCAGCGACCCTCGCCTCGAGCACCTTTTTCGCTGGAGCTTCGTCGTCCATACGATGGACATGACCCAGCCAGCGTAGTCGCTGCACAGTTATACGCCGAACTACGTCAATGTCTCCGTAGAGCTCATACAGCTCGTGGTTCATTCGGATGCGATAGTCATCGCCGACTCGAACAGGACCGAAGATTTTGCGAAGAACTTTTCTCTCGAACACCCCCAGAGCGGCTGCGTCAGTTTGCGAAACTACCCATGCCTCAGCGCCATAAAGCAGCACAGGTAGAACGAGCGTCTTGTAGAGTGTTAGTTTTGTCGATCGAGAGAGGGCTCTGGAAATTAGTTGCTTACTGAGCCCGTAGTAGCACCTATTAGCAATTATTGTTCTTCGCTTTATCTCCAGGCTGATTTCGTTGTTAGTGTTAATGGCGGTGCCAAGGTAAACGAACTCCTTGACTACTTCAAAGTTATAGCTGCCGGATGAAACGTGGGAGTCTAAACGCCGCGCTCCCTTGTTTGTAGACAGCATATACTTTGTTTTACCCTCATTTATCGTCAAACCCACTTTGGCTGATTCCTTATCGATAGCGGCGAAAGCAGCGGTAACATCTCTCTTGGTTCTGCCAACAATATCAATATCATCAGCGTACGCAAGGAGCTGGACACCTTTATAGAAAATGGTGCCATTACGATGCACCGGCCTTTCGTACGATCCCCTCCATGATGATGTTGAAGAGATCGCAAGACAGTGGATCGCCTTGCCTGAAACCTCTTTCGGTATTGAAGGTTTCGGAGAGGTCATTTCCTACCTTGACGGAGCTGCGTGTGTTGCTCAACGTCATTCTGCAAAGTCTAATCAACTTTGCAGGTATACCGAACTCAGACATTGTTGCGTATAGGAACCTTCACATGGCAACGTGTCTGACCGCCTCAACCTGGAGAGGCCAGCATTATCCATGTCGACATCGTCTCAAGTCGACTCAAACCTCCAAGTGGTGTTCCCTGGGAAACGGCAAACTGGCATCCGTCAGTTTGACGGCTAATTTGAGCGGCGGGTCGATCCATAGACCTTAAACATGGAATGTGCGCAGGGTTTGGGTCCCGCCACATTACTACTGCCCAATGAAAACTAAACCAGCCTGCACAATGTTTACATTTTGCATTATTATATTCTATACTGGTTTGACTGGTTTTTGTGTTATTAAAATAAATTTTCACAATATTTACATTTTTGGTTGGACGGGCTTGCATGGATTTATTTCAATAACACAATTAGATATTTCAGATATTAGATATTATTTTCAGGATATGTATGAAAATAAATGCTTTTTTCAGAATTTCTTTGTTTTTAATATTTTTAGGTCAAATAGGAAATTTTTTATAATTCAATTATGATTTTCCAATAAATTTCATAATTGAATTTGTTCAGTATGTACAATGTTACATTTTTTTGCTGCTTTTGCTTGCATAGATTTATTTCATTTCATTTCATACTTATTTCAAGTTGAAGTATGAAAATACGAAATGTTATTTTTTCAAAGTTTTTAATTATCTCAACTTAATGGAATTTATTTTATTTCTTAAAAAAAATTGGAATAAATAAAATTTTTTTTACCACATTATTTGCCTGGTTGCTGGTATATTGATGCATTTATTTCAATATGTCAATTAGATATTTGCAAGATTCAGGTATTTGCATGAAAATATGAAAGGATTTTTATATATATTTTTTAATATTTGTAATTACCTATATAACATTATTTTTAGGTCAAAAAGAAAATTTTGCATTTAATAGCAGCAAATTTTAAAAAAAAAAAAAAGTAATAATCAATGCTCCGCCGCCTCCTAGCCTCGAACCCGGGCATTTTGCGTACAAGGAAAACGAGTAAGGAGTCAGCCACAAATCAATTAAATAAATCTTTTCTTAACAACAAATAACAGCAAAATGCATGTGTGTGGGTAGCTGAAATGGAAGAAAGAAATTTGCATGCATCATTTGCAGGAATTCTAATCAGTCGACTGCTTTGACTGATTTTTTTTTGTTTTTGCTGTCTGCTTGGATTTTTTTGCTGCTTCTCAGCTGATTTTTTTTTATTTTTTGTGTGGATTTCGTCGATAGTCAGAAATGATATTTTTACGATTTTGTCTATTTTCAAGTATGAAGGTAAAGAAAAATCGCTATAACTTCTTCATTTCTGATTAGATTGAAATGCACCCAAGGACAAAATGCTGGCAATTTTTACAATCTTTAAAATGAATAAATTTACTCTTTGGGCTGGCTGGCTTGTTTATATTTTTTTTGACTGGTTTTTGTTTTTGCTTTCTGGTTGGATTTTTTTGCTGCTTCTCAGCTGTTTTTTGTTTGCTATATTTGGAGTGCATTTGGAGGGAAATATCATGAAAATATTTTCTAAAACTATATATAATATACATAGATACAAAAAACAACAAGAGTAGGCTTTTTTGTAAATTTCGAGTTTGAATATTTTAACGAAAAAAATTCGCAAAAATCCAAAAATTAAAATTTTTCAAAATGCAAACAAGAAATGCACAAAGGACAGTTTTGAGCTATTTTGTGCAAAAAATTAAAAAAACCGAAAATCGGATAAAATAGTTATAACTGTTGCAAGTTGAATTTTTTTTTTTAAAATCCTTAAAGTGCCCTTTTCTGGCATATATAGGCATTAGTTTAGCTAGCATAATACAATTTTATTTATTAGATATTAGTTAGTTTAGTTAGCATAGTTAAAACATAGAAACTATAACATATAAATATATGAATAAATATATACACATAAAAGAAATGAATAAATTTAGTAAAAAAATTAAAAAAATATTCATTTTAAAGATAATAAAATTTGCTAGCATATTGTCCTTGGGTGCATTTCAATCTAATTAGAAATGAAGAAGTTATAGCGATTTTTCTATACCTTCATAGTTGAAAATAGACAAAATCGTAAAAATATCATTTCTGACTATCGACGAAATCCACACAAAAAATAAAAAAAAATCAGCTGAGAAGCAGCAAAAAAATCCAAGCAGACAGCAAAAACAAAAAAAAATCAGTCAAAGCAGTCGACTGATTAGAATTCCTGCAAATGATGCATGCAAATTTCTTTCTTCCATTTCAGCTACCCACACACATGCATTTTGCTGTTATTTGTTGTTAAGAAAAGATTTATTTAATTGATTTGTGGCTGACACTTACACATTTTCCTTGTACGCAAAATGCCCGGGTTCGAGGCTAGGTGGCGGCGGAGCATTGATTATTACTTTTTTTTTTTTTAAATTTGCTGCTATTAAATGCAAAATTTTCTTTTTGACCTAAAAATAATGTTATGTAGGTAATTACAAATATTAAAAAATATATATAAAAATCCTTTCATATTTTCATGCAAATACCTGAATCTTGCAAATATCTAATTGACATATTGAAATAAATGCATCAATATACCAGCAAGCAGGCAAATAATGTGGTAAAAAAAATGTTATTTATTCCAATTTTTTTTTAAGAAATAAAATAAATTCCATTAAGTTGAGATAATTCAAAACTTTGAAAAAATAACATTTCGTATTTTCATACTTCAACTTGAAATAAGTATGAAATGAAATGAAATAAATCTATGCAAGCAAAAGCAGCAAAAAAATGTAACATTGTACATACTAAACAAATTCAATTATGAAATTTATTGGAAAATCATAATTGAATTATGAAAAATTTCCTTTTGACCTAAAAATATTAAAAACAAAGAATTTCTGAAAAAAAGCATTTATTTTTATACATATCCTGAAAATAATATCTAATATCTGAAATATCTAATTGTGTTATTGAAATAAATCCATGCAAGCCCGTCCAACCAAAAATGTAAACATTGTAAAAATTTATTTCAATAACACAAAAACCAGTCAAACCAGTATAGAATATAATAATGCAAAATTTAAACATTGTGCAGAATTTATTATAAAAGCCAGTCAAACCAGTTTCAGCCAGTCATAGAATCTGACAACAACAACGGCGACTGCACAAATACCGGCAGAAATGTTTTCGAATATCACATTTCGAAAACACTTCCCCAAGAGTCTTATTTGTATGCTGGATTTTGAGCGAGTAAAATTGAGTGAGCGAATTGGATTCTCTTCCTTAAATATATATACTCTTTGGTTTGAGTTTGTTGACGATTGAGCGATGATGAGGAATTTTATGTATTTGTTTTTTGTTATATTTTTTTTTTTTTTGTTCTATTTTACAGTGGCAATTGCATTGGTATTTATTTATTATTTTTTTTTTTTTAGTTTTTCTGCTTTTTACTGCTTCAAACTTACAAATTTCAGTTTAACATAAACAAATAGTAATCCACTTAAAATGTTCAACCTTACAGAGAGATGTAGATATTACAACCACGAAATAACATGTTCAACACCTCAGGTTTATTAACTGAGGTTAATTATCAATTATCAATTAACTTCACCGTATTAAGCACCGAAAAAACACTTCATTGCAGAGCGCACAAAAAATACGTCCGTCCGCCGCGATTGTGATTATGTGAATGTTTAATTTTTATCTAGCCAATCACTTTAATCTAGCCAAAAGGTGGAAAACAAACATATTGGAAAAACAAAAAAAAAAATCCAATATATTCACAGTACAACAAATCAAAACACAAGAGCAAAATAAATTACATTGGAAAATAAATCGATTAATTTATCAAACGATATTTTTGTAGAACACAAAAACCACACGTTTTGTTAAAAAGGGTATCGTAATTGTCATTCGAAAAGAGAATAAATTGAATTTTTTAAACTTCAATACTTTTAAAAGAAAGTGAATAAAATAAACTTAAAAAAAAGTTGACCTTTTTAGACATGATTTTTTAACTTGATCTTCATATCTATTTCGAGCTGTACGGCAAAATCTACTAGGTGTACTTGCTATGTTTTGAAAAGACAAAGTAGTCTACAGTAGTCTACAGGAAAAGCTATGCAACCAACCCAAAGTTGTGTACACACTCTGTTAAAATCAAACCGGATGCAATGAGAGTATATTATAAATAAGAGTATGCATGACTATAATATATAATTTTTCTGCATTTTTCGATGGTTATTTCCCAGTTTAGAGCTGCGGAAAAATGTTAGAACTAAACAGAACTACAAGGCCACAAAATGAATCAAGTCTCACTTCTTGTATTCGTTGGCTTGCTACCAGGCGACCAGAAAACAGAAGCAAGAAACATTCTTTTTGTTTTCAATATGATCGTACCCCTTTTTTCTTCAGCCCTCTGGCCAACAAGCGCATCGTGAACCCTGTCTGTCTCTGTCGCTCTCGCATGTGCGCGCTTTAGCGCATGCGCAAGTGTTTTTTTTTTTCAATACTGATTTGCGAATGATTGTCTAAGCAGTAGCGCATGTGTAAGTGTTTTTTAGGTCCCCTGTAGAAAAATCAACTAATTTAAAAGTAGTTGAAAAAGTAGTCAATATTCTTTTTGTTTTCTGCTGTCGATATGATCTTACCCCTTTCCATTCTCCCCGCTAGCAAGCATGCGTGTGAATGAATGTGTTGTTGTTATTGTAATCAGCTGTTAAGATTGTTTACATTTGTTGGTATAGTTAGCTAGAAATTTTCGGCGTTTTGAAGTTATTCTTATTGGAAGCGCTACAGTTGGCTTTTTTGCTTAATATAATTTTTAAATAGATATTATCGATTTACGAGTTATTCAAAACATTAACTGATATTACTCTCAATGTTTATATGCAATATTTTTATTACTCTTCATTTCAGTATAGCCAATTATAAATCAACATAAAAATTATTTATATACATTTATGTACCTATATTCTCGATATAATTACACTTGAAATTGTAAGCAATTCGAACAAGTGTATGCGTACTATAGAGTGCTCTATGGCCGGGTAGTTTATTAAAATTTTTCTTCTTTCTTCGCTAACTTGTAAAAAGCTGATTTTAAGTTTTTTAAAAATTAGCTGAAATAAATTCAATTAAAACATTTAAAAACCCTTTTTCCTTTATAATGTAGCGTGACAATGCAAATCAATACATACTTCGTTCATACTACATATAAACTCATATTGCACTTATCACCCTAAGTGTAAGTGCAGTATCAAATAGCGCGGAATTTATTCAACTCCAAATTCCACAATAACTTATTAAAGTTATTAACCGCGTCATATTTCGGAATTTATTGAACTCCAAATTCGACAATAACTTATTAAAGTTATTGACCGCGTCATATCTCGTTTATTCTCATAGTTTCGCGTTTAGTCATTGAACTCAAGTATCAATGTCGAATTGCATCGATACTTGACTTTCTACTCTTGTCATGTACACCCTTCTTCGTAAGTTTCTTTTTAGATTAAGACTAGCATAAGAAGTCAGTCAAGGAGTGTAACTGTATTGAAAATGTTTGGTCACTCGCGATCCAACCGAAATAAATAAAATGAAAACTTAAATTAAATATTGTGTTTTTTTTTGGACTTCGATAGCAACCAAGCTATCCTAACATGGCGATCCTGCCAGGAGGCGAATCCTTATGATCCGCAGTCAGTAAATTATAAAAAAAAATGTCCTGCAATAAAACTACCAAAAGGGTACAGTGAAAAAAAAAGAACATAATCATCAGAAGTGTAAAGATTATTGGTTCAAACATTATAATGAAAAAGAAAAGACTTTCATTAATAAAGAATTATTAATTCAAAAGTGATATGAAAATAAAGAGTATTTCTTCCACACAAAAACAAACTCGAAACAAATTACACAAAGACTAATTTAAAACTGTTTAAGTTAAATTTTTATAAAGAAAAAAAAATAAAAACAAGACCAACTACAAATACCCATATAACAACAACCACCAACAACAACATCAGCAATAAAACAAATTTCCCAACAGCAAAATCGAAGCGAGGCAATTTGACGCCAATGACTTTGTAACAACGACGCAAATTAAATCAAACGATCGGTTGATTGCAACTATAACCGATGAACAGCTGAATGTTATACAACTGCAGCAGCATTAGCACAATTCATTTGTAGCGCAAATAACACAGCAAAATTATATATTGGTAACTACAACAGGGAAATTCAAGCACCAACTTTAATTTCTTCAAACGTCATCATCATCATTAACACCTGTACCAGAACTACAACAGCATTCAACTTTGACTAAGCAGAAAATATATTAACTACTACATCATGAAGTAAGCAAATTCCATTTTAAGATTATACAAGTTTATTTTAAATTTAAGTGTTACAATTAGAAGAAAGCCAACTGACTAAACACAAATAGTTTAAATTATATAAATATTTTTTTTTCTTTCCAACAACAAAATAAATCTCAAATTATTATTAAAATAATGTAAAACGAAAAAATTAAAAAAAAAAGTATTCTTATTATGCAACTACAAACATAAAAGTAATTTTGCAATAAACCTTTCAGGCCCTAACAAACGTACCGTTGATATAGGTCAAGTAAATGAATATAAAATCAACAGTAACAACAAATTAAATTGTGAATGAAAAAAAAAAAAACACTGCAAAATGACGTGGTGGAAAAAGGTGTTGAACGGCAATTTCGGGTTACGAAATTGGAAAAGAATTAAATACAGAAAAACAAATAGTGAAATATGAGCAAGTAATACATGAAGTAGCAAAAAATGGAAAGGAGAATGAGAATTGGCCAATTAGTGGCAATGTACTTTTTATACTCTTCTTAATATTAATGATAATAATAACATGTGCAAGATATTATATTAAGGCGCATTTTAATAAACCTAGGAACGTTGCGCCACGTATATAAGAAGATCGAAAAAAAAAAAAAAATTTAAAAAAAAAACAACATAAAAATAAATAAAATAAAATAAATGCCTCATACGAAATATAAAAGTATTGAATGGACAGACTTGTATGAAGAATATAAGAAGATAAAACTTGACTTTGATAAAAGTTATAAATGTGTCAATAAAACAAAACTCCCATCAGCACAGACTCAATTAAAGCACATTACAGAACTCATAAATAAACACAATGAAGTAGCTGTAATATTGAAAGATATATTTCATGTTCTATCAGAACAATATAAAGTGTCTGTGTCTGAGTTCTTTACAGCAATTAAAGACTGACTTGAGATACTTTTTGAAAGGCTCGAGTTGGACATTATTATCCCAAAAGATTTAATGACTTCAATCGAGGCTAATATTAGTGAAAACTCCTTCGTTTCAGACAGTTCCGCAGAAACAGTTAACCCTAGAATACTAACCTTCCGTTCACTATATGTAATATTACTCGTAAGAAATGAGTAAATTTTACGCAGGTTAGTACTCTAGGGTTAAAGAAATAAAGGATCCAAAAACCATGGCCGATACTGTGTCAAACTTTTTAACATCATCGGCTAAATTATTACCAGATTTTGATGGCACATACGTAAATTTGCAAAGATTTATTGATGCAATAAATCTAGTAAATTTAATAAAAAGCACATATGAAGACGTTACAGTCAACCTGATAAAAAGTAAATTAACAGGCACTGCAAGAAATTTAATAACAACTGAAAACACCATAGTTGAAATAATAGCAAAGTTGAAATCTTCCATAAAAGCAGAAGATGCTCAAGCAGTTATAGCTAAGCTAGTAAATGCTAAGCAAAATAACAAGCCAAGAAATGAGTATGTCCAAGAAATTGAAACCTTGGCAAAACAACTCGAAATGGCATACATTTCCGATGGTCTGCCAAGTGAAATAGCCAAAAAATATTCAACACAAACGGCCATTAAATCACTTACCAAAAATGCCAAATCGGACAAAGCTAAATTATTATTACAGGTAGGGACTTTCAATCAGCTTAGCGATGTTGTTACTAAACTTGTTGAACTAAGCAACGAATCAGAAGATGTGTTCAGAGTAAATAACCAATAACAATCAGAATCCAAACAATGACAGAAACGGTAACAGAAACGTGAGAGCAATCGATGCTGATTCGGAAAACGGTTACAGACCCCAGCAAGCCCAACTGGGGACTTATCAGGAATAAATAACACATGCACATTACTTAACGTAAACCTAAAGTTCTGCAATTATGTGATTGTCGAGAGCTCTAATAATGACTCGTCAAACGCATTTTTGTTAGACACTGGGTCCGATATAAGCATAATAAAACAAAAATTTATTAACAATATAATATTGAATACAGATTTTACTTATAAGCTAACAGGTGTTGGGGAAGGCACAATAGCAACTTTGGGATACATTGAAAATACGTTCTTTTTCAAAAATTTGTAACTAAAACATAACCTACAGGTGGTTGAAGACAATTTTCCTATACCTTGTGATGGTATTATTGGATTGGATTTCATCAAAAAGATTAATTGTGTTTTAGATTATAATTCATCTAAAAGTTTGTTTGTCATTAGACCAGTTTTTTCAAATTCGTGTGAAATTCTCCAAATCCTTGATGCTCCAAAATTAAATGCCATATCTTTACCAGCAAGAGCAGAAGTTATCAGAAAGATCACTGTTAATATCAATGAGGAAGAATTCTTAATCCCAAATCAAGAAATAGCCCCAGGAATATTTGTATCAAATACAATTGCATGTAAAAAATGCACATATGTCAAAATTTTAAACACAACACATCAAAATATTTTGCTAGAAGATTACAAAATTGCAGGTGAAAGTTTAGAATCATATACCATATTGCAGATAGACCCAATCAAAAAATGTGATGAAAGAGACAAAATTATTTTACAAAAACTTGAAGGTAATTGTCCTTTGATATTTAGAGAAAAATTATTAAATTTGTGCAGAAATTATACAGACATTTTTGCAGTTGAAACAGACAAAGTTACATGCAACAATTTTTATAAACAAAAATTAAAGCTGAAAGACGATACACCCATCTATATAAAATATTATCGATTACCCCAAGTTTACAAAGCCGAAATAGAAAAACAAATTAATAAAATGATTGAAGATGATATCATTGAACCTTCAGCGTCAGAATACAATAGCCCTATACTCCTTGTTCCCAAAAAGTCATTACCGGGGTCGGCAGAAAAAAAATGGAGATTAGTAATTGACTTTCGTCAGTTGAACAAAAAACTAACATCAGATAAATACCCTTTACCTCGTATTGATGACATTCTAGACCAGTTAGGTCGAGCTAAATATTTTTCCTGCTTAGATCTTATTTCAGGCTTTCATCAAATAAAAAGATTACCATTTGGAATCAAAATAGCTCCGAACTCCTTCCAACGCATGATGCAGATAGCATTTTCAGGTCTAGGTCCAAGCAAAGCGTTCATATACATGGATGATCTTATTGCAATAGGTTGTTCGGAAGAACATATGATCAGTAACTTAAAATCAATTTTCGAAATATGTAGAAAAACTAATCTTAAACTACATCCGATAAATGTACTTTCTTTTCATCGGAAGTGACCTTCTTAGGGCATAAATGCACCGACAAGGGCATACTGCCAGACGAATCGAAATTTGAAAAACTTTTAAATTACCCAAAACCATCTAACGCAGATGAAATTAAAAGATTCGTAGCTTTCGTCAACTATTACAGAAGATTCATTCCCAATTTCTCTCTTTACTCTATACATTTGACTAGGCTTACACGGAAAAAAGCACAATTCAACTGGACTGAAGATTGCGAAAAATCATTTGACTATTTGAAAAATTCCCTTATGAATCCCAAAATTTTAAAATATCCAGATTCCAACAAACAATTCTGTATAACCACAGATGCCAGCAAAATAGCATGTGGCGCTGTCCTAAGTCAGGAATACGATGGCTTACAACTTCCAGTTGCATTCGCCTCCAAAACTTTCACGAAAGGCGAAAGTAACAAATCAGTAATTGAACAGGAACTCACTGCCATTCATTGGGCAGTAAAATTTTTCAAGCCATACATCTATGGTACTAAATTTTTAATCAGAAGTGATCACAAACCCATGACATATCTTTTTGCTTTAAAGAACCCATCATCTAAAATCACCCGTATGCGTCTTGATCTCGAAGAATTCGATTTCGATATTGAATATATAAAAGGTAAAGACAACTGTGGCGCTGATGCATTATCGCGTATTGATTTTTGGCTTATCAAACGCCTTAATGTAGATATCGCACAGATTTGTGCAGTGCAAACAAGATCAAAATCCCATCAAAACGTAAATATAAACCCTTCACCTGTGAAAACAAATGAAATTAGACAACAAATATATGAAACGATACCTTGCCTTAAATTAAATGAAAGCATGCAGAAACTACTCATTATGACAGGAAAAATAAAACTTCTAGAAGTATATGTCAAAAACCTAATTGTTCAAGGGAAAATTTTACTAGAGAAATTCTTCCCTAGACTTGAAAAATTAGTCAACAAAATAGGTTTAAGCAACATAAAAATTGCATTAAATGATGACCTTTTTAAATATACAAGTGTATACAATTTTAAAGAAGTAGGCAACGAGTTATTAAAGAAAATGAAAATTGCGTTAACGCCAGAAATTAAAACAATAACGGATCCAAATGAAAAAACTGAAATTTTAATTAAATTCCACAATGATCCAAGCCTAGGTGGACATAGCGGAATTAACCGACTATTAACAAAAATTAGAAAATATTACACATGGAAAAATATAACCTATGATGTGCGTAAATTTGTGAAGAATTGCGAAAAATGCAAATTAAAAAAGTCAGGCATAAAATCCAAAGAACCATTGGTAATTACTCAAACACCTCAAAAGCCTTTTGACAGAATACAAATTGATACAATAGGTCCATTACCAATATCGATCTTGGGTAATGAATACGCAGTAACAATCATGTGTGAACTTACAAAATATCTCATAGCAATTCCAGTTACAAACAAGTCAACCAAAACTATAGCAAAAGCAATCGTCGACAATTGTATTTTGATATACGGCTCAGTTAAAGAAATACTCACCGATTTAGGAACTGAGTATAAAAATCAAATATTTGCAGAGATATGTAAACTTCTAAATATAAACCAAATTAATTCAACCCCTTATCACCATCAAACTTTAGGAATGGTCGAAAGGAGTCATAGAACCTTTAATGAGTACATACGATCGTACCTTTCCCCTGATAAAGCCGATTGGGACGAATGGTTAACGTATTTTGTATATTGTTACAATACAACACCATCGTCAGTTCATGGCTACGCTCCGTTTGAGCTAGTATTTGGAAAAACACCACAGCCCTATAGCTTTATGAATAAGAAAACATCACCAATTTATAACTTTGAAGCATATGATAAAGAGCTGAAATTTAGACTTCAAGAAGCTCACAAGCGAGCTTTAAAACTTGTAGATCATGCAAAGCTAAAATCAAAGGAACTATATGACAGAAATTGTTCAGGGCAATCAATTCAACTAAATGATAAGGTCTATTTGTACGACGATGCTAGTCACAAACTAGACAACGTCTTCAAGGGTCCTTATCAAGTGATTGAAATGGATAACAGAGGAAATTGCAAAATTACAAACGGTTCAAAAACATTAAATGTACACAAAAATAGATTAAAATTAGGATAATCATGAACATTTCTATATACATAATAATTATAAACATTTGAGCTCAAATTTACCAACATCACTGTATTTTTAATAATCTCAAATTTACCAACATTACTGTATTTTTAATAATCTCAAATTTACCAACATTACTGTATTATTAATAATCTCAAAATTACCAACATTACTGCATTTTTAATAATCTCAAATTTACCAACATTACTGTATTTTTAATAATCCCAACTTTACCTACATTAGTTCATTTTACTGTGGTCGTAACAACCCGTGTCCGGGTTTCAACCGACCTCATCAGCTCTCGCCAGGCGCCTCTGCTTTGCGCGCGCCTTCTCCAATCGGATACACCAAGTGCGGTTAGCGCTTCCTCAGCCTGGTCCATCCATCGGAGGCATGGTCTCCCTCGTCGTCGTTGACCAGCGACCCTCGCCTCGAGCACCTTTTTCGCTGGAGCTTCGTCGTTCATACGATGGACATGACCCAGCCAGCGAAGTCGCTGCACAGCTATACGCCGAACTACGTCAATGTCATCGTAGAGCTCATACAGCTCGTGGTTCATTCGGATGCGATAGTCATCGCCGACTCGAACAGGACCGAAGATTTTGCGAAGAACTTTTCTCTCGAACACCCCCAGAGCGGCTGCGTCAGTTTGCGAAACTACCCATGCCTCAGCGCCATAAAGCAGCACAGGTAGAACGAGCGTCTTGTAGAGTGTTAGTTTTGTCGATCGAGAGAGGGCTCTGGAACTTAGTTGCTTACTGAGCCCGTAGTAGCACCTATTAGCAATTATTGTTTTTCGCTTTAGCTCCAGGCTGATTTCGTTTTTGGTATTAATGGCGGTGCCAAGGTAAACGAACTCCTTGACTATTTCAAAGTTATAGCTGCCGGATGAAACGTGGGAGTCTAAACGCCGAGCTCCCTTGTTTGTAGACAGCATATATTTTGTAATATCAATATCAATATCATTAGCGTACGCAAGGAGCTGGACGCCTTTGTAGAAAATGGTGCCATTACGATGCACACCAGCCTTTCGTACGATCCCCTCCATGATGATGTTAAAGAGATCGCAAGACAGTGGATCGCCTTGCATGAAACCTCTTTCGGTATTGAAGGTTTCGGAGAGGTCATTTCCTCTCTAATCAACTTTGCAGGTATACCGAACTCAGACATTGTTGCGTATAGGCAATCCCTTCTCGGGCTATCGAACGCAGCTTTAAAATCGACAAAGAGATGGTGTGTGTCAATTTGATTTTCGTGGGTTTTCTCCAGGATTTGTCGTAGCGTGAAAATCTGGTCTATGGTGGACTTACCAGGTCGAAAGCCACACTGATAAGGTCCAATCAGTGTTTTTGTAATCGGCTTTAATCTTTCACACAGTACGCTTGAGAGAACCTTATATGCGATGGAAATAACACTGATACCTCTATAACTTGCGCAGATTGTTGGGTCTCCTTTCTTAAGTATAGGACACAGTACGATGAGGTTCCAATCATCGGTCATGCTTTCTTCTAGTCATATTTTGCTGATGAGCTGATGCATGCGCCTTATCAATTCATCGCCGCCGGTTTTAAACAATTCAGTTGACAGGCCGTCAGCACCCGCTGCTTTGTTTTTGAGTCGTTGGATAGCAACTCGAAACTCTTCATGACTAGGTGGTGGTTCTTCCACTCCGTCATTGTTGATTGGTAGCTCTGAACTGCGCTCTCCATGGGCGGCATTGGTGGAATCGTCGCCAGTAAGTAAATTGGAGAAGTGCCGTCTCCACAATCTCAGCACACACTGCGTATCCGTATTCAGATCTCCATTTTCGTCTCTACAAGTGGATGCTCCGGGCTTAAAACCTTGGGTTAGACGCTTAACCTGTTGATAGAATTTTTGTGCATCATTCTTGCCCTGGTATACCTCTAGTTCCTCACGCTCACGCTTTTCCTGCTCTCTTTTCTTGCATCTGAAAAGGCGCCTCTCTTCCTTCCTCTTTTCGCGGTAGTTTTCTCGTACGGCTCGCGTTGCAGCTGACTGCAGCGTTTTTCTATATGCGGCGTTTTTTACTGCAGTCGCAATCCGACACTCCTGATCATACCATTGGTTCTGAGGTTGCGGGCGCCGGAAACCAATGACTTCTTCAGCGGCAGCGCGCATGGAGCGGGATATATGCGCCCAAAGTCTGCCGGCATCGTCGGGTCCAGAGGTTGGTTGGTTGAGCTTAACCGAGAGTTGAGCGGAGTAGGCTTCGGCAGTCCGTTGTAATTGCAGCTTAGCGACATCTAGCTTTCGTTGCATTCCTGTGCGTATGTTCTTCGCATTGCATAATCGCATGCGGATCTTGGCTGCAACAAGATAATGGTCGGAGTCAATGTTGACCCCCCGAAATGTACGCACATCTAGAACACTAGAGGCATGCCTTCCGTCGATTGCAACATGATCAATTTGGTTTCGCGTTTTTTGATCCGGGGACAGCCAGGTGGCCTTGTGGATGTCGAGGTGCTTAAATCTGGTGCTACTAACTACCATGTTTCGCGCCGCGGCGAAGTCGATCAGTCTTAGACCGTTGTTCGTGGAGGTCTCACGAAGACTGAACTGACCGACAGTGGGGCCAAAGATGCCTTCCCTTCCGACTTTCGCATTAAAATCGCCGAGGACTATTTTCACGTCATGGACCGGAAGGTGGTTGTATACGTCCTCAAGACTAGCGTAGAAAGCGTCTTTGACGGCTTCGTCCTTTTCCTCCGTCGGGGCGTGCGCGCAAGTCGTCGCCATAACAGTCTCTACATTTTCCGGTATAACCCATTTGGAAACGCTACCTAGCAATTAAAGATGTCGTTCCGTTCCTTGTATGTGTGATGCAATTTTTGGATCATTAAACGGTGGATCATCTTGATTTAAATATTCTTTCAATGTATCGTACGGAATGCTTCGCGTGAATGGTGGTTCAAATACGCTATTTATGTCATTCATATTGATCATTTCCGTGTAACTTGTGCAATTAAACTTTATATCTGGATTTTTAAAAGCTCTAAGTTGCGTTGGGTCGTCAACATCTGTTCTATAGCGTAGAATTATGTTGATAGCACAGTCGCGCTTTTCTTTGCTATCATCAAACAACATTGATAACAAGATATTTTCCGAATGCGCATAATATGAATTATCTGTAATTACTTGATTGACAATTTTGCGTAAACGAGGTTCTAGAAATCGTGACCAACTAATGAAGTTGAAAAATAATGCACTGCCGTACACGACAGAGCTGTAATACTTGATATTGAAGTACATTGGCACATAACATTTAATTATAAATTCAACCAGAATTCTTAAATTTGCATCTGGATTTTCCGTTGTCACATATAATCGTAATAATCTAGAGGCTTTGGTAAGCCACTGAGAATGTACAATTTTCCCTGGTTTGATATTAGCCAGATCCACCGAAACCACGCCTCTAGAAATTGCATGGTCCATGTCGTATAAGTACTTCGAATCGGTGGAAAATTCAATTTTTTATGGAGCGCGGGCATATTTTGCAACTCAATTTCTGGAAGCCGTCCACCACCTGAAAATATATAATAATAAAATAATTAAAAATGGTTGACAATTATAATAAATGAGTGATAGCAATAACTTACCGGAAGAGTTTCACAAGTTTCGATTTGACGGCTCAGTTTTCCGGTTGCCGATCTTGGTCCAGTTCTGGTTGATTTATCCAAAGCTTCAAACAAATGCCGAAACGGAAGTTCGTTGAAGTGTAGAAGGCAAACGAACCAATGGAATGGTCTTTTTAACAGCAATTCGAATCGTCGTATAATTCCACCGTGTGGGCCAGTGTTTGTTGGTATTGTATAACATTCTTCTCTGTTATTACTAATAATGCATATTTAAAAAAACTTTCAGACTTTTCGGTTTTCAAAGAAAAACCTATTTTTTTTCATCAAAAAAGCTTTAAAAATACAAAAATATACAAAATAATAACATTTTTCGACTTTTGGGGGCTTTTTCGTTAAAATACCTAAATTCAAAAACTTTTCGAAAGGAAATCAGAAAAGTTTTCTAGAATTATTTAAGTTACCCCGAGTAAGAAATAACTTTTTTTCCATTATTTATAATTTTTTTCGTAATCGATATGCTAGAAAAGGGCACTTAAAGTTTTTTTGAAAAAAACTTAAGTTTTAACAGGTATTCCCTTTTCCTGAATTTCGGGTTTTTCAATTTCTTGCAGAAAGTAGCTCAAGACTATGTTTAAGTCATCCGTCCTGTTTTGTCATATTTTGCATTTTTGGATATTTTTTTTTTTTGTAAAAATACTAAAACTCGAAATTTTTAAAAAGGTACACTCCTAGCAAAGAAATTTATAACGACCAGGTTTTTCAACAAATTTACACAATTTCTTGCATCTCCATTTGGTATAGCTTAAGAAAATATTTTCAAAATATTTCATTGAATTCAATATCAGCAGGTTGCTGAAACTAAGACGGACAGTGAAAATAGAAGAACAACAACTAAACTACAACATGCCTGTGAGTGGTAAAAGGCTTTGATATATCTTCGAAAAAGAGCTTACACCAAATAAGTGTGAATCTGAAAATTCGAAGAACTTTAGCTGCTTTTCGTATCATTTGTGTGTGCAATGTAATTCAGAGTAATTTTCTCTAACATTGACGGAAAACAAATAGACATGAACGGGTAAGTTTATCATCGCTATCATATGAAGGCTACTGATGAGTTGTTGTAGCGGCCAACGAAACAACTGTCTAGTCTGCTGTATGATTGCCACTCTATACAAAGGGTATTGTTGTTGTTGTTGGTTGTTTTCTTCAGAAAGCAACAGAGACCTTGAGCTCGAAAATATAACTCTTAACTAATAATTGAAAAATTATTAGAGTTATAAGCATAACACAAAAAACTTATGAAAAGAGGTCGAATAAATTTACAAATTAATTTCATTAGAATTTTTTCATATTTGAATTTTTTAGATGTTTTTTAATACAACAAGAACAAAAAGGATTTTTTTTTCGAAAAGTAAAAAATCACAACTCTGGAGGATTCCGTCCAATTTTTAAGATTGATAGCTTATTTTAAAGAAAAATTAAATATTAAATGAACTGCTAACCAGTTTTTTCAAATCTTACACGTAAACAAAAGCTATTTGGGTTTTTTGAAAAATTAGAACTTTTTTGCCATATAACCAAGTTGGCACGGATTCCAGTGGTCCTAGGCACATCAAATTTTTTTAAAGTTATTTCAACATTATACAAAAAAAATTGAGGCGGAACCTCATAAAAAAAGCAACTTCGACTTTTTTGGGACACCCCAGTACATATGCACACAAACTTATTGCCAGCCCAACAAAGCGTAGCTTAATTTATCGTTTCTTATTTATGCTAAATCTTCCATCACTAATTTAAATGAAACCTTGATAAATTAAGCGACATATTTTATTTTAAATTAATCAACATAATTTCACAACAATTTTCCATTGAAAAAAAGTTAAAAAATTAAAATCTTTAATCAGTGCACTTTATACAAAAACTACTCTTTTGACGTTTACAAATAATTTTGAAAAACCCAAAAAGTACCATTTTATGTCAGCCGTTTTAATATTTCGGATAAAGCAACATTTTCAAATTTTTCTGTGTTTTATTTTCTTCTTTTGTCCTCGTAGATCGATAAAATGTTACACTGTGCACTGTTCTGATTTGTGTTTTCAAGCTCTTTTGAACGCATTTGATATTGTTTTAAATTTTTTGTTATTGATCATAGCGTTGTTCGTGAAATTATATGCAAAAATAACATTTTATTATTGTTGTTTTGTATCTGTCATCAATTTTGTCTTCTTTGTTATTAAAAAACAAACACTTGTACAAACAACAATAACACAAATTGCACTTGGCGCATTAACATTTACAACTCAACAACAACAATTGCATGCGCAATAACAAAAAACCTCACACGCCGATTAGTATTTGCTAATAATCCCGTTAGCAAAAGAAATGCATGACTTGGTTTATTTATTGCTCCAATGTGAAAATTTGATTTGATCTGCCTGCCTGTCTGAACTGGTCTTTACTATGTTCGAAACCGCTACCAACAACGTAATGTTTTTTTTTTTTGTTAAAAATCACCGCAAGTTTTTTGTTTCCTTTCCCTTCTCACTATTTCTATTCCAAAATTTTCACAAAATGCAACACAAGGAAAAAAATTAAAACAAACTGAAACCAGTCACAAGCAGCAATCTCGCAACATAAACTCGGCTTTACTTTCATAAATAAGCTTAAAAAAATTAAAACTATCGGGTATGACCCAGGTAATGCGAACTACCCGGGTACTCGAAATTCAAGAGCCCTATAAATAATATATGTAATTATTTTTATAAATAATGCAAAAATATATGTAGCTACTGAGTCAAGATGTAGTTACAAAAATTGTATTACTAGTAGTTGTGATGTTGAAGTTAGCGTATTTATTTATTTATTGCATAATAACTCAAATTTATATAAAAAAAAACAAAATTTTTCTCTGAATTTGAAAACAGCATTTTTACAAACAAAATAAATAATCAATCAAATTAAAATTTTCTTTTATACTATTGAAATTTTTAGTATACAAAAAAATCAGTACTGCAGACTGCAACTAACATTTTATTCTTGTAGCCAATGGACATAAAAGCCTGAAGTTTCGTTGCTTTTGGCGAATGTTGCTCATGCCATGCTTTTTTGGCCATTCGTGTCTCGTAGGCATTCGTAATCACAGGCGCTCGAACTCTATGACATTCGTTCGATTGATACATGTATTCGCGCATTGATTTTAATGCAGAAGGCATATTAGTAGCTCGTATATTGACGAAACATTCGAAACGCCATTTGAATGCACCCAAGCTTTTTTCTGATTTGTAATAGTTAACGTTATTATAGTTATTATAAATACTGGCAAACAGTTTGTCACAACTGTGAACAACAAAACAACTTTATAATTTTATTTTATGTTTTTTTTATCCTGAACGAGAAAACAAGGTCTAGACTAATATTTTACATTAAAGTATTTAACTTTTATTTCCGAAAAATTTATTTATTAATTTAATTTAAGTCATTATAAAAAATTTAACTAAATATAACTTAACTAAATTAAAAAATTAATTTAATAAATAAATGAACTCTTAAGCAATAAAAATTAAATAATTCATTGTAAGAAATTTACTGCATATTACTTAAATAAGTTCAAAAAATTTAATTTTATTAACAAATCAATTTTCAGCAGTACAAATTTTGCTGAATATAACTTAAATAAATTAAAAAAAAAAATTTAATTAAATTAAAATAATGAAATAAAAACATAAATCAATAAAATATAAAATATAACTTAAAAAACGAATTACAAAAAAATTAAATTTAATTGATAAATACTTTTTTTGGCAGTATAAGTTAAATAATTAAATTTGAAAAATTTGAGTGAATTTATCTTAAATAAGTTGAAAAATATATTTAATTAATAAATAAATTTTAACGCAATAAAAGTTAAATACTTTCATCTAAGAGTTTAACTAAATATAACTAAAATAAATTCAAAAAATTAAATTTAATTAATTGATGAATTTTTGAGCAATACAAATTTTGCTGAATATGTATAATTTTAATAAATTAAAAAAATAAAATTTAATTAGTTACTGAATTTTTGGGCAATAAACGTTCAACTTAACTGAATAAAAGTTATATAAATAATACAAAAAAATTTAAATTGAATTAAAATTAAATTTTAGAAAAGTAAAAGTTAAATACTCTAAAATAAAATATTAATCCAGACCTTGTTTTCTCGTTCAGGATAAATATAACATAAAATAAAATTATAAAGTTGTGTTGTTGTTGACAGTTGGGACAAAATGTTTGCCAGTATTTATAATAATTGTAATAACGTTGACCATTACAAATGTTATGTGATTTTTTTTTAGAATAATTAATAAATGTGATCATAGATTTGTTGAAATGATATTTAATGTTAATACTTTGAAAACATTCAACTTAAAAATGTTATTTGCCTTTATAGGGCAAAAGTTATTTTTGTGACAACATCATTAAAAGTGATGAAAATAATGAATTTTATATGAAAAACTAAAATAAAATTTATTTTATTGGGTTTCCTTCAAAAAAAAAACGAATGACAAACAAAATTTCTGAATACACTTTGAGTTAAAAGAAACATTTTAGTAAAATGTGATTAAATGTGATAACTGTGCATCACATTTTTGTTATTGTATACGTGTTAGTTTTTGTTTTTTGCACAAGTTCAATGAACATATTTTTTAAGAATAATAATTTATTAAGTAAAAAAAAGACTGGCAAAAATGTATCTCCAAATATTGAAGCAATAAATTAGTTAAATTAAAAAAATTAAATAAAAATTAAACAGCAAAATCTAAAAATTTACACAATAAATTAAAATTAGATGATCAATTGAAGGTATTTTATTTATAAAAGGAATAAGGTATAAGGGTAATACAAATTTTTAAATGTCAAGCGCGCCTTTGCTTCTCTAACAAATGTTTTCTATAAACAAATATTTAGCTTAATTAGAAAATCAACCTAACCTGCTTACCAAAAAATATTTAATTTATTTTTTCCATAATAAACATCTGTCTTCAGGAAAAAAGTTACTGTCTTATAATTATAATTTAAAAAAGTTACTAAAACATTAAGGCATTGAAGTAAGTATCTATTAATAATATCTAAGGTATCATATAAATATGTAGCTACAGTAGAGACTCACAAAAGTAAGGACTCGCAAAAGTTAATTCTGCGGAAAAGTTAACCAGGCTTTTGCCACCACAGGAGACTCTAAAAAGATAACTTTTGCGTTAACTCTTCTGAGTTTTTTTTCATCCTTTTGCTTATTTGTTTTTATCTAGCATCAATTAATTTTGTGTCAATTATCACTATCTGGATGTTCGCAAGAAAGAGTAAAACGTAAAAACAATCGGGACTGACCATTAAAACGACGAACGAATTGAAAACGACACCGAAATAGCTGTCACATGAAATCAATAGGAAATATTGGTTGTCAATTTGATAATCACCTTACATGGAGGCAAAGCGATGATTTTTATTGTCAACTATCAATTATCACATTAGCCGATTCCACCCCAGAGTTTGTTTTATACAACGATGCAATATGTGCGATAAATACACTAATGAGTACGATGAAAAGTTCTCAAAAAGACATGTTTTTGCTCTTCTCGATCTACGATTGGATATAGTAAAATAAATTGGGGCGTAGTAGGTAGAGTGTGTGGCCCATATGCCAGAGAACCCTGGTTCGAATCCCACCTGACACAGAAATTTTTTCAATTGAATTCATTTTTTCTGTTCGGCCGTCAACTCTCTGCAGACAATGGCAAACCTCAGAGAGTAAAAACTGCCATAAAAAACTTCTTGGGAACATGAGCCGTTTGGAGTCAGCATAAAACTTGTAGGTCCAGTTCTCGATCATTTGTGTTCAAACATTTCACAACACACACAACACAATTGATCATAAGAAGCTCGGTGAAAGTCCTTTCAAGGGCTGAAAATGCCCATTTCGTTTTTTTTATAGTAAAATAAATCGGTTATAATAAAATCGTAAAGGTTATACAATATTTCACTGGTACAAAGACAAATTAAGTGTCATCCGAATAAATTTTTTATAACCATTTCTTGTGTGTCATAAGCTATTGTATGAAATTCATATGAAAAAAGTCTAAAATACCAATAAAATATACATATATTATATGTTCGTATATATACTGATTTTTTCTTACTTACTTACTTACTGACCTCATCAGCTCTCGCCAGGCGCCTCTGCTTTGAGCGCGCCTTCTCCAATCGGATACACCAAGTGCAGTAAGGGCTTCCTCTGCCTGGTCCATCCATCGGAGGCATGGTCTCCCTCGTCGTTGTTGACCAGCGACCCTCGCCTCGAGCACCTTTTTCGCTGGAGATTCGTCGTTCATACGATGGACATGACCCAGCCAGCGTAGTCGCTGCACAGTTATACGTCGAACTACGTCAATGTCTTCGTAGAGCTCATACAGCTCGTGGTTCATTCGGATGCGATAGTCATCGCCGACTCAAACAGGACCGAAGATTTTGCGAAGAACTTTTCTCTCGAACACCCCCAGAGCGGCTGCGTCAGTTTGCGAAACTACCCATGCCTCAGCGCCATAAAGCAGCACAGGTAAAACGAGCGTCTTGTAGAGTGTTAGTTTTGTCGATCGGGAGAGGGCTCTGGAACTTAGTTGCTTACTGAGCCCGTAGTAGCACTTATTAGCAATTATTGTTCTTCGCTTTATCTCCAGGCTGATTTCGTTGTTGGAATTAATGGCGGTGCCAAGGTAAACAAACTCCTTGACTACTTCAAAGTTATAGCTGCCGGATGAAACGTGGGAGTCTAAACGCCGCGCTCCCTTGTTTGTAGACAGCATATACTTTGTTTTACCCTCATTTATCGTCAAACCCACTTTGGCTGATTCCTTTTCGATAGCGGTGAAAGCAGCGGTAACATCTCTCTTGGTTCTGCCGACAATGTCAATATCATCAGCGTACGCAAGGAGCTGGACACCTTTATAGAAAATGGTGCCATTACGATGCACACCGGACTTTCGTACGATCCCCTCCATGATGATGTTGAAGAGATCGCAAGACAGTGGATCGCCTTGCCTGAAACCTCTTTCGGTATTGAAGGTTTCGGAGAGGTCATTTCCTACCTTGACGGAGCTGCGTGTGTTGCTCAACGTCATTCTGCAAAGTCTAATCAACTTTGCAGGTATACCGGACTCAGACATTGTTGCGTATAGGCAATCCCTTCTCGGGCTATCGAACGCAGCTTTAAAATCGACAAAGAGATGGTGTGTGTCAATTTGATTTTCGTGGGCTTTCTTCAGGACTTGTCGTAGCGTAAAAATCTGGTCTATGGTGGACTTTCCAGGTCGAAAGCCACACTGATAAGGTCCAATCAGTGTTTTTGTAATTGGCTTTAATCTTTCACACAGTATGCTTGAGAGAACCTTATATGCGATGGAAATAAGACTGATACCTCTATAACTGGCGCAGATTGTTGGGTCTCCTTTTTTAAGTATAGGGCACAGTACGCTGAGGTTCCAATCGTCGGGCATGCTTTCTGCTAGCCATATTTTGCTGATGAGCTGATGTATGCGCCTTATCAATTCATCGCCGCCGGTTTTACACAATTCAGCTGACAGGCCGTCAGCACCCGCTGCTTTATTGTTTTTGAGTCGTTGGATAGCAACTCGAACCTCTTCATGGCTAGGTGGTGATACTTCTACTCCGTCATCGTCGATTGGTGACACTGAACTGCGCTCTCACGGTAAGTAAATTGGAGAAGTGCTGTCTCCACAACCTAAGCACACACTGTGTATCCGTATTCAGATCTCCATTTTCGTCTCTACAAGTGGATGCTCCGGGCTTGAAACCTTGGGTTAGACGCTTAACTTGTTGATCGAATTTTCGTGCATCCTTCTTGCCCTGCAAATATTTGCCATATAATAATTAAAACTAATGCAGTTTTTCATAAAGGTTTTTGGCTAGAGTGGCTTTTGGCATGGCAACAATTAAAAGCAACAATTATTTTTCACAATATTATCTGCTAACATAGGCTAAATAAACTAAACGCGCAGCTTGAACATTTGTTGCTAAATGAGTTTGAGATTTAAAGAATTTTCTCGCGGACCCAGTCATGCGAATGGCAAAAATGGGGTCTATTTAAAGACAACGTAGCTCCGGCAAATTAAATGCGATTTCTTAAATAGGGTATCATTGGAGATGTTATTTCGTCTTTTTTAAGGGAAAAATATAAAACTTTTGAAAAACTGTACTAAGTTGGCCCACACCAGCAACAGACGCTCTAACTTTTTTTATTGTAATTTTTTACATTTTTTTATGTTTTGTTACCTTTCCTACGATTTAAAATTAATGAGCGCTCTTGAAGGGTTCAGAAGTTATGGCGTAAATTGTGTAGCAGCTGTGAATTTTCAATACAAATTCAACTAGCAATCGTCTAAAATATTTTTGTTTTGTTATTTTGTTTGCTTGAGTCGATTTGTATTCCTTATTGTGGTCTAGTAATGTTTTATACCAATAATTTTACAAAGGTAAAGTGGAAATATGTATAAATTGTTGTAAAAATGTAAAAGATAGTTTTTCTTTTATTAAAAAAATATCAACAAAAAATTGTCAAATCGTTGCATTTTTTAATATTTTAAATTATTTTCTGAATGACGAAATTCCACAAAAATTTCTCAAAAAAAAAACACTCAAAAATTCCTCAAAGGCACCTGAAAACACTTGAATTTTAAGGAATTACCCATAAATTGGCAATGCTGAGTCTGATACATTATTCAAAAATGCTGAGCAAATCGCCAATCAAATTTATATTGCTGTTGAATTCGCGCCTAACGATTCGTTAAATCTTTGTAATCTGCGAAGCAGAAATGAAAAAGGCGACATCAATACAATCATTCCAAAATATTAATTCAAAACAGATTTTTATTTTGACATAGCTGATGTCGCTATTTACACAAAAAAAAAAAACGCTAAACACAAAAACGTTTAAAAAGTCTCGCAGTAGTTTGAATTGAAAACCAATTTTTATTTCGCATTTATATCAACGAATTGTCCAACAAATTTGAGCAAATGAAGATGCGCCGTGCAGCATTCTGAATAAAATTATAAATTTTGTATTTGGAATATAAAAGTATTTGCTCATTAACACATACGCATATTGACATATTAAAAATTCATCCCTATCATGAATAATTTTTTCGGAAAAAAACGCTGAGAGCTGTTCGAAATTGTGGCGTTGGCTTTGTCGTTTTTGTGCGCTTGTTGACATGTTGTATTGTTTTGTTTTTTCTGTCAACAAAAAGAAAAAGAAAAACTTTTCTTTTGTTTAAAAGTCAGCTCCTTGTTTGAATTTTTGAATTCGTTGAAAAAATTCGTTTATATTTTGTATATGTCATATTCTTTGATATTTCCTTTTCTAATTAGAAGATTTGCTTTGAGCTTTCGTTGTATAAATTTGGTAGCACTTTGAAAAATTCATAATATACGGAAACATTGGAAAGAGAAATTGAGCGAGTTGTCAAAGAAATCGACAACGAAATTTTAGATTAGAAAAATTTCTATCTTGTCGTTTTTTGTTGACGTTTTTTGGCTTTCATATATTTTATATGGAATTGCCAGTGACGGCAACGACAACGCTCCAATTCTGTTTAGACAGTAATTGTAAAAGGCAGTTTTTATTTCAAAGCCAAAGTTTTAGATTTTTTCGAATTGATTAAATTCAAATATTTTTAATCTTATCCAATTTTTTGAATACTTTGAAATAATTTTCTTTTTTTCACGAAGTTTAATTTTCGTTTTACAATCCCGGGTGAAAAATTATTCATGATTGGCCTGTTTACGTTTCTTTTTTTTTTCCTTTCCTTTTTTTGTTTTTTTGTTTATTGCGGAAAATTTTGATTTTGCTCGGATCGGCCATAGTCCAGGTTCGGCACCGACAACAGGTGTGTATAACCTGCTGACGTATAACCCACCATTGTTTTTAATGCTGACTTTTTCCATAATTGTTATTATTGTTTAAACTACTGCTGTGCATATTTTCAAACGACCAGAAAAAACTTTTGAAATTTTAATTTTTTTTGACATAATGGAAATTTTTTCTTCACCCGGTCCACCCCGAGCACGCCACACTATTAAAAAAAAACGCTATTAAAGTAAAACTCAACGCTATCTCCCGTACTAATATGCCAGTTGTCGGAAAATGTTGCTAAAAACCGTAATGAGTGTTTTTGACAATACCGGGAAAAGGTGTAAATAAAATTTTCAAGAGTGTCATGCAATAGAGATGTACTAAACAGTTTACTGTTGTTAACTTCTGATTTTCTGATAATGGGCGTAAGACGAATAACAAAAACGATAAGCAAATAATTTTTAAAAGAAACTTTAACCATGCTGCTTCCAGCCGAACATAATATTACAATAAATTTTTATAAAAGATTTAAATATTTTAAAATATATTTGTTAATTCATTACGACATTCTTTCATAAGCTTTAAGTTATCTTTATCTATATACTAGCTGAATACCCGGTTTAACTCGGGAGTTGATATGAACAATTTTTGATTTCATTCGTCGATTTGAAAAAACTTTTCACAAACTTTAGAAGGGATTTTGTGTGCATCTTTCAAACCGGTAACTTCGGCGAAATGAGCAAAACATAGCTTCAATATCTGAAAATTATGAGAAAAAGTTAAGAAAATCTTGATTTGTGTGTGCGTGCCGCTGATCGCTTGCAAAAATATATTTTCGAGTTTTATATTGTGTTCGCTAGATTGCACATTTTTGAAAAAATCAGACCAAAAACGAAATTTTGGCAATTCGCGAGGAAACTGAACCAAAAATTAAATAAGCATTGAAAACAGAAATTGAAATGTCAAAACACGCCAATGTACGACGCAACTGACTTGCGCATTTGTTGATGCGAACTCAAATACACCAGAATTTGGAATCACCTGCCTTGATATGGAAAAATTAAAATGTTGAATATAAATACACATAAAGAAATTATTTATCACCGTTCGCGCTTTGCTACTCCTTACTGTATTTTGTAGTACAGCGCCCTCTGGGGTTCAAGATATAGCAAAACCGCACCCATAAACCGCATATAAAAATCGTACTTACCGGATGAGTTGTTTTGAGTTTTTCGCGGTATTTGTGCAAGAGCGCCCTCTGGTTTTCAAGATAGAATACAAAAATAAGCCCTTTCCATACCCGATAATCAAATCCTATATATCCGATATACAAATTTGTATCTAAATCGAATGAGCGGTTTTTGAGTTTTTCACGATTTCTTAAGTGACTTGTACTACAGTACCATCTGGTGTTTAAAATAGCGCAGAAAAAAAAGTCCAAGTTACCCACCGTATCCGAAAACTCCTATGTAAAAATGTTCACGCAAATCGGATGTACAGCTAGGGGTTTTTCGAGATTTTTAAAACATTTGTACTGCAGTGCCTTCTGGTGTTAAATATAGAACAAAATAGATAAGTAATAAAAACTACCGTACCCGAAAACCCTTAAATACAAATTTTCATGTAAATCGGATGAATAGTTGTGGAGATAAGCCATAATAACAAAATTCGTGGAACCTGATCGCAGCGCCACCTACCGGGTCCAAATGCGAATCTGAACCATCCAGGTATCCACTTAAGCACACAAAAAAATTCATCAAAATCGGTGCAGCCGTTTAGGAATAGTTTAATAACATTCGGATGAAATCGGATGAACGGTTTCGGGGATAAACTATAAAAACAAAATGCCTTAAACACGATCGCAGCGCCACCTACCGGGTCCAATTGTGAATCTGAACCATCCAGGGATCCACTCAAACACCCAAAAAATATCTTTTTTGATCTTTCTCGAAACTAGAGGGCACTGTTGTACAATTTTACGTGTGTATGTTATTAAACTGTTCCTTAACGGCTGCACTGATTTTGATGAAAACACCCAAAAAATTTCATCAAAATCAGTGTCATCACCAGAGGGCGCTGTAGTACAAATATTTTGAAAAACCTCGAAAAACTCCTAAGTCGTGCATCCGAATTGAATGAAAATAGGAAAATAGTGGTTTTCTGATACGGTGAGTGTTTTGGTCTTATCTTTTTTGTGCTGTCTTGAAAACCAGAGGGCGCTTTAGTACAAATCTTAGGAAATCGTGAAAAAATCCAAAACTGCTCATCCGATTTGGATGAACATTTGTAAATAGCGATTTTCGAGTACGGCAAGGGTTCTGTTGCTATCTTTTTTGCTATTTCTCGAAACTAGAGGTAGCTGTTGTCCAATTTGTACGTGTGTATGTTATTAAACTGTTCCTTAACGGCTGCACTGATTTTGATTAAATTTTTTGTGTGTGTTTGAGTGGATCCCTGAATGGTTCAGACTCACAATTGGAACAGGTAGATGGCGCTGCGATCGTGTTCAAGGCATTTTGTTTTTATAGTTTATCTCCGAAACCGCTCATCCGATTTGAGCGTTTAGTTTATTTTTTCGAATACGGTGAGGTTTTATGACTTATCTACCCTGTTCTATCTTGAACACCAGAGGGCGCTGTGTACAAATATTTTAAAAACTTCTAAGCAGTTTATCCGATTTTCATGAAAATTGGTATATAGGGGTTTTCTTATATGGTGACTGTTTTGGACTTATCTTTATTGTACTATATCGAACACCAGAGGGCGCTGTTGCACAAATATTTTAAGAAATCGTGAAAAAGTAGAAAGCCGCTCATCCGATTTAGATGAAAAATTTTATTAAGGGATTTTCGTGTACGGCAACTGTTTATCTGTTATATCTTTTGCTCTGTCTCGAAAATTAGAGGGCGCTGTTGTACAATTTGTACGTGTGTATGTTATTAAACTGTTCCTAAACGGCTGCACCGATTTTGATGAAATAGTTTGTGTGTGTTTAAGTGGATCCCTGGATGGTACAGATTTGCAATTGGACCCAGTAGGTGGCGTTGCGATCGGGTTCCACGAATTTTGTTATTATAGTTTATCTCCGAAACCATTCATCCGATTTACATGAAAATTTGTATTTAGGGGTTTTCAGGTACGGTAGTTTTTATTACTTATCTATTTTGTTCTATATTTAACACCAGAAGGCACTGCAGTACAAATGTTTTAAACATCTCGAAAAACTCATAGCTGTGCATCCGATTTGCGTGAACATTTGTACATAGGAGTTTTCGGATATTGTGGGTATCTTGGACTTTTTTCTGCGCTATCTTAAACACCAGATGGTGCTGTAGTACAAGTCACTTAAGAAATCGTGAAACACTCAAAAACCGCTCATCCGTTTTAGATAAAAATTTATATATCAGATATATAAGATTCGATTATCGAGTATAGAAAGGGCTTTGGCGTTATTTTTTTATTCTTTTTCGAAAACCAGAGGGCGCTTTTGTACAAATACCGCAAAAATCTCAAAACAACTCATCCGATACGTATGATTTTTATAAGTGGTTTTCGGGTGCCGTGAGTCTTTTGGCGCTATGTATTTTGCTATATCTTGAACCCCAGATTGCGCTGTACTACAAAATATACTAAAGCGTAGCAAAGCGCAAAGGGTGATAATTATCTTCTTTTCTTCTTTATGTGTATTTATATTCCACTTTCTTTTTTCGCAAATGAGGACAGCTGATACCGAATTCTGTGGTATTTGAATACGCATCAACACATGCGCAAGTCAGTTGCGTCGTAAGTAAGCGTTGTTTTGAATTTTTGTCCAGTTTCCTCGCCAATTGGCAAAAATTCGTTTTCGCTGATTTTTTTCAAAAATGTGCAATCTATCGAATACAATATAAGACTTGAAAATATTTTATTGCAAGCGATCGGCGGTACGCACACTCAAATCACGATTTCCCTAACTTTTTCTCATAATTTTCAGATGTTGAAGCTACATTTTGCACATTTCGCCAAAGTTACTGGTTTGAAAGATGCACACAATATTCTTTCTAAAGTTTGTGAAAAGTTTTTTCAAATCGACGAATGAAATCGAAAATTATTTATATCAACTCCCGAGTTAAGCTTGGTATTCAGCTAGTGTGTTTATATAACTCGAATAATTTTTCAATTATTAAGGGTTATATTTTATCGAGCTTAAGGTCAAGGTATGTTGCTTTCCGAAGAAATCAACTGAAGGAAAAACAACGAACAACAACAATACCCTATATAGAGTATCAATCACATAGCAGACTAGACAGCTTTTTGGCCGCTACACCAACTCATCAGTAGCCTTTTTTCGTGATTCTTGCTGTGATCCACTAAGCTCTTAATTTTCTACTTGTTTCACGAATGCAATTAGTAAATTACCCTGAATTGCATGTACGAGAATACAAATGATATGAAAGCTGCTTAAAGTTCTTCTAATTTGTGAAGCATACTGTCAGGGAAAGTAAGTTCTATTATTCGAAGATAGATCAAAGCTTTTCTAAATACTCAAAGATTTTGTTGTGCTAGTTGTTGTTGCTCTTTATGAAATCTTGCTCTTTAAATTAGAAGAACTTTAAGAAAAAAAAAATAAGTAAGAAAAAAATTTCTTACGCAATCTTCGTTTTATGAGCTATTATTTATATAAATTTATTCTAAAGAACACCTAATTAATATGAAAAAAATTATAAATACATTTAACAACAGCAAGAAATAAGCCGGAAATAGAGAAAGAAACAAGTAAAAAGCCACACGACAAACATAAAAAGCCACAATAATGCATTCGAGTATGAGCCAAAAATAATTAGTATTCAAGAAACAAATCCATATGAAATAACTAAAGGTGTATGTATTTATGAATATTTTAACTTATTATTGTTATTATCGTATTTTGTCTTTGCAATAAGGAAGCATTCACTTCTGATTTAACATTAAATGCTAAATACATTTTCATACACACATACACTGTTATGATAGGAATAGATACTCGTTGATTTACTCTAAAACCTAAAATACATTTAATTAATTTTATTAACCGACTTCAAAAAGGAGGAGGTTCTCAAGTTCGTCGGTTTCGCTGTTTTTTTTTTTTTTAATAAATTAATATCTTTGTATTGGGTACAGTGGGCACAGCAGCGGATCTAGCAAAATTTTGCTGCAGAACTAACAAATTTTTTTCAAAATCAGAAAACTAAAATTATAATAAAAATTAAAACTTTAAGGGGGCGGGCCTTGAAACTAAATTTTTTTTTCTAGAATTATTTTAAGGGGTGAAATTGGGTAATTTAAAAATATCAAAAAAATAATATTTTTTTTAATTAATTTTAAAAGAGAAGTTTTTAAGTTCAGGATAAAGGGCTGCCTGGGTTCACTTGAAACTAGTTTTAAGACATTTGTTAATTCCAAACTACACTGCAATGTCTAGCTCTCCGCAAGCAACTCATGTGTGTGAATGAGACGAAGACGAATAAAACATATAAGCGCCGCTAGAAGAGATGCAAGACATTGTTGCTCTAAAACAGTGCCGGCCAAAAAACCCTTGCACTGTTCTTTCAGTTGTGTGCTACTGCGCGCACATGTGAGAGCGACATATACAGGCAGGGTTCACGATGCACGCGTGCATAGGCTCTGGCCCACACTACTCTAAAACATCGTTGACAGAGAGCACGTTGCAGCCAATGCAATGAATTGACAATAAGTAGCAATAGATGATTTGGATTATTTGAAATATCTCGCAGCTATTATATATCCAAAATTTTGAACGCTAGGACCAGGGAACAAAAATAAACGGTAAATAATAGGTACATCTCATGATACAATTATAAGGTTTATAATTGTATATATAATAATTTTATATATAATTTTAATTATGTTTATAATTATAAACAGGACCCAAAGAAGGGTGGCAGATAGGGGGTGTGTGTGTTCGAAAGAAATGTTGAGGGGGAAAAATTAGGACTAGCTCATATATTTCACCACTCTAGGAGTCCATTTGCGGGAGATATAAAATATTTAGAGCATTTATTTTTTTCTGTTTTTGTAGGAGGAACCCAAAACAGTGACAGATAACTGGGGTATGTTGATAAAAATGTTTAGGGATGAAAAACTAATAGAATCTGGACATAACTCACTTGCGTACGCTTACTTTCAACGAAACAAAAAAAAATCCGTAATAAAAATATTTCGTAAGCCAATTGATTGTGGCTTATCAGTGGGGCTTCAGACCTAGAAAATCTACCACCGACCAGATATTTACACTACGACAAATCTTGGAAAATACCCCAGAGCAACAAATCAACACCCACCATCTTTTTTGTCGATTACAAAGCCGCCTTCGACAGTCCAATAAGGAATCACCTATACTCCACCATGTTTGAATTTGGTATACCTACAAAATTAATCCGTCTATGCAGGATGATAATGGGCAACACAAGCAGCGCAGTTAAAATCGGGAAGGACCTCTCCCCCCATTTGTTTCTGATCAGATCAGATTTTCACATTGAAGCAATAAAGAAACCAAATCATGCATCTCTTTTGCTCTAATGTATTTTCTGATCTGATCTGCCTGCCTGTCTGAATCGGAGTTCACTACGTTCACAACCTAATAAAAGAAAGAGTTCTGAACTTTCAACCGTTGCACAATGTGCGATTTGACCAATCTGGGCGGACAAAACTCTCTAAATACTATAAATTAAATTAAGTATTCTCTAAATACTATAAAAAAAATTTTCTGGATTTGGGGTCTATCTCAAACACCCTCTTAGTTACAGGGCATTTCATTGAGTTGTCTATAGAAGGGAATTAGCACATTATGCTTTGGCTTTGAAACACTCAATTGCATCAGAACATCAAATTTTATAACATTCTTCTCTGTTATTACTAATAATGAATGTTTAAAAAAACTTGCAGGCTTTTCGATTTTCAAAGAAAAACCTATTTATTTTTCATCAAAAAAGCTGTAAAAATACTAAAAAATACAATATAATAGCATTTTTCGACTTTTGGGGGCTTTTTCGTTAAAATACCTAAATTCAAAAACTTTTCGAAAGGAAATCAGAAAAGTTTTCTAGAATTATTTAAGTTACCCCGAGTAAGAAATAACTTTTTTTTCCATTTTTTATAATTTTTTTCGTAATCGATATGCTAGAAAAGGGCCCTTAAAGTTTTTTTGAAAAAAACTCAAGTTTTAACAGGTATTCCCTTTTTCCCGAATTTCGGGTTTTTTCAATTTCTTGCAGAAAGTAGCTCAAGACTATGTTTAAGTCATCCGTCCTGTTTTGTCATATTTTGCATTTTTGGATTTTTGGGATTTTTTGCTTTTTTGTAAAAATACTAAAACTCGAAATTTTTAAAAAGGTACACTCCTAGCAAAGAAATTTGTAACGACCAGGTTTTTCAACAAATTTACACAATTTCTTGCATCTCCATTTGGTATAGCTTAAGAAAATATTTTCAAAATATTTCATTGAATTCAATATCAGCAGGTTGCTGAACTAAGACGGACAGTGAAAATAGAAGAACAACAACTAAACTACAACATGCCTGTGAGTGGTAAAAGGCTTCGATAAATCTTCGAAAAAAGAGCGTACACCAAATAAGTGTAAATCTGAAAATTCGAAGAACTTTAGCTGCTTTTCGTATCATTTGTGTGTGCAATGTAATTCAGAGTAATTTTCTCTAACATTGACGGAAAACAAATAGACATGAACGGCTAAGTTTATCATCGCTATCATATAAAGGCTACTGATGAGTTGTTGTAGCGGCCAACGAAACAACTGTCTAGTCTGCTGTATGATTGCCACTCTATACAAAGGGTATTGTTGTTGTTGTTGGTTGTTTTCTTCAGAAAGCAACAGAGACCTTGAGCTCGAAAATATAACTCTTAACTAATAATTGAAAAATTATTAGAGTTATAAGCATAACACAAAAAACTTATGAAAAGAGGTCGAATAAATTTACAAATTAATTTCATTAGAATTTTTTCATATTTGAATTTTTTAGATGTTTTTTAATACAACAAGAACAAAAAGGATTTTTTTTTCGAAAAGTAGAAAATCACAACTCTGGAGGATTTCGTCCAATTTTTAAGATTGATAGCTATTTTAAAGTAAAATTAAATATTAAATGAACTGCTAACCAGTTTTTTCAAATCTTACACGTAAACAAAAGCTATTTGGGTTTTTTGAAAAATTAGAACTTTTTTGCCATATAACCAAGTTGGCACGGATTTCAGTGGTCCTAGGCACATCAAATTTTTTTACAGTTATTTCAACATTATACAAAAAAAATTGAGGCGGAACCTCATAAAAAAAGCAACTTCGACTTTTTTGGGACACCCCAGTACATATGCACACAAACTTATTGCCAGCCCAACAAAGCGTAGCTTAATTTATCGTTTCTTATTTATGCTAAATCTTCCATCACTAATTTAAATGAAACCTTGATAAATTAAGCGACATATTTTATTTTAAATTAATCAACATAATTTCACAACAATTTTCCATTGAAAAAAAGTTAAAAAATTAACATCTTTAATCAGTGCACTTTATACAAAAACTACTCTTTTGACGTTTACAAATAATTTTGAAAAACCCAAAAAGTACCATTTTATGTCAGCCGTTTTAATATATCGGATAAAGCAACATTTTCAAATTTTTCTGTGTTTTATTTTCTTCTTTTGTCCTCGTAGATCGATAAAATGTTACACTGTGCACTGTTCTGATTTGTGTTTTCAAGCTCTTTTGAACGCATTTGATATTGTTTTAAATTTTTTGTTATTGATCATAGCGTTGTTCGTGAAATTATATGCAAAAATAACATTTTATTATTGTTGTTTTGTATCTGTCATCAATTTTGTCTTCTTTGTTATTAAAAAACAAACACTTGTACAAACAACAATAACACAAATTGCACTTGGCGCATTAACGTTTACAACTCAACAACAACAATTGCATGCGCAATAACAAAAAACCTCACACGCCGATTAGTACTTGCTAATAATCCCGTTAGCAAAAGAGACTTGGTTTATTTATTGCTCCAATGTGAAAATTTGATTTGATTTGCCTGCCTGTCTGAACTGGTCTTCACTATGTTCGAAACCGCTACCAACAACGCAATTTTTTTTTTGTTAAAAATCACCGCAAGTTTTTTGTTTCCTGTCCCTTCACACTATTTCTATTCCAAAATTTTCACAAAATGCAACACAAGGAAAAAAATTAAAGCAAACTGATACCAGTCACAAGCAGCAATCTCGCAACATAAACTCGGCTTTACGTTCATAAATAAGCTCAAAAAAATTAAAACTATTCGAAGCTAAATACCCGAAACTTCTTGGGTATCGGGTATGACCCAGGTAATGCGAACTACCCGGGTACTCGAAATTCAAGAGCCCTATAAATAATATATGTAATTATTTTTATAAATAATGCAAAAATATATGTAGCTACTGAGTCAAGATGTAGTTACAAAAATTTGTATTACTAGTAGTAGTGATGTTAAAGTTAGCGTATTTATTTATTTATTCTATAATAATTCAAATTTATATAAAAAAAAAACAAAATTTTTCTCTGAATTTGAAAACAGAATTTTTACAAACAAAATAAATAATCAATCAAATTAAAATTTTCTTTTATACTATTGAAATTTTTAGTATACAAAAAAATCAACACTGCAGACTGCAGCTAACATTTTTTTCTTGTAGCCAATGGACATAAAAGCCTGAAGTTTCGTTGCTTTTGGCGAATGTTGCTCATGCCATGCTTTTTTGGCCATTCGTGTCTCGTAGGCATTCGTAATCACAGGCGCTCGAACTCTATGACATTCGTTCGATTGATAAATGTATTCGCGCATTGATTTTAATGCAGAAGGCATATTCGTAGCTCGTATATTGACGAAACATTCGAAACGCCATTTGAATGCACCCAAGCTGTTTTCTGATTTGTAATAGTTAACGTTATTATAGTTATTATAAATACTGGCAAACATTTTGTCACAACTGTGAACAACAAAACAACTTTATAATTTTATTTTATGTTTTTTTTATCCTGAACGAGAAAACAAGGTCTAGACTAATATTTTACATTAAAGTATTTAACTTTTATTTCCCAAAAAATTATTTATTAATTTAATTTAAGTCATTATAAAAAATTTAACTAAATATAACTTAACTAAATAAAAAAATTAATTTAATAAATAAATTAACTTTTGAGCAATAAAAATTAAATAATTCATTATAAAAAATTTACTGCATATTACTTAAATAAACTCAAAACATTTAATTTTATTAACAAATCAATTTTTCAGCAGTACAAATTTTGCTGAATATAACTTAAATAAATTAAAAAAATTAAATTTAATTAAATTAAAATAATGAAATAAAAACATAAATCAATAAAATATAACTTAAAAAACTAATAACAAAAAAATTAAATTTAATTGATAAATACTTTTTTTGGCAGTAAAAGTTAAATAATTAAATTTGAAAAATTTGAGTAAATTTATCTTAAATAAGTCGAAAAATATATTTAATTAATAAATAAATTTTAACACAATAAAAGTTAAATACTTTCATCTAAGAATTTAACTAAATATAACTAAAATAAATTCAAAAAATTAAATTTAATTAATTGATGAATTTTTGAGCAATACAAATTTTACTGAATATGTATAATTTTAATAAATTAAAAAATTAAATTTAATTAGTTACTGAATTTTTGGTCAATAAAACTTGAATTGAATTAATAGTTAAATTTTTGAAAAGTAAAAGTTAAATACTTTAAAATAAAATATTAATCCAGACCGTGATTTCCCGTTCAGGATAAATATAGCATAAAATAAATTTATAAAGTTGTGTTGTTGTTGACAGTTGGGAAAAAATGTTTGCCAGTATTTATAATAATTGTAATAACGTTGACCATTACAAATGTTATGTGATTTTTTTTTTTTAGAATAATTAATAAGTGGGATAATAGATTTATTGAAATGATATTTAATGTTAATACTTTGAAAATATTAAACTTAAAAATGTTATTTGCCTTTATAGGGCAAAAGTTATTTTTGTGACAACATCATTAAAAGTGATGAAAAGAATGAATTTTATATGAAAAAGCAAAATAAACATTATTTTTGGGTTTATTCAAAAAAAAAAAAAAACGAATGACAAACAAAATTTCTAAATACACTTTGAATTAAAAGAAACATTTTTGTAAAATATGATTAAATGTGATAAATGTGCATCACATTTTAATTATTGTATACGTGTTAAGTTTTGTTTTTTGCACAAGTGCAATGAACATATTTTTTAAGAATAATAATTTATTAAATAACACAAAAGACTGGCAGTAAACTTAAAAAAATTAAATAAAAATTAAACAGCAATATCTAAAAATTTATACAATAAATGAAAATAAATGATCAATTTATTTTATTTATAAAAGGAATAAGGTATAAGGGTAATACAAATTTTTAAATGTCAAGCGCGCCTTTGCTTCTCTAACAAATGTTTTCTATAAACAAATATTTAACTTAATTAGAAAATCAACCTAACCTGCTTACCAAAAAATATTTAATTCATTTTTTCCATAATAAACATCTTTTTTCGACAATCAACAAGCAGAATATAAAAAATGAATGTAAATTTCTTTCTTCCATTAAGCTACCCACACACATGCATGCAAACAAAAACAATAACAAACTTTATCAATGAATTTGTCTTTTTTTGTTTGCATCATCGTAGAAAAAATATTTTTGTAGTTGAACAACTAGTCGCGCCACAATTTCGCTGCCCGCTTTCGCTAATAGGGGGGTTCAGACGATAGCACATGTTGGCGCGTATGGTAGGACAAACCAGGTATTTAACCATTCGAACGCTCAAAACAGCAGATTGACAACATGTTGGATTGAAATCAAAAAGGTTTTGATTTTAAGGTTTGATAAGCAGTCATAACACTCGTGTGAACACGTGTTGGACAAACACGTTGAACTTTGCCATATTAAAAAAATTACAAAAGGGAGAACACAGTGTGCTTATGTAGAAATTTTTAATTAATAATTAAAATTAATGCAGTTTTACATAAAGGTTTTTGGCTAGAGTGGCTTTTGGCAAGGCAACAATTAAAAGCAACAATTATTTTTCACAATATTATCTGCTAACATAGGCTAAATAAACTAAACGCGCAGCTTGAACATTTGTTGCTAAATGAAGTTTGACAAAATGGTGGGTATTTTGACGGTAATGCTAAATTTACAGTTATGCCAGCCATCACACCTGGCTTGACAACATCGTCTGAACCCCCCTAATGTCGCTTGGTATCTAATCGATACTTTTACTACTCGCTATCGTTGTTTACTCGCCCGTGCTCTCGTCTGTTTCTTCAAGAACTTCGAATTTATTCTACCCCTCCCTGACGCAAGGTCTTTATATATACATAAGTCTTTGCCTATACCTAAATTCAGATAATATTGGACAGATTTCTTTATTTTTCTTTTTTAGCACTTTATAGAGCGAAAAATGTGAAAAATTCACATGTCCATTTTTGGAATTTTCAACTATTTGTTGATATTATACTCGTAGGTATAAGCTCCAATAAATATATATGTAATTTATACAATTTTTTGTTTCTATTTATTTCTGATGACATGGACGCGCTGTGCGATGGAGACCGTTCGGGTAACTTTTCCACCTGATGTTTGAACGGGTATTGATTCTTCACATTACACTTTTATTCATCAAAACAAATATTTTCCTACAATTGAAGAATCATTAAACAACAGACAAAAATTTCAAGGTGTTCATTTACTTCCTTCTATAAAAGAAAAAATCAAGATCATCACCGTTTTTTCTTTGACCTCTAGATGAGAACCTTTCCTTAAGGGCTTACTTTTCTACTAAGTCAACAGAAAACAATAAAGGAGTACAAAAAATGTTATCGCCCATTTCACATTGAAGTATAATATCAGTTTCACTAACCATCTCCGGTTTGGCTCAAATTTTGTTCTTAGATTAGTTAACTGTTTTAAAACCGAATCCGGAGTTTGAAATTTAAAGAATTTTTTCGCGGACCCACAGTCATGCGAATGCCAAAAATGGGGTCTGTTTAAAGACAACGTAGCTCTGTCAATTTAAATGCGATTTCTTAAATAGGGTATCATTGGAGAGGTTATTTCGTCTTTTTTAAGGGAAAAATATAAAACTTTGGAAAAACTGTATTAAGTTGGCCCACGCCAACCTTTCCTATGATATAAAATTAACGAGCGCTCTTGAAGGGTTCAGAAGTTATGGCGTAAATTGTGTAGTAGCTGTGAATTTTCAATACAAATTCAACTAGCAATCGTCTAATTTATTTTTGTTTTGTTATTTTGTTTGCTTGAGTCGATTTGTATTCCTTATTGTGGTCTAGTAATGTTTTATACCAATAATTTTACAAAGGTAAAGTGGAAATATGTATAAATTGTTGTAAAAATGTAAAAGATAGTTTTTCTTTTATTAAAAAAATATCAACAAAAAATTGTCAAATCGTTGCATTTTTTAATATTTTAAATTATTTTCTGAATGACGAAATTCCACAAAAATTTCTCAAAAAAAAAACACTCAAAAATTCCTCAAAGGCACCTGAAAACACTTGAATTTTAAGGAATTACCCATAAATTGGCAATGCTGAGTCTGATACATTATTCAAAAATGCTGAGCAAATCGCCAATCAAATTTATATTGCTGTTGAATTCGCGCCTAACGATTCGTTAAATCTTTGTAATCTGCGAAGCAGAAATGAAAAAGGCGACATCAATACAATCATTCCAAAATATTAATTCAAAACAGATTTTTATTTTGACATAGATGATGTCTCTATTTACACAAAAAAAACGCTAAACACAAAAACGTTTAAAAAGTCTCGCAGTAGTTTGAATTGAAAACCAATTTTTATTTCGCATTTATATCAACGAATTGTCCAACAAATTTGAGCAAATGAAGATGCGCCGTGCAGCATTCTGAATAAAATTATAAATTTTGTATTTGGAATATAAAAGTATTTGCTCATTAACACATACGCATATTGACATATTAAAAATTCATCCCTATCATGAATAATTTTTTCGGAAAAAAACGCTGAGAGCTGTTCGAAATTGTGGCGTTGGCTTTGTCGTTTTTGTGCGCTTGTTGACATGTTGTATTGTTTTGTTTTTTCTGTCAACAAAAAGAAAAAGAAAAACTTTTCTTTTGTTTAAAAGTCAGCTCCTTGTTTGAATTTTTGAATTCGTTGAAAAAATTCGTTTATATTTTGTATATGTCATATTCTTTGATATTTCCTTTTCTAATTAGAAGATTTGCTTTGAGCTTTCGTTGTATAAATTTGGTAGCACTTTGAAAAATTCATAATATACGGAAACATTGGAAAGAGAAATTGAGCGAGTTGTCAAAGAAATCGACAACGAAATTTTAGATTAGAAAAATTTCTATCTTGTCGTTTTTTGTTGACGTTTTTTGGCTTTCATATATTTTATATGGAATTGCCAGTGACGGCAACGACAACGCTCCAATTCTGTTTAGACAGTAATTGTAAAAGGCAGTTTTTATTTCAAAGCCAAAGTTTTAGATTTTTTCGAATTGATTAAATTCAAATATTTTTAATCTTATCCAATTTTTTGAATACTTTGAAATAATTTTCTTTTTTTCACGAAGTTTAATTTTCGTTTTACAATCCCGGGTGAAAAATTATTCATGATTGGCCTGTTTACGTTTCTTTTTTTTTTCCTTTCCTTTTTTTGTTTTTTTGTTTATTGCGGAAAATTTTGATTTTGCTCGGATCGGCCATAGTCCAGGTTCGGCACCGACAACAGGTGTGTATAACCTGCTGACGTATAACCCACCATTGTTTTTAATGCTGACTTTTTCCATAATTGTTATTATTGTTTAAACTACTGCTGTGCATATTTTCAAACGACCAGAAAAAACTTTTGAAATTTTAATTTTTTTTGACATAATGGAAATTTTTTCTTCACCCGGTCCACCCCGAGCACGCCACACTATTAAAAAAAAACGCTATTAAAGTAAAACTCAACGCTATCTCCCGTACTAATATGCCAGTTGTCGGAAAATGTTGCTAAAAACCGTAATGAGTGTTTTTGACAATACCGGGAAAAGGTGTAAATAAAATTTTCAAGAGTGTCATGCAATAGAGATGTACTAAACAGTTTACTGTTGTTAACTTCTGATTTTCTGATAATGGGCGTAAGACGAATAACAAAAACGATAAGCAAATAATTTTTAAAAGAAACTTTAACCATGCTGCTTCCAGCCGAACATAATATTACAATAAATTTTTATAAAAGATTTAAATATTTTAAAATATATTTGTTAATTCATTACGACATTCTTTCATAAGCTTTAAGTTATCTTTATCTATATACTAGCTGAATACCCGGTTTAACTCGGGAGTTGATATGAACAATTTTTGATTTCATTCGTCGATTTGAAAAAACTTTTCACAAACTTTAGAAGGGATTTTGTGTGCATCTTTCAAACCGGTAACTTCGGCGAAATGAGCAAAACATAGCTTCAATATCTGAAAATTATGAGAAAAAGTTAAGAAAATCTTGATTTGTGTGTGCGTGCCGCTGATCGCTTGCAAAAATATATTTTCGAGTTTTATATTGTGTTCGCTAGATTGCACATTTTTGAAAAAATCAGACCAAAAACGAAATTTTGGCAATTCGCGAGGAAACTGAACCAAAAATTAAATAAGCATTGAAAACAGAAATTGAAATGTCAAAACACGCCAATGTACGACGCAACTGACTTGCGCATTTGTTGATGCGAACTCAAATACACCAGAATTTGGAATCACCTGCCTTGATATGGAAAAATTAAAATGTTGAATATAAATACACATAAAGAAATTATTTATCACCGTTCGCGCTTTGCTACTCCTTACTGTATTTTGTAGTACAGCGCCCTCTGGGGTTCAAGATATAGCAAAACCGAACCCATGAACCGCATATAAAAATCGTACTTACCGGATGAGTTGTTTTGAGTTTTTTGCGGTATTTGTGCAAGAGCGCCCTCTGGTTTTCAAGATAGAATACAAAAATAAGCCCTTTCCATACCCGATAATCAAATCCTATATATCCGATATACAAATTTGTATCTAAATCGAATGAGCGGTTTTTGAGTTTTTCACGATTTCTTAAGTGACTTGTACTACAGTACCATCTGGTGTTTAAAATAGCGCAGAAAAAAAAGTCCAAGTTACCCACCGTATCCGAAAACTCCTATGTAAAAATGTTCACGCAAATCGGATGTACAGCTAGGGGTTTTTCGAGATTTTTAAAACATTTGAACTGCAGTGCCTTCTGGTGTTAAATATAGAACAAAATAGATAAGTAATAAAAACTACCGTACCCGAAAACCCTTAAATACAAATTTTCATGTAAATCGGATGAATAGTTGTGGAGATAAGCCATAATAACAAAATTCGTGGAATCTGATCGCAGCGCCACCTACCGGCTCCAAATGCGAATCTGAACCATCCAGGTATCCACTTAAGCACACAAAAAAATTCATCAAAATCGGTGCAGCCGTTTAGGAATAGTTTAATAACATTCGGATGAAATCGGATGAACGGTTTCGGGGATAAACTATAAAAACAAAATGCCTTAAACACGATCGCAGCGCCACCTACCGGGTCCAATTGTGAATCTGAACCATCCAGGGATCCACTCAAACACCCAAAAAATATCTTTTTTGCTCTTTCTCGAAACTAGAGGGCACTGTTGTACAATTTTACGTGTGTATGTTATTAAACTGTTCCTTAACGGCTGCACTGATTTTGATGAAAACACCCAAAAAATTTCATCAAAATCAGTGTCATCACCAGAGGGCGCTGTAGTACAAATATTTTGAAAAACCTCGAAAAACTCCTAAGTCGTGCATCCGAATTGAATGAAAATAGGAAAATAGTGGTTTTCTGATACGGTGAGTGTTTTGGTCTTATCTTTTTTGTGCTGTCTTGAAAACCAGAGGGCGCTTTAGTACAAATCTTAGGAAATCGTGAAAAAATCCAAAACTGCTCATCCGATTTGGATGAACATTTGTAAATAGCGATTTTCGAGTACGGCAAGGGTTCTGTTGCTATCTTTTTTGCTATTTCTCGAAACTAGAGGTAGCTGTTGTCCAATTTGTACGTGTGTATGTTATTAAACTGTTCCTTAACGGCTGCACTGATTTTGATGAAATTTTTTGTGTGTGTTTGAGTGGATCCCTGAATGGTTCAGACTCACAATTGGAACAGGTAGATGGCGCTGCGATCGTGTTAAAGGCATTTTGTTTTTATAGTTTATCTCCGAAACCGCTCATCCGATTTGCATGACAATTTGTGTATAGAGGTTTTCGGATACGGTGAGGTTTTATGACTTATCTACCCTGTTCTATCTTGAACACCAGAGGGCGCTGTGTACAAATATTTTAAAAACTTCTAAGCAGTTTATCCGATTTTCATGAAAATTGGTATATAGGGGTTTTCTTATATGGTGACTGTTTTGGACTTATCTTTATTGTACTATATCGAACACCAGAGGGCGCTGTTGCACAAATATTTTAAGAAATCGTGAAAAAGTAGAAAGCCGCTCATCCGATTTAGATGAAAAATTTTATTAAAGGATTTTCGTGTACGGCAACTGTTTATCTGTTATATCTTTTGCTCTGTCTCGAAAATTAGAGGGCGCTGTTGTACAATTTGTACGTGTGTATGTTATTAAACTGTTCCTAAACGGCTGCACCGATTTTGATGAAATAGTTTGTGTGTGTTTAAGTGGATCCCTGGATGGTACAGATTCGCAATTGGACCCAGTAGGTGGCGTTGCGATCGGGTTCCACGAATTTTGTTATTATAGTTTATCTCCGAAACCATTCATCCGATTTACATGAAAATTTGTATTTAGGGGTTTTCAGGTACGGTAGTTTTTATTACTTATCTATTTTGTTCTATATTTAACACCAGAAGGCACTGCAGTACAAATGTTTTAAACATCTCGAAAAACTCATAGCTGTGCATCCGATTTGCGTGAACATTTGTACATAGGAGTTTTCGGATATTGTGGGTATCTTGGACTTTTTTTCTGCGCTATCTTAAACACCAGATGGTGCTGTAGTACAAGTCACTTAAGAAATCGTGAAACACTCAAAAACCGCTCATCCGTTTTAGATAAAAATTTATATATCAGATATATAAGATTCGATTATCGAGTATAGAAAGGGCTTTGGCGCTTTTGTACAAATACCGCAAAAATCTCAAAACAACTCATCCGATACGTATGATTTTTATAAGTGGTTTTCGGGTGCCGTGAGTCTTTTGGCGCTATGTATTTTGCTATATCTTGAACCCCAGATTGCGCTGTACTACAAAATATACTAAAGCGTAGCAAAGCGCAAAGGGTGATAATTATCTTCTTTTCTTCTTTATGTGTATTTATATTCCACTTTCTTTTTTCGCAAATGAGGACAGCTGATACCGAATTCTGTGGTATTTGAATACGCATCAACACATGCGCAAGTCAGTTGCGTCGTAAGTAAGCGTTGTTTTGAATTTTTGTCCAGTTTCCTCGCGAATTGGCAAAAATTCGTTTTGGCTGATTTTTTTCAAAAATGTGCAATCTATCGAATACAATATAAGACTTGAAAATATTTTATTGCAAGCGATCGGCGGTACGCACACTCAAATCACGATTTCCCTAACTTTTTCTCATAATTTTCAGATGTTGAAGCTACATTTTGCACATTTCGCCAAAGTTACTGGTTTGAAAGATGCACACAATATTCTTTCTAAAGTTTGTGAAAAGTTTTTTCAAATCGACGAATGAAATCGAAAATTATTTATATCAACTCCCGAGTTAAGCTTGGTATTCAGCTAGTGTGTTTATATAACTCGAATAATTTTTCAATTATTAAGGGTTATATTTTATCGAGCTTAAGGTCAAGGTATGTTGCTTTCCGAAGAAAACAACTGAAGGAAAAACAACGAACAACAACAATACCCTATATAGAGTATCAATCACATAGCAGACTAGACAGCTTTTTGGCCGCTACACCAACTCATCAGTAGCCTCTTTTCGTGATTCTTGCTGTGATCCACTAAGCTCTTAATTTTCTACTTGTTTCACGAATGCAATTAGTAAATTACCCTGAATTGCATGTACGAGAATACAAATGATATGAAAGCTGCTTAAAGTTCTTCTAATTTGTGAAGCATACTGTCAGGGAAAGTAAGTTCTATTATTCGAAGATAGATCAAAGCTTTTCTAAATACTCAAAGATTTTGTTGTGCTAGTTGTTGTTGCTCTTTATGAAATCTTGCTCTTTAAATTAGAAGAACTTTAAGAAAAAAAAATTAAGTAAGAAAAAAATTTCTTACGCAATCTTCGTTTTCATGAGCTATTATTTATATAAATTTATTCTAAAGAACACCTAATTAATATGAAAAAAATTATAAATACATTTAACAACAGCAAGAAATAAGCCGGAAATAGAGAAAGCAACAAGTAAAAAGCCACACGACAAACATAAAAAGCCACAATAATGCATTCGAGTATGAGCCAAAAATAATTAGTATTCAAGAAACAAATCCATATGAAATAACTAAAGGTGTATGTATTTATGAATATTTTAACTTATTATTGTTATTATCGTATTTTGTCTTTGCAATAAGGAAGCATTCACTTCTGATTTAACATTAAATGCTAAATACATTTTCATACACACATACACTGTTATGATAGGAATAGATACTCGTTGATTTACTCTAAAACCTAAAATACATTTAATTAATTTTATTAACCGACTTCAAAAAGGAGGAGGTTCTCAAGTTCGTCGGTTTCGCTGTTTTTTTTTTTTTTAATAAATTAATATCTTTGTATTGGGTACAGTGGGCACAGCAGCGGATCTAGCAAAATTTTGCTGCAGAACTAACAAATTTTTTTCAAAATCAGAAAACTAAAATTATAATAAAAATTAAAACTTTAAGGGGGCGGGCCTTGAAACTAAATTTTTTTTTCTAGAATTATTTTAAGGGGTGAAATTGGGTAATTTAAAAATATCAAAAAAATAATATTTTTTTTAATTAATTTTAAAAGAGAAGTTTTTAAGTTCAGGATAAAGGGCTGCCTGGGTTCACTTGAAACTAGTTTTAAGACATTTGTTAATTCCAAACTACACTGCAATGTCTAGCTCTCCGCAAGCAACTCATGTGTGTGAATGAGACGAAGACGAATAAAACATATAAGCGCCGCTAGAAGAGATGCAAGACATTGTTGCTCTAAAACAGTGCCGGCCAAAAAACCCTTGCACTGTTCTTTCAGTTGTGTGCTACTGCGCGCACATGTGAGAGCGACATATACAGGCAGGGTTCACGATGCACGCGTGCATAGGCTCTGGCCCACACTACTCTAAAACATCGTTGACAGAGAGCACGTTGCAGCCAATGCAATGAATTGACAATAAGTAGCAATAGATGATTTGGATTATTTGAAATATCTCGCAGCTATTATATATCCAAAATTTTGAACGCTAGGACCAGGGAACAAAAATAAACGGTAAATAATAGGTACATCTCATGATACAATTATAAGGTTTATAATTGTATATATAATAATTTTATATATAATTTTAATTATGTTTATAATTATAAACAGGACCCAAAGAAGGGTGGCAGATAGGGGGTGTGTGTGTTCGAAAGAAATGTTGAGGGGGAAAAATTAGGACTAGCTCATATATTTCACCACTCTAGGAGTCCATTTGCGGGAGATATAAAATATTTAGAGCAATTATTTTTTTCTGTTTTTGTAGGAGGAACCCAAAACAGTGACAGATAACTGGGGTATGTTGATAAAAATGTTTAGGGATGAAAAACTAATAGAATCTGGACATAACTCACTTGCGTACGCTTACTTTCAACGAAACAAAAAAAAATCCGTAATAAAAATATTTCGTAAGCCAATTGATTGTGGCTTATCAGTGGGGCTTCAGACCTAGAAAATCTACCACCGACCAGATATTTACACTACGACAAATCTTGGAAAATACCCCAGAGCAACAAATCAACACCCACCATCTTTTTTGTCGATTACAAAGCCGCCTTCGACAGTCCAATAAGGAATCACCTATACTCCACCATGTTTGAATTTGGTATACCTACAAAATTAATCCGTCTATGCAGGATGATACTGGGCAACACAAGCAGCGCAGTTAAAATCGGGAAGGACCTCTCCCCCCATTTGTTTCTGATCAGATCAGATTTTCACATTGAAGCAATAAAGAAACCAAATCATGCATCTCTTTTGCTCTAATGTATTTTCTGATCTGATCTGCCTGCCTGTCTGAATCGGAGTTCACTACGTTCACAACCTAATAAAAGAAAGAGTTCTGAACTTTCAACCGTTGCACAATGTGCGATTTGACCAATCTGGGCGGACAAAACTCTCTAAATACTATAAATTAAATTAAGAATTCTCTAAATACTATAAAAAAAATTTTCTGGATTTGGGGTCTATCTCAAACACCCTCTTAGTTACAGGGCATTTCATTGAGTTGTCTATAGAAGGGAATTAGCACATTATGCTTTGGCTTTGAAACACTCAATTGCATCAGAACATCAAATTTTATAACATTCTTCTCTGTTATTACTAATAATGAATGTTTAAAAAAACTTGCAGGCTTTTCGATTTTCAAAGAAAAACCTATTTATTTTTCATCAAAAAAGCTGTAAAAATACTAAAAAATACAATATAATAGCATTTTTCGACTTTTGGGGGCTTTTTCGTTAAAATACCTAAATTCAAAAACTTTTCGAAAGGAAATCAGAAAAGTTTTCTAGAATTATTTAAGTTACCCCGAGTAAGAAATAACTTTTTTTTCCATTTTTTATAATTTTTTTCGTAATCGATATGCTAGAAAAGGGCCCTTAAAGTTTTTTTGAAAAAAACTCAAGTTTTAACAGGTATTCCCTTTTTCCCGAATTTCGGGTTTTTTCAATTTCTTGCAGAAAGTAGCTCAAGACTATGTTTAAGTCATCCGTCCTGTTTTGTCATATTTTGCATTTTTGGATTTTTGGGATTTTTTGCTTTTTTGTAAAAATACTAAAACTCGAAATTTTTAAAAAGGTACACTCCTAGCAAAGAAATTTGTAACGACCAGGTTTTTCAACAAATTTACACAATTTCTTGCATCTCCATTTGGTATAGCTTAAGAAAATATTTTCAAAATATTTCATTGAATTCAATATCAGCAGGTTGCTGAACTAAGACGGACAGTGAAAATAGAAGAACAACAACTAAACTACAACATGCCTGTGAGTGGTAAAAGGCTTCGATAAATCTTCGAAAAAAGAGCGTACACCAAATAAGTGTAAATCTGAAAATTCGAAGAACTTTAGCTGCTTTTCGTATCATTTGTGTGTGCAATGTAATTCAGAGTAATTTTCTCTAACATTGACGGAAAACAAATAGACATGAACGGCTAAGCTTATCATCGCTATCATATAAAGGCTACTGATGAGTTGTTGTAGCGGCCAACGAAACAACTGTCTAGTCTGCTGTATGATTGCCACTCTATACAAAGGGTATTGTTGTTGTTGTTGGTTGTTTTCTTCAGAAAGCAACAGAGACCTTGAGCTCGAAAATATAACTCTTAACTAATAATTGAAAAATTATTAGAGTTATAGCATAACACAAAAAACTTATGAAAAGAGGTCGAATAAATTTACAAATTAATTTCATTAGAATTTTTTCATATTTGAATTTTTTAGTTGTTTTTTAATACAACAAGAACAAAAAGGATTTTTTTTTCGAAAAGTAGAAAATCACAACTCTGGAGGATTTCGTCCAATTTTTAAGATTGATAGCTTATTTTAAAGTAAAATTAAATATTAAATGAACTGCTAACCAGTTTTTTCAAATCTTACACGTAAACAAAAGCTATTTGGGTTTTTTGAAAAATTAGAACTTTTTTGCCATATAACCAAGTTGGCACGGATTCCAGTGGTCCTAGGCACATCAAATTTTTTTACAGTTATTTCAACATTATACAAAAAAAATTGAGGCGGAACCTCATAAAAAAAGCAACTTCGACTTTTTTGGGACACCCCAGTACATATGCACACAAACTTATTGCCAGCCCAACAAAGCGTAGCTTAATTTATCGTTTCTTATTTATGCTAAATCTTCCATCACTAATTTAAATGAAACCTTGATAAATTAAGCGACATATTTTATTTTAAATTAATCAACATAATTTCACAACAATTTTCCATTGAAAAAAAGTTAAAAAATTAACATCTTTAATCAGTGCACTTTATACAAAAACTACTCTTTTGACGTTTACAAATAATTTTGAAAAACCCAAAAAGTACCATTTTATGTCAGCCGTTTTAATATATCGGATAAAGCAACATTTTCAAATTTTTCTGTGTTTTATTTTCTTCTTTTGTCCTCGTAGATCGATAAAATGTTACACTGTGCACTGTTCTGATTTGTGTTTTCAAGCTCTTTTGAACGCATTTGATATTGTTTTAAATTTTTTGTTATTGATCATAGCGTTGTTCGTGAAATTATATGCAAAAATAACATTTTATTATTGTTGTTTTGTATCTGTCATCAATTTTGTCTTCTTTGTTATTAAAAAACAAACACTTGTACAAACAATAATAACACAAATTGCACTTGGCGCATTAACGTTTACAACTCAACAACAACAATTGCATGCGCAATAACAAAAAACCTCACACGCCGATTAGTACTTGCTAATAATCCCGTTAGCAAAAGAGACTTGGTTTATTTATTGCTCCAATGTGAAAATTTGATTTGATTTGCCTGCCTGTCTGAACTGGTCTTCACTATGTTCGAAACCGCTACCAACAACGCAATTTTTTTTTTGTTAAAAATCACCGCAAGTTTTTTGTTTCCTGTCCCTTCACACTATTTCTATTCCAAAATTTTCACAAAATGCAACACAAGGAAAAAAATTAAAGCAAACTGAAACCAGTCACAAGCAGCAATCTCGCAACATAAACGCGGCTTTACGTTCATAAATAAGCTCAAAAAAATTAAAACTATTCGAAGCTAAATACCCGAAACTTCTTGGGTATCGGGTATGACCCAGGTAATGCGAACTACCCGGGTACTCGAAATTCAAGAGCCCTATAAATAATATATGTAATTATTTTTATAAATAATGCAAAAATATATGTAGCTACTGAGTCAAGATGTAGTTACAAAAATTTGTATTACTAGTAGTAGTGATGTTAAAGTTAGCGTATTTATTTATTTATTCTATAATAACTCAAATTTATAAAAAAAAAAAAAAAATTTTTCTCTGAATTTGAAAACAGAATTTTTACAAACAAAATAAATAATCAATCAAATTAAAATTTTCTTTTATACTATTGAAATTTTTAGTATACAAAAAAATTAACACTGCAGACTGCAGCTAACATTTTTTTCTTGTAGCCAATGGACATAAAAGCCTGAAGTTTCATTGCTTTTGGCGAATGTTGCTCATGCCATGCTTTTTTGGCCATTCGTGTCTCGTAGGCATTCGTAATCACAGGCGCTCGAACTCTATGACATTCGTTCGATTGATAAATGTATTCGCGCATTGATTTTAATGCAGAAGGCATATTCGTAGCTCGTATATTGACGAAACATTCGAAACGCCATTTGAATGCACCCAAGCTGTTTTCTGATTTGTAATAGTTAACGTTATTATAGTTATTATAAATACTGGCAAACATTTTGTCACAACTGTGAACAACAAAACAACTTTATAATTTTATTTTATGTTTTTTTTATCCTGAACGCGAAAACAAGGTCTAGACTAATATTTTACATTAAAGTATTTAACTTTTATTTCCGAAAAATTTATTTATTAATTTAATTTAAGTCATTATAAAAAATTTAACTAAATATAACTTAACTAAATTAAAAAAATTAATTTAATAAATAAATTAACTTTTGAGCAATAAAAATTAAATAATTCATTATAAAAAATTTACTGCATATTACTTACATAAACTCAAAAAATTTAATTTTATTAACAAATCAATTTTTCAGCAGTACAAATTTTGCTGAATATAACTTAAATAAATTAAAAAAATTAAATTTAATTAAATTAAAATAATGAAATAAAAACATAAATCAATAAAATATAACTTAAAAACCTAATTACAAAAAAGTAAAATTTAATTGATAAATACTTTTTTTGGCAGTAAAAGTTAAATAATTAAATTTGAAAAATTTGAGTGAATTTATCTTAAATAAGTTGAAAAATATATTTAATTAATAAATAAATTTTAACACAATAAAAGTTAAATACTTTCATCTAAGAATTTAACTAAATATAACTAAAATAAATTCAAAAAATTATATTTAATTAATTGATGAATTTTTGAGCAATACCAATTTTGCTGAATATGTATAATTTTAATAAATTAAAAAAATTAAATTTAATTAGTTACTGAATTTTTGGTCAATAAAACTTGAATTGAATTAATAGTTAAATTTTTTAAAAGTAAAAGTTTAAAATAAACTTTTCACTTTAAAATAAAATATTAATCCAGACCGTGATTTCCCGTTCAGGATAAATATAGCATAAAATAAATTTATAAAGTTGTGTTGTTGTTGACAGTTGGGACAAAATGTTTGCCAGTATTTATAATAATTGTAATAACGTTGACCATTACAAATGTTATGTGATTCTTTTTTTTTAGAATAATTAATAAATGTGATAATAGATTTATTGAAATGATATTTAATGTTAATACTTTGAAAACATTAAACTTAAAAATGTTATTTGCCTTTATAGCGCAAAAGTTATTTATGTGACAACATCATTAAAAGTGATGAAAATAATGAATTTTATATGAAAAACTAAAATAAAATTTTTTTATTGGGTTTCCTTCGAAAAAAAACGAATGACAAACAAAATTTCTGAATACACTTTGAGTTAAAAGAAACATTTTAGTAAAATGTGACTAAATGTGATAACTGTGCATCACATTTTTGTTATTGTATACGTGTTAATTTTTGTTTTTTGCACAAGTTCAATGAACATATTTTTTAAGAATAATAATTTATTAAATAAAAAAAAAAGACTGGCAAAAATGTATCTCCAAATATTGAAGCAATAAATTAGTTAAATTAAAAAAATTAAATAAAAATTAAACAGCAAAATCTAAAAATTTACACAATAAATTAAAATTAGATGATCAATTGAAGGTATTTTATTTATAAAAGGAATAAGGTATAAGGGTAATACAAATTTTTAAATGTCAAGCGCGCCTTTGCGTCTCTAACAAATGTTTTCTATAAACAAATATTTAGCTTAATTAGAAAATCAACCTAACCTGCTTACCAAAAAATATTTAATTTATTTTTTCCATAATAAACATCTTTCTTCAGGAAAAAAGTTACTGTCTTATAATTATAATTTAAAAAAGTTACTAAAACATTAAGGCATTGAAGTAAGTATCTATTAATAATATCTAAGGTATCATATAAATATGTAGCTACAGTAGAGACTCACAAAAGTAAGGACTCGCAAAAGTTAATTCTGCGGAAAAGTTAACCAGGCTTTTGCCACCACAGGAGACTCTAAAAAGATAACTTTTGCGTTAACTCTTCTGAGTTTTTTTTCATCCTTTTGCTTATTTGTTTTTATCTAGCATCAATTAATTTTGTGTCAATTATCACTATCCGGATGTTCGCAAGAAAGAGTAAAACGTAAAAACAATCGGGACTGACCATTATGAAGAAGAACCTAGTTGCAAAAACTATTGACCACAGATGATACAGATGATGACAATGTTACTGAAAATCAAGGGGTAAAATCGGCTAAGGTGATAGTTGACAGTCGGTGTTTTGATTGTCGTTGTTGAAAACGACACCGAAATAGCTGTCACATGAAATCAATAGGAAAAATTGGTTGTCAATTTGATAATCACCTTACATGGAGGCAAAGCGATGATTTTTATTGTCAACTATCAATTATCACATTAGCCGATTCCACCCCAGAGTTTGTTTTATACAACGATGCAATATGTGCGATAAATACACTAATGAGTACGACGAAAAGTTCTCAAAAAGACATGTTTTTGCTCTTCTCGATCTACGATTGGATATAGTAAAATAAATTGGGGCGTAGTAGGTAGAGTGTGTGGCCCATATGCCAGAGAACCCTGGTTCGAATCCCACCTGACACAGAAATTTTTTCAATTGAATTCATTTTTTCTGTTCGGCCGTCAACTCTCTGCAGACAATGGCAAACCTCAGAGAGTAAAAACTGCCATAAAAAACTTCTTGGGAACATGAGCCGTTCGGAGTCAGCATAAAACTTGTAGGTCCAGTTCTCGATCATTTGTGTTCAAACATTTCACAACACACACAACACAATTGATCATAAGAAGCTCGGTGAAAGTCCTTTCAAGGGCTGAAAATGCCCATTTCGTTTTTTTTATAGTAAAATAAATCGGTTATAATAAAATCGTAAAGGTTATACAATATTTCACTGGTACAAAGACAAATTAAGTGTCATCCGAATAAATTTTTTATAACCATTTCTTGTGTGTAATAAGCTATTGTATGAAATTCATATGAAAAAGTCTAAAATACCAATAAAATATACATATATTATATGTTCGTATATATACTGATTTTTTCTTACTTACTTACTTACTGACCTCATCAGCTCTCGCCAGGCGCCTCTGCTTTGAGCGCGCCTTCTCCAATCGGATACACCAAGTGCGGTAAGGGCTTCCTCTGCCTGGTCCATCCATCGGAGGCATGGTCTCCCTCGTCGTTGTTGACCAGCGACCCTCGCCTCGAGCACCTTTTTCGCTGGAGATTCGTCGTTCATACGATGGACATGACCCAGCCAGCGTAGTCGCTGCACAGTTATACGTCGAACTACGTCAATGTCTTCGTAGAGCTCATACAGCTCGTGGTTCATTCGGATGCGATAGTCATCGCCGACTCGAACAGGACCGAAGATTTTGCGAAGAACTTTTCTCTCGAACACCCCCAGAGCGGCTGCGTCAGTTTGCGAAACTACCCATGCCTCAGCGCCATAAAGCAGCACAGGTAAAACGAGCGTCTTGTAGAGTGTTAGTTTTGTCGATCGGGAGAGGGCTCTGGAACTTAGTTGCTTACTGAGCCCGTAGTAGCACTTATTAGCAATTATTGTTCTTCGCTTTATCTCCAGGCTGATTTCGTTGTTGGAATTAATGGCGGTGCCAAGGTAAACAAACTCCTTGACTACTTCAAAGTTATAGCTGCCGGATGAAACGTGGGAGTCTAAACGCCGCGCTCCCTTGTTTGTAGACAGCATATACTTTGTTTTACCCTCATTTATCGTCAAACCCACTTTGGCTGATTCCTTTTCGATAGCGGTGAAAGCAGCGGTAACATCTCTCTTGGTTCTGCCGACAATGTCAATATCATCAGCGTACGCAAGGAGCTGGACACCTTTATAGAAAATAGTGCCATTACGATGCACACCGGACTTTCGTACGATCCCCTCCATGATGATGTTGAAGAGATCGCAAGACAGTGGATCGCCTTGCCTGAAACCTCTTTCGGTATTGAAGGTTTCGGAGAGGTCATTTCCTACCTTGACGGAGCCGCGTGTGTTGCTCAACGTCATTCTGCAAAGTCTAATCAACTTTGCAGGTATACCGGACTCAGACATTGTTGCGTATAGGCAATCCCTTCTCGGGCTATCGAACGCAGCTTTAAAATCGACAAAGAGATGGTGTGTGTCAATTTGATTTTCGTGGGCTTTCTTCAGGACTTGTCGTAGCGTAAAAATCTGGTCTATGGTGGACTTTCCAGGTCGAAAGCCACACTGATAAGGTCCAATCAGTGTTTTTGTAATTGGCTTTAATCTTTCACACAGTATGCTTGAGAGAACCTTATATGCGATGGAAATAAGACTGATACCTCTATAACTGGCGCAGATTGTTGGGTCTCCTTTTTTAAGTATAGGGCACAGTACGCTGAGGTTCTAATCGTCGGGCATGCTTTCTGCTAGCCATATTTTGCTGATGAGCTGATGTATGCGCCTTATCAATTCATCGCCGCCGGTTTTACACAATTCAGCTGACAGGCCGTCAGCACCCGCTGCTTTATTGTTTTTGAGTCGTTGGATAGCAACTCGAACCTCTTCATGGCTAGGTGGTGATACTTCTACTCCGTCATCGTCGATTGGTGACACTGAACTGCGCTCTCCATGGGTGGCATTGGTGGAATCGCCGCCAGTAAGTAAATTGGAGAAGTGCTGTCTCCACAACCTAAGCACACACTGTGTATCCGTATTCAGATCTCCATTTTCGTCTCTACAAGTGGATGCTCCGGGCTTGAAACCTTGGGTTAGACGCTTAACCTGTTGATCGAATTTTCGTGCATCCTTCTTGCCCAGCAAATATTTGCCATATAATAATTAAAACTAATGCAGTTTTTCATAAAGGTTTTTGGCTAGAGTGGCTTTTGGCATGGCAACAATTAAAAGCAACAATTATTTTTCACAATATTATCTGCTAACATAGGCTAAATAAACTAAACGCGCAGCTTGAACATTTGTTGCTAAATGAGTTTGAGATTTAAAGAATTTTCTCGCGGACCCAGTCATGCGAATGACAAAAATGGGGTCTATTTAAAGACAACGTAGCTCCGGCAAATTAAATGCGATTTCTTAAATAGGGTATCATTGGAGATGTTATTTCGTCTTTTTTAAGGGAAAAATATAAAACTTTGGAAAAACTGTATTAAGTTGGCCCACACCAGCAACAGACGCTCTAACTTTTTTTATTGTAATTTTTTACTTTTTTTTATGTTTTGTTACCTTTCCTACGATATAAAATTAATGAGCGCTCTTGAAGGGTTCAGAAGTTATGGCGTAAATTGTGTAGCAGCTGTGAATTTTCAATACAAATTCAACTAGCAATCGTCTAAAATATTTTTGTTTTGTTATTTTGTTTGCTTGAGTCGATTTGTATTCCTTATTGTGGTCTAGTAATGTTTTATACCAATAATTTTACAAAGGTAAAGTGGAAATATGTATAAATTGTTGTAAAAATGTAAAAGATAGTTTTTCTTTTATTAAAAAAATATCAACAAAAAATTGTCAAATCGTTGCATTTTTTAACATTTTAAATTATTTTCTGAATGACGAAATTCCACAAAAATTTCTCAAAAAAAAAAAAACACTCAAAAATTCCTCAAAGGCACCTGAAAACACTTGAATTTTAAGGAATTACCCATAAATTGGCAACGCTGAGTCTGATACATTATTCAAAAATGCTGAGCAAATCGCCAATCAAATTTATATTGCTGTTGAATTCGCGCCTAACGATTCGTTAAATCTTTGTAATCTGCAAAGCAGAAATGAAAAAGGCGACATCAATACAATCATTCCAAAATATTAATTCAAAACAGATTTTTATTTTGACATAGCTGATGTCGCTATTTACACAAAAAAAAAAACGCTAAACACAAAAACGTTTAAAAAGTCTCGCAGTAGTTTGAATTGAAAACCAATTTTTATTTCGCATTTATATCAACGAATTGTCCAACAAATTTGAGCAAATGAAGATGCGCCGTGCAGCATTCTGAATAAAATTATAAATTTTGTATTTGGAATATAAAAGTATTTGCTCATTAACACATACGCATATTGACATATTAAAAATTCATCCCTATCATGAATAATTTTTTCCCCTTAATTGTAAAAGGCAGTTTTTATTTCAAAGCCAAAGTTTTAGATTTTTTCGAATTGATTAAATTCAAATATTTTTAATCTTATCCAATTTTTTGAATACTTTGAAGTAATTTTCTTTTTTTCACGAAGTTTAATTTTCGTTTTACAATCCCGGGTGATAAATTATTCATGATTGGCCTGTTTACGTTTCTTTTTTTTCCTTTCCTTTTTTTGATTTTTTGTTTAGGGCGGAAAATTTTGATTTTGCTCGGATCGGCCATAGTCCAGGTTCGGCACCGACAACAGGTGTGTATAAATTTTCAAACGACCAGAAAAAACTTTTGAAGTTTTTTTTTTTTTGACAATGGAAATTTTTTCTTCACCCGGTCCACCCCGAGCACGCCACACTATTAAAGAAAAAAACGCTTTTAAAGTAAAACTCAACGCTATCTCCCGTACTAATATGCCAGTTGTCGGAAAATGTTGCTAAAAACCGTAATGAGTGTTTTTGACAATACCGGGAAAAGGTGTAAATAAAATTTTCAAGAGTGTCATGCAATAGAGGTGTACTAAACAGTTTACTGTTGTTAACTTCTGATTTTCTGATAATGGGCGTAAGACGAATAACAAAAACGATAAGCAAATAATTTTTAAAAGAAACTTTAACCATGCTGCTTCCAGCCGAACATAATATTACAATAAATTTTTATAAAAGATTTAAATATTTTAAAATATATTTGTTAATTCATTACGACATTCTTTCATAAGCTTTAAGTTATCTTTATCTATATACTAGCTGAATACCCGGTTTAACTCGGGAGTTGATATGAACAATTTTTGATTTCATTCGTCGATTTGAAAAAACTTTTCACAAACTTTAGAAGGGATTTTGTGTGCATCTTTCAAACCGGTAACTTCGGCGAAATGAGCAAAACATAGCTTCAATATCTGAAAATTATGAGAAAAAGTTAAGAAAATCTTGATTTGTGTGTGCGTGCCGCTGATCGCTTGCAAAAATATATTTTCGAGTTTTATATTGTGTTCGCTAGATTGCACATTTTTGAAAAAATCAGACCAAAAACGAAATTTTGGCAATTCGCGAGGAAACTGAACAAAAATTAAATAAGCATTGAAAACAGAAATTGAAATGTCAAAACAACGCCAATGTACGACGCAACTGACTTGCGCATTTGTTGATGCGAACTCAAATACACCAGAATTTGGAATCACCTGCCTTGATATGGAAAAATTAAAATGTTGAATATAAATACACATAAAGAAATTATTTATCACCGTTCGCGCTTTGCTACGCCTTACTGTATTTTGTAGTACAGCGCCCTCTGGGGTTCAAGATATAGCAAAACCGCACCCATAAGCCGCATATAAAAATCGTACTTACCGGATGAGTTGTTTTGAGTTTTTTGCGGTATTTGTGCAAGAGCGCCCTCTGGTTTTCAAGATAGAATACAAAAATAAGCCCTTTCCATACCCGATAATCAAATCCTATATATCCGATATACAAATTTGTATCTAAATCGAATGAGCGGTTTTTGAGTTTTTCACGATTTCTTAAGTGACTTGTACTACAGTACCTTCTGGTGTTTAAAATAGCGCAGAAAAAAAAGTCCAAGTTACCCACCGTATCCGAAAACTCCTATGTAAAAATGTTCACGCAAATCGGATGTATAGCTAGGGGTTTTTCGAGATTTTTAAAACATTTGTACTGCAGTGCCTTCTGGTGTTAAATATAGAACAAAATAGATAAGTAATAAAAACTACCGTACCCGAAAACCCTTAAATACAAATTTTCATGTAAATCGGATGAATAGTTGTGGAGATAAGCCATAATAACAAAATTCGTGGAACCTGATCGCAGCGCCACCTACCGGGTCCAAATGCGAATCTGAACCATCCAGGTATCCACTTAAGCACACAAAAAAATTCATCAAAATCGGTGCAGCCGTTTAGGAATAGTTTAATAACATACGGATGAAATCGGATGAACGGTTTCGGGGATAAACTATAAAAACAAAATGCCTTAAACACGATCGCAGCGCCACCTACCGGGTCCAATTGTGAATTTGAACCATCCAGGGATCCACTCAAACACCCAAAAAATATCTTTTTTGCTCTTTCTCGAAACTAGAGGGCACTGTTGTACAATTTTACGTGTGTATGTTATTAAACTGTTCCTTAACGGCTGCACTGATTTTGATGAAATTTTTTGTGTGTGTTTGAGTGGATCCCTGAATGGTTCAGACTCACAATTGGAACAGGTAGATGGCGCTGCGATCGTGTTCAAGGCATTTTGTTTTTATAGTTTATCTCCGAAACCGCTCATCCGATTTGCATGAAAATTTGTGTATAGAGGTTTTCGGATACGGTGAGGTTTTATGACTTATCTACCCTGTTCTATCTTGAACACCAGAGGGCGCTGTGTACAAATATTTTAAAAACTTCTAAGCAGTTTATCAGATTTTCATGAAAATTGGTATATAGGGGTTTTCTTATATGGTGACTGTTTTGGACTTATCTTTATTGTACTATATCGAACACCAGAGGGCGCTGTTGCACAAATATTTTAAGAAATCGTGAAAAAGTAGAAAGCCGCTCATCCGATTTAGATGAAAAATTTTATTAAAGGATTTTCGTGTACGGCAACTGTTTATCTGTTATATCTTTTGCTCTGTCTCGAAAATTAGAGGGCGCTGTTGTACAATTTGTACGTGTGTATGTTATTAAACTGTTCCTAAACGGCTGCACCGATTTTGATGAAATAGTTTGTGTGTGTTTAAGTGGATTCCTGGATGGTACAGATTCGCAATTGGACCCAGTAGGTGGCGTTGCGATCGGGTTCCACGAATTTTGTTATTATAGTTTATCTCCGAAACCATTCATCCGATTTACATGAAAATTTGTATTTAGGGGTTTTCAGGTACGGTAGTTTTTATTACTTATCTATTTTGTTCTATATTTAACACCAGAAGGCACTGCAGTACAAATGTTTTAAACATCTCGAAAAACTCTTAGCTGTGCATCCGATTTGCGTGAACATTTGTACATAGGAGTTTTCGGATATTGTGGGTATCTTGGACTTTTTTTCTGCGCTATCTTAAATACCAGATGGTGCTGTAGTACAAGTCACTTAAGAAATCGTGAAACACTCAAAAACCGCTCATCCGTTTTAGATAAAAATTTATATATCAGATATATAAGATTCGATTATCGAGTATAGAAAGGGCTTTGGCGTTATTTTTTTATTCTTTTTCGAAAACCAGAGGGCGCTTTTGTACAAATACCGCAAAAATCTCAAAACAACTCATCCGATACGTATGATTTTTATAAGTGGTTTTCGGGTGCCGTGAGTCTTTTGGCGCTATGTATTTTGCTATATCTTGAACCCCAGATTGCGCTGTACTACAAAATATACTAAAGCGTAGCAAAGCGCAAAGGGTGATAATTATCTTCTTTTCTTCTTTATGTGTATTTATATTCCACTTTCTTTTTTCGCAAATGAGGACAGCTGATACCGAATTCTGTGGTATTTGAATACGCATCAACACATGCGCAAGTCAGTTGCGTCGTAAGTAAGCGTTGTTTTGAATTTTTGTCCAGTTTCCTCGCGAATTGGCAAAAATTCGTTTTGGCTGATTTTTTTCAAAAATGTGCAATCTATCGAATACAATATAAGACTTGAAAATATTTTATTGCAAGCGATCGGCGGTACGCACACTCAAATCACGATTTCCCTAACTTTTTCTCATAATTTTCAGATGTTGAAGCTACACTTTGCACATTTCGCCAAAGTTACTGGTTTGAAAGATGCACACAATATTCTTTCTAAATTTTGTGAAAAGTTTTTTCAAATCGACGAATGAAATCGAAAATTATTTATATCAACTCCCGAGTTAAGCTTGGTATTCAGCTAGTGTGTTTATATAACTCGAATAATTTTTCAATTATTAAGGGTTATATTTTATCGAGCTCAAGGTCAAGGTATGTTGCTTTCCGAAGAAAACAACTGAAGGAAAAACAACGAACAACAAAAATACCCTATATAGAGTATCAATCACGACTAGACAGCTTTTTCGTTGGCCGCTACACCAACTCATCAGTAGCCTTTTTTCGTGATTCTTGCTGTGATCCACTAAGCTCTTAATTTTCTACTTGTTTCACGAATGCAATTAGTAAATTACCCTGAATTACAAGTACGAGAATACAAATGATTTGAAAGCAGCTTAAAGTTCTTCTAATTTGTGAAGCATACTTTCAGGGAAAGTAAGTTCTATTATTCGAAGAAAGATCAAAGCTTTTCTAGATACTCAAAGATTTTGTTGTGCTAGTTGTTGTTGCTTTTTATGAAATCTTGCTATTTAAATTAGAAGAACTTTAAGAAAATAAAATTAGGGCAGGACATGACATTAGCGGCAGAGAAAACAGACCTTTTTTTAAATATTCATAACTTCATAAAAACAAACATTTTTCCAAAAAATTTTTTATTATTGTAGAGAATTGACTAAATTACAAGAAGGAAATTCAAAAAAATATAATTATCACTCCAACTTGGTTTTATAGAGCTCCAAACTGGCGGCAGAGAAAAAAATGGGGCCTCGTGGTTGCAGCGCTGGGAGTTGCAAAAATTGTCCGATCTGGAAAAAAATAACTTTTTTAAATCTTAACAAAATTGGTTATCGTATGACATGAGCTTTTTTTTAAATTTTTTTTTTAATTTTTGGTGATGTTCCAATTTTGAAAGTGTGATTTTTCGAAAAAAATATTGACTTTAAAAATACATAAAAAATCGAAAAAAAATTAAAAAAAAAGCTTGTGTCATACGATAGCGAATCAAGTTTAAAAAAATTTCGTCAAAAAATGAACCCGCTAGTGCCGCAACCAGTACGAAAAACATGGTTTCGAGATAAACGCGTCCAAAGTTCATGCCTGCTTCGTACTGTATGCCTTCGTTATCTTGTGTTGTGCTGTTTCTTATAGTTTTTTGCAATCGTTTAGCAATTCGGGCTTCACCCTTCACCCTTCAAGTAGGTACGAAATAACAACCACCAAAAGTCAGGTAGCAAGTATAACAAGTATATACCAGCTGCCGTACGTAGGTAGCGCAAAAATTAAAAATGCGCTCTCACTAATCCGGGTGTAACTTTTGAACCCGTAGGAACTTTTCCATGAAATTTTTTTTTAGAATCTTAAGAATATTTACTAAAATACAAAATTTTTCAAAAAAAAATCGATTTAAAAAAACTGCCAATGTCATGTTACCCCTTAAGTAAGAAAAAATCTTCTTACGCAATCTTCGTTTTCATGAGCTATTATTTATATACATTTATTCTAAAGAACACCTAATTAATATGAAAAAAAATTATAAATACATTTATAAAGCCACAATATTTACAAAGCCACAATAATACATTTAAGGATGAGCCAAAAATAATTAGTATTCAAGAAACAAATCCATATGAGGTAACTAAGGGTGTATGTATTTATGAATATTTTAACGTATTTTATCGTCTTTGCAATAAGGAAGCATTCAGTTAGTAGCATTCTTTCAAGGTTTCACTGCTGATTTAACATTAAATGCTAAATGCATATTCATACACACATACACTGTTATGACAGAAATAGATACTCGTTGATTTACTCTAAAACTCTAAACTCTACTCTAAAATACATTTAATTAATTTTATTAACCGACTTCAAAAAGGAGGAGGTTCTCAAGTCCGTCGGTTTCTACGTTTTTTTTTTTTTAATTAATTAATATCTTTATATTGGGTACAGTGGGCACAGCAGCGGATCTAGCAAAATTTTGCCGCAGAACTAACAATTTTTTTTTTCAAAATGAGAAAACTCTAAAATTATAATAAAAATTAAAACTTTAAGGGGGCGGGCCTTGAAACTAGAATTATTTTAAGCGGTGAAATTGGGTAATTTAAAAATATCATAAAAATAATATTTTTTTTTAATTAATTTTAATAGAGAAGTTTTTAAGTTTAGGATAAAGGGCTGCGTGGGTTCACTTGAAACTATTTTTAAGACATTTGTTAATTCCACACTACACTGCAATGTCTCGCTCTCCGCAAGCAACTCATGTGTGTGAATGAGACGAAGACGAATAAAACATATAAGCGCAGCTAGAAGAGATGCAAGACATTGTTGCTCTAAAACAGTGCCGGCCAAAAAACACTTGCACTGTTCTTTCAGTTGTGTGCTACTGCGCGCACATGTGAGAGCGACATGTACAGGCAGGGTTCACGATGCACGCGTGCATAGGCTCTGGCCCACACTTCTCTAAAACATCGTTGACAGAGAGCACGTTGCAGCCAATGCAATGAACTGACAATAAATATCAATAGATGATTTGGATCAGGGGAACAGGGGGCGAGCCTTCACATGGCAACGTGTCTGACTGCCTCAACCTGGAGAGGCCAGCATTATCCATGTCAAAATCGCCCCAAGTCGACTCAAACCTCCACGTGGTGTTCCCTGTGCAAGGGCAAACTGGCATCCGTCAGTTTGGCGGCTAATTTGAGCGGCGGGTCTCCTAGCCTTAATTAGGTTGTGCGTCGGGTTTAAAGCCCACCACGTAAAAAAACCATTTCAATGAATGAGTTATAAAAGAAATATGAGAAAAATGATCCCCAAATCTGAGGACGACCACCGCAAACGAAAAACTGATAATGATTTACTGATATGCACCTGGAATGTCCGAACTCTTAATTGGGAAGGTGCCTCTATCCAACTGATTGATATCTTGGAAAGATACAATTGTGTGCGGATTTGTAGTTGGCAAGAGATTACGGAATCACGTCCTGCGATTCCCTCCTGTGAACGAACGACTTGCTATAATCCGCATCAAAGCTAAATTCATTCATATAAGCCTGATATGTGCGCATGCTCCAACAGAGGACAAGGACGAAGCGCCTTGAAGACGCTTACGAGCGCTGCCCCCGTCATGACATAATTGGTGACTTTTGTCACCATTTGCTTGGTGACTTCAACGCCAAGGACAGTCCACGACAACACATCCGATAACGGAATGAGGCTGATTGGCTTCGCCGCAGCACGAAACATGGTTATAAGTAGCACTAGATTCAAGCATCTCAATATTCATAAGGCCACCTGGTTGTCCCCTGACCAAAAAACGCGCAACCAAATTGATCACGTTTTGATTAACGAAAGGCACTCTTCCAGTGTATTAGATGTACGCACGATCCGTGGTGCTAACATAGACTCGGATCATTATCTTGTCGCAGCTAAGTTCCGTAGACGTCTGTGCGCTGCAAAGAATCCTACACAGAGAAAGCTAGACGTCGACAAGTTGCAATCAAAACGGACAGCCGAAGCCTTTGCCACTCGACTCTCACTCCTGCTTCAAGAAAGCACTCCTCCGATCGATATATGCGTGCAGTGGGCACACATCTCCCACTGTCTGCGTACGGCTGCCAAAGAGGTTATTGGCTACCACCGTCCCAGCCGAAACCAGTGGCACGACCAAGAGTGTCGCGACGCCACTGCAGAGAAAAAAGTCGCCTACAAAGCCACCCTGCTGTCGGTTGTAACGCGTGCTGCTAAGGTGCGATACAGAGAGAAGAGGAGGGACGAGAAACGTCTTTTCAGGCGGAAAAAACTAGATGCAGAAAAGCGTGAGTGTGAGAAGATTGAGATGTATGGTGACAGGAACGAGGCCCGAAAATTCTTCGAAAAGATAAGACGCCTGGCCGATGGCTGCAAAACCAAGGCCTATTTCTGCAAGGATAAAAACGGGAATCTAGTGGCAAATGTCCAGAGTACACTGACGCTATGGAGGGAACACTTCTCTAGTCTTCTGAGCACGTTGTTGGCGATGACGACAACAATCCCGCCGATAGAGATGATATCCCGGAAGCGCCAATTATGGATGACAGCGTTGAAGTTCCGCTGCCCGACTGTAATGAAGTCTTGACAGCAATAACACGGCTTAAGAACAACAAAGCCGCGGGAGCCGATGGTCTACCCGCTGATCTGTTTAAGAACGGAGCTGAAGCTCTATTTAAATGCATTCACGAGCTTCTATGCAGAATATGGTTGGAAGAATGCATTCCAAACGATTGGAACCTCAGTGTACTCTGCCCAATCCACAAGAAAGGCGATCCCACTATTTGCGCGAACTACCGTGGGATAAGCCTCCTAAATATCGCCTATAAGGTTCTGTCTAGCGTATTATGTGAAAGACTGAAGCCCATCGTAAATCAACTGATTGGGCCTTATCAGTGTGTCTTCAGACCTGGAAAATCTACCACCGACCAGATATTTACACTACGACAAATCTTGGAAAATACCCCAGAGAAGCAAATCGACACCCACCATCTTTTTGTCGACTATAAAGCTGCTTTCGACAGTCCAATAAGGAATCACCTATACTCCACCATGTCTGAACTTGGTATACCTGCAAAATTAATCCGTCTATGCAGGATGACACTGAACAACACCAGCAGTGCAGTAAAAATCGGGAAGGACCTCTCCCCCCCCCCCCCTCCCCCCATTTGTTACGAAACGAGGTTTCAGACAAGGTGATTCCTTATCGTGCGACTATTTTAATCAAATTATGGAGATCATTCGAGCTGCTGATCTGAGGCAAAGCGGCATTATATTCTACAACTTTTCTTTTTTGACATCTACTCACAGCACAAGGAACCAATCAATTCTCACTTATTTTATTTAGAAAACTCCCATTCGGATAAGTAAAAATAAAAAGAAATATTCTATATTTTCTAATGTTGTATTTATTCAAATATGTTAATATACCTTATTAATTATTATTGTAATCACATCACATTGTAATATGATAACAGCCGTAATATAATAAAAATTAAACATCAATAACGTAACATCTACAATGACAATCACAAAATAGTCATAATTTTAATGGGAGGGATGCACTTAATGGATTGGCAGCGAGCATCAATTTTTGGCATCAGCTTTGTTAAGAATAAACGCAAATCTCCTCGTTCTGTGATATTCAATCTGCACCTTTTTTTTTTGTCAAAAAGTTTGCAACGACACTAAAACTTTTTTCGACAAGATATGACGAGGGAAGCGCTATCAAAAGCTTTCTCGCTATTCCCCACAGTATAGGATGTTTTTCGGGTATTTCTGCCATCAGCCAAAATGTTTGATACCTTCTTTAAAATTTCACCTTCAGTTGTCCATTAGTGCTTAGCTCGAGTAGCTAATCTTGTAATATCACATACTCCAGTTCCGTTTCATCAAATGAGCTTATAACCCATGGTGGTATTTCTATCGTCACAATATCTTCAAATCTGATTTTGAAGTCATCATGCAAGGCAATTAAATGTTGAATGTATGTCGGAATATCCTCATTAAGGCATTTTACCTGTGACTAGTTTGAAAACTGGGAAAACTCGCGCCAACTAATATTTTGCTTCATAAATTTCCATTTTCCAAGAAAAGCTGAAATTACACCCTTTGTTTTTATTAAAATGAGGCTATTCCCTTGTAATTTTAAGTTAATGTCATTAAATTTTTTGAACAAATCTGTCAAATACGCGATGTCTGCTTTCAAATTTATCAGGTTTTCTTTTAAATCTGGATCTTAACTTTCCAGAAACTCTAAAACTGATCCAAAAAGTGAGTAAGATCTTGTTAAACTTGCACCTTTCGACAATCAGCGTACTTCAGTAGGTAAGAGCAATCGTTGGAAGTCTTCATTCTTTGCAAAATTGTGCAAATAAACGCGTTTTCAACTCATTGCTTCTTATTTTGTTAACTGCATTAACCACAATCTGAAGCGATTGGTGCAATCTAGCTCATTTCATCAATACGTCTTTGTACTTGTCTTTGTCTTTGAGTGTTGTTACTCAAAGGAATTCTTTAGAGTATGTCAAATGGAGATTTGTGCAAAACGTTTTTAAAACCTCTTTAACAGCGGGTAAAATTAACTGTTCTCCAAAGATGTGCTGTTTTCCAGATTTCGCTATAAGTTATGAGATATTGTACGATGCCCGCAAGCCATCATCGTTTCTTTCAAACGTTAAAGTGAACATACTGTGCACTGTGGGTTTCGATGGTTTCATAGAGTCATTGCTTAAAACTTTGTTGCATAAAAGGCATATGGGCAATCGCTTGTCTGCCTTTGGTAGAATAAACCCAAATTTTATAAATCAACTCTGAACTCTCAAAATTTCCTCTTAGATTCAGCCATGTTTCGTATCAGTTACCTACCTGTAAATAAAAAAAAAACTTTGTTTTAGTAATCATAAGGCGGTCTTACTTGACAGGTTATGTCTATTTTAACAGAATAGGATTAATTAATTATTGTTGTTTAATGCGAACTATTATAATTAAGTTATAATTAAGTTAAATTCTTTCATGACTATTCAGTCACTTGAAACAAAGGTTTCGGATGGCTGTCCAGTCAATAATCTAAATAACTTCGAGGCACGTCATACCAAATATGCAAACTTGCATTTGTTTTGTTATTTATAACATTCAACAGTGCTCTTAGCAGCACACAATTTATTTGTTTATACAACTACAATGTATATAAAACTGTTCATCGCGTTATTTTTGTTGTTGTCTTTGTACTGTATGTACAAGACATTTTGGGCTGAAGCAGTTGACGCTGCTCCGCTTTTTAGTTTGTCGCTTTTCAACCGTTTACTGTAACAGACGTGGATCTTGCCTTCAAGTTAATAAAGTGTAACTCCTTTTAATATCTTTTTGTTTAATAAATATTTTTAAGTAGAATTTAAAACAAAGTGGTTTTCTGTTATTTATTTGATTTGATTGTTGAGCGAACATTTTTTGGTGCCGAAACCCGGGAACTTAACAGAAATTTAAATGCATTCAAAAGCTTTTGTTTGCATCTTCATAACAACTCTGCTATATTTAATTGGAATATCATCTTGCACTTCCGGGCTGCCCTGCTGTGCGCTACAATTAGCTTGCTGTGCCGCTGCTCTACTGTATTTCCTTGGAACTCTAGTGATTATCAGCACTGTATTTTGTATCTGAAAGATCAACAACGATGGAAAAATTAATTGAAGAACAACGCGATGCGTTTGACGATTTGTCACGCATGATAAAGATGGTACGTGAACGAAGAAGTAAATCTAGAGGATACTCTACCACCGTGTTAAATGAACTGAACAACAACTTTGATAAGGTAAAGAAAAATCATTTCGATATATTAAAAATAGCTCAAGAAACATCATTGGAATCAAAGGATATTCCATACATTACCGAAGAGATATATTATCATTATAGGGAGTTAACCTTCGAATTAAAGGGAGAACTCTTAGACATTATTCAAACTGAAGGCGTTATAGATCCATGCACACCACCCCATTCTAGCACAGTCTATGTGCAACGAGAGGACACAATTTTGGGAGCAGAAACAAGGCTGCCCAAAATTGCTGTTCCAACATTTTCAGGTGATTACCTAGAATGGTTTTCATTTCGAGACCTGTACACATCTCTGGTTCATAACAATAAGTCATTGAACAAAATTGAGAAAATGTTCTATCTTAAGGGCTCCGTCAAGGGAGAGGCAGAACATTTAATAAGACATATATTTGCAACTGAAGCAAATTATGATCTAGCTTGGAAGACATTGGAGGACAGGTTTCACAATAAACGCATTATTGTAGACACGCTTCTTCAAAAGCTCTTCGCTATTCCTAAGTGTAGTAAGCCTTCGCACTCAGCGATCAAAACTTTATTAGATACTACCAAGGAATGTCTATCTTCACTTGCTAATCTAAATATCCCTACTGATAATTGGGACCCAATGATTGTACACCTTACGGTACAAAAGTTTGATACAGAAACTAGAAAAGATTGGGAGCACACTCTCAGAGCTTCAAATGAACTTCCAGAACTTGAAAATCTGTTTCAATTCTTGGAAAGTACCTTCCGAACGTTAGAAACCTTAGGCACAGCTGAAGCTGCCTTTAAACCAAAATCTATGAATGGGCCATCGCGCTCTCAGCTTAAGACATTCAGTCTTAACAAATCATCACTTTGCCTCTGCTGCAAAAAATCTCATTCCCTCTATTCGTGTTGGGCATTCAAATCTTACTCATTGGAAGATAAGATTAAGTTCGTGAAAAGCCAATCAATTTGCATGAATTGCTTAAGTAGCGGACATAAGGCTTGTGATTGCAAATCAAGCTATACTTGCCAAGTGTGTAATCAGAAGCATCACACTCTCCTACATAATACTTCTCCAAGTGAGACAGCTAAAAATATCACAGTCAAACAAAGCTCAAGCAGTTTACAAAACCATCACGTTTCCACTCTCGATGCGCATCAGCCGCAATACTTAACTAATATTTTACTTGCAACACTTTTGCTGAAAATTGAAACCCCGAATGGTAGAGTTTGGGCAAGAGCACTTCTAGACCAAGGATCTCAAGGATCATTTATCACTGAACAGTTTGTGCAAACATACAAACTTCGCTGTCATTCTACTCACCTCAAAATTCATGGGGTAAATCCTAATCAAGTCAATTATGCACGGAAGTCCACTTATATGCGACTATATTCAAATCATGACACATTCTCTGTTGCTGTTGAAGCTTTTATTTTGCCAAATTTATCAACATACTTACCAAATCGAAGCATTTCGCCTTTAAAAATAACATCAAGCTTACCATTCAATCTTGCTGACCCTCAATATTTCGAATCACGTCCAATTGATATTATATTAGGCGCTGATGTATATGGTTTAATCTTAAAAGAGGGCCAACATAAAAATGAAAATGGACTACTTTTCCAAGAAACTTATTTCGGTTGGATACTCTCTGGACCAATAAGTTCTTTGAATCAAGAGTTCACCATTAGCACTCATTTTTGCAAAATAGATGATCAATTAAGGCGCTTTTGGGAACAAGAAGAATTGACCCAAAAACGGGTACCTACATTAGAAGAAGTTGCATGTGAGAATCATTTTATTTCGAACTATAAAAGAGACGACAAAGGTCGGTATATAGTATCATTGCCATTCAAAGCTGAAATTGAAGGAAAATCAATTCAAGACTTTGAAGATTCTCATATTGGTGCTAGCATTAGGCTACGTAATATGGAGAAAACTTTTGAGAGAAAACCTGAGTTGTATAAAGAATACAGCAAATTCATGGATGAATATCTTCATCTTGGACACATGCAACTAGTAGGCGAGTACCCACATGACGTAAAGAAAAATGCGTATTATCTTCCTCATCACGGAGTTGAAAAACAAAGTAGTACGACAACAAAACTTCGTGTAGTTTTTGACGGGTCTAGCAAATATCGTAATCAACGGTCGTTGAATGAAGAGTTAGCACCAGGCCCTGCTCTTCAGTGCGATTTGTCTCAAATAATTCTACGATGGCGCAGACACAAAATTGCGTTGAGCTCTGACATTGAGAAAATGTTCAGACAAATACTTATAAAACCAGAACACCAATGGTATCAGCAAATATTGTGGAGGAAATCTAAAAATGAACCAGTTCAAATATATAAATTAAACACTGTAACGTACGGAACTACTTCCGCACCGTTCTTATCAATTCGAACTCTTCAACAACTAGCTAGAGATGAATATAATCGATATCCCGATGCAGCGGATAAGCTCTTGACTGATATTTATGTGGATGACATCATGACTGGAACTGATGATGTTCCAGAAGCCCTCGCTCTACAACAAGAACTGTGCAAATTACTGAATGCTGGTGGATTTAATTTGCGGAAATGGGCCTCAAATTCAATGGATTTACTTCAATTAATACCACATGAGCTAAGGGAATCATCAGATTCTGTTGAACTTAATCAAGATAATTTTATAAAAGCATTAGGTTTATATTGGAAACCATATACTGATTGTTTTTCATTTATAGTTAACTTTGATACATCATCGGCTCCTACTAAGAGAAGCCTGTTGTCTGATGCTTCGAAACTCTTTGATCCACTAGGATGGCTGGCACCGACAACAATTATTGCTAAACTGTTATTCCAAAAATTATGGCTCGCTGGCATCAAATGGGACGATTTGCTCCCCGACAATATACGAATAGAGTGGATGGAGTATCGAAACTCACTTAAGTACTTAGAAGAGGTACAAATTCATAGATATATTGGTATTTCTAAACAAAGAAAATGTTCATTACACGGATTTGGTGATGCTTCACAAGTTGGATTTGCCGCAACCGTTTATTCAAGGACTATAATGGAAAATGGAGACATTATAATACAGTTATTATAAGCAAAAACAAAGGTTGCACCCCTTAAAACATTATCAATACCAAAGCTTGAATTATGTGCAGCACAGTTATTGGCAAAACTAATAAACAAAGTATCAGAATCACTCGAAGGATCCATAGATGAAGTAATTCTATGGAGTGACAGCACAACTGTGTTAGCCTGGATAAGAGCACAACCAATTCGCTGGACTGTTTATGTAGCAAATCGTGTAGCTGAAATTCAACGATTGACTTCAATAAGTCAGTGGCGTTACGTACCTACGAAGGATAACCCAGCTGACTGCGCAACAAAAGGTGTTATGCCGCGAGACCTAGTTAACCATGATCTATGGTGGCATGGTCCACTTTGGCTGAGAGATGTTCCTGCCTCTTGGCCGTCCGATATTGATCCAGCAGTAAACACAAACTTAGAGGAACGTAAATCCGTTCAAGTATCGAATCTTGTTTCGAAGTCATATCCAGATATATTGGTAAAATATTCTACATTGAGAAAAACACTCATCATTACCAGTTACCTGCTTCGATTTCATCATAACTGTCTCAAAAAGGAAGATCGCCGTATAGGGTTTATATCATTTCAAGAAATACAAATGGCAACTAATCATCTTATTCGAATAGCTCAACAGATAGATTTTTCTAGAGAAATCGAAGAGATATCCAATGGTTGCCTACAAAAGGGGCACGCTATTGCAAACCTGTGTCCTTTCTTGGACAAAACTGGAATTTTACGAGTTGGTGGCAGACTTAAACTTGCAGACATTCCGGCATCTATGAAACATCCAATTCTTTTATCAAATAAAAATCCACTTACCTTTCTAATCTTTTCAGATGCTCATGTTAGAACATTACATGGTGGCATTCAATTGATGTTGAACTTCGTTCGTTGTAAATACTGGGTACCAAATGCTCGACATATCGCACAAAACATCTTGAAACGCTGTTTAGTATGTTTTAAGTATACCGCCAAAACTGCTGAGCAACTTATGGGAAATTTGCCATCAATTCGACTTAAGCCAGCTCGACCATTTCTACATAGCGGTGTGGACTATGCAGGACCCATCGATGTTCGACAGTCTTCACTTCGAAATTCGAAAATTTCAAAGGGATATATATGTATATTCTTGTGTATGGTAACTAAAGCCATCCACTTAGAAGCCGTATCGAGCCTCTCCACTGAGGCTTTCATTGCTGCATTCCGAAGATTTGTCTCAAGAAGGGGTAAATGTAGTCAAATATATTCAGATTGCGGCACAAACTTTGTAGGTGCTGATACTGCTTTACAAAAAATGCATTCAAAAAATACTTCTGCGTTAACGAAGGATCTGAGAGAACTTTTGGTTGAAGAAGGTACTACCTGGAATTTTATTCCTCCTGCATCTCCCCATTTTGGTGGTTTATGGGAGGCAGGCGTGAAATCTACCAAGCATCATTTGAAAAGAATCATGCAGGACCATGTTTTAAACTATGAAGAACTAGCTACGCTTCTAGCTGAAATTGAAGCCTGTCTAAACTCACGACCACTAAGTCCACTTAACGAAGATGTTGAAAATTGCGATGCGCTCACACCCGCTCATTTTCTAATTGGTGAGCCTACAATCAACATACCAAATGAGGACCTCCTCGATCTTAAAACAACCGGCAACAATCGCTGGCGATTGATAGAACAGATGAAACAACATTTTTGGTCAAGATGGCGCTCAGAATACCTAAGTCGAATGCAATCGAGACCAAAATGGGCAACTATACGCACGAATGCAAGAATCGGAGATCTGGTTTTACTATACGATGAGAGATGTCCACCTGGAAAATGGCCTTTAGCACGCATTACAGAAGTTCATCCAGGCAAAGATAACTTGGTCCGCGTAGTTACCTTAAAATGCAATGGTAAATTTTTTAAACGACCAATCAGAAAAATTTGTTTTCTTCCGAATATAGATTCCCACGATTCCACTCGAGAAAGCGATGAAAGTAATGGCACATCGGCTGCGAGTCGAGGCGCAGCCAGTCAACCAGGCGACTCACCAATAACCTCCATCGGCCTTACTCCTCATCCTTGAGGTCTACTTACCTAAGCATATCTCTCTGGCTTCGCACATACTTGAAGAACTATCGTCCTTGGGGGGCGGAATGTTTAATGCGAACTATTATAATTAAGTTATAATTAAGTTAAATTCTTTCATGACTATTCAGTCACTTGAAACAAAGGTTTCGGATGGCTGTCCAGTCAATAATCTAAATAACTTCGAGGCACGTCATACCAAATATGCAAACTTGCATTTGTTTTGTTATTTATAACATTCAACAGTGCTCTTAGCAGCACACAATTTATTTGTTTATACAACTACAATGTATATAAAACTGTTCATCGCGTTATTTTTGTTGTTGTCTTTGTACTGTATGTACAAGACATTTTGGGCTGAAGCAGTTGACGCTGCTCCGCTTTTTAGTTTGTCGCTTTTCAACCGTTTACTGTAACAGACGTGGATCTTGCCTTCAAGTTAATAAAGTGTAACTCCTTTTAATATCTTTTTGTTTAATAAATATTTTTAAGTAGAATTTAAAACAAAGTGGTTTTCTGTTATTTATTTGATTTGATTGTTGAGCGAACAATTGTAATAAAATAAACAAAATACTGGCGGCAAACTGATTCTAATTATTAAAAGCTGAATTATGAAAACGGCTGAACTGATTTTTATGTAATGTAAAACATTTTTTCATTAATTATATTTTGATATATTTCTGTAAATTATAGAATTATATTATAGAATTATAGAAAATACTTTTAAATAATATTTTGATATTAAAAATCTGCGATTTTAATTATTTATTCATTACTTTGATGCACATTGCGTGTACGTAAAGACACGTACAATTTATGAAAATATATTTAATTAAGTCATTTAGCATTGCAACTACGAGGAACCTGAAATATTTACAATCATGCAGGTCAGCTAAAATATATATCTCCTTTAGTGAACCACGACACAGCAGGGTAATAAAAAAATTACTAGTACTATATATACAGATGTAGTCAGAAATATTTACCCATTGCATAATATTTTTTTAGTGTTTTAAAGAAGAGCTCACTTTATAGTTGTTGGAAATAGTTTGCAAACAAAGTTTTTGTTGTTGCAGGCTTTGCAGTATGCAAACTACCAAAGCAAGTTTTAACTTGGTAGATAAAAAATATTAGCAATGTGTTAATATTTTTGACTACCTCTGTATAGTAGGCACAACAAGTTAAACTTTTCTCGGCTTTCTGTTATTTTATGGGAGCATCTAATATTGGCTCTGATCAGTATTTAATTTTTAATACGCATACGCAAACATCACAAATATACTTATTACAACATAAAATAATAGTATGTATGGGCTTGTAATTACTTACTTTTTCTGGCACTGGCAAACACAATTATGGATATACTTTACTTTACTTTTCTTTTCGAAAATTCGGAAAGAAATGAGTAACTATTATCCTTTGCGTTTGTATTGATAATGGTATTTCTAATGGGGAACAGGGGGCGAACCTTCACAAGGCAACGTGTCTGATCGCCTCAACCTGGCGAGGCCAGCATTATCCATGTCGACATCGTCACAAGTCGACTCAAACCTCCACGTGGTGTTCCCTGGACAATGGCAAACTGGCATCCTTCAGTTTGACGGCTAATTTGAGCGGCGGGTCGCTCCATAGACCTTAAACATGGAATGTACGCAGGATTTGGGTCCCGCCACATTACTACTGCCCGATGAAAACTAAACCAGCCTCGGATAAGAACCCCAATTACGTTGACGACCACCGCAAACGAAAAATGGACAATGATTTACGGATATACACCTGGAATGTCCGGACCCTTTATAGGGAAGGTGCCATTATCCAACTGGCGGAAGCCCTCAAAACAATAAAATCTGACATCACCGCCATCCAGGAAATGCGATGGAAAGGGCAAGGCTGCTCTAAACAAGCACACTGCGACATCTACTACAGCTGCCATGCGGAGAAGCGCGAATTTGGATGTGGATTCGTCATTAGCCGGAAACTACGCCATCTTGTTTCCCGGTTCACACCAGTGAACAAAAGATTGGCCACGATCCGCATCAAGGCAAAATTTTTCTACATCAGCCTTATTTGATTTATTATTGAGGAAAGGGACGAAGCCGTCAAAGACGCTTTTTACGCTAGTCTTGAGGACGTATACGACCATTTTCCGGTCCATGACGTGAAAATAGTCCTCGGCGATTTAATGCAAAAGTCGGAAGGGAAGGCATCTTTGGCGCCACTGTCGGTCAGTTCAGTCTTCACGAGACCTCCACGAACAACGGTCTAAGACTGATTGACTTCGCCGCGGCACGAAACATGGTAGCTAGTAGCACCACATTTAAGCACCGCGACATTCACAAGGCCACCTGGCTATCCCCGAATCAAAAAACGCGAAACTAAATTGATCATGTTGCGTATGTGCATACATTTCGGGGGGTCAACATTGACTCCGACCATTATCTTTCTGCAGCCAAGATCCGCATGCGATTATGCAATGCGATGCACATACGCACAGGAATGCAACGAAAGCTAGATGTCACTAAGCTGCAATTACAACGGACTGCCGAAGCCTACTCCGCTCAACTCTCGGTTAAGCTCAACCAACCAACCTCTGGCCCCGACGACGCCGGCAGACTTTGGGCGCATATATCCCACTCCATGCGCGCTGCCGCTGAAGAAGTCATTGATTTCCGGCGCCCGCAACCTCGGAACCAATGGTACGATCAGGAGTGTCGCATCGCGACAGCTGTAAAAAACGCAGCATATAGAAAAACGCTGCAGTCAGCTGCAACGCGAGCCGTGCGAGAAAACCACCGCGAAAAAAGGAAGGAAGAGAGGCTCCTTTTCAGACGCAAGAAAAGAGAGCAGGAAAAGCATGAGTGTGAAGAACTAGAGGTATACCAGGGCAAGAAGGATGCACGAAAATTCTATCAACAGGTTAAGCGTCTAACCCAAGGTTTCCAGCCCGGAGCATCCACTTGTAGAGAAGAAAATGGAGATCTGAATGTGGATACACAGTGTGTGCTGAGATTGTGGAGACAGCACTTCTCCAATTTACTTACTGGCGACGATTCCACAAATGCCACCCATGGAGAGCGCAGTTCAGTGCCACCAATCAACGATGACGGAGTGGAAGCACGACTCAAAAAAAATAAAGCAGCGGGTGCTGACGGCCTGTCAGCTGAATTGTTTAAAACCGGCGGCGATGAATTGATAAGGCGCAGGTATCAGCTCATCAGCAAAATACGGCTAGCAGAAAGCATCCCCGACGATTGGAACCGCAGCGTACTGTGCCATATACTTAAGAAAGGAGAACCAACAATCTGCGCAAGTTATAGAGGTATCAGTCTTATTTCCATCGCATATAAGGTTCTCTCAAGCGTACTGTGCGAAAGATTAAAGCCGATTACAAAAACACTGACTGGACCTTATCAGTGTGGCTTTCGACCTGCTAAGTCCACCATAGACCAGATTTTCACGCTACGACAAATCATGGAGAAAACCCACGAAAATCAAATTGACACTCACCATATCTTTGTCGATTTTAAAGCTGCGTTCGATAGCCCGAGAAGGGATTGCCTATACGCAACAATGTCTGAGTTCGGTATACCTGCAAAGTTGATTAGACTTTACAGAATGACGTTGAGCAACACACGCAGCTTCGTCAAGGTAGGAAATGATCTCTCCGAAACCTTCAGTACCGAAAGAGGTTTCAGGCAAGGCGATTCACTGTCTTGCGATCTCTTCAACATCATCATGGAGGGGATCGTACGAAAGTCCGGTGTGCATCGTAATGGCACCATTTTCTATAAAGGTGTCCAGCTCCTTGCGTACACTGATGATATTGATATTGTTGGCAGAACCAAGAGAGATGTTACCGCTGCTTTCGCCGCTATCGAAAAGGAATCAGCCAAAGTGGGTTTGACGATAAATGAGGGTAAAACAAAGTATATGCTGTCTACAAACAAGGGAGCGCGGCGTTTAGACTCCCACGTTTCATCCGGCAGCTTTAACTTTGAAGTAGTCAAGGAGTTCATATATCTTGGCACCGCCATTAATACCAACAACGAAATCAGGCTGAAAATAAAGCGAAGAACAATAATTGCTAATAGGTGCTACTACGGACTCAGTAAGCAAATAAGTTCCTGAGCCCTCTCTCGATCCAGACGCTCGTTTTACCTGTGCTGCTTTATGGCGCTGAGGCATGGGTAGTTTCGCAAACTGACGCAGCCGCTCTGGGGGTGTTCGAGAGAAAAGTTCTTCGCAAAATCTTCAGTCCTATTCGAGTCGCATCCGAATGAACCACGAGCTGTATAAGCTCTACGAAGACATTGACTTAGTTCGGCGTATAGCTGTGCAGCAACTACGCTGGCTGGGTCATGTCCATCGTATGGACGACGAAGCTCCTCCGAAAAAGGTGCTCGAGGCGAAGGTCGCTGGTCAACGACGACGAGGGAGACAATACTTTCGATGGTGTACCCGATTGGAGAAGGCGCGCGCAAAGCAGAGGCGCCTGGCGAGAGCTGATGATGTCGGCCGAAACCCGGACACGGGTTGTAACGGCCACCTAAGTAAGTAAGTAAGAATAACACAACACGAAAAAGCCCGTGGGGCTTTATGAATTTTTTTTTATGTTTTCGATGTCACGGAAACCGAATATGAATTCAGTTTTTAATAATAATAAAATATCGGCAAAAAAATTTAAATACATACTTCTAATACTTCAAATAATGAACCTAATGGGCATCCCGATTGGCAACAGCCGTCCAACCAGGAATACTTTCTTAAAAAAAAATGTGTGCTTGGATAGGTCCTTGCAGAGCTTTAATTAATATTAATATTAAAGTACACATAGAACACAACGAAAATCCCATCACATTTTTCTTGTTTCTTTACAAGCTGCAACTTTTTAAACAAGTGAACATACGATTTTAAAAACTCTTTTGACTTAGTTACACAAAAAAAAACATTGCATAAAATTAATATTTATGAATTTTGTTGAATTTTTAAATTTTAGTAGATTTTTGTTTGTGCACAATATTGTCTGCTCACTAACACACGCTCATTACTATTCTTGACGAGCACTGTTTTAGATTGTTGAAGCGAGAGCGAAACTTGCTTTTTATTTTCAGTTGCATTTCGACGCTAGTTCACTTTTTTGTCGCTGCTGCTTCTCAAATTGTTTGACAAATAATTTGTTTGATTTTCAAACTGTCACTGAAATAGAGTTGCCATAGTACTTTTATTGTACTTTTTATTACACTTTTGTAAATTTTATTACTATCATTAAAAATGTTGTGCAATTTTCGCAACTGCACTGTAAAAGGTAAATCTGACCATTTGGTTAATTGCTGGTTGTGTCATGCTTTTTTCACGTAAAGTGTACAGCATTAATTGCAAGAATTTTTGATGCACTCAATGAAAGCAAAGGACTTCGTTTGATCTTGTACATACTGTAGATATACTGATGTAGATATTTTAAAGCTTATAAGGCAATCTCGAAGAGGCTTTTTAGAGGTGTCTAAGGACTTGGTGGCGGTTTAAGCCAGAGTGGCTGATTTTTAAGATGTGTTTAAAAATTTTAAAATTATGGATAAGTCTAAACGACCACCCATGATTCTGCTAAAGTTCTGCTAAATCTGCTAAGATTGCTGCTATAACCTCCGTCTGTTAATAATTTATTTTCACTTTCACCAGTTTTGAACTCACCTTCCGAAGAGCAATCAACTGAGTCTGTAAATAAAGATCAAAATGTAAAATATATTGCCCTTACTAATCAGGCAGCATCAGCTTATCTGAATTTACATCCGGTTGAGTCTTTTGAAGGGGTACCAACTATAGTCGTAAGTGATGATTCTCTGCTACTGCTGCTACTAATACTATTCCTTCAACTTCCGTTGTAAGCTCGGTTTTAACTGGTGCTATACCAAAACATATATATACCAAAACAAATACTGAAAAAGCAATAATCTGCCATCTTGTAAAGAACTTGTGGTTGTCCAGCCTTCCAGATCTATATTTATATTACAGCCTTGCATGAGTATGTTTTTTCGACTACCGGAATATATTCGCTTGGTATAGAATAAAAAGTTTCCTCCTTCGCTTTTCTACTTTGCTCATACCTGCTCTTACACTCTCTTTGTTTTATTCAGATATACGGAACGAAGAGAATACCCAATAGGCAATGAAGCTAGGACTCTTCTAACGAAGGAGTGCATTTACTGCTACTTATGGCGATAAGACACATGAAATTTAAAAAAAAATAAATATTTTAGTTCAAAAATTCTGAATAATAAACAACGTCATGACTTAGAAATATTCTTATCTGACAAAAATATGTAAAGTACAATAAAATCACAGAATAAATAGGTAGGTATCATAAAAAATAAATAAAAAATATATTTTTTTAATTGTTTTGGTTAAGCTCTTCAGTAGATACAATACAGGGCTTCTGGCGCAGGTGCCGCAAACCGATGACGTCACTTAGGCCCAGCGCCATCTAGTGGGGGGTTTTTTGCTAAAAATCAGCAAGTTTGGGGTATGTCTTTGCTAAAAGCTATTAAAATCGTCAAGTTTGGGGAATGTCATTGCTTTAAGCTTTTAAAATCGGCAAGTTTGGGGTACGTCTTTACTTTATGCTATTAAAATCGGCAAGTTTTGGGGTATGTCTTTGTTTTAAGCGTTGATCATTAAAATCGGCAAGTTTGGGGTATGTCTTTGCTTTATGCTATTAAAATCGGCAAGTTTGGGGTACGTCTTTGCTTTAAGCGTTGATCATAATTTTATTTACTTCATTATCGGTAGTGGTAGTCAAGCGAGTTCTGATCAGCGTTTGCATGTTTTGTTTTTTTCTTAACCCTCGAATTCGTTATAGCAATGGCTCAAATTCTGCTTGTCGACTTTAGCTGAAATGATATGACTGGCTTTATGAAAATATATATATTAATATGGGTTGAAGCAATTTAGGTACGGCGAAGTCTGAAGGGGTTAAAGAAATGTTTATAAATTCATCATAATGGTGCTAAGTATTAGGTGAGTGTATTAGATTTGTATAAGTAGTTTGTGTATTAGATGACAACCATTTAAGACATAGGCGTATATAAATATCTATTCTCCAGTTCGGGGACATCGGGGTTACAAGCCCCGCTTAGTAACCACCGGCCAAGTCACTTACACCCAGCAACTTCTCCACCGCTTTATTTTATTTTAAGTTAAGGAAATACACCGCAACCAAGAAGAGTCAAGAAGTTTCTAGATGCAGAAACTTCGAGAACGTTTTAGAAGCCGACTTATGTCATTGTATGCCAATGACGTCACCCATCTCCACCCCGATACGTATTCTTAATTTTATCTGATTCACCTAGTAACAGGATCAAAAAGGAGCAAGGATCAAAAAGAAGCCGGAGCAACAAGGATCAAAAAAAGCCCCACATGAAACTTCTGATTCACCTTAGTAACTTTTTTCCAGAATAGTGAATAGCGTGAGAGAGAAAGGGGGAGAGAGAAGTTGATAGTAAGAGAGAGAAAGGGGGAGGGGGGCAAATAGCGCCATCATATAGAAATAATACTTTAGACTCAACCTAACCTAAGCCAACGCCATAGGCATAGGGGGCACTCTATACCTATATAGGTATATAGGCCACTCTATAGGTATAGACTATTCGTTTATAACGAATACGCATAATGTCAATAGCAATCCCTTTAAGCGGAACCACTTCAACTCTTGTTGCAAAATATATTCCTCCGGTTGAATTACCTACAAGATATGTTTGTGGACTTGTAGACTTTGTATCAATTAATTCTATACCAAATGTACATGATCACAATAGTTTATTCCATATCGGACCACATACTATTACAATTTCAGTTGGTTCATAACTTAAAGACATTGCTTCTTTCTTAGAGTCAAGTATAAAATCCATTGATGATTCAATTTGCTTAAAAATTGAGCGAAACAATAACACCCTAAAAACTGAAATTACTTCCTCCGAAAACATAGATTTTCCAAAACCAAGCAGTGTAGGACAGTTGTTTGGATTCAGTAAAAGAAAGTTGATAGGAAACGAGCTACCGTACGAGGAATTTATCAAAGTGGTTACTATAGAGCCGTTACAAGATATAGAAAAAACAAAATATATAAATATAGATCAGTCAGATACAACTAAAAAATTTCAATCTGACTTTCCTTTGAATATTACGAATGTATCGAAAGCAACTTGACAGATGGATCATATATTAGTAGCACTTTGGTTCACACTATTTATGAATTTCCTCTAGATGTTCCACCCGGATATAAAATTAAAGGGAAACCTCAAAATGTAATTCATTTACCTGTCAACTTTTAACAAGTAAACAACATAACGATAAGAATCTTAAATCTAGACGGCGACCTTATAAATTTTCGAGGGGAAAAGATTACCGTAAGACTTCACTTCAAGCCAGAACAATTAAAATTCTGATTATTTAAAATAAAAATAAGATACAAAGAGGATTTTAAGTTAGTCCTACATCAACACTGGAACGAGGAAGAAGAGCTAAAAAACCATTGACAAGATATAATATAGAATTTTTAAGATCATTGGTATTTAATCTTGGGAGAAGAGCCAACAACAACTATTACTAAACAGATAACTGCTAAACTGGTTTGTACTGTTCAACAGGATAACTGCTAAACTGGTCTGTACTATTCAACAGCTAACTGCTAAAACTGATCTGTGCCGTTCAACAGCAAACTGCTGATCTGAACTGTTAAACAGCTACCTGCTAAACTGGTCTGTACTATGCAACAGCTAACTGCTAAAACTGATCTGTACTGTTCAACAGCTACCTGCTAAACTGATTGATAATCAATCAATCAACCACAATATCGATAATCAATCAACCAATAATTCAGTATGAATGAAATACTCAATGTACTTCAACAACCTATGTACGATGAGAGTATTATAAAAAGAGACTATCATAGTTACTATCCATACCAAAAATAGTTTAACAATAACGATAAGATTCGTATACCCATTCAAAATCAGTATCTCTTTGTCTTACCAAGTGAGAGTATGATTTGCATTCATGGCTTTATAGTAAAACAGGAAGGAGGAAATGATGTAGTAACTACAAGTGTGAAATTTAAAAACAACTTTGTTTTTATATCTGTTTGATGAAATTCGATATGAAATTAATGGTTTTGAAGTTGATCGTACACGCAATCTTGTAATCTTTTCATCAACCATGAACAATTTCGTATCATTGAATACAGCTGAAAGTGGCGCATTAAGAAACGCGGGTTGGGTTTCTGATGAAAATTTCACATTGGAAAAATCTCATTTTAGTTGCTGTGTGCCGTTGAAAATGTTACTGGGTTTTGCTGAATATTATAATAAAATAATATTATATTCGAAGCATTAATTCATCCTTCAACGTTCTTCATATAATGATATATCATATCATTCCACAAATGGAATTTATCAGTTAAAGCTATCAATACTGGACATAATTTGGAAAATGCCTCATATACAATTATCAGACTTTGCAAAATTAGAAACGTAAAAGATAATTAAAAACGAAAATTTTGCTATACCAATGGCGTTAAGAAGTTGGGACTATCATATAAAGCCTATACTAACAAAGGAAACAAAAGTTTTATGGAATGTAAAGCATTCACCGCAAAATGAATGACCACGATTTCTTATAATCGGTTCACAAAGAGAAAGAAGTAAACAGGAAGGGAATATATTTGATCATTGTAATATATCTAATTTAAAAGTATATATTAACTCTGAATCATATCCCTATGATGATTTAAATAGTCGCTTTGAAATGGGACAGTATGCTGTACTATATGGTATGTACGCAAAATATCAACAAAGTTATTATATGCGGGAACCTCAACCATTGCTAGATGTCGTTGGATTCAAGGCTATTGCACCACTTATTGTTGTTGATGTAACACACCAAAATGAAGCAGTTAAAGTTGGACCTATTGATGTACGAATTGAGTTTGAAACCGAAGAAAGCAAACCGGTTCCAGATAGAACCTCAGCACACTGTTTAGTAATTCATGATAGATTAATTGAATATTCACTTTTAACAAATGAAATCAGAAAAAAATTAAATAAATATACGATCGTTTTTTTCCATTAATACAATTATACAATTTGTTTATATATGTATATTATAATAATAATAATAATAATAATAATAATAATAATAATAATAATAATAATAATAATAATAATAATAATAATAATAATAATAATAGTAATAAAGAAAAATTTTAATTAATTTTTGTCGGAATTTTACCACAAACATTCGTTTGTTTTAGCGTTAAACTTCTACACTGCTCCCTTATCTTGAACTTGCGGTTTTTTTTTTAAGCTTGGGTCTTATCACTTTAACCTTGAATTCTTTTTTATAGTCACTTAATATTAATTTAAATAATATTAAAATTCGTATCGGGATGGAGATGGGTGACGTCATCGGCATACAATGGCATAAGTCGGCTTCTAAAATGTTCTCTACTTTTTTTTTTTTTTTTTTTTTTTTTTTTTGTATCTCAAAGCTTCTAGAAACTTCTTGTCTCTTCTTAATTGCGGTGTATTTCCTTTACATAAAATAAAATAAAGAGGCGGAGAAGTTGCTGGGTGTAAATGACTTGGCTGGTGGTTATTAAGCGGGGGATTGTAGCCCCGATGTCCCCCAACTGACGAATAGATATTTATATACGCCTATGTTTTAAATATACAAACTACTTATGCAAATCTAATAGACGCACCTAATACTTAGCACCATTATGATAAATTTATAAACATTTCTTTAACCCCTTCAGTCTTCGCCGTACCTAAATTGCTTCATCCCTTATTAATATATATGTAGTTCAATTTTCTTTTAAATATATTTTTTATTAACTTTATTTGTCTTTTTGGATTGTATTATATAAAATTACAAACTTTAAATTAATTCAATCATTTACATTTCAAAGAAAACAAGGCAAACGTTGGATGCAACAACCGGCGCGCACGATTCTATATACTCGACTCTTTCTTTTTGTTTCTCTTTTTCTTTCGTCGCTGGTCGACCGCTCCAGTGTTGTCCTTTTATTAAATTAAAGTGTTGCCCACTACATGTTTGTTTGTCACCTCCAAATCCCACATTCGGCCATCCTAAATTTAAATTCGCCCCGAATATCTGGCTCCACGGTTTCATGAATTCAGCAACGGTGCTAATCGTATTTGGTCTTTCATGTTCTCCTAATTTATTCACGTTGTATCTACCGTGGTTCAAAACCTCTGTTACTACATACGGTCCGAGATATTTGGGTCTCAGCTTTAACCCTGTGCCGATTTGTGTTCGTTTAATGGCAACTAAGTCGTCTACCCCGTATACAGTCTCTTCCTGTCTTTTACTGTTAAGTGTCTTGCAGTTCTGTTTTTGAATCTTTTGCATATTTCTTTGTGCTTCTCTCCGCACCGCATCTCTCTCTGCGTATAGCTCATCAAAGTCACTGTCAGCTAAAATTTCACGTAAGTCAGGATAATCAACTATGCGCGTGTTCAAACCGGTGAGGATTTTAAAGGTGCCGCTTTCGTACTTCTCGGAGCAGTATTGTTGATGATTTGCTGGACCTTATCAACATGACGATACCAGTGGGCAGGATTCTGATGACACATTTTCGAGAGCATTGGAATAATTATCTTATGCATGCGTTCAACCTGACCATTACCTCGAGGTACCCCAGTTGTGATAAGTAGGTGCTGAATTCCCTCTCTTTCGCAATACTCTCTGAAAACATTCGACGTAAACGCCGTTCCACTATCTGACACACACAATTCGCTTGGGATTCCCAAAAGTAGCAGACTGTCTCACTAACCTATCTATTACCTCTTCTGTTCCAGTGGATTTCGTAGGGTATAACCAAACGAATTTGGAAAACCCATCTTCAATAACGAAAATATAGTTGTACTCCTTTTTTGTATCAGTAATCAGTGATTCACGTGGAATGTCCCTAAGTAATATCTGTCCGTTGTATGCACCTTATCACCGACTAATTGTCAAGGGCAATGACAATTTTCTTGCCATTTACCCGCCCATCTATCAAGTGGTCCAGCGCATGCACTACACCAAGCATTTCCACCTGGTATACAGACACGAACCTCCCCAGCCTCAGCACACAGGATAGGTTCAACTCTTCTGAGTAGACGCCTGACCTGGCTCTGCCATTCATCAGAGAGCCGTCTGTAAATATACTGATGTCGCTACCAGCGGTTTTTTCTCAAACGGATCCATCTGTTATTAGAGTTTTATAACATTTTTCTGTTATTCTCACTCTCTGCCTTCCGTCCATAGGCATACACGTCTCCCTGACATTTCGCTGTGCCATGTCCAGGATGCGCATATGACCATGGAGGGCTGTTGCTCTATGCCACGTAGCATTTCGCAACATCCTGAGGGCTGTTAGCGCTGCCGTTTGCATTTCTTTATTTCTAAATCGAACGGTAGCATACCTAACAAAACCTCCATTGCGCTTGTTGGAGTGGTGCGTATTGCCCCTGTTATTCCAACACACGCCATCTGTTGGACTCTGTCTAGTCGCTTCTTAATGGTTTTCTGACTGACTTTTGTCCACCAAATCACAGGAGCATACATGATGATAGGTCTTACCATCATAGTGTAAATCCATTTCATAGACTCTGGGCTTAGCCCCCATTTGAGACTACAAACGTGTCTATACTGAAACAGAACCCTCTTGGATCTTTGAATCCTATCTTCTACATGCTCGTTCCAGTACAGTTTAGTATCGAGAGTTACCCCTAGATATTTAACTTTCGTGGACATGTTGATTTCAGCTCCAAAAAGTCTTAGTGATTCTCTCCTCAGGCCTACCCACTTTCTAGTAAAGAGAATATTGTCTGATTTTCCTGCGTTCACGGTGAGGCCTTGTTCTCGACACTACTCCTCCACCATTCGGAGTACTCCCTTCATGATGTCAGAAATGGTGTCAATGAACTTGCCACAGAACACCAACGCAATGTCGTCTGCATACTCTATCGTGTGTATGCCCGATTCATCTAGTCTAGCCAAAAGTGAGTCCACAGTGATGTTCTACAGGGCTGACGATAACACCCCTCCCTGAGGACATCCTCTACTTACTCTACCTCTAGTCTTGACTCTACCGTTCTGCATGTTGACAGCCCTGTGCTTGAGCATATTGTCTACCCAATTTGTTATCATTGGGCTTACATTGCGCTCTGTCAGAGCCTGTCGCAGCCTTCCAAAGCATATTTTGTCGAAAGCACCCTTGATGTCCATAAATGTGGCCATCGCGATGCCTCCTGAAAATAACTCTTTTTCAGTCACTCTAACTAATTTGCGAAGAGCACTCTCCGTAGACATGCCTGCTCTATAAGCATATTGGCATCTACTCAGAGGATTATGCATCAGTGAAGTGCTCTCAAGACATTCAACCGCATAATCTTTTTTTCCGGGTTTCGGGAGAAAGACAACTTTCGCCTCTCTCCAGACTCTCGGAACGTACCCAGTCGCTAAGCAAGTAACGAATATACCCCACAGCCTAGGTGCAATGAATCTTCCCCCCATTGCATCATAGCCGTAAATATACCGTCCATCTCTGATGTTTAGTACGGAGCAAATGAGCATATAGCACTCCTCACCCCGTCTATAGTGATCATTCTTTCGGCTTCCAGTCTGTCAACCCTGTGCATCCCTTTCTTCAGGTTTGTCCATGGGTCATCAGGCTTAAAACTTCCAGGAAAATGCACCTCCATCAGAACTTGCATCGACTCTTCCAGGTTCTCTGCAATGGTTCCATCTGTTTTTCGGATCAGTCCCACTTTCGAGAATGGATCTTTTGAAACCGTTTTCTGAAGCTTGCGTGCTTCTGAAATAGTTTCCATCCCAGAGCAGAAGTCTCTCCACGACTGCCTTTTACGGTGTCGTATGAGGTTCTTGTATTCTGCCCATGTTTCTGGTGTTCTCCCTCTCATGTGCCGATTAAAGGCCTTCCTAACCTTCTTCTTCAGAGATTCGAGTTCCGTACACCACCATGGCGTCGGATCACCCTCGTCTATTGAAGTTGTAGGACATGCCACCTCGTAAGCTTCGACCATGGCCGAACTAAGATGTTTGACATGGCTTTCCACTTCCGCTGTATTCCCTGGTACTTTTATAGCTTTCTGGGTCAGTGTTTCCCTCAACTTCGCCTTATATTTCACAGCATCCGTGTTCTTGGGAATCCTGACCTTCCTGTTACTCTGCTGGCGTCGGATTCCGAACTTGACAGCCTACCCACCGACATGGCTAGCCTACCCACGACCCTCCAGTTTTCTATTCTGCTCAGAATCAACGAAAGTCGGCTGTACTCCTCTATTTGCTACCAACAGATTATACCTCTCCACAAATTCAAGCAGTTGCTCTCTTCTGTCATTGTTGTTGGTGCTTCCCCACGCAGTACTATGCGCGTTGGCATCACATCCTATGATCACTCCAATGATCACTCCAAACTCTTTCCTCACAGTACTTAATTTCAAAGATGTAAGTAGTTAATTATCATCGAATGTATTTTAGTGGCTTGAATTTTGTTCAAGTGTGATAAATCAACTTCATTCGGCTTAGTACAGAACTCAAAATCAGTGGCTAAAGATAACGATTCAAACTCAGTAAGTAAAAAATTCGGTTCCACTACCGCTTCTTCCGATAAAGGTGTTACTTTATCTTTAAACTCAACGTTACCTTCCTTAATAATGAGATCTACATGTTCAAGAATATTATTCCCTAAAACTGCCGCATACACCGTGTCACGTTCTCTGACAACGTGGAATTTAACTGGAAAAGTAACATCGTTAGCGGTTATCAAAACTTCGAAAGAACCCATTGTCGTGAGTTTACCGGTTCCGACTCCTCTCAAATGCAACTTTTCCCCACTAAACTCAATATCACCTAACATCATAAGTGTATCGTACCTCATAATACATAAATCACACCCAGTATCTAACAAAGCACTATATTCTAAATCGTTTATATTTAAATCAACGAAGCTCATTCCCCCCTTCGGCCTTCTTATTATGCATCCAGTTTGATTACTCAGCATATTGGCGCGCTCTGCCTTAACTTCTTTTACACCAGCTGGTTTATTCTGGCACTGGAATGAATAATGTCCTTTTTGATTACATTTAAAACAAGTAATGCCATCACTTCGACAAGCTTTTGCCAAATGTCCCTCTTTCCCGCACTTAAATCATTTTCTCGAACTTTCTCGCTGTGTTTGTTTATCATTCTCAATGGCCTTGCTACCAGAATCAAAAGTCGTAGGCACACTCGACCGATTTAACGATTGGTGAGAGCACTTTGTTTTCTCATACACACGTATTTGTTCTTTTAATTCCCTAAGTGACTTTGCTTGATATAGCATAGTTTTATTTGCCTTTGCATCTGGAATACCTTCCACAAAATAATCGATAATGTTCTGATCATCGAGTGCAATCGACTTCCCTATCTCAACCAAAGTATACAAATATTCCTTCAAGCTCTCTTTTGGTTGCTTACGCCTATTTCTGAGAACACAGTGCACTTCCGAAGCACACAATTTTTTACCAAATTCTTCAATTAAATTTCTCTTAAACGAACGCCAACTTCTTATACCAACCAATATTCTAACAAAAAGCTTGGCGGCTCCCTGTAAAAGCTGTTTGGCATACACGAATCTTTGTAAGTCATTCCAACCCATCATGTCAGCAGCATCTTCAAACTCTGCTGCCCACTGATTGACGTCATGTGAGTCAGTACCAGAAAATTGAGATATGCTATTCTGAATATCACGTAAAGTGAAAGCAACTCTTTCTGCTCTCGGTTCATGCATGTTTCCTGCGTCAGCATAGTCAGTGTTTCTCGATTCATTGTCATCCTCCTCACCGTCTGTGCCATTAGCACTATCTAAATTAAAATGCCTTAAGAGTCGGGTTTGTAAGTCTTCTTTCCGTCCGCTTGCACTTAAATTAAGCTCTCTTAACTTCTCTTTCAAAATGTCCACTGTCTACGAATATATGGTGTTGGCATCCATTACAAATTACTTGAATTTCAATAAAATCTAATTTTAATCAAGTAAAACAATATTTTTAAAAAAATAAGATTTTTAAGTCCTGTGTAGTTGCAATTTTTAATGAAACAAATGTTATTTAAGAAGTTACAATAAAGTTACCTTAAAGTTCAATGCAAAATTTAGTTTCAAACTATACAAAATATGTGTGTTAAGAACAATCTTACCAACGATGCTTGATAGCAAAATAAGGGTAGATTTTCGTTATGCTGCTTTTACTGCTCTCCGTGTTGTCTTGTTAACTTGCGCCGTTGACTCCGCTGGTGCGCACACACATTCGTCAATTCTCTGCTCACTTGTTGTCTGTCAAGTTGCGCTGTTGCCTCCGCTTATACGCTCACAATGCCTCTGCTTGTGCTTGACCAACTCGTAAAATTTCCTCAAAGTTGTTGTTGTCTGTAAAGTTGCGCTGTCGCATCTGCTTATGCGCACACAATGCATCTGCTTGTGTTTGACCAACTCGTTGAAATGTACTTGTTAAATTCTCTCAAATGTTTTCTCTGCTTAACTCCTGTCAGCGATGCGTGCTCGATGCTGTTGCCACACAACAGCCGTTAACATGCAATGATATTTTGTTGCTGCGCTTGCTTTGAACAGCTGAACTTAAAATGTTTTTTGTTGTCGTTGTTGTTGTGGCCAAATAAAAGCAATATGCGCAATAACGTACGCTTGCTACTCCTTCGTACAGTCACTGTTTAGAAAGTAGCGAATTAGCGATATCACTTCCAAATTTTAAAATAAGCTTTTTAAAACTAGTTTATTTTATAAATGAACTTTTGGTTTCATTTATTTGGCACTTTCACACCGCGACCGTATAAAACTGGCTTTTCTTATTGCCAATCTCGGTTGAGCCCCCAATTTGCAGTTCAATTTTCTTTTAAATACGTTTATTATTAACGGTTGAGTCCCCAATTTGTAGTTCAATTTTCTTTTAAATACATTTATTATTAACTTTATTTGTCTTTTTGGTTTTTATTATATAAGATCACAAACTTTAAATTACGTTGGATGCAACAACCTGCGCGCACGATTCTACCTACTCGACTCTTTCTTTCTGTTTCTCTTTTTCTTTAGTCGCTGGTCGATCGCTCCAGTGTTGTCCTTTTATTAAATTAAGTGTTGCCCACTACGCGTTTGTTTGTCACCTCCAAATCCCACATATATTTTCATAAAGCAAGTCATATCATTTCAGCTAAAGTCGATAAGTAGAATTTGAGTCATTGCTATAACAAATTCGAGGGTTTAGAAAAAACAAAACATGCAAACGCTGATAAGAACTCGCTTGACTACCACTACCGATAATGAAGTAAACAAAATGATGATCAACGCAGCATCCATACCCCAAACGTACCGATTTTAAAAGCTTAAAGCAAAGACATTCCCCAAAACTTGCCGATTTTAATAGCTTTTAGCAAAGACATACCCCAAACTTGCCGATTTTTAGCAAAAAAACCCCCCACTAGATGGCGCTGGGGCCTAAGTGCTGGGGTAATATAAATAAATAAATGAGTTCATTTGCATCTCTATTCAACATTAAATTTGCATAGTGAATTAAGAATAACATAAAACAATAACAAGAATTACTCAGAAGTTAGAGTATATCTGAAACACTCTTCTTTATGCAGGGTATTCATAAAATTGGCTATACTGAAAAATACACCTCACTTCATTCATTCATAATAATACACTTCAATATTCATTCATACTATTTTTAAATGTTCAACCTTGAAACACAAAATTATATTTTAAAATCGTAAGGTATTGTCATTTTGTAGGACGTCGTAGAGTTTTTAAAAAGTAAAGGTATAATTAAAACTAAAAGTTGCAAAAAACTCAAACTTGGTACAAAATGTAATCTAATTGCGTACATATGTGGTTAAAAATTATGGCATTCTAACAAAATGCTATCTAATTTTTTTTTGTTTATTTTTTGCTTTAATTCCAATAGATAATTTTAATATAAATTTGGTTTATTAAGCTACTTATAATATTGAATATTAATCTATATGCCTTCGCATGATCAACACGTTTAACACAAAAACTGCTTACTTCAGACTAAGAAATAATTTAAAAATACACAAAAAGCTGTTATTCGACTGCCGTTTTAAACATAACGGATCAAGCAATCATCCTGAAATTGGTGACATGGCTTTGTGTGTTTATATGCTGTATTTTAGAGAAATAAGATACATTTTTTGCAATTTTTTTTTTTATTTTGTCCAGCTAGATTGAGAGCATACTTTGCGTTCGACACTCGCTTGATGGCATAAAAAAATTCAATGCATTTTGAAAGATGAGGTCAAGGGAATAATTCATTCCAGTTTTCTTGTATCACTTCAGAAATATTTTTTAACTACATTGGGATTTTGCTATGTTATGCTTTTTTATAATTTTTGGCAAAAGCAAATATAATAAAACATAATTTTTCAATGAAATTGTCAATATATGAAAAATAGCTGACAATTTTTATCAAAATTTATTATTTTTAAGATTCAAATTTTGTTTTGAAATCAAAAAATTACAACAAACACATAGAAATATGAAAAATACTGGTTAACAACTGTAGATTTTCTACAATAGGTCTGTAAATGTAAAATTGTATAAATAACTATCAAGCCACCCAATTTTAAGAACTGTTGAATAAAAATGCAACAATTTCCGATTTTAAGCAATATAATTTATGATTTCAAACATATAATAAGGAATTCAAAGCTGGGGTGGAATCGGCTAAAGTGATAATTGATAGTTGATAATCAAATCGTCGCTTTTACTCCATATAAGGTGATTATCAAACTGACAATCACTTTTTTCCTATTGATTTCATGCGACAGCTATTGAGGTGTTATTTTCAAAAACGACAATCAAAACAGCGACTGCTGTTATCCCTGTCATCCCTGTGTGTACAGGGATGATGTCTTGGATCACCTACTTCAATGATCTCAGTTTAAGGTATTTGCCAGTGGATGCTCGATTTTTTAATAAAGCATTCGATTGATTGGAATATTCTAGAATGCTCAGGTATGACAAGAACCTACGATCTGAGGCGAATTGGTTTGAGAGGGGAACTCTAAAAAGTAAAATATCAATGACTTGTATATTAAAATGAATATTTGACATATAATGATACACAAAATTTGAAAAATGTAGTGAATATTTAAGAGAATTTATGCACTTGTTGATCTTAAGTAAACCAATGCAATTTACTTAAGTTTTCTTAAATAAACTGTATTTTAACATTAATTTTTTTCTAAGCTAGTAAATTATTCTGTTTGAAAATATTTTCTTGGTTTAGTCAAAAAATATACTTGTTTGAAAAAATAATCATTAAAAAAAAACGTTTAAGCTACCAAAATCAGGGTTAAATCAATTTAATAAATCTTGAAATTTTTATATATTACAGATTAAATACTATACTTAATGAAATCAATAGTCACCTGAAGAGATAATAGTGGGAAAAACGTAAGTTTGTTAATTAAATAAATTGCTTTAAGCTGAGATGCGCACTTCGGACCTTTAACGCTCTCACTGACGGCTTTACCTTTATAAATACGCTATATAAGCTTCGTATCTTCAGAAATAATTTTCTAACCTCTCTTTTTAATACTGGTTCATAAAGGTTGCTGACGAGTAATACAGATTTTTTAATGCAGCTGACTGTTATTTTTCCAAACATAACTAATCTTACATAACATTTTCGAGACTTCAGAAATGATTGTTGTTTTACTTTTTTTTACATAGTTAACATTTTTTCACAGCCAGCTCCAGAAAGACGCTACCAGCTGAAGATTGTCTTGATCATTTATTGTACTTAAACAAACAAATTATATAAAAATTATCGTTTCAGAAATTCTTGGAAAAATTGCAACGCTGCCCCTCAGACTAAAAAGCGCTTTGGTGGTAAAAATAAAATCAAAATGATGACAAATTACTGCTTGTCACTTAAACGAGAAACCGATGATGGGCAGTTAAAATGAAAAAGATCGAGTAAACATTTTTGAGTAGCATTTCCAAAAATGGTGTACTAAAAGTCCAACAAATGCCTTTAAACCAGTGTCGGGCAAAACAATACATAAACATGCAAGCTTGTGTCTGTGTCCATGAGAGAGCGACAGCGCTGGTTTTATTTACACTGTAAATAAAATGCATTTTTTTTATGTTTTATTTATATAATTGTAATTATTATGATTTATAATTATAATTATTATTATCATTTTTTATTATTTAAATTATTATTATTACCATTATTATAATTATTATTATCATTATTATTATCATTATCATTATTATTGATATCATTATCATTATTATTATTATTATCATTATTATTATTATTATTATTATTTATCATTATTATTATTATTATTATTATTATAATTATTATTATCATTATCATTATTATTATTATTATTATTATTATTATTATTTTTATAGTAACTTTTCAAATTCTATTATATCGTCTATATTTATGTTGCCTTCATAACTTTTAATGCGCAGTAAATCTGAGATATGTTCATCTGATAAACGGTTTCTAAATTTATGTTGGATAATTTTGAGGGTTGAAAATCCAACCTCGCAATCGTATGAGGAACTGAACATAGAATATATTTTGAAGATTTCATGTTTAATATTTGGATATGTTTCCTCTCTTACCTGTTTCCAAAAATGTTGACCCATTTCCAAGGGAAGGCTTATATCATTGCGCAGCATTGTTAGCTCTGCGTGTATTTCTGTTGGTTGGTCGTTAATTTTGCAAATTAAAGGATTATTATGCAATTCAATTGCGGTTTTAATTATCTGAAAATCTTGAAATCTTTTGTTATAATTTATTAATAACTCTTCAACAATCCTTGTATAGTCTATTAATTTATTAAAATTTAAATTATCTGACCATATTATCCTGGTTTTATCCAAATTGGACAGATCATTATTTTTTAATTGAATTATTAAAATATTTAGTTTGCGCTCAAAGTGTTCTACAATAGGCACTAGCTCAAAAATATGTCTGTTTTTACCCTGCAGTGACAGATTTAATTGATTTAATAAAAGAGTAAGGTCGCATAAAAAGGCTAAGTCTAATAAAAAATCTTTATTCTTAAGATTTGAAATTAAATCATCCGATTTTGAAAAGAAATTTTGTTCCAAAAACAGTAAAACTTCATTCCTGAAATCAAAAAGGCGTTGCAAGCTCCTACCACGGCTAAGCCAACGAACCTCTGTGAACAAAATTAAATCACCAAACTCGGCATCAAGTTCATCGAGAAAAACTTTAAATTTTCTGTGCCGTAGTGCATTATGCCCCCCTCGAATTGCATTAATAATTTTGATGGCTATTTCCATTACATAGGAAAGGTTTAACTCTTTCGAAAAAAGCGACTGCTGATGGATAATGCAATGAAAAGCTGGAATTTTTATATTATTTTTCATTAACCAACCTATCAGCCCTTGATTTTTTCCAGTCATCACTCTGGCTCCATCAGTACAAATCGCAGTCAACTTTTTTTTGTTAAAAAGTGAAAAAACATTTTGTTGTAGTATTTTAAAGAGGTTTTCGCCTGTAACATGCCCATGCATTGAAACAACGGAGAGTATTTCCTCTGTTGTTTGTAAGTTTTCATCAACTGACTTAACACATATGATTAATACGCTTAAGTTATTTATGTCCGTGCTCTCGTCAAGACATATAGAAAAAAATTTGCAGTTTAATAACCTTTGCTTAGTGGTAAAATATAAATATTTACAAATAACTTCCGTTCGGCGAGTTATTGTTCGTCTGGATAAACGTATTTGTTCTACAATTTGTTGCATTTCATTTCCTTGCTCCCCAAAAAAACTGAAAACAACCTGACTTAATTTTTTAAAAAACATACCATCTTCATACGGTCGGCATTTTTTTGCCAAGGCCAATGACACAGCATAGGATGCCTTTTTAAATTGTAATGAAGAAATATTATGATGAATATAAGAATTATTTATATTTTGATTAAAATCATCAGCAATAAACCTTAAAAAATATTTAGCTTTTAATTCGAAAAGCTTTAGTTTTCGTTCTTCTCCTAAAATTAAATTGAATTGTGCGTGACAAACCGAGTAATGCCTTTGCACATACATCAATACGGAACGAGAAACAGTGCGTTCGCATATAAGACATTGCGCTACAGCGTTTGTATTTTCTATAAAAAAGAAATCTAGCATCCATTTATCATTAAACATTTTTCTCTCTGTAGTTGCGAAGCGAGCAGAAGCGAGTTCTTGCCTTCTTGAATGCTTAACGTCAACTGACATGATTTGAATAGCAAAATTAAGCTCACAGCTTCTCATAAGCACGAACCAAAGTCATAACTCGGCTACTGTTCGTACGCCACACGAAATTTTTATTGTGTACATGTGAAAACATTGACGTCGGCAGCAAATCTAGCTCAATCACATGTGAATAGGTTTTTCAATTTTGCCCGACACTGCTTTAAACTGTCACAAAACGTGCTTAAAAATTAAATAAATAAATTGAAGTAGCTTGATATGTTTTATTTAATTTTGCATTTAATTTTACAGTCAAATTTTGCATTCTAAAAAACAAAATTCTTTAAAAATTGACTGTAAAGTACTCAACAATATTATAAAAAAAAACGAAATGGCCACTTCAGCCCTTGAAAAGACTTTGACCAAGCTTGTTTTGATCAATTGTGCTGTGTGTGTTGTGAAATGTTCGAATCCAAATGATCAAGAACTGGGTCTACAAGTTTTATGCCGACTCCGAACGGTTTATATTCTCAAGAAGCTTTACATGGCAGGTTTTTTTACTCTCTGAGGTTTGCTATTGTCTGTAGAGAGATGACGGCCGAACAGAAAAATTAATTCAATTGAAAAAACTTCCTGTGTCTGGTGGGATTTGAACCTGGGTTCTCTGTCGTATGGACCACACACTCTACCCCAACGCATATGCAAAAAACCTGTTTTTTACCCTTATTCAAAATTTCGATGTGCACCAAAAAATTCTAGCATACCATAAAAATCTATTTAACTATACCTACGTACGCTATGTCCCATCCCAGAAGCTTTGTTTTGATTTTTTTCACAGTGTGCTATCGATAAAAAATAACTTTTATTTCTGATCGAAAAAAACTATTACAAATAACTTTTAACTTTGTTAAATCTATTTAACTCAAAGATGTTAAATAATGATTAGATAATGCTAATGATTGCTAATTAACCTTCTTTTGTGAAATTCTCTAATTCATTTAACAATTAGAATTAGTTCAACTAATTCCCATTAGATAATTGAAATTTTTATTCCAATGGTAAGACTAATTGCAATTAGTTGCCATTAGCAAAAAAAAATTGGTTTACCTTTACAATTAGAAATCTAATTGACTTGTGCTAATGCAATTAGATATTCAATTAGCTCGAATTAGAATCAATTATTTTGATAAAAATAAATTTTTTCCAAAGAATTATTGAAGTGAACGAATAATGATGTAAGCCACTGTATGTGGAAACATGTAGTTATTCGATTACCGTAAGTCTACTTTTACATTGGCAATTATAATTGCCGCAATTCTTTATGCTTCTCTTTTGCAATTGCCATTTGTGTTTACACAGGCAATTCTGTTTAGAGCAATTCTAGTACAAAACAACGCGTAGAAAATTGCGAATGAGAATAACAAAACGAATTGCCAGTACGGGCAAGTTTTTCCCTGTTCCATTCTTCTTACCTCTCTCTCCAACGAACTCAACAATTTCGGCAATTATAATTGCCAATGTAAAAGCGGACTAATTGTTTTCAACTGGTAATTGTTTGAAATGTAAATAAATAAACGTGCTTTGCAATTTGTTTCCACTTCAAACTTTCAAGTGCTTGCATTGTTTAATATTCTAAATGAAAGTGGTATCTTTGTTAACTTAAAAACATATTTATTTGTCGAAATGTCGGAAGAAATATCATTTGCAAGTGAATTTTCTGGTGATGATGAGGATTTTGATGTTACATACACGCCTTCATATGTTCATAAGTAATATATATATGTGTGAATCATATTATGAATATTTTAGTTTTTTTTGTTTTTGAAAATATCAAAATAATTGATTCTAATTCGAGCTAATTGAATATCTAATTGCATTAGCAGAATTCAATTAGATTCCTAATTGTAAAGGTAAACCAATTTTTTTTTGCTACTGGCAACTAATTGCAATTAGTCTTACCATTGGAATAAAAATTTCAATTATCTAATGGGAATTAGTTGAACTAATTCTTATTGTTTAATGAATTAGACCATATAAACCAATTGCATCAATTGGTAATTCTAATTGGAATTTAACATGTATGATTTAACTATACCTACGTACGCTATGTCCCATCCCAGAAGCTATGTTTTGATTTTTTTTCACAGTGTGTTATCGATAAAAAATAACTTTTATTTCTGATCGAAAAAATATTTATCAAAAAATTATTGATAGCGATAATCGTTATTTGCGATCCCTGCATTTACAAAATTACATTATTTACTAATAATGAAAACAATGCAAGCAAATAAAAACTTGTGTTGCTGTGAAGCTGGGATCACCACTGCATGGTTTAAACCAGAGGCAGTGGCAGTGATTACAAATTTAAAAAACAAGAAAAAAATTAGAATTTCGATGACGACGAAAAAAATAAAAAAACTACTCGCAAAACTTGAAAAAGCCTCAATTAAAAACTTGGGCTACCAGAAAATAACAACAAAATACATAGAGCCTCAAGCAAACAACAACTCTGCATGCACATTTTTTTTTTCTTCCTGTCACGCCGACGAAGTCAATTCTTCGAATTACAACACACACGGAAATATTGAAGTTGTTGTACGTGAGCTAAAAGAGCCAATTGAGCTGTGACATTTACAACTCTTATGTAGACCATACATCCGACTCTCCACTTGCAGTATACAGAAGTTGGATGATACAACGATTGTCAGCGATTGGCACTTCGAACTGCTCGCTTATGTTGCTAGAATTTGTTGATAGAGCCCAAACTACAAATATCTAGGGTGCGGTGGGGGAAGCGTTTCGGTGGGTGAAGTGTTTCACCTGTGAAATTTTGACAGAGCGCTTACATATAACTAAGTGTCTTACCGTCATCTGTTGCTTTCATTGCCGCACAGTTTTTCATCATACAGCGAAGCGTTCAGACGTACATTGTGTTTCTCTTCCAAAACAGTGGTAAACATTTTTTCCAAAAGCTCAAGTGAATTTATCGTGTTTTATGCTAACTGCTCAACACAAATTCATGGTAAATATATCAGACGTGTTGGTTTAATGTTGTTCTTAAAAAATGATATGAAGTGTTTGTGAAATATATATCGAATTGTTTTGTGATGCCAGCATTGTGTTTTCAAAATGAAACATTCACTACACAAACTCCGTTTAAATGCGTATTTAGTGTTTTTGTGTATTGAAGTGCACTCCAAAAATAACAATTTATTTAACGCACAAATAAACTTATATTATTTTATTATTAAAAGAAACATTATTATGCAAAACAACTATTGCTATAAAGCGCACTTAAACTAAGTTAACACTTGTTTATATATATTTTTTTAAGAACATTGAACTTATGATATTTTATTATTTTTGTTACTTACACTCACGCACTATATATCGGTTGACAACTAAGTAATTGCGGATTATTTTTAGAAAATAAAAGACAATTTTTCTATGGAACGAAATATACGTAATTTTATTCTGTATTGTCCATTTTGTGCAATGACCTTTTGCCATCTTTCTGGCAGCATCATAATTCCACGTTCATAAAACTTCTGGTTTTTATCAGCAAAATACTGAACCAGGTACGATTTGACATTATAATTATTATTGAAATTTTTACCATTCAAGGGGTTTTGCAAAGATCGAAATTAAAAGTAATCAGATGGTGCAAGGTCAGGACTATATGGTGGATGAGGCAAAACATCCCAACCAAGCTCCAATAATTTTTGCCTTGCATTGTCATGGTGGAATACAACAACTTTTCAATTTGTCCATTCTGGCCGCTTTTCTTCAACTGCATTGTTCAATTTTGTTAGTTGTTCAATGTAGACATCTGAATTGATCGTTCGGTTGGGTGGTAAAAGTTCAAAGTAGACAATTCCTTTGTAATCCCACCAAACTGATAACATAACTTTCTTTTGATGAATGTCAGCTTTTGATGTTGTTTGAGCTGGTTCACCTGGCTTGCTCCACGATCTTTTCCGATTGACATTGTTGTAAACAACCCATTTTTCATCACCAGTTATCAATCGTTTTAAAAATGGATCATTTTCATTACGTTCCTTTAACAAATCGCAGATGTTAATGCGTTGTGTTAAATGATTTTCTTTCAGTTTATGAGGAACCCATATATCGAGATTTCGTACATAGCAAAGTTGTTTTAAGTGATTTTCAATGCATGTATGTGATACATGAAGCTTCTCTGCAATCTCACGTGTTGTACTGTGACGATCCGAATCGATTATTGCTTTGATTTGGTCGTCATCAACTTCAACTGGACGACCAGAGCGTTTTTCATCTTTGAGTGAAAAATCACCATAACGAAATTTGACAAGCCAATTTTGACACTGCCGTTCCTTTAAAACTTCGTCACCATAAACAGCACATAACTTTTTGTGAGCTTGCAATGCGTTTTTACATTTCCGGAAAAAAAACAAAATATGACGAAAATGTTCGTTTTGATTTTCCATCATTCAACAGACGCCAAACAAAAACTACACAACCGATCAAAAAAATTTTTTACTGATTGACAGTTGAAGTACCAACCAGAGAACTGCACATGCCTACTTGAAATTCAAGCTTTTTCAAGTACTTGAATTCAAGTATGTATCCAAACTTGAAAAAGCAAGCTTTGGCCTGCTTATAAAAATACCAAACAATTACAAGTCATATCCAAGCTTTTTCGCTGGCTTGCTTGTTGTGTCTTACTATGTCAGGTAAGACAGTTGAAAAGCTTGAAACGTTAGGCAAAAGCTTGTAAGCTCGCAAGTATCCAATTAATTGAATTTAAAACAAGTATCCGAAAGAATTCAATTAGCTTGTTTAGGAAAATCTTAAGCGTATTAGGACTTTTAAGGGTTCTGTGGACTCCGTGGTTGAAAGTTTTAGGGGGTAGCTGATTTTAAAATTGATGTAAAATTTAAAATTCAAGATGGCGAATAGAGTTGCCACCTTGATTTTTTTATTTTATATTTGCGAATTCTTGTTATTTTGAAACTCTGACAACAGCTTTGATTTCGAATCTAATATCACAGTTGTAAAATTTTAGATGGAGGATAGGCTTGCCACCTAAATTTTCACCATAGTGTTGCCAACTACCAAAATGTATTTTTAAGAGCTTTAAACATCATTAACAGTGTTAAGGGGTCGCTGACTTTGAATCTGATGTCAGAATTTTAAAATTTAAGACGGTTAATAGTTTTGCCACCTAAAAATTTTTTATTTTCATGAATTCTATGCTGGAGCACACTATATAAAAATGGTCGCTGAGTCCGAATCGGTTGCCAGAATTTCAAATTGTGTAATTTTTTTATAACAGTGTTGCCACCTAACAAAATTTATTTTTAAGTGTTTTAAACAGCATTTAAGTGATAAGGGGTCGCTGACTTCGAATCTAATGTTAGAATTTTATAATTTAATATGGTTAGTAGTGTTGCCACCTAAAATTTTTATTTTCACGAATTCGGTGCTGGGGCAAACACAAGGTAAAAATAGTTCGCTGAGTCCGAATCTGTTGCCAGCATTTCAAAATTGCGTAATTTTTTTATAACAGTATTGCCACCTGCCAAAATGTATTTTTAAGAGTTTTAAACATCATTTAATAGTGTTATGGGGTCGCTGACTTCGAATCTAATGTTAGAATTTTAAAATTTAAGATGGTATATAGTATTGCCACCTAAAATTTTTTTATTTTCACGAATAGGTGCTGGAGCAAACACTAGGTAAAAATGGGTCGCTGAGTTCGAATCCGTTGCCAGAATTTCAAAATTGTGTAATTTTTTTTTTAGCAGTGTTGCTAAATACCATAATGTTTTTTTAAGAGTTTTAAACATCATTTAACAGTGTTATGGGGTCGCTGACTTCGAATCTGATATCAGGATTTTAAAATTTAAAATGGTTAATAGTGTTGCCACCTAAAATTTTTTATTTTCACGAATTCGGTGCTGGAGCAAACACTAAGTTGCTCGTCTCTTGCTTACGAAACCCTACCTTATAATTTTATCATAGGGGACTCTAAAAATATTTTCTTTCAATTCAAATTCACAATCAATAAAAAGAAAACAAAAACAAGTATTTATAAGTTTATTTTATTTATATACTTATTTATTTTATTTTTAGTATTTTATATTTTTAAAAAATAGCATTCAGGAATAGAATAGCATCTAGTATTTTTTGGAGCCAATTTGTTTCGTTTTTCAACTATAGCATTACCAGCAAGAGAAAAAAGTCTTTCGCTTGCTGCACTGCTGGCCAGAATTGATAAAATTTTTAGAGCAAATTTTAAAACTAAAGGAAACTCACTGGCATGATGCTCCCACGATAGCATTGCATCGAAATTATTTCCAAGCTGAATCCTCATATTTGAAAATTTTGCAATTTCTTCATTCGCAGTCATTTCTGAAATGGGAGGTTCACTGATTAACACATCAGAAAAGAAGAAATTGAGCTCGAGTGAATATGGTGCGTTTTCTGAGGCTGATATTGATGTGCTTGCTGATTGATTACTTGATGTTAGTGGTCATTGTGAGATAGTTGTTTATAGTAGAACTGTTTTACATCGGTGGAATCACTCTCACTTAATACACAGTTTGTGGGTGGGTAAAGAAAAACAGTGGCCCATTTTTACCCAGCGTTTGCTTCAGCACTGAATTCGTGAAAATAAAACAGTTTTAGGTGGCAACACTATTAACCATCTTAAATTTTAAAATTCTGACATCAGATTCGAAGTCAGCGGCCCCTTCACACTGTAAAATGATGTTTAAAACACTTAAAAATACATTTTACTAGGTGGCAACATTATGGTGAAAATTTAGGTGGCAAGCCTATCCTCCATCTTAAATTTTAAAACTGTGATATTAGATTCGAAATCAAATCCGTTGTCAGAGTTTCAAAATAACAAGAATTCGCAAAAATAAAAAAAAAATCAAGGTGGTAACTCTATTGGACATCTTCAATTTTAAATTTTGACATCAATTCAGAAATCAGCTACCCCCTAAAACTACCAACCACGGAGTCCACAGAACTCTTAGAAGTCCAAATACGCTCAAGCTTTTCCTACACAAGCTCATTCAATTTGTTGGATACTTTCTTTTATATTGGATACACCGGCCTTTCGTACGATCCCCTCCATGATGATGTTGAAGAGATTGCAAGCCAGTGGATCGCCTTGCCTGAAACCTCTTTCGGTATTGAAGGTTTCGGAGAGGTCATTTCCTACCTTGACGGAGCTGCGTGTGTTGCTCAACGTCATTCTGCAAAGTCTAATCAACTTTGCAGGTATACCGAACTCAGACATTGTTGCGTATAGGCAATCCCTTCTCGGGCTATCGAACGCAGCTTTAGAATCGACAAAGAGATGATGTGTGCCAATTTGATTTTCGTTGGTTTTCTCCAGTATTTGTCGTAGCGTGAAAATCTGGTCTATAGTGGACTTTTCAGGTCGAAAGCCACACTGATAAGGTCCAATCAGTGTTTTTGTAATCAGCTTTAATCTTTCACACAGTATACTTGAGAGAACCTTATATGCGATGGTAAGAAGACTTATACCTCTATAACTGGCGCAGATTGTTGGGTCTCCTTTCTTAAATATAAGGCACAGAAATCCACTTTTAAGTTTATTAGAGGACCCCTGCCAAATTAAGGCTTAATTCCTCGGTGTCCAAGACGTTGGAGTTATAGTTCATGAATGAACATATAGTATTAAAAAATGCACATCCAAAAAGGATGTGCAACTGAAATACTCTTCACAGACCTCTATTATACATGTGACACCTAGAAAGCAACCACGTACTAGATGTCACAATCACAAACTTAAAAGCATTACCCTGTGCCCTATTATGTAAAAGCAGTATGCAATAAGAATTCCATACTGCCCTTAATAGTACCAGTTTGGCTACCGGTAGATGGCGTACCTTCATTACCATCTACTGGTCAAGACGAGACCTATCCAATCTCTTGCATACTAACAGGTATGCCAGCCCGGTCGTACTACTGCGCGACCCCGCCGGTCAATCTAGACCTGTGCAAGCGATGCGTACAAACCACAACCAGCACGAGTCTCCCCGAAGGGCCAATCCATGATAGTCACCTGGGCAACTCGGTCCCGTCGAAATGGGGGTCTACAACATCCCAGCAAAGAGACAAAAAATTCATATATCCATATATATAGAATTTTTGTTTTTGACTGTGCTCATAGCACTGTTTCGCAATTGACTGGCACCTCAATCCAAGGCATGGTAAGATTACCATACCCTGAATGAGGTGCCTACGATTTTTTGACCAGCTGACTCGAAAGAAGGTCCACACAAGGTCTTGTTTAGAGACCTTGCCATTTATGCCTGTGTCCTAAGACACCATTTTATGCTTTTATGGGCCATATAGACCATGTCTCCTTGCCGTGGATAGATAAAGTCACCTCATTCGACGGGTATGGCTATCCCCAAGTTATATGGACCATTGCTATTCCATCGCAGGCTTTTTTCAGAATGATTTACATAGTGACCTGCTACCAAGATGGGCGCCACCCCGAGCTCTTGGTTGGCTCTAACTCTTTACGGTATGGGACGTATCCCATTACCAACCATCCTCTTTAACCTGGCTTGGGACAGGCATGCGCAACTGAGTTGCTAACCTTGCGGAGTTATATAAGGAACAATATGCTGTGGATTTTGGTTGCAGAGTCTGAAACGCCTTCGGTTCGCTGCTTTTGACGTAGTTGTTGCAGCGGCTTACAGTTGATGGAACAGACGCGGCTGCTGTTCACAGTTGGTGACTCAGGTGCTGCTGCGGTTCACAGTTGATAACTTAGAGTCGATTTTCGTGGAATTTCTTCACCTTACTCAGGTGTGCCGTACGAGACCGTGAATCGTTTGCTGCTTTGACTTCAATGATAAATGGGGATACAAAATTTATTACTTTAAACGGACCATCATATCTTGGAGCTAGTTTGGCAACAAAATTATCCGCAGCCTTGGAGAGGTGATGTTGCGTCAATCCCGGCGTCGCAGGTTATAATGCCTCGCCTGATCCTGAGCGGAACGTTCGAGGTTTTGCCGGACTATCTTGAATATCTCTTGTAGCCTATTGAACTATTCAGTGGGTAGCTGTGACGCACAGCTTTGTATTTTTGACACGACTCACAGTTTCGAACGTACGTGCTAACTTCGCGGAACATCCCGGGCCAATAACAGCGATTTACTACTTGCGCTATGGTTTTCCGGATCCCGAGATATCCAGCCGTGGGGTCATCATGGGTCTCTTGCAAAACTCTTGGACGTTGTGGTCATCACTTCATCACTCTTCATCACTAACTTGCCTAGGGATGTGTCGGTACAGCTTGTTCTGTTCGATGAGGTAGTCAGAGAATTATCTGGATTTTCTCGTAGCTGCAGCCCAGTGGATTTCCTGAACCGTGAATAACTTGTTGCAGCATCTCTTGTGGTTGGCGTGACAGTGCGTCAGGGATAACGTTAAGTTTTCCCTTTCGATATTGGACGTCGAATTGGAATTGTTGCAATTCGAGCGCCCACCTTGCAATTCTCGCGGAGGGGCTCTCAATCGAATTTAGCCATTTGAGAGAGATGATCGGTGATCACCGTAAAGTGGTATCCTTCTAAATATTGTCTCATTTTACGTATTTCCCATACTATGGCAAGATGCACTATGGCACTCGGTGGGGGAGTAATGGGGGTGACAACTGGCATATGCAATTACTCGTTCCTGGTTGTCGATCACCTGAGTGAGTATGGCTCCTATTCCGTATCACTCGCGTCGGTCTGTAGCATAAATTTCTGGTTGAAGTCAGGGCAAATAAGGATTGGTGCTTCAGTTAGGCGTTTCTTTGGGAGGTCAAATGCCTGCTGTTGTTCCACTCCCCATTTCCAACGTTTTCCCTTCTTGAGCAAGGAAGTTAACGGGGTCACGATGTTTGAAGAGTCGGGGACAAACCTCCGATACCACGAAGCAATACCCAAACAGCGCCGTACTTCGCGTAAGTTGCTTGGTGCTGGTAGACTTTGAATGGTGGTCATTTTCTCTGGGTCTGTATGTATTCCTTCGTTACTCACTACATGACCCAAGTGCTTCAGTTCTTTCTCTAAGAATTTGTATATTCCGACATTTATTTTTAAGTTAGCTGCCGTAGTCTTCGAAATACCTCGCGGAAATTGTCCATGTGTTCTTCCATGGATACCCCGGTCATAACAATGTCGTCGAGGTAGGCGAAGGCATGCGGTTTCCTTTCTGGCCCGATCACTTGATCCAAGGCACGCTAGAATGTAGCTGGCGCAGAATGGAGGCCAAAAGGCATATCCTTCTATTGAAACAGCCCCGGTTCAGGAACTATAAAAGCCGTATACTGCCTGCTACTTTCTTCAAACGGTATCTGTCAGTACCCATTCTTTAGATCAATGCTTCTGTTATACTTCGCATTTCTGAGACGGTCAAGAATGTGCTGAATCCTGGGTAATGGGTAGGCGCCTGGGACTGAGTGAGCATTAAGTTGGCGGTAGTCGACGCAGAGCCGCCAGGCTCCTGTCTTTTTCCGGACTAGCACAATTGGAGCACTGTGGGGGCTGTGTGAGGGTTCTATACAATCTTGTTTCAACAACTCATCGACTTCTTCGTTTATGATTTTTTGCATGGCTGGGTTCTTAGGATAGTACCTTTGTTTGATGGGTTGATCATTGCGCATGATAATCCGATGCGAAGTAATGTTGGATACTCCGGTTAATCCTTCAAATCTTCCCAGCTCTTCTTGCAAGAATTTGTCTATCGTTGCTTCTTGTGTCTGACTGTGGATGACGCGACTAAGTGTGGTGTGATCACTCTGAACGGGGCTAAGGCCATGGCTGGGAACTGTCTGAACTTGAAATGTTTTGTTTCTTTGCGTTCTCTTCCTCGTGGGTTTTTCCTAATCTTTGTGGTGAACACGTGTTTCGTCTGAGTAGTAGCTGGGGGTGTGAATCCTGGTTAACAGTTCTATTACGCACGACAGTACAAGTAATCAGTCTATGAAAGTTATGTTCTGGGCTTCCTAGTGCAATAGTGCTTCCTGATATACTGATGTTTGCCTCCACTTGACGAAGAAAATCAAGCCCTAAGATAAACGGATCGACGGCTTCGGGTAGAATGAGTAAGGATATCGGATAGATTTTGCTTCCTAGTCTGATCCTTGTGATCATTTCTTTTCTGACCTTCCTCGACCTTCCATCAGCAAGCCATACTTCTACTTGTGTATCTCTTATGCTTCCCTCTGCACCGATGTTGTTAGCCATGGATTCACTTACGAAACTTCGAGTAGTTCCGGGGTCAATGGTGGCATCCAGAAGCTCTCTTTCCAAGGCAACCGTTGCGATGATCCGATTGGCATCCGTCGTATGAGTGTTTACTGAGTGCTAAATAGGAGAATCGCCGAACACGCCTGCCCTCACTCTAGGTGTGGTCGTTCGGTGTTTCCCGAGATTTTCCTACAGCATTCAATTGTTTTCCTGTCTCTCAGGCCACACTCCCAACAGAAATTGGTTCTCGCGTTTCTACAATCCCTCTTCCAGTGACCTTCTTGACCACATCGTCGACACATATATTATCTTGTCGCGTCTTGTCGTGTCTTATATTATCAAGCAATTGGTTATTGTGTTCTGTGAATCCTGCGTGGCGCATCATATTTTGTAGAACGAGCATGTAGTCCTTGAAATTTTCTACTGGTTTTTGGGTCCGTTGCCTGCTATCGTAATATAATCTTTGCAAGTAACGTGAAGGGAAGAAAAATTTAAGGAAATCATTTTTAAAAGCGGCCCATCCTGTCCAGTGGGTATGATTATTGCGAAACCACATGGCCGTCCTTCCCTGGAAGAGCTCGCGCATGGTTCGTGGTAGGGCATCTAGATCAATGCCATAGACTTTAGCCAGTTCTTCCACTCTCTCGACGAAATCAAAGGGGTCCTGGTCACCCTCGTATATAAGGGGCCATTTTCTTACACGGTCGATCAATGTAGGGAATGAGATTCAAGAAGGATAGCTAAGGGCTTGTAATTGTCGAATCTCTCGCGGAGCAGAGTCCTGCGCGTCTATGTGCTCTTTCTGGGTCAGTGGTGGTATTACAATTCTTAATTCTTCTTTTGTGATGTTATCTTCTGGGCTGTGTTCTGTCACCAGGGAATGAGGTGGTATTGGCCGAGGCGGGGGTACAGTAAGGTGTGAGGGGGATATCAGTCCCTTGGAATAAAAGGCTTCCAGTTCTTGCAGACGTTCTATAATTCCGGAAGGGTGTTCTTTCTGATTAGCGAAGGCGGCAACTCTTTTGGGTTGCTCCTCTACGGTACCTGTACCGATGAGGCCGAAGTCCTTTGCCAAGGTGACCAAGTCCTCCCTGCGGAGGCCATAATTCATGTAGTCTTTACCATTTTGTATAAGGGTGTCATTAATCGAAGTCAACCCGGTGTTGAAATGATTGTATTTGAGTAAATGTCAAGTGATGATTTTGTTGCGTTTTTTTTTTTTGTTTTGGTTCTTCGCAAATGCAGAGTCCCTGTCGGACGCCACTTGAAAAGAACCTCTGGACGTAACTGATTTATGCCGGGGTATGCTCAGCGGATGTCCAGGGTCGAAGTACAAGAAATTTTTAAAGAGTTATTTTAAATTTTTGGTTATTGTTTTATTTTCAAATTTGTTGACTTAATTGTAATGACATTATATATATAGTATAGATATATTGTATTCTTATTATATAAATCTTATATATCTGGTATCGTTTTACGTAGCAATAGTAACGTGAGAAGTTTTCCAGAGATATTGGGGTTAACGTAGGATTATTTGCGACGGGCGTGGCAATCACGGGAGGATGGAGCAAGACCTAACCTGCTAGCACGTGAGCCGGAAACTATCGATAAAACGAAAGAAACTGTAAAATGGGAGTGAAAATCACAGGAGGATGGAGCAAGACCCAACCTGCCAACACGTGAGACGGAAGCTAGCGAGAAAACGAAAGAAACTGTGAGAGGGGGGCGTGGCAATCATGGGAGGATGGAGCAAGACCCAACCTGCCAACACGTGAGCTAAAATCTAGCGATAACGAAAAAAATAACCTTTGAGAGGGGTTTGGCAATCACAGGGGGATGGAGCAAGACCCAATCTGCCAACACGTGAGCCAAAATCTAGCGATAACGAAAAAATTAACCTTTGTCCTTGCCGGGATCAATTCCTGCAGTGCCCTGCCAATGATGTCCAGTGGCTTTACTTTGATGTCCTGTAGAAGGTGTTCAGTGGAAATGTCTTGTGGATCCTTGTTTCCTAGCGTCAATTGATGTTGTACCCTGGTGTATATAAATTCCTGATGTGTCCTTCCAATGATGTCCTGTTGCTTTCCTTTGATGTCCTGTAGGAGGTGTTCAGTGGGAACTCCTGTGGACCCGAGTTGTCCAGAGAGCCAACTGCTCTGTTTGAAGGTTAAAACTAGACTGGATAACTAGAGTCAACCGCTCTGGTTGAAGGTTATAATTTGAATGAGTTATCTGACCGTCTGCTTGCTTTTCGTTACCATGCAAGCATCATGCTAACATCTACCGTAGTGCGCTTGAGTGAAAGCTTTGGCTTGTGTTGTAGCTTTCCACTAATTCTGAGTATTTTTGGAGTGGCTTGTTTTCCGTTGCGTGTCCAGGGGCGGTTCAGGAATACCTTATTCTGACGAGTGTATCCAGGGCCGGTACAATAACTAACTAAATACCCTTATAAGCTAATATAGAAAAACTTACAAACGAGTTAGTCCACTAATTAATATTTGTGTATATATTTTTTTTATGTATATATATTTTTAAATATTTTTTTGTTTGTATATTTTTTTCTTTTTTTTTTCTTAAAATAATTCAAAGAATAATGGGTATAAAAATAAATGGGTTGAATGAATGGGTAAACTGCATTACTTTAATGAATACTTGGTAAGTACATAAGGTAATAATTATATAAGGCAATTCATTTAAATTACAAAAAAGGAAAAATAAATATATATTCAAATATTTAAAGAAATAAAATAAATGAATTCAAAAAGAAAATATTCACAGAATAAATTCATAGAATACTTATAGTGAGATCCTCTTTTTACCCGCTTTTCAAAATAAAGGTTCTAACAATATATGCTCCCAAAATACGGCGGCGTCGTCGGGTCCAGAGGTTGGTGGGTTGAGCTTAACCGAGAGTTGAGCGGAGTAGGCCTAGGCAGTCCGTTGTAATTGCAGCTTAGCGATATCTAGCTTCAGTTGCATTCCTATGCGTATGTTCTTCGCATTGCATAATCGCATGCGGATGTAGGCTGCGACAAAAGAGTGGTCGGAGTCAATATTGAACCCCCGAAATGTACGCACATCTAGAACACTAGAGGCATGCCTTCCGTCGATTACCACATGATCAATTTGGTTTCGCGTTTTTTATCCGGGGACAGCCAGGTGGCCTTGTGGATGTCAAGGTGCTTAAATCTGGTGCTACTAACTACCGTGATTCGCGTCACGGCGTAGTCGATCAGTCTTAGACCGTTGTTCGTGGAGGTCTCATAAAGACTGAATTGACCGACAGTGGGGCCAAAGATGCCTTCCCTTCCGACTTTCGCATTAAAACCGCCAAGGAGTATTTTCACGTCATGGAGCGGAACGTGGTCGTATACGTCCTCAAGACTAGCGTAGAAAGCGTCCTTGACGGTTTCATCCTTTTCCTCCGTCGGCGCGTGCGCGCAAATAAGGCTGATGAAGAAAAACTTTGCCTTGATGTGGATCGTGGCCAATCTTTCGTTCACAGGTGTGAACCGGGAAAAAAGGTGGCGTAGTTTCCGGCTAACAACGAATCCACATCCGAATTCGCACCTTTCCGCATGGCATGTAGTAGATATCACAGTGTGCTTGTTTTGCAGCTTTGCCCTTTCTATCGCATTTCCTGGATGGCGGTGATATCAGCTTTTATTGTTTTGAGGGCTTCCGCCAGTTGGATAATGGCACCTTCCCTATAAAGGGTCCGGACATTTCAGGTGCATATCCGTAAATCATTGTCCGTTTTTCGTTTGAGGTGGTCGACAACGGAATTGGGGTTCTTATCCGAGGATGGTTTAGTTTTCATTGGGCAGTAGTAATGTGGCGGGACCCAAACCCTGCGCACATTCCATGTTTAAGGTCCACGGAGCGACCCGCCGCTCAAATTAGCCACCAAACTAACGGGTACCAGTTTGCCGTTGCCCAGGGAACACCACGAGGAGGTTTGAGTCGACTTGGGATGATTGCGACATTGATAATGCTGGCCTCGACAGGTTAAGGCAGTCTTCTCATTCAAAACCCGTTTTTTGACCCTTTTTAAAAAAATTCTTATTTGAAAACGCAAAGAATAATTGAAAACTTTTTTTATTTATTGTATTACAAAAGGTTCAAAGTAAATAAAAAAATTTTGTTTGCCTCGATACGTGGGCTGTTCAAAAAGTAATGAGACTTCAAAGTTGGTGGTGAAAAAAAAAGGTGTCGTCACGGCGGCCACGATTCCGGGTCTCCGGAGCGTCTGAAATGAAAAAAAAAACGGGGTTATAATCAGTAAAGATGTAATTCTTGGGTGAACCTCAAGCTTAATTTTGTGATTTTTTTGACAAAATGGCGGCCATTCAAAAAAAAATTTCAATTTCGGGTTTTTTTTTTGTAGTTTAGTGTAAAAAAAAAAATAGTAAAAAATTTTTTAAAATTATAATCGAGGTTCACCCGAGAATGGTGACAATTATGCGTCGATTCCATTTTGTTTCATGAAAATCGGTTCAGTTGAACTGGAGATATCATGGCCGCCAGTTCGAAAAACGTGGGTTCGAGATAAACGCGTTTAAAGTTTGAAGTAATTTTTTTGGGAAAAAAAAAAAAAATCAAAAATGTTTAAATGCAGTTTTAAAGAGCTGACAATTTTTGCTTACAAATATTAGTCGGCGATGCCAGCTCCATACAGGCCACCTTCCTCTTTTTCGTAGAAACTGCTTTCTGCTGCCCTCTCTGCTCTGCGAGCCGTTCTGCCAGCTTTTGATGATGCCGCAGCTCGAGTCTCTGATCGGTTCAATCTGTCTTCATTGCGAGATAGTGCGTATTCGTATGCGTTTTTGCCAATCGCAATACCCATCAAACCCATAATTTTAAGTATGGGTATAAAACCGTCGTTGAAGAGGCACGTTGCAATGAAATTGGCCACTTCGATGGTGCGTGCGCCTGAGTTGATGTGTTTGGGCGAAAGTGACCAAAGAACAGAATTGTAGGACTCATTGGAGTTCTGAGTTTCAGATCCAAGGCATCTTTCAAGCAAATTATCTGCCGACAGCGCTTCGTAAGCTGGTTTTATTACCTCCATCACCTTCTTGTCCATCAGACCTCTCTTCACAAAAAAGGCTGTATCTTCTAAAGTATTTCGAATTTCTAAAAATCCTTTTAGGGGCATATTCACAACTACCCAAGCTATAAATAAATGCAAAAAAAAAGTTGAAAAAAAAAATTGCTCAATGAGAAGACCACCTTATGGCAGTCAGACACGTTGCCATGTGAAGGTTCGGCCCCTCTTCCCTGAATCTTTGTACAAGAATGGATTTTTATTTAAAATTATCATATAAATAAGATTAAAATTAGGTACATTTCAATTAATCACTAAATATAAAAAATTCACTTAAAAAAATTAGTTTACTGAAAAAATGCATACAAATTGTCATATGTACAGACAAAGACAATTTGAACATTTTCAGAGAACATGCATAAAATAATTGCATAAATACATAAAATTTCAGAGAATCTCATTTTAATTAATTAGTTGTATTTAAACAAAATTAAACATAAAAAATGCACTTTAATTCACACAAAAAAATTCATTTAGTAAAAAGGTACATATGTTCACACAAGGTACATTTGAACATTTTCAGAAAACATGCATAAAACAATTTAGTTGTGCTGGCTTTGCTCTTCCAGTACCTTTTTCTTTTGCTCGCACTTCTGCATCTTATAGCCCGAACATAATGTGCGCGACGAGCGGCAAGCGCCAATTGTCACTTTTCATTTACATGTATTTCTTATGGGACGAATTTTATAGACTTGTCGCGCAACATTGTCGCCTGACGTTACCGTCAGCTTCAATTTAATTTTAATTTGACAGGTAGCAAACGCAAGTTTTTGCTATTGTTTACATTTGTTATTAGTGGTCACATTCAGCAAACTGTAGTGTTGTACAATTTATGGTGAGTGAGGGTTGTTTTGCTTCAACTTCAGAATTTTAATTAGCACTGAATAACAACATAAGAATCCATAATGAATGCAAAATTGATTGATTATTCATTTCAAATATTCTTTTTCGTTATTTAGATAATTCGATAATTCGCTTAAGTCTTCGCTTCGAAAGTGAAGTTATAACATGTCGCCACAGAATAATGAATAGATTTTTTATTCATATGAATGCTACTCACAAAGAATGCAATTTACAAAGAATTTCAGAATTTTCAATTATTCTTTTTTATTCATTATAAATTTTTATTCATTATTCATTTGTTATTCATTTTTAATGTTTAATTCATTGGCACCGAAGCCATGAATAAAAAAATTCATCATTTGCATCGAAGCAATGAATAAAAAATTAGTAATTTTTTAAAAAATGAATTCTGAATAAAAAGTAAATAATGATTAAAAAATTAATAATGCATATAAAATGAATAATGAATTAAAAATGAATAGTGAATAACGAGTGAATAATGAATAAAAAATGAATAATGAAACAATATTTTATTCATATGAATACTATACACAAAGAATCTCAGAATTTTCAATTATTAATTTTTTATCCATTATTCACATCTTATTCGCTTTTCATTTCATATTAATTATTAATTTTGTTTTAATTTTTATTCATTTCTTATTCATTATGAATTGGTTATTTATTATTCACTTGTTATTCTTTACTAATTTCTTATTCATTATTGGTTTTTTATTCATTAATTGATATAAATAAAACGAATATATAATGAATTTCTTAAAATTGAATGCGAAATAGCATTTTTATTTATGAATGAGTTTTGCATTTATTAAATGGATTCTTATTTCGTCATTCACTCATTCACCTCTTTGAAAAAAAAAAATTAATTGTACAGTACACGGTTTGCCTTCCGTTTTAATTATATTTCAGTTTTTTATTTTATGTTTACGTTTTAATTAATTTAATTTTGAAGGGCGTTGTTTAGCAACCAAAATTTATTGTTTTTTGAAAAATGATTTTAAAAACAAATAAATTTAACAAATTTAAATTTTTAATTTTAAAAATTTGACGACATTTCTTAGATTGTTTGTCTGCTTCATCAGGGCGTCTTTTATAGATTTATTTTTAACAAAAGACGCCCTGATGAAGCAGACAATCAGTTTGCGAAACGTCGACAAATTTTTAAAATCTTAAAATCTTTAAAAAAAAAAATAAATTTTGGTTACTTAATAGCGCCTTAATAAATTAAAATGAAATTGAATGTATTTCTTTTTTAGCTCAGTGTTGTTATTTCAGTGTTGTTATTCTAAACGGCAACTGTTGAGTCGATTGAATGCAGCCATTGTTTACTATTGTTTGGCTGTTGAAGTAGTCGTATTTTTGTTTACTTTGTATAAGAAGTTTTTTGAGTTACAGTTTTTTTTTTTTTTTTTTTTTTGAGACTTAACCAGCACTCAGGGGATGCCCCCTATAAATGCGAAAGCATTGTGTTGATTCGGAAGAAGGGTGCTAGTTAGTTGGAGGGTGGAAAGATGAATGGATGGATGGGTGGAGTGGATTAAGGTAAGTTCATAAATTATAACAAAGATTTAATACGTATTATGTTTCTTCTATTGCAGTATGGACTTAGATGAACAAATAGTTGTAGAGCAGCTGAAGTTTACTGCTGTCGCGTTTATTATAACAAAGGGATTTCTCTACGACATAATGCAGACATACTGTTTGCCGCTCGTCGTGCCTATTGTGTTCGGCCTATTATTTTTGACCTTTCGGAAAATATGTCTATATTCCGAGACGAAATCTTCATGGGGTTTCCCTGCCAAAGATGTACAATCTAATAAATATATAAAGAAAATTTGAATTTTTGTAAGAAGTATATAGTTATTTAACATTACCAAATAACGCTGAAACGGAATACGAATAGTTTCTTAAAGATTTCTGCTCTTCTGTTCCATTATAATTAAAAGTTTAAATTAGTTTTATATCCACAAAGTGTTCAATTAAGCTGAGCAACCCAACCAAAATGTCTGTCATATTTGAAATCTGAAACAATACATAAAAGAATACGTTATAAAGAGTTTTTAAATAAAAGAACCTAACGACCAATGGGACTTATACAGCTGTGAGCAAAACAGTAGTAATGTCCTTATATAAAACTAGTCTACAAATTTCGAATCCGATAAATCCATTATCATTCCTATATAAACTTTCAAGATTGGTTTCAAATCTGTACTCAGTTTTATCCTTTATAGTACAATTTTTAAGATACAGTGTCTTTTACGTTTTTGGCACGTGCTAGTATAATTGATCTAGAAACTAAACTACCCACCACAAAATAAAAAGAACGAAGTTAAAATATTATACAAAGGTATACAAACTCCTTGACTCCTTGTATACCTTGGCACCGCCATTAATAACAACAACGAAATCAGCCGGGAGATAAAGCGAAGAACAATAATCTGGCAACTAAGTTCCAGAGCCCTTTCTCGATCGACAAAACTAACACTCTAAAAGACGCTCGTTCTACCTGTGCTGCTTTATGGCGCTGAGGCATGGGTAGTTTCGCAAACTGACGCAGCCGCTCTGGGGATGTTTGAGAAAAAAGTTCTTCGCAAAATCTTCGGTCCTGTTCGAGTCGGCGATGACTATCGCATCCGAATGAACCACGAGCTGTATGAGTTCTACGAAGACCTTGACGTAGTTCACTGTGTATAACTGTGCAGCGACTACGCTGGCTGAGTCATGTCGATCGTATGGACGACGAAGCTCTAGCGGAAAATGTGCTCGAGGCGAGGGTCGCTGGTAAACGACGACGAGGGAGACCATGCTTCCGATGGATGGACCAGCCGTAACCGCACTTGGTGTATCCGATTGGAGAAGGCACGCGCAAAGCAGAGGCGCTGGGAGGGCTGATGAGGTCGACCAAAACTCGAACACGGGTTATTACGGCCACCTAAGTAAGTAAGTAAGTTAATATATTGCTGTTGATATTGATGTTAAATTTGATAGTTTTTCTAAAATACAAAATGTTATTTTTTATTTTGTAGTGGGTAGTTTAAATTCTAGATCAATTATAAATTTAACGATATAGGAAAAAACTGAGTACAGATTTGAAACCATGGTTGAAAGTACATATAAGAATGATAATGGGCTTATCGGATACAAAATATGCAGATCAGTATTATTATTCCAAACATATCTGAAAATAAGAGCACTTCTATTATTTTGCACACTGTATGTCCCAACTGCACATGTCGTGAAAGGGTTAATAATGTTAAAGGGGGTGTTCATACCAAGCGCTTTATAAAAAAAATGTTTATTATTTAAAACAAGGACTTGAATACTTACAATTTCCGCTCTATTTTCCCCTTGGAGTTATTCATTGATGTATTTGAGATGCTCCTCCGTCAATATTGGAAATCTGTTTTTGTTGATAAAAAGTCCCAAACTTCTTTGCATAAAAACGTTGTGCTCTGAAAGAATTTCAGCAAGTGCATCCTGCCTCTTTACAATATTATTAATTTTGTTGTCCGAAGACTCCATGTTATGAAGAATTTTACGTAACGATTGCGAAACTTCTGCAATAAAGATTATTTTATTTATAGCTTGGGTAGTTGTGAATATGCCCCTAAAAGGATTTTTAGAAATTCGAAATACTTAAGACGATACAGCCTTTTTTGTGAAGCAAGGTCTTCGTCAAAATGAGCTATTTGATTTGGTGATGGAGGTAATAAAACCAGCTTACGAAGCGCTGTCGGCAGATAATTTGCTTGAAAGATGCCTTGGATCTGAAACTCAGAATTCCAATGAGTCCTACAATTCTGTTCTTTGGTCACTTTCGCCCAAACACATCAACTCAGGCGCACGCACCATCGAAGTGGCCAATTTCATTGCAACGTGCCTCTTCAACGACGGTTTTATACCCATACTTAAAATTATGGGTTTGATGGGTATTGCGATTGGCAAAAACGCATACGAATACGCACTATCTCGCAATGAAGACAGATTGAACCGATCAGAGACTCGAGCTGCGGCATCATCAAAAGCTGGCAGAACGGCTCGCAGAGCAGAGAGGGCAGCAGAAAGCAGTTTCTACGAAAAAGAGGAAGGTGGCCTGTATGGAGCTGGCATCGCCGACTAATATTTGTAAGTAAAAATTGTCAGCTCTTTAAAACTGCATTTAAACATTTTTGATTTTTTTTTTTTTTTCCCCCAAAAAAATTACTTCAAACTTTAAACGCGTTTATCTCGAACCCACGTTTTTCGAACTGGCGGCCATGATATCTCCAGTTCAACTTAACCGATTTTCATGAAACAAAGTGGAATCGACGCAGAATTGTCACCATTCTCGGGTGAACTTCGACCATAATTTTAAAAATTTTTTTACTATTTTTTTTTACACTAAACTACAAAAAAAAACCCGAAATTGAAATTTTTTTTTTGAATGGCCGCCATTTTGTCAAAAAAAATCACAAAATTAAGCTTGAGGTTCACCCGAGAATTACATCTATACTGATTATAACCCCGTTTTTTTTTTTCATTTCAGACGCTCCGGAGACCCGGAATCGTGGCCGCCGTGACGACACCTTTTTTTTTCACCACCAACTTTGAAGTCTCATTACTTTTTGAACAGCCCACGTATCGAGGCAAAAAAAATTTTTTTATTTACTTTGAACCTTTTGTAATACAATAAATAAAAAAAGTTTTCAATTATTCTTTGCGTTTTCAAATCAGAATTTTTTTAAAAAGGGTCAAAAAAACGGGTTTTGAATGAGAAGACCGCCTTAATTACTTTTTATTATTATTGTTATTTATTTTTGAATTAATTTTTAATAATTATTATATCGAATATTTATAATTCATTTATTATTTTAATTATAATTTATTTGTTGTAATTCTCAATATTTGTTGTTATTATAATTAATTGTTTATTATTAGTAGTAATTATTGTTATCAGTTGTTATTAATATTTATTTATTTTATAAGTTCGAACCCTAATTAGCACAAATATAGTTTAAGACCCAAAAAAATTTGACCTCTAGGGGTTCCGCAAATCGTTTGAAGGTCATTTTAGAGCTATATTGGAACTAAACCATTTTCAAAAATGTCGTGTCTAAACGGAAAAACAATTGGAATATATTTTGATTGGAAACAATTATTAATAATTCAGTCTTATTTAATTTTTTTTTTTTAAATTTTACTCAACGAAAAATTATCGTTTTTCCATACAAAATTTTTTTCTTATTTTGTTCTACCAACATTTTTTTTGTAATTTTGTATTATTGTGTAAAACTTCTTGAGGTGCAACATATTTTAGAGTTCATTGACCATAACTTGCGAAAAATTAAAAATACTACATTTATTTATTATTTCTAATATTTATTTATTAAAACAATGTTTTTTTGTAATGCCTTTGAATTTTTTTAAAAATGCATTTTTTTGTAAATGCACGGTGTGGAGGCCATGGCGTAGTGGGTAGATGTGTGACTTTTACGCCAGAGAACCCAGGCTCGAATCCTTCATCTGACACAGAAAATTTTTTTAATTGTTTTTTTCTGTTTTTCTCTGTTCGTCCGTCACCTCTCTGCATACAATAGCAAAGCTCAGAGAGTAAAAACTGCCTTGAAACGCTTCTTGAAAACATAAGCCGTTCGGAGTCAGCGTAAAACATGTAGGTCCAGTTCTCGATCATTTGTGTGCAAACATTTTACATCACTTACAATTTACAATTGATCATAAGAAGCTCGGTCAAAGTCCTTTCAAGGGCTGCGATGGCCATTTCGTTTTTTTTTTTTATTATTTAAATTTTTTTCTGTGCTTATCAACGACTTGCAGCAAATATTGTTTTTGCTCTTCATTAGAAGTTATTGAGATATTAAATTCTGTTATAAATGCTGCCTTCACTCTGCTGAATCATTAATTACATTTCTATTTTGATAGAAAAAACAAAACCACGAAAAAATTACACATAATTTTCCCCTTACACTTATGAACCGGTCTAGTATATATATGTATATATTTTTTGTATTTTATAAGCAATTGTGTAATATTGGCATTAAATTTGTTTCATTTAGGGACAGATATATAATTTTAGCTCTTACTTTTTTAGGAATTTATTTCAATTTTCTCTTTCTCGTCTATTTTCCCAATATTTCCTAAGGAAGTCTTCCTTGCCTAATACTTGAGACGAAATAGGAATATCATATAAATTTTAAGCGTGTTATTTTTATAAATGATAATCCATCCATAATAATTATCGTTTGTGGCGGCCGTGATGCATTGGGTAGAGTGTGTGGCCTATACGCCAGAGAACCCTGGTTCAAACCCCACCTGGCACAGAAAGTTTTTTCAATTAAAATAATTTTTCTGTTCGGCCGTCACTTCTCTGCAGACAATGGCAAATCTCAGAGAGTAAAAACTGCCATGAAAAGCTTCTTGAGAACATAAGCCGTTCGGAGTCGGTATAAAGCATGTAGGTCCAGTTCTCGATCATTTGTGTTCAAACATTTCCCAACACACACAGCACAATTGATCATAAGAAACTCGGTCAAAGTCCTTTCAAGGGCTTAAATGGCCATTTCGTTTTTCTTTAATCCTTCCATGAATGAATTTTTAATAGAACAGTGATAATTAGGAGGAAGAGGGCTTAAATAGCAATGTAGTACCTCACCCTGTATCAATATTCATTTAGTATTAATTACTCTCTTGTATTATATTTTACATAAATTATGTACTATATATAATATTACTACGGTATAATGGCATGATGCCTATTTATGTACTTTAAGTTGCTTAACTTGCACGCTGTGTATGTATACCTTCAACATTGAATAAAGAGTCAGTCTGCTCGTAACCACACAACGAATTGGTTGTCATTTATTTAATTTAGTTATTATTGGGAACAAGTTACTACATGACGACCGTGACATAAATTAACTGCAGTTCGTCTAGCTGAATAAAAATTAAAAACAAATCAATAATTAATAAAAGCTCATAAAACTGACAACAGTGAAGAAAAAAAACTCAACATTTTTATTTTATTTTATCCTACGTGCAGCAGCGGACCAGTTTGACAATCGAGAATAGTGTTCGAACTCAAAAAAAAAATGATTGAAAGAAAAGAATGTGCAGTGGCGAGCCGGCAGTCGTTTCCCTCACTCGTTCAAATGATGACAAGCGTGTTGGTAGTGTTCGTGTCATCACTTAAAGTGCACAAAAATAATAAAACATTTAAACAGTCAAACAAATAATAAAACAATATAAATTAAGTTTGAACAATACTTTTGTGTCAAAATGTGCGTTAAAAGGAAAAAGCTAACTAACGAAATGTGTGCGAATATACGGCAAAGCTGCAAATTAAAATTAACGTGTACAGTTGAGTTTTGGTTGCTTGGAGATTGCATAAAAGTGTGTATATGTGCGAACGATCGAATAAAATATAAAACAACCGACAGCGCCAGTTGCTAACGTCAATTATAAAACTGTGGCTGTTAAAAGGGGAAAAATAAACATTTCGTTTAAAAAACGTTACTTTTCTGTGGCATGGTTTTGTGCTAGCAACAAGTGGTTGGAAAAGACAAGTGTGCAAAACGAAACAGCAATAGCGCAGAGTGCAGAAGAGAACAATTTTTTTTTTGTGTCAAGCGCTTTTGCATGATACGTCCGTGAAGATAGCAACGATTTTTTCGTCGACCCCCAGCAACGAATTTTTTTTTCAGACTTAGGGCTACGCACACAGGGTGCTTATTTGCAGCAATAATGATCATTAATGAAGTCATTTGTAAATTAAACGTAAATTTTAAACAAAAGGCAAATTAATTTAAAACAAAACTATATTAGACATTACAACTAAACATTTAAGAAACATTTTAAGACAATAACATATATAATAAATACTCTACTTCTTACGCTATATGCACTAAGATATACAAAAACTTTTTGACAATTTTCGGGTATCTAAAAGTTTTCTACACATATACCACCTATGCACCTCGAAAACAGGTATTTTTCCAAAACTTTCGACACCAAAACCAACTCTCTAGCTGCATTGGAACAGGTTCCCTACCAGGTTGTCATCCATTTTATAAAAAATCGTTACTGGCTTCTAAGGCGTTCCAACAGTTTTCTGCACACATGACAGCTATGCACCCCGAAAGCGGCTATTTTTCCAAAACTTTTGACAACAATACCAACTCTCTCGCTGCATTGGAACAGATTCCCTACCAGGTCGTCATCCATTTTATAAAAAATCGTTGCTGGCTTCTCAGGCGTTCCAAAAGTTTTCTGCACATATGACACCTATGCACCTCGAAAACAGGTATTTTTACAAAACTTTTGATCCCAAAACCAAATCTCTAGCTGCATTGGAACAGGTTCTATACCAGGTCATAACCCATTTCAACAAAATCGTTGCTGGCTTCTCAGGTGTTCCAAGAGTTTTCTGCACATATGACAACTATGCACCTCGAAAGTGGGTATTTTTCCAAAACTTTTGACACCAAAACCAACTCTCTAGCTGCATTGGAACAGATTTCCTACCAGGTCGTCATCCATTTTGGAAAATGCCGTAGATGACCCTCTTAGGAGTTTTCTGCACATGTGACAACTGTGTAGCTAGAAAGTAGATATTTTTTAAAAAATTTCAAAATCAAAAGCCTAGCTGCTTTGGAGCAGGTTCTATACCAGGTAATCCTTATTGAGGTTAGGAACGATTTTGGACACTAGGAAGTTTTCTGCACATATGACACCTACATAGATTAAGAGAACATATTTTTTAAAACTTTTTAATACCATAACCAACTCTCTAGCTGCATTGGAACAGGTTCTGTACCAGGTCATAACCCATTTCAACAAAATCGTTGCTGGCTTCTCAGGTGTTCCAAGAGTTTTCTGCACATATGACAACTTTACACCTCGAAAACAAGTATTTTTACAAAACTTTTGACACCAATACCAACTCTCTAGCTGCATTGGAACAGATTCCCTACCAGGTCGTCATCCATTTTATAAAAAATCGTTGCTGGGGTTCTCAGGCGTTCCAAGAGTTTTCTGCACATCCCGCTTCATATAGACAAATTATCGATAAAAAGGCTTTTTCGAACGTGTAGAAATTTTTTTATGATTTTGCATTGAATTTAATAGATTCCATTTTTTTTAAATGATTACAAAAATTATTTTAGAAAAAAAATTGAGTTCTGTGAGCTATATTTCGCTGTGCCGCTGATTTTATTATTAAATTGTTTTGAATCTGGTTAGCTATGCAAACGAAAAAATAAACAAAGGGCAAAAAATTCTAAAATGCATTAAAAATGAGATTCGACGGATGATATTCAAATGATTGCTCTTGAAAATTATTCGAGGTAGTAACATTCTCTTGTGGCGCAAATATTTGTAACATAGTACTAAAAAAAGGCGCCAAAAAAAAAAGCGAAGCGGCAGTACTAGGAAAAGCTTTTCTGTTCACCGCCATATTTTTATCGTAGAGCTTTAATATGTGCTGGCATCAGAGTTGCACTGACACGAACTTTTGTACTATTCTTGATAAATTACTGTGTTTAAATGCCGAGTTAACTCGGGGCTTACTCGTAGTTAACCCTGCATGTAAACGAGAGTTGAGTTGAGTTTCGTTAAATCCAAGTAAACTCCACGAAACTTGGAGCTGGATCTAGCTGAGTTCTATCTGTCAAAATGCATTATGGCATTTATTACTAAAGAAATGGCAGCTGATTGAGTTTTTTGGAGTGCTCACAACACAACACACACAAACTGTTTGCAAATATATATGGCAAATGTCAAGTAAATTTGACAAGTCTAACTCAACTCGATGTTTTGCATGTAAACACCATCGAGTTAGCGTCGCCATGTTTTTAACTCAACGAAAACCCTAACCCCGAGCTAACTCGGCATGTAAACTCAGTAAATGTTTCCTTTTTGGATACGTTTCAATTTTTTTGGTTACGATGCATGATACTATTATAAGGTAAGCTCACATTTAAATGGCTGCTTAAACAACAAGTTTTGCATAAACAAAGCTATGAGAACGCTATAAGTCAAACAACAACAATTAGAAGACTGAAATTTTCTGATTTCGACCAGCTGTTTTTGACATACAGTTTCCCTTTTACTCCAACTTGAGCCTACCTTATAGTTCTGCCATGGGTACAATGTATGAAAGTGAGAGTACGAATACTCAGTAAAACGTCGTATCCGCCATTTTGCTATCGTTTGTATAAAAAGTTATCGTGTGTGCGAACAATTTTTACCTAGTACCATTTATTCATACAAATTTTAAATATTATTTATTGAATATTATGACACTGTCCACCATTTTTATTGCATTTATAGCAAAATTTTACAACAATTTTTGTATATAAACAAACAACTTTTGGGCTATTCACAGTTTAATCGTATATTAACAAAGCGTATTTATAGCATTTGTTTTTTTTTTTAAACTGTGAGCACCTCAGTATGTGTTTGCCGTATTCAATGATTTTACAACGCTGTTATATATTCTGTAGAAAGGGCATTAAAATACGAAACACAAAAAACACGTCCAAGGGCTACTTTTATTTACACCTGTTTGCATATTTGCGTTTGCATGCAAAACAACAACAAAGAAAAATACTCTTGCGTAAGTTGGCGTAAAAATACCAAATCGTAAATTGAACAGGCCTGCGTACTTAAACTGTGAATAGCCTAATTGTATATACAATGTTGTATAAACAATTCAACAATACTGCAAATCAAATTGCGGGTGTTTACGAATCGATCTAAATTTAAGAAAATTAACTTTTCTTTTCGTTGGAAATTCCAGCGCTACAACAAATAAGGAAAACAGCTGATAAAGCTGTGCAAGCCCATATTTGACAACTATATTTATGACAACTAAATTTTCCGTTGCTTTCTCTTTTTTTCTCGTAATTTGATGAAGCTGAACGAAACAGCTTGTACATACGTTTTGTTTCGTAAGAACCGAACCCCCTTTTATTTAAAAAAAATTTACTTTTAAATAAAGGTCCCATTTTTATACCCACAAATATCAGTTACCAATATATGGCCGCCATTCAGTTTAGTCAAAAAAGTCACAAAAAGTCTGATTGAAAATTTACTAAATCACCGATAGGCACTGCAATACTGACAAGGTTCCACTAATTTAGAAAAGTCAGTAAATTTAGACCAATTCGAACACATCATTATAAGTAAGAATCTTCACTGCATATAATGCAAAATAGTACACAATTTAATTTTCGTTTCATTTTTGCAAACAATGGTAGATTATTCAGTAAAGAGCTTTTACGCCATTTTGTATGCGATGCAGTTTTCTGCAGAATTTAAAGCGCGCAATTACGAATTGGATATATTTTGGATAAATTTCAAGTTATAAAATTGTCTACGAATACAGGAAACGACGTCAGCTCTTCAGCAACAATTCTTTTGCAATGCGGTCCAGAGTCCTCGCCCATCTGCATAATCGTGCACGGTATGACGGGCTCTGGAAAAACAACATTTGTGCAGAAATTGATGCAATTGTCCTTCGATCAATTCAAACCATATGTTATTAATCTGGATCCAGCCTGTAGAGAGACGCCCTATCATGCCAACATCGATATACGTGACACAGTTAACTATAAGGAAGTGATGAAACAGTATAAATTGGGTTCGAACGGTGGTATTGTTACCGCTTTGAATCTCGTTGCAACAAAATTCGAAAAATTGATTTAGAACGGCGTGCCGGTCAGCAGGGACACAAATGGTGCATCATCGATACACCCGGCCAAATTGAAGTATTCACATGGTCTGCTTCGGGTACAATTTTCACTAAAGCACTGGCGACTATGTTTCCTACCATAGCGGTGTACGTGATGCATAAGCGTGCGCTCTGTTAGTCCGACAATATTTATGTCGAATATGTTGTATGCTTGCTACATTCTATACAAGGCGCGGCTGCCATTTGTTATAGTGCTAAATAAGGTTTGTTGCAATGACATTAACATTGAAAATACATTCATATATATTTTTTTATTCAGATTAATGTGCAAGATCACGATTTTTCCATAGAGTGGATGCAGGACTTAGAAGCATTTCACGAGGCACTTGAATAGAAGAAGAATTACATCAGCAATTTAACGCAAACCATGTCTCTCACACTAGACGAATTTTATCGTGATCTTAAAACTTGTGTCTCACCCAAAACGTGCATTGGTTTAAATAAATTCTTTGATCTAATAGCAGACGGCGCTAAAGAATATGAAAGGTAGTCATAGGACACAGCAGAGAATAGCCAAAAATTAATTTTATTTTGCTTCTTTTAGTTCTTACATTCCAGTGCTTACAAAGTAGAGTATAGTAAGCTGCGCTTAGAAAAATTAAAACAATTGGATGAAGAAAAGACAGCGAAGTTAGACAAGATATAAAAGAGTTCCGGTACCAGTACTGAGATGCAACTAACGCCTCTAGTCGAAGAGGTAAGTTCTCGTGCTATTTTTATTAGTTACATAAGTTTTATAATCGATATATTTTTAAAAGGTTTCGACTGGGCGTGAACTTTCTGATATTTATTTAAAATGCCCTGGCAATGAGAGCTCTCAAGATGAAGAAGGACACGAAGAGGAGGTGCCCACATTCAATGAAGAATTTGTTGAAGACCAAAACTTCAACCAATTCGTGAAGAATGGAATAGATTAACAAATGGAGATATCAAATAAAAATTTATTTGTGTACTTCAATAAAGCCTTGTTTGTGATCTAAATGAAATATAAGGGGTATTCACGTTCCGGAGCTCTTTGTAGAGCTCTTTGTAAAAATAACAAAACTGTTACAAAAAAAAGTACAATACACGTGCCGTAAACTTGTAATCTTGCACAAGTCGACTGGCGATACCCTGTAGTTCATTTGTTGTGCATTAAAGTTAATTTCATAAATTTTTAACAGCAAGTAATTAGTGTTAGTATAAAGTGCACACTTATCAGTACCAACTTATTTTAAATATCTATAGGAATAGATTAAACATCCTTTTACGCGGTGAACTTCAATAATTAAATCTTTATTATTGAAGCAACATCTTATAAAAGCAGAAATGAACAACCCAGAAATATCAAAAGGCTTCGTAGATTTTTATACATACCGCAATTATTTGGTAAAAACATGGTTACGAACTCAATTCCACATCACTAAAGCCAGTTTTTCAGTACGAGTTTAAACTTCAAATTAAACCGAGTTTAACTCACCAAAATTGGACGTTCAAACTCGGTTTAACAATATATTTTATCATTCGATGAATTTAAATTATAAATAAATAAATACAAAAACAAATAAATAAACAAAACACAGCTGATTGAACAGAAATAGGGTTCATAGGGTCCTGGAACCTGGTTTAAACCAAAGCATCTAGGCTCTTGGTTTTGATTTTGACATTTTTTAAAAAATATCTACTTTCTAGCTACACAGTTGTCACATGTGCAGAAAACTCCTAAGAGGGTCATCTACGGCATTTTCCAAAATGGATGACGACCTGGTAGGGAATCTGTTCCAATGCAGCTACAGGATTGGTTTTGGTGTCAAAAGTTTTGGAAAAATACCCACTTTCGAGGTGCATAGTTGTCATATGTGCAGAAAACTCTTGGAACGCCTGAGAACCCCAGCAACGATTTTGTTGCAATGGGTTATGACCTGGTACAGAACCTGTTCTAATGCAGCTAGAGAGTTGGTTATGGTATTAAAAAGTTTTTAAAAATATGTTCTCTTAATCTATGTAGGTGTCATATGTGCAGAAAACTTCCTAGTGTCCAAAATCGTTCCTAACCTCAATAGGGATTACCTGGTATAGAACCTGCTCCAAAGCAGCTAGGCTCTTGATTTTGATTTTGAAATTTTTTAAAAAATATCTACTTTCTAGCTACATAGTTGTCACATGTGCAGAAAACTCCTAAGAGGGTCATCTACGGCATTTTCAAAAATGGATGACGACCTGGTAGGAAATCTGTTCCAATGCAGCTAGAGAGTTGGTTTTGGTGTCAAAAGTTTTGGAAAAATACCCACTTTCGAGGTGCATAGTTGTAATAGGTGCAGAAATCTCTTGGAACGCCTGAGAACCCCAGCAACGATTTTATATAAAATGGATGACGACCTGGTAGGGAATCTGTTCCAATGCAGCTAGAGAGTTGGTATTGGTGTCAAAAGTTTTGTAAAAATACCTGTTTTCGAGGTGCATAGTTGTCATATGTGCAGGAAACTCTTGGAACACCTGAGAAGCCAGCAACGATTTTGTTGAAATGGGTTATGACCTGGTATAGAACCTGTTCCAATGCAGCTAGAGAGTTGGTTATGGTATTAAAAAGTTTTAAAAAATATGTTCTCTGAATCTGTGTAGATTTCATATGTGCAGAAAACTTCCTAGTGTCCAAAATCGTTCCTAACCTCAATAAGGATTACCTGGTATAGAACCTGCTCCAAAGCAGTTAGGCTCTTGATTTTGATTTTGAAATTTTTTAAAAGATATCTACTTTCTAGCTACACAGTTGTCACATGTGCAGAAAACTCCTAAGAGGGTCATCTACGGCATTTTCCAAAATGGATGACGACCTGGTAGGGAATCTGTTCCAATGCAGCTAGAGAGTTGGTTTTGGTGTCAAAAGTTTTGGAAAAATACCCACTTTCGAGGTGCATAGTTGTCATATGTGCAGAAAACTCTTGGAACGCCTGAGAACCCCAGTAACGATTTTTTATAAAATGGATGACGACCTGGTAGGGAATCTGTTCCAATGCAGCTAGAGAGTTGGTTTTGGTGTCAAAAGTTTTGGAAAAATACCCACTTTCGAGTAGCATAGTTGTCATATCTGCAGAAAACTCTTGGAACACCTGAGAAGCCAGCAACGATTTTGTTGAAATGGGTTATGACCTGGTATAGAACCTGTTCCAATGCAGCTAGAGATTTGGTTTTGGTGTCAAAAGTTTTGGAAAAATACCCACTTTCGAGGTGCATAGTTGTCATATGTGCAGAAAACTTTTGGAACGCCTGAGAAGCCAGCAACGATTTTTTATAAAATGGATGACGACCTGGTAGGGAATCTGTTCCAATGCAGCTAGAGAGTTGGTATTGTTGTCAAAAGTTTTGGAAAAATAGCCGCTTTCGAGGTGCACAGCTGTCATGTGTGCAGAAAACTATTGGAACGCCTTAGAAGCCAGTAATGATTTTTTATAAAATGGATGACAGCCTGGTAGGGAATCTGTTCCAATGCAGCTACAGGATTGGTTTTGGTGTCAAAAGTTTTGGAAAAGTCCCTGTTTTCGAGGTGCATAGGTGTCATATGTGCAGAAAACTTTTGGAACGCTTGAGAAGCCAGCAACGATTTTTTTTATATAATGGATTTCGACCTGGTAGGGAACCTGTTCCAATGCAGCTAGAGAGTTGGTTTTGGTGTCGAAAGTTTTGGAAAAATACCTGTTTTCGAGGTGCATAGGTGGTATATGTGCAGAAAACTTTTAGATACCCGAAAATTGTCCAAAAGTTTTTGTATATCTTAGTGCATATAGCGTAAGAAGTAGAGTATTTATTATATATGTTATTGTCTTAAAATATTTCTTAAATGTTTAGTTGTAATGTCTATTATAGTTTTTTTTTAAATTAATTCGCCTTTTGTTTAAAATTTACGTTTAATTTACAAATACAAATGACTTCATTAATGATCATTATTGCTGCAAATAAACACCCTGTGTGCGTAGCCCTAAGTCTGAAAAAAAATTCGTTACTGGGGGTCGACGAAAAAATCGTTGCTATCTTCACAGACGTTTGCATGATACAGTAATTTACAAGCTAGCGGTGTGGTCGCCATAACGAGATGACAAAAATGTATGCTTGAGCATTAGGCCGGGTCGATGTGTGGGGAGGCAAAAAAATCGCCCATTGCTCTGTGAAAATCGTATTCTAGGGATCAAAATAAGAAACTTGGCCGAAGGAACCATACGTCTAAAACGAATTCTGATGTCCCCCAATTTGGGTCGAACTTTTGGGTAGGGGAAAATTTTGAGAAATCCCACTTTGACCCATTTAGAGTGCTCCAATCGAGTCCAAATGTATGACCGACCCCACTAACTTTGGAGGCCCGACCCACTATGCCAGTGGCACACCCCATACAAGCATTTCAAAAAATCGCCAGTTTTGGCACTTTACATGAAAAAATCAGCGAAATGCCTTTTTTTTTTTTTGGAGTTTTTTTTCTCTTTAGAAATTTATTCCACCCTTTTAAAAAATGAAGGTATCACTGTGACACAATTGCAAATCGGAAAATTGCTTGTGTGCGTTTTTTAAGGCACCACAAGACACAACTGCATGTCGTAAACTTACTTGTGTAGTTTTTTTATGGCACCTTCTTAAGAAATACGCGTTTTATGCAACCATTTTAACAATTAAGGTATCACTGGAATGCACCGCAACCCTTTTAAAAAATGAAGGTATCACTGTGACACAATTGCAGATCCTAAAATTGCTGGTAGAATTGAAATTACCATTTCATTCTTATTACCTCGTCTCGTAGACCATATATAACGCAACAGTTGTTGTGAATGCATTAAGTCGTTGTGAAGAACTCAAAGTGTGAAGTGCTAATTTCAGATAAAAAAATATTAAAAAAAAAAAAAATAAGTGAAGTTGACCATTCCAAATCAAAAAGTTTACAATGAATCCACCATCCTCTACACCGCAAGATGAAGCAACAACAACATTAACAACTGTCGAAAACCCAATGAGTCATAAACCCAAGCACGATGTTACTGTTTTTGGTGTGTCTACTGATTTGACTGATCTTAATTTACCAACCCATCTGGATATCTTGAGATATTATTTTTACTGAAGCCAACGTGCTAAAACAGAACAAAAAAAGTTTTCCCATAAATCATTCACTATTCAAGTACAAGATATGTTGAATGGAATTTGGGAAAAACTTGGTATGGAAATAATGCTGAAAAAAGTGTATTTAATAAATTGAATAAATTGCTTGACAAGTATCAAGAGCAAATCAAGAGAAGAAACAAAACCCAACAATTTACAGAGTATCTAAAATCTCTGGAAACAATTTTTTACATTGGAACATGTAAATGCGATTTGAAGGCAGCTCCATGTGCATGCGGCTGGGTTCCCGAACGCCTCAAAGAGTTCATGCACGATCAACATAATCAGAGAAGACTAACAATGGATGCAGTTGTGATGGAAACTGAAGAGCAAGGAGCAACGTCTATGCCATCAATGCCAACATACCAAGATCCCGATGATTCAACATACGCACCGCCACCGGTTCAAGAAGATATGGATAGAAGCACAAGTTCACAATACATAGAGAGATACGATTGTTTTAACTTTGCGTTGGTATGTGACAGATTTGGTGTGCCTGATAGAGTAGCATCGGCATTGGGAACCGCTCTTTTCAAAGATTTTAAAATGAAAGATAAGCATGGCAAACCTCTCATCATGGATAAATCGAAAGTTCGCAGAGAAAAAGAGAAATGCAGACAAGAAGTGGTTCGCAAACGGTTAGATCATACCAATTTGTTAGCGTTTTCATTCGATGACAGAAAAGATGATACTTTAACGACAGCTAAAGTTGATGAGAAGTATCATACTAGGATGGTAAAAGAACCTCATCTTGTTATTTTGAGAGAACCCAATTCTGAATTGATTGGTTACGTAAGCCTGGAACATGAAACCGCTGAATACAAAACAACCAAATTAAATGATTTTTTCAACGATAAAAATATATCACTGGATGCATTAATTGGAATATGCACTGACGGTGAGCCAGCAAACACTGGCCCACACGGTGGAATTATACGACGATTCGAATTGCTGTTAAAAAGACCATTGCATTGGTTCGTTTGCCTTCTACACTTCAACGAACTTCCGTTTCGGCATTTGTTTGAAGCTTTGGATAAATCAACCAGCACTGGACCAAGATCGGCAACCGGAAAACTGAGACGTCAAATCGAAACTTGTGAAACTCTTCCGGTAAGTTATTGCTATCACTCATTTATTATAATTGTCAACCATTTTTAATTATTTTATTATTATATATTTTCAGGTGGTGGACGGCTTCCAGAAAAAAATTGAATTTTCCACCGATTCGAAGTACTTATACGACATGGCCCATGCAATTTCTAGCGGCGTGGTTTCGGTGGATCTGGTACATTCTCGGTGGCTCACCAAGCCCGCTAGATTATTACGATTATATGTGACAACGGAAAATCCAGATGCAAATTTAAGAATTCTGGATGAATTTATAATTAAATGTTATGTGCCAATGTACTTCAATATCAAGTATTACAGCTCTGTCGTGTACGGCAGTGCAATATTTTTCAACTTCATTAGTTGGTCACGATTTCTAGAACGTTTTCGTTTACGCAAAATTATCAATCAAGTAATTACAGATAATTCATATTATGCGCATTCGGAAAATATCTTGTTATCAATGTTGTTTGATGATAGCAAAGAAAAGCGCGACTGTGCTATCAACATAATTCTACGCTATCGAACAGATGATGACGACCCAAGGCACGTTACACGGAAATGATCAATATGAATGACATAAATAACGTATTTCAACCACCATTCACGCGAAGCATTCCGTACGATACATTGAAAGAATATTTAAATCAAGGTGATCCACCGTTTAATGATCCAAAAATTGCATCACACATACAAGGAACGGAATGACATGTTCAATTTGCTAGCAAGCGTTTCCAAACGGGTTATACCGGAAAATGTAGAGGCTGTTATGGCGACGACATTAGAGAGCCGTGCGAAATTGCCCTTGAAAGTAAAAAAGACTTCAAACAATAATTGTTTTTAGTTTCTTTTCTATAACTAGCGTAAATTAATTTTTTCATTTACATATGTTCTGACTACATAAATTTCAAAAGAGAAAAAATAGATATTATTATAAATAAATAATAAATATTATTATAAATAAATAAATAAAAATAAAGAAAAAACATAGCCATTTCGCTAATTTTTTCATGTAAAGTGCCAAAACTGGTGATTTTTTGAAATGTTTGTATGGGGAACCCCCAGGGGGAATCCAGGGGGTGTGCCACTGGCATGGGTGGGTTGGGCCTTCAAAGTTAGTGGGGGTCGGTCATACATTTGGACTCGATTGGAGCACTCTAAATGGGTCAAAGTGGGATTTTTCAAAATTTGCCCCTACCCAAAAGTTCGACCCTAATTGGGGGACATCAGAATTCGTTTTAGAGGTATGGTTCCTTCGGCAAAGTTTCTTATTTTGATCCCTAGACTACGATTTTCACAGAGCATTGAGCGATTTTTAAATCGACCCGCCCTATTGAGCATGGTAGAATGAAAAGCGAAAAAAAAGAAAAAGGCGACCGAACAAATAAAAGCACAAATGAAAAAATTTTAACAGAGAGTTTGAATATTAAAATTTGTGCACTGGCATTAAATTAATATATCATACAAAAATGTATAAGAAATAATAACAGAAAAAAAAATTAAATTTGAACATTGTTAAAGTGTGGTGTGCTGATAGCTGTAAAGGTTTTTGGTGCATACAACATATGAACATTTGTATAATTTATTTTATACATACATACATATATGGGAAAAACATAAGCGTGGTGTACAGTGACTTAAAAAAAGTTTAACAACACATTTAACTTGAAAGAATGAAATAAAAATAAAATTGTTAAATGTTGTTAAAAAAATTGAAAAAACAAGCAATAAAATTCAAAAATAAAAATTGGTACTACAAATTTAAGGTAAAAAAAAAAAAAAAAAAAGAGGGATGATAACCAATACACTGAAAAACTAACAACAAATTAATGACAACAGCATCAACAAAAAGAACAAAATTATAAATAGTTCTAATAAAACATCAATGAAACGTAAATAAAGAAACCAAAAACAGTTAATATACAAAAATGACTAAACCTAAAACTGACGAAAAGAGTGTTCATGTTAATAGGTGTATTGATTTTACACCTAATACAAAATTTCAACAGTGGACGTGAAAAGTCACGACACAAAAAAAAAAAACCAAAAATCACATAACACTTTGCGCAACAACAAACAATAACAAAGAGCACACAATGCAATAAACTATAAATACCAACAGCAAGTGCACACTATACAAAAACAATAAACACAATCAAGTGCACACGATGCAACAACAAACACACAATTACAACAGGCGCACAAAATGCAACAAATTTAAAATATAAAACGATGGCACAACGACAACATGCACAGAGATGACAACAATTACGAATATCAACAAAAACAGCAACTCGAAACAACAACAACAACTACAACTTCATCCAGCATCGACGTTTGGTGATATAAAATAACTTATTCAATATAGCATTAATTATTCAGCTATTACTTACACATTACTTATCTGTTACTTGCTCATTACAGATTATGAAATTAAGTTTAAAATTATTCATATTATAAAATTCTTACCTATTAACTATTAAATTTAACTAAATAAACTCAAATTACAAACATTGTTATTATTATTAAATACTTACCTATTACTTGCATATTACTTACCTGTTACTTTTACTTATTCACATATTACTTACCTAACTTATTACTACATATAACCTGTTCAGTATAGTTTATATCAAATAAAAGTTACCTTAAATTCAAATCAAGATACTCATATATTACTAATTATTTAAAATTACTTATCTATTACTTACCTATTACTTAGTCATTACTTACCTTTTACTTATTACAGTTTATATAAAATAATATTCTCTTAAAATTGAAACATGAAGAAACTTTTGATAAATTTTACCTCTTGCTAACCTTACCTTTTGCCAGTTTTATTTTTCCTAAGAAATATAAATTAATTGGTTTAAAAATTTTGGAAATAAATACTTCGGTCTTGTCTTTAATTTTAACTACTGAACGTTATATTACATTACATCTCCAACATTTGGATTTAAAATATATTATAAAATAATATTGTATATTTAATACATTTATACCATAATGTATAAGTTAGCATTTATCATGATACCCTGACTAGCTAACTTTGCCTTTTCACCGAAACTTATGCACGCGCATCCGCTCCAAATCATTTTTGCAGCGTAAGCAAACCTTTCGCTTAAGTACGAAATTGCTGAAGGTAGAAAAAAAATGCTTACTCCGTTTTCACGGAAACCTAAACATAAAACAATACCAACGACAACAACAATAGCAACAGCAATAATAGCAGAGGTAACAAATACAAAACAACAAAAACAACAACAAGAGCAACAGCAAAAATAACAGGAATAACAGCAGCAGCGGGTTAGTTTAAGCTGTAGGTTATTTTTTTAAGTTAGTTCTAAATTTGTATTAAATGAAAACCGTTGAGCATAGCTCAAAATAAAGCTCCGAATCGGAATAAAACTCACTTTTGTTTTATTAAAAAACGATTAGCATAACTGGCGCCCAACGTGGGGCCACTAAGAATTTTCTTTGTTTGTGTGAAAAAAGAAAGGAAAAAAAACAGTGGCCGTGAGCTCGAACTCACAAATTGCTCGATTAGACTTCACATATGCTGACAAAAAACCAGTTCACATTTTGGAACAGGAAATGTCCACTCTACGGCAGGGAGGTCAAACTATCTGTCAGTTTTATGATGAAGTTGAGCGTAAGCTTACGCTCATAGTCAACAAAGTGATTATGACACAGGATAGTGACAAAGGCCTCATTCATTCTCTTTGCGCAAAATACAGACAAGATGCGCTTAGAACATTTATATCTGGGTTGCGCAAGCCAATGTGCGACATCTTGTTTTCGTCCAAACCAACGGATATGCCTTCAGCGTTGGCTTTGGCACAGGAACTTGAGTCAAACCAAGCTCGGTACGTACTTGCAACCTCATTTAATAGAAATAAAAATTCCCTTGCTGAGCCCCAATACGGTTTTTCTAATTCTCCTCACTACCGCCCCTATCAATCACAACCACTACAGGCACGTCAACCAATCCAAACAAAACCTACTCCAATGGAAATAGATTCTTCATCGCGTTTCCGTTATAACAAGCCTAACGCCCCAATTGGTCAACAACAACAGGCTGATAGATACGCAACACCCAGAGATTTTAGCAACCGAGGTCAGAACTGGACCAGCCAGAACCGACCACCTTTATTTACGAATTACCCTAACAATCTTCAGAATCTTACATCAGCTCACAAAAGACCATATGAATCCGACCGGCAGCGTATGGCAAAGCAACAACGAATAAATAATCTAGGTCAACAACCAATCTTACCACGACCGAACCAAGAAGAGTTCCTGGAGCATGTTGATTATGAATCTCAGTATGGGTACGACACCATGAGTGACGCACCCAAGGATCCTACTGAACAGGAGCCGACTGACGAGATTAATTTTTAGGGGTAAGTCCCTCCTTCCATATGTAGGGAGGACATTAAACGGGAAGGAACTCAAATTCCTAATAGACACTGGGGCTGCCAAAAATTATATTAAACGTGTAAATGGTCTCAGGGGCATTAAATCAGTAGAAAATAGGTTTATTGTCAAATCAATTCACGGATCTAACAAAATAGAGTCAAAATGCGTAATTAACATATTTGGGAAAAATACTCATTTCTTTATACTCCCACAGCTAGAAACCTTTGATGGAATAATTGGCCTTGATTTTCTGCGCGAAATAGGAGCCGAATTAGATCTTAAGAAGGGTATTATCTCATACATTGGAGGTAGGGAAAAAATTTGTACTTCTACTGCAAAGATGTAAACTATATATCACCTTTTCTAAATGACAATATTCCTGCTAACCTCAGCAACAAATTTGACTTGACATTAAAAAATCGTTCGAAGGTATTTGCAGATCCAAATGAGTGCTTGCCTTTTACAACAAAATTCTTGCGACCATAAGAACAACAGATCAGGAACCCGTCTATTCTAAAAGCTATACATACCCTATGGCGGCCGCAAAGTTCGTAAACAAAGAGGTAGATGAGCTTCTGGCAGATGAAATTATAAGACCTTCACGGTCTCCTTATAACAACCCCGTATGGGTAGGTGATAAAAAAGGAACTGATACCGAGGGAAATCAAAAAATGCGAATGGTAATAGATTTTCGTAAACTTAACGAAAAAACGGTGACTGATAAATATCCGATACCTGATATGTCCGTGATCTTATCTAACCTAGGGAAATCGTAATTTTTTTCCACCCTTGACCTTAAATCCGGTTTTCATCAAATAAAAATGGTTGAACACGATCGTAAAAAAACAGCTTTCTCCGTTAACAACGGAAAATACGAATTCTGTCGACTCCCATTTGGGCTAAAAAATGCCCCTGGTATTTTCCAGAGGGCTATCGACGATGTGCTCAGGGAAGAAATTGGGAGAATCTGCCACGTTTACATTGACGACGTGATTATTTTCTTTGGAAGAGCGGAACAACACTTAGAAGATGTAGAACAAATCTTAAGGAAGCTCAATGAGGCAAACATGCGAGTCTCACAGGACAAATCTAAATTATTCCAGAAAGAAGTAGAATTTCTCGGATTTGTGGTGCCCGACAGGGGTATTAAAACTTGTCCAGACAAAATAAATGATATTGAGAACTATAAAACTCCCAACACTCTTCGTAGTCTAAGATCATTCCTTGGACTCGCAGGGTGTTATCGGCGATTCATAAGAGACTATGCGCAAATTGCAAAGCCCTTGACAAAATTTTTACGCGGAGAAAATGGTACAATTAGTGCAAATAAATCCAAAAATGTTCCAATAGAGTTTGATGAAGAGGCGCTTCTTGCTTTTGACAAAATTAAGAAAACTCTAGCATCAGAAGATGTTCTATTACTATATCCAGATCCAGAGAAGCCTTTCGATCTCACCACCGATGCGTCCTCACACGTGCTTGGGGCTGTGTTGTCCCAAGATGGTAGGCCGATAACAATGATATCAAGAGCACTTTCTTCTACCGAAGAGCATTATGCAGTGAACGAAAAATAACTCTTAGCCATAGTTTAACTTTCGCAATATGAGACAAAAATCCAAACTCAAAAATTAAAAGATGGAGAGCTTTCATAGAAGAATTTGCGCCAATTTTTTTCTACAAGCCAGGAAAAGAGAATTTTGTCGCAGATGCTTTATCCAGACAACACGCTAACATGCTAGAAGAGCTCCCTGTCGCAAGCGAAGGTACTATGCATAGTGAAGAGTCGCTAACTAAAACCATAGTAACTGTACAAAATCCTCTTAACTGTTTTAGAAACCAGCTTGTCATCCGCAACGGCAATGAAACTGGAAAGACGACTAAAATAATATTTAGATCAAGACTTAGGCATACAATAACATATGTAAGTCTGAATGACCTATTTGTAAATCTCAGAGAGGTAATAAACCCAAATTTTACCAACGGAATACATTGTGAACTGCCAATTTTAGCGCAAATACAGAATAAGCTGTTAACAACTTTTCCTTCCGTCAAGTTTTGCTATGCAAAAACATTAGTCTTAGATATTCCTAACCAAAATGATCAAACAGAGATAGTAGTAACGGAACACAATAGAGCTCACTGCGGTGCACGGGAGAATATGCAACAAATTCTCAAAGGTTAATATTTCCCTGAACTCAGGAAAATAATAAAAGAAACAATATCAACATGCAAAATCTGCAGGGAGGCAAAATATCAAAGGCACTCAAGTAAGATCGAGATAGCAGAAACACCCATACCCTCCTACCCAGGCGAAATACTACACATCGACATCTACTCAACGGACAAACAACATTTCCTCACCCTTTTAGACAAATTTGCTAAGTACGCAATAGTCAGTCCTATTAAATCTCGAGCAACATTAGACATTAAACAACCACTAATCAATACGATAAGTTTCTTCAAAGATACCAAGACAATAGTTTGCGATAACGAAAGATCCTTGAATTCTGAAACCATTAAAACCATGCTTAAAAACAACTTCATAATTACCGTATTTACTACACCCCCCCTTTCATTCCACAAGTAATGGCCAAGTAGAAAAGTTTCACAGCACTCTTACCGAAATAGACAGATGTACTAAGTTAGAGGAAAATATTTCTGGCACTCCTGAACTTATTTCATTAGCAACTGCAAAATATAATAGAACTATTCACCCCGTTACGGGGTACAGACCAATAGAAATAATACATTCAACACCAACAACATTAATAAAAGAAGTAATAAAAAAAATTGCCAAGACACAGAATGAAAATTTAAAATACCATAATAAGAGTCGAAAAAAACAAACTTACAAACCAGGCGATGAGTTACATGTCAGAACAAGCAAACGAATCGGAAAGAAATTCACAAAATTATTCATAGAAAAACAGATTCAAAAAGACTTAGGTACTACAGTTCTTATTAACGGCAGAATTGTGCATAAAGATATCTTAAGGTAAACTACTTCATTATAGAGTCTCACTGATATTCATTGGTTCTTCCCTTGGAAAGCTACTGGACTACTCAGACTCATTCTACATTCCAATTTCCAGTGGAAAAATAGCAGTTTATAGCAAATTTAGCTCCATGGTACACCGAACATACCTCTCAGCGTACAAGGCAATTGTGGACGAAAACGAAAAACTCATGAATATATTTCCAATATCGCCAGAAAAAAAACTCTTTCAAGCTGATAACGATCAAATCTCTCGCCTCCTCGAGTCACTACAAGCCCATCATAGACATGCGAGAAGCTTAAATTTTATAGAAACCACATTAAAAGTAATAGCTGGAACCCCAGACTTTGACGACTTTAATGAACTTAAAAATAAACAAGGGAATTTAATAGAATCGCATGAGAGACAAATGAACAAAAACACAAACATACAGAATCAGATAAACAAGATGACTGCCACAATTAACAAATTACTTAACAGCACGAAAACACAAACACCTAACACAGGACACCTTGACGAACTGATACTAGGCAGAAATAGAGCAATAATAATTGATTTAAATAATGTAATGTATGCAATAATCTTGGGAAAAATTAAATTAGTAAACCCCACATTAATTGATAGTACTGAAATTGAGCAAATTATTAGAACAGAAAAGTTTATGGATATCTCTGTTAATGATATTATAAGTAATTCTAAGGTAAAGATCTTTCAAAACGATGAAGAAATACTGTTTTTATTCAAATATCCAGTAATCCAAGAAATTTGTAGAACACTAATGTTATATCCTGTAGTTCATAATAAGTCTGCTTTATTGTTAGAAACAAACATAATAGCCAAATGTAAAAACTAAATGATTCCAATGAAGAACTGTAACAGCGCTGTACTAACAACATGCTGCGAACCTAGTACGGAAAGTCCTTGTGTAGAACAGCTAATGAACAACTATACCGCGACATGTCAATCAGCATCCGGACACGATATCAATCACATTATCAAAGTAGATGATGGAATTCTTGTCATTAATGAGCAAACTATTAAAGTACAAGAGTTCAGTAAACCACCCGTCACAGACCGTGGGACCTACCTAATAACGTTTGAAAAAGAAGTAAGCATTAATGACACAATTTACACCAACCCAAAACAAGCAATTTTTTCGAGTCCTGAAGTTCCGGCAGCTCACAAGGTTAATTTGAGTGAGCATTTTTCTATTCTCTCACTACCATACTTGCACGAGGCAAGTATCAAAAAAATTAATAATATCATCAAAAATTTAGAGCATATTAATGCCCTTAGAGGTGAAGTACGAGAAGGAGCAAAGCAATGATATAACCTTTTACTTGGAGCAAGCGTTGCATTGCTTTTAATTATCGGCATACTTAAGTGGAGAAAAATACAACGCAAATTGAGAGATAATAGAAACATCGCCAATGTCGTTCAGTCATTAAATCAATCAGATCGAAATGCAAGCACATAAAAATCCGGAAACAGCCAGTGACTGCTGTTCTTAAGAAGGAGGGTAGTTAGCATTTATCATGACACCCTGACTAGCTAACTTTGCCTTTTCACCGAAAATTATGCACGCGCATCCGCTCCAAATCATTTTTGCAACGTAAGCGTCTGCCTTCCGCTTAAGTACGAAATTGCTGAAGGTAGAAAAAAATGCTTTCTCCGTTTTCACGAAAACCTAAACATAAAACGACAACAACAATAGCAACAGCAATAATAGCAGAGGTAACAAATTAAAAACAACAAAAACAACAACAAGAGCAACAGCAACAATAACAGAAATAACTGCAGCAGCGGGTTAGTTTAAGCTGCAGGTTATTTTTTTAAGTTAGTTCTAAATTTGTATTAAATGAAAACAGTTGAGCATAGCTCAAAATAAAGCTCCGAATCGGAATAAAACTCACTTTTATTTTATTAAAAAACAATTAGCATAACTTATACACATTTAACAACTGATTCCCTCAAATAAACAACACATGATTTGAAAAAAAAGTTATGTTATAATCATTTCAAGGACATATATGTATTCAATATTTTCCTTCTTTACATATATTGCAATGTATATATTACTTTAAAAATATATTTTAATCTTACGCATCGATTCCAAGACTAATAACTTAAACAAAGACTTATTTATAATAACTCTGAAAACTAAAAGCTTATATTTAAATAATAACTCAAATATTTATCTAGTTATTATTTATCAAAAGTAAACATTATTTGAAATTAACATTAAATTTGGTTTTTCGTTTTTATTATGCATTTCCTCTATGCCCAATTCAGAGAAGATAAAATTGGAAGAAATTTCAAAAACTTATATTAACATTACAAAACGCGTTCTCCAAAGTCGGCCGCTCTCTACAAAGGAGGCAAAACAAAACGAATATACCTCATTGCTTATTACTGCATATAATGACATCTTAACTCATGCTAGAGAACAAGTTACGGATATCACAATAAGAAGCAAATAAGAAAGATATAGGGAACTTTTGATTAAATGTTTTATAAGATTGAAGTGCAAATTAAAAGTCTATGACATTGATTCGCTTTTGTTAATACAGACGGACGTTTTTAATTTAGAATCAGAGGAAGAATTTAGTGATGCTAAGTCTAGTGAAATAGATTTTAAAGTTATTGTACCTAAAATGGCTACCATTTATGAAAAGAAGGCTTTTGTTAATATGTGCTCGTCGATAATTAGAGAAAACTTTAACGGTAATCCGCTCACTCTAGAGTCATTTATTGATAAAATTAATTTAATTACATTGTCTGATAATAATTTGACCGAAACTTTCATTGCATTTGTCAAGTCAAAATTAGAGGGCAAGGCGCGAGAGGCACTCCCACACAACATAAATACCATAAACGATATAGTTACAGCGTTACGTGGAAGAATCAAACACGATAACTCTAAGGTAGTAGCAGGTAAAATTGCTGCTCATAAAGTTAAAAATGAAAATTTCTCTGAATTTGCTACACAAATTTGCTACACTAGTTGAAGAACTTTCTGATGCTCTCGAAAGATCTTTAATATCCGAAGGAATTACGCCAAGCAAAGCCTACGAGATGGCAGTTGGGCAGACGGTCAATACATGTATTTTAAATACAAGGTCTGATTTAGTTAAATCTATACTGGCTTCAACTACTTTTACAAACCCAAAGGAGGTTGTAGCGAAACTCATTGTGGAACAAAGAAATGAAACGAAAGAAAGACAAGTTTTAGCTTTTCGCACTCAAACTACTAATAGTTTTCGAGGTAATATTTATCGTGGAAACAGTTATCGTGGAAATAATTATCGTGGTAATATTACAAGCTATTACAATAGTCGCTTTTAAAGTAACGGACGTGGTGGTTATAGTAGGGGGCGTTTCAACGACCATAACAACCAGAGATATTTTCCTGTGAGAAACACTAATCACCAAAATAGTCGGAACTTCAGGGGTCACGCTAGAAATGCAAATATCCATGCTTTAAACGCGGATACCCCTCAGCAACGACGGCTGGGGGAGGAAAACTAAAACCACAAAAAACAATTATATCAAATAAGTCTATTTATAGTTTCAATCTGTCATATGCAGATTTTATTGAATTGAACTGCACTGACTCAAAACATATGTGTACCTTTCTGGTAGATACTCAAGCAGATGTTTCACTGATTAAAATAGTTCATGTATTAGACAGTTCTAAAATAGATACCACAACTACCATAACGTTAACTGGCATAACTCCTAGTAAAATTCAAACTTTAGGATCCATCGATACAAACTTATTCTGTTCAAATTATTTAGTACCATCACGTGGTATTCTGGAAAAACACTCTCTTAAAGCGAATAGATGCGTCATTAGCTACGATACTAACACAATTTCACTATTTTTTAACAACATTAAGCTGGAACTTCCAATAATTCATGGAACCAGACCAGAAGAATGTATAATTTCGCCACGGTGTGAAGTACTTCGTTATTTTGATTTGGGAAAATCTTCAGAACGATTATTTGTCGATTCTCAAGAGGTTTGCTATGGGGTGTTTACAGTAAAGTGCATAGTTCATTCAAAAAATCCGATTATACGAGTGATGAACATGACAAATGAATTTCAATGTTTTAATAGTTCGAATATTAAAACTGAAAAACTGAGTAATTATAACGTTAACTAGAATTGGAGTCAATACTTCAAAATCAAATTCCTGAGCATTTCTTTAACAAACTTTTGCCGTTGTGTAAAAAATATGCTGACAGTTTTGCTTTAAAAAATTATGTCTAAAAATAACTTTTACAAACAAAAACTACGTCTGAATGACGATACTCCAGTATATTGTAAAAATTATCGCTTGCCATACTCGCAAAGACACAAGATAAATAAGCAAGTTGACAGTTTATTGCAAAATGATCTAATAGAACCAAGTTGTTCGAATTTGAATAGTCCTTTAATCTTAGTGCCAAAAAAGAGCTCAAATGGGTGTGTAGATTTCAGAGCTGTAAACAAGAAATTAATTGCAGACAGATTTCCTTTGCCTCGAGTTGACAACATCTTAGACAACCTTGGTCGAGCTAGATGTTTTTCCACAATTGATCTCTTTTCTGGGTTTCACCAAATACACACAGAGAATTATTTCCACTGTCGCAACCGAATTGGTGCCCTACCGACTTAGTCGATTGTTGATAACTTTTAAAAAGTAATCAACATAACTACGTAGTTTCCCATAGCCTTGACTGTGGCAATCCATTGTAAGCACTGCGCTCACGGTTTTCTGAACGAACCCCTTCATCCTTTCAACTTCCATTCAGTTAAATTAACGATCTTGTTAATTGTTTTAACCTTAACTCAATTGTGTGAACGGAGAAGTAAGTCATTTTAACCTACATTCGATTGTATGAATGGACATGTTATCCGTTTTGACTCCCACTCGGTTGTATGAACCGACCTGCCAATTATTTTGACTAAAATTTGGTTATTTTGACTAACCCATTGATCGTTTCGACCTACACATGATTATTGACTGTAGATCATTTTGTAGGTTAAGCAATCTACACACAGTATTTCATAGTAATCATTTTTCTAAAAATAAAATCACACTAAAATAAAACACTGATGCAATAATAAATGCGTTTATGAAGTCAACCATATACACAAGAAAATTAATTATTACCCAGGGCGCAGACGTGACTATCCTCATTTTTGAATTTTGAGATAGTGCCTCAGACATATAAAAAAATTAATAGTCCCAAACAGCGAATGTATTGCCATTAAAACATAAGGAAATATTTTAAGTGTGAAAATAGCTAATGGTTTCCACATTAAGAACTAAAAAGGTTTCAAATTTTTTTATTCGATAAGCAAAAAAATTAGTATCAAAGAATGAAGTCTCCAGTAATTGATAACAAATTAAAAACGGGGCGCCAGAAGTTACTATATGTTGTACTAAACCAAACATCGGTTCGTCATTGTCATATAAAGCAACCATAAGCCATAAAATCCATTCATTACTTTTGAAGAAATAACTGTTTTTCAACTCACAACGCGCAAATTTTTTATAAAAATTTTTCATGTTTCAGTTATTTCATAAAAGAGTGAACCATCAAGTGTACATTATACGTATAATGCATAGTATGTAAAATAAAAATCGCGCGGTTTTTTATAAAAATTTTTCGTGTTTTGGTTATTTCGTAAAAGGGTGAACCGTCAAGTGTGCCTAATAAGTAATATGTGTTATCTTCAAAAGTAATGCACAGAATTTTATGGTTAATAACACTTTTTATGGTTGATAAAACAAACACTTTCAAATCGCGGTGCCCAGAAAATTGTAATCGTGCTGAGTTCCTGAATGCATTTATGCAAAGCATCAGTGACCCTTTTTCTTTGAATTCGTGCTTAGCAGATTCACCGAAACTAAAACGTGCTTAAAAATAATAACCTAGTTGCGCAGTTTTGGTGAATCAACTAAGCACCAATTAATAGAAAGTCAATAAATCTTTGCATAAATGCATTAAGGAACTCAGCCTTTTTTATGCATATGTAGATAGAAAGCAATTTTATTTAACTTACCTAATGATTGTTCCTCTTACAAGTTATTCAAAAAAACGACACTACAAAAACTCCATCCGGACACGTTAACAACTTTGAGAAATGAAATGCAAGCGTCTTGCGATTAAGGTCGGCTTACACAACTTCGTGTTTTTGAACGTATGTCTGTTTCACTCGCTAAGTCGGATGGTTTGACAAACTTGCAGTTGCAAGGTTGGCTGTTGAGATTGACGCAACTAAAGGGTGCGATTGATTTAATAAAATTCAAAACTCGATTGAAGCGTAAAAATAATGCTATTGACATAACTTACAATGTGGTTGTTACAATGACTAGTATTGTTCGCTTGTCTACAATAGCTTCAGTTAGTTATTTCAGACACATTACGTTCCTTGTAGTGGCAAGGAGAGTTGAAATAAATACATTTACGCGGTTCAAGCAACTAACATGACATATTTTCATTTCAACTGAAGAAACATTTGGAAATGAGCGGGTTGCGAAGGAACGATCATTCGCGCCAACTAACAATCAATTGTGCTTATTTCATTCGAGTTACATTAACCAAATATCAGTTGTAGCAATTTTCTTCCGATTACCGCAAATAATATTCATTTCCCGCAACCTTATGCCTATAAATTCATTTTCTGAGTGTACCACTACATATAGATTCACGTGACATTACGGCGTTTAGTAGAAAGTGTTGCCATTTGGACTAAACGTAGCACCAAACTCTTTTTCGCGGATGATGTCGATTGCTTTCGCAGGTATTGGACCTGACCAGGCATTCTTATACATAGACCATGTTATTGTCATTGGATGCAGTGAACAACATCATAAAAATCTTTCTAATATTTTTGAAACTTGCAGGAAATTTAACCTTAAGCTCAACCCGAGCAAATGCAATTTCTTTCGTTCAGAAGTGACTTTTTTAGGTCATAAATGCACTGCTAATGGTCTTCTGCCTGATACCTCTAAAATACAATCTATTGAAAAATATCCATGTCCAACTGACAAAGACGCGGTAAAAAGATTCGTAGCACTTGCGAATTATTATCGCAGGTTCATTCCGACCATTGCATCTTTAGCTGCACCTTTAAACCGTTTAAGTAGGAAAAAGTTCAGTTTCTTTGGAATAAAGATTGTCAAGAGGCATTTGATAACCTTAAGCTTGCATTACTTTCACCACAACTTTTGCAATATACAGATTTTAGCAAAAAATTTATAATCACTGTTGACGCTTCCAAAACTGGAATCGGCGCGGTATTAAGTCACAGCAACAATGGCAATGACTTACCAATATGCTTCGCTTCGAAAACATTTAACACCGCAGAACAGAAAAAAACCTGTGATTGAGTTAGAGCTTCTAGCCATTCATTTTGCAATTAAGCATTTTAGACCATATGTCTATGGAACGGATTTTGTTGTGAGGTCTGACCACAGGCCATTAGCTTACTTATTCAATATGAAAGATCCATCTTCAAAATTATCAAGAATAAGACTTGAACTTTCAGAATATAAATTTGGTATAGAATACATTAAAGGTAAAAACAATGTGGCCGCAGACGCGCTTTCACGTATTTCTATCAAAGATCTAAAAACTCAAAGTTCAATTTTTGCAGCGACAACTCGAGCAATGTCAAAGCAATCATTTGATAATAAAGAACATGAAACGCTAGGTCATGAAAAAACCAATTCAAAACTTGATCCACCCATTTATGAAAAGTTTTCTTACGGCTTCAATAAAAAATTTGCGAAAGTAAGGTCTGAAATAATTATAAATAATGAAAAAAAAATATCTAACTTGTAACTCAATGTGTATAACAAATTCAGAAAAATAATACATTTGGATTTTGTGAATGTTAACGAAACATTACATTTAGATGAGATGCTTTTGAGGCTACAAAATGCAGCCAACAATCACAATATCCATACAGTAGAATGGCCAAAATGTGACACATTTTTTCAACATTATACTATTCAGAATCTTAAAAACCATGGTTTAAATACACTTACTACTTTAAAAATTATACTAACAGACCCAATAGAAACAGTGTCAGATAAAGATAAACAGAACAAACTTATAGAAATTTAACATAACGATCCTATTTCGGGAGGTCATTGTGGCATCAAAAAATTATACGCAAAACTAAGAACCAAATACTACTGGAAACGTATGACAAGAGATATTGCTAAATTTGTTAGGAGTTGCGCAAAATGCATGGTGAACAAAGTTAGGCCAAGAAATAAAGAACATTTAGTTCTAACGCCTACACCAGTACAACCATTCAATATTGTTGTAATAGATACAATCGGCCCATTGCTGATAACTAAATCATGTAATAAGTACGCATTAACTTTGGTGTGCGACTTCACTAAATATTTAGTTACAATTTCGATTCCTGATAAAAGTGTAAACACAATTGCAAGAGCTATTCTAGAAAACTTTGTGTTAGTTTATGGTACAATGACCTGCGTTAAATCCGATTTAGGTACAGAATTCAAAATTGAAATTTTTTCAGAATTATCGAAATTACTAAACATTAAATATAACTTTTCAACAGCATACCATCATGAAACAGTTGGAACGATTGAGCGTAACCATTGAGTATTTAACGAATATTTACGGGCATATCTTGATGAAACTCTTCCCGATTAGGATACTTATCTTACATTTTTTACGTTTTTTCATAATACAACAACAAATACTGCATGTGATAACAAATTAACACCATATGAACTAGTGTTTGGTAAAAAAGCAAAAAACAAGGTAGCTAACTTGTTTAGTTCTTTCTTTTTTATTATAAAAGGGAGGTGTAGTGCCTCACCCTGTATCAATATTCATTTATTATTAATTACTCTCTTGTATAATATTTTACATAAATTATATACTATATATTACGTTACTACGGTATAATGGCATGATGCCTAATTATGTACTTTAAGTTGCTTAACTTGCACGCTGTGTATGTATACCTTCAACATTGAATAAAGAGTCAGTCTGCTCGTAACCACACAAGGAATTGGTTGTCATTTATTTAATTTAGTTATTATTGGGAACAAGTTACTACAGCAATATGTACCCTTTTAATTAAAAACGATACCTTTCCGCTTATTATATTTAACTTTTCCCTTGCAGTTATTATTTCTTTGTCGATATACTTATTCCTGGTTTGTTCCAAGACTTTGTTGGGTTTTTTGACTGATTTTTTTATTTTTTGCCTAAAGTTTTCGAAAGGATATGCAGTACAATTTGAAGCAGTTCCTAGACTTTCACCACATTCACACAAATGGAGAAGGTTGTGTACATTAAATGTCACACTTTTTTCTCCATAAATGTTCGGGAAAAATTTAACAAAGTCATCTGACATATTTTGAATTGTTGCAAAATTTTCTTTGAAATTATAAGGGCTATTTAAGAGCCTATATGAGCAATGTAAAAGTAAAAAATGATAATACATTTCATCACTCACAAAATTTTTTAAGACAATGACGCCAGTGTAAAGTAAAAACTGCCTATATTCAATCGCTTTCCACCTATAAAGTTCTTCCAAAGGTCGAGGTGGTTCTTCCAAAGGTCTTTCAAACTCTTGTGGAATGAGATGATTTTTCATTGGCGTCAAGTTTACAACCTATCAGTTTTAGTATTTTTCTAGTCACTCGTAAATCAACTAAGAGCTTAGGGTATTACTTGGCATAAAGCTCACATATATACGTATAATTCTTAAAATTTAATTTTTTTAAGAATTGCTTCAAACAAAATAGAAATTCAAAAATGCCACATTAAATTTTTCATGTATAAACTGGTGCGAGCCCGACCTCAGAAAATAAGATGAGTCATCTTTTTTCAAAAAAACTTCTCACGCCTTCTATGGTTTAATATCAACGAAATGTTGGTCCCAAAGAATGGAATCGTGAAAAGAAGTGAACAAAGAGCGCAACAACAAGTCTTTGCAGAATTAATATAGTCAATTTTTTGAACCTTTGCTTTGTGCTAAGAAGTAGAAGAACATTGCTTTTTAAATTGGAAAGCACACAACTGCAATTCCGCTTTGGTTTTAGCAGAAGGTGTGCTTATGAGATTTTCTAAGTTAATGGACTGCATGAGCCACAGAAGATTACTGATGAGTTGGTGTAGCGACCAACAAAACAGCTGTCTAATCTGCTGCTGGTTGTTCTGTAAAGAACATTGTTGTTGTGGCAACCTGTTGCTTCATGGAATTACTTGGCATAAAGCTCACATATATAATTCTTAAAAATTAATTTTTTTAAGTATTGCTACAAACAAAATAGAAATTAAAAAATGCCACATTAAATTTTTCATGTATAAACTGGTGCGAGCCCGACCTCAGAAAATAAGATGAGTCATCTTTTTTTCAAAAAAACTTCTCACGCCTTCTATGGTTTAATATCAACGAAATGTTGGTCCCAAAGAATGGAATCGTGAAAAGAAGTAAACAAAGAGCGCAACAACAAGTCTTTGCAGAATTAATGTAGTCAATTTTTTGAACCTTTGCTTTGTGCTAAGAAGTAGAAGAACATTGCTTTTTAAATTGGAAAGCACACAACTGCAATTCCTCTTTGGTTTTAGCAGAAGGTGTGCTTATAAGATTTTCTAAGTTAATGGACTGCATGAGCAACAGAAGATTACTGATGAGTTGGTGTAGCGACCAACGAAACAGCTGTCTTATCTGCTGGTGGTTGTTCTGTAAAGAACATTGTTGTTGTGGCAACCTGTTGCTTCATGGAATTACTTGGCATAAAGCTCACATATATAATTCTTAAAAATTAAATTTTTTAAGAATTGCTACAAACAAAATAGAAATTAAAAAATGCCACATTAAATTTTTCATTAATTCAATTCAATTCAAAAACTTCCTGTGTCAGATGGGGATTCGAACCTGGGTACTCTGGGGCATGATTCACACACTCTACCCACTACGCCACGGCCGCCGCGACATCTATCAGCCTTTTTTAAATAACAACATTTATTTTTTATTTCTTTTTCAATACCTCTTTTTATATTTCAAATTTTTTATTATAACTGTTTTTTATTAAATTCTTTTATTATTTATTTATCTCTTTTATTATTTACTTTAACACTTTTCAGTTAGCCCTTTGGTTATTATTGTTTTTTATTAAATTCTTTTATTAATTATTCTTTTATTTAATTATTTACTTTTTTAACACTTTTCAGCTTTTTACTTTCAGTACTTTCAACTTGCTGTGCGAACTTTCAAACATTAACTGAAGCCTCAAACTGAATATTTTATTCTGTTTTTTATTTTTATTATGTACCTTTTTATTACATTTTCGTTTTGTTCAACAGCGTACGAGAACACGTGTTTCTGCTTTGGTTTTTTGTTTTGCTACTTTAAAAAATTTTCAACAAGAGATATATGCAATAGAGAAAAGTTGTGGCGTGTTGTACTGTTTTCGTTTTTGCTTTGTTATTTTTGTTTTGTTTTTTATTCTTGACGAATCTAATGCAGACGAGTTGAAGAATATTCTACAAGTCAATTATTGACGAATACATGACAGACGCGCTTAAGAATATTCTGCAAGCCTGGCTTGTGCAGCAAGTTTCTTTAACAAATCACTAAAGATCATTTCATCCATGATGCCTGAGACTGCTGGGCGGTTTTGGCATCTTTTTATTTGTGTTTTGCTTACATTCACTTTTGTAGCTTTGGAAAAGTCATAGGAGAGCAGGGGTGCGCAAAATTATGCATTCACATTTTTGCAAAGTATTGCAATTGTGATTTGTTTTAATAGTTTGCACTGAACGAAAAGCACGAGTTTGTTCATTCGTAAGATCACAGCATAACGCGAGAATGAGAACTTGTCGTGTTCTATAAGGTTTCGAAAAATCTAAAAAAGGATTGTAGCAAAAGAAATGCATGACTTGGTTTCTTTATTACTTCAATGTGTTCTTGGCTCGACTCAGCATAAGCATTCACTATGTTCGCAACCTTAGCCAACGCAGAATAGAGCGGCCGCAACTTAACAACTGATCGTATGTAATGAACAAAGAACCGCGCTAATGATATGTTGTCGTATTCAACAAGACAGCGCAGAAGCGAGCGGCCGCAACCTTGAAGCATGAAGTTCACAGCGACTAATCGTCTTATTTTATTCAGTGTAATAATTATTCAGTTTATTGCAAAATGATCTAATAGAACCAAGTTGTTCGAATTTGAATAGTCCTTTAATCTTAGTGCCAAAAAAGAGCTCAAATGGGTGTGTAGATTTCAGAGCTGTAAACAAGAAATTAATTGCAGACAGATTTCCTTTGCCTCGAGTTGACAACATCTTAGACAACCTTGGTCGAGCTAGATGATTTTCCACAATTGATCTCTTTTCTGGGTTTCACCAAATACACACAGAGAATTATTTCCACTGTCGCAACCAAATTGGTGCCCTACCGACTTAGTCGATTGTTGATAACTTTTAAAAAGTAATCAACATAACTACGTAGTTTCCCATAGCCTTGACTGTGGCAATCCGTTGTAAGCACTGCGCTCACGGTTTTCTGAACGAACCCCTTCATCCTTTCAACTTCCATTCAGTTAAATTAACGATCTTGTTAATTGTTTTAACCTTAACTCAATTGTGTGAACGGAGAAGTAAGTCATTTTAACCTACATTCGATTGTATGAATGGACATGTTATCCGTTTTGACTCCCACTCGGTTGTATGAACCGACCTGCCAATTATTTTGACTAAAATTTGGTTATTTTGACTAACCCATTGATCGTTTCGACCTACACATGATTATTGACTGTAGATCATTTTGTAGGTTAAGCAATCTACACACAGTATTTCACAGTAATCATTTTTCTAAAAATAAAATCACACTAAAATAAAACACTGATGCAATAATAAATGCGTTTATGAAGTCAACCATATACACAAGAAAATTAATTATTACCCAGGGCGCAGACGTGACTATCCTCATTTTTGAATTTTGAGATAGTGCCTCAGACATATAAAAAAATTAATAGTCCCAAACAGCGAATGTATTGCCATTAAAACATAAGGAAATATTTTAAGTGTGAAAATAGCTAATGGTTTCCACATTAAGAACTAAAAAGGTTTAAAATTTTTTTATTCGATAAGCAAAAAAATTAGTATCAAAGAATGAAGTCTCCAGTAATTGATAACAAATTAAAAACGGGGCGCCAGAAGTTACTATATGTTGTACTAAACCAAACATCGGTTCGTCATTGTCATATAAAGCAACCATAAACCATAAAATCCATTCATTACTTTTGAAGAAATAACTGTTTTTCAACTCACAACGCGCAAATTTTTTATAAAAATTTTTCATGTTTCAGTTATTTCATAAAAGAGTGAACCATCAAGTGTACATTATACGTATAATGCATAGTATGTAAAATAAAAATCGCGCGGTTTTTTATAAAAATTTTTCGTGTTTTGGTTATTTCGTAAAAGGGTGAACCGTCAAGTGTGCCTAATAAGTAATATGTGTTATCTTCAAAAGTAATGCACAGAATTTTATGGTTAATAACACTTTTTATGGTTGATAAAACAAACACTTTCAAATCGCGGTGCCCAGAAAATTGTAATCGTGCTGAGTTCCTGAATGCATTTATGCAAAGCATCAGTGACCCTTTTTCTTTGAATTCGTGCTTAGCAGATTCACCGAAACTAAAACGTGCTTAAAAATAATAACCTAGTTGCGCAGTTTTGGTGAATCAACTAAGCACCAATTAATAGAAAGTCAATAAATCTTTGCATAAATGCATTAAGGATCTCAGCCTTTTTTATGCATATGTAGATAGAAAGCAATTTTATTTAACTTACCTAATGATTGTTCCTCTTACAAGTTATTCAAAAAAACGACACTACAAAAACTCCATCCGGACACGTTAACAACTTTGAGAAATGAAATGCAAGCGTCTTGCGATTAAGGTCGGCTTACACAACTTCGTGTTTTTGAACGTATGTCTGTTTCACTCACTAAGTCGGATGGTTTGACAAACTTGCAGTTGCAAGGTTGGCTGTTGAGATTGACGCAACTAAAGGGTGCGATTGATTTAATAAAATTCAAAACTCGATTGAAGCGTAAAAATAATGCTATTGACATAACTTACAATGTGGTTGTTACAATGACTAGTATTGTTCGCTTGTCTACAATAGCTTCAGTTAGTTATTTCAGACACATTACGTTCCTTGTAGTGGCAAGGAGAGTTGAAATAAATACATTTACGCGGTTCAAGCAACTAACATGACATATTTTCATTTCAACTGAAGAAACATTTGGAAATGAGCGGGTTGCGAAGGAACGATCATTCGCGCCAACTAACAATCAATTGTGCTTATTTCATTCGAGTTACATTAACCAAATATCAGTTGTAGCAATTTTCTTCCGATTACCGCAAATAATATTCATTTCCCGCAAAACCTTATGCCTATAAATTCATTTTCTGAGTGTACCACTACATATAGATTCACGTGACATTACGGCGTTTAGTAGAAAGTGTTGCCATTTGGACTAAACGTAGCACCAAACTCTTTTTCGCGGATGATGTCGATTGCTTTCGCAGGTATTGGACCTGACCAGGCATTCTTATACATAGACCATGTTATTGTCATTGGATGCAGTGAACAACATCATAAAAATCTTTCTAATATTTTTGAAACTTGCAGGAAATTTAACCTTAAGCTCAACCCGAGCAAATGCAATTTCTTTCGTTCAGAAGTGACTTTTTTAGGTCATAAATGCACTGCTAATGGTCTTCTGCCTGATACCTCTAAAATACAATCTATTGAAAAATATCCATGTCCAACTGACAAAGACGCGGTGAAAAGATTCGTAGCACTTGCGAATTATTATCGCAGGTTCATTCCGACCATTGCATCTTTAGCTGCACCTTTAAACCGTTTAAGTAGGAAAAAGTTCAGTTTCTTTGGAATAAAGATTGTCAAGAGGCATTTGATAACCTTAAGCTTGCATTACTTTCACCACAACTTTTGCAATATACAGATTTTAGCAAAAAATTTATAATCACTGTTGACGCTTCCAAAACTGGAATCGGCGCGGTATTAAGTCACAGCAACAATGGCAATGACTTACCAATATGCTTCGCTTCGAAAACATTTAACACCGCAGAACAGAAAAAAACCTGTGATTGAGTTAGAGCTTCTAGCCATTCATTTTGCAATTAAGCATTTTAGACCATATGTCTATGGAACGGATTTTGTTGTGAGGTCTGACCACAGGCCATTAGCTTACTTATTCAATATGAAAGATCCATCTTCAAAATTATCAAGAATAAGACTTGAACTTTCAGAATATAAATTTGGTATAGAATACATTAAAGGTAAAAACAATGTGGCCGCAGACGCGCTTTCACGTATTTCCATCAAAGATCTAAAAACTCAAAGTTCAATTTTTGCAGCGACAACTCGAGCAATGTCAAAGCAATCATTTGATAATAAAGAACATGAAACGCTAGGTCATGAAAAAACCAATTCAAAACTTGATCCACCCATTTATGAAAAGTTTTCTTACGGCTTCAATAAAAAATTTGCGAAAGTAAGGTCTGAAATAATTATAAATAATGAAAAAAAAATATCTAACTTGTAACTCAATGTATATAACAAATTCAGAAAAATAATACATTTGGATTTTGTGAATGTTAACGAAACATTACATTTAGATGAGATGCTTTTGAGGCTACAAAATGCAGCCAACAATCACAATATCCATACAGTAGAATGGCCAAAAGATGACACATTTTTTCAACATTATACTATTCAGAATCTTAAAAACCATGGTTTAAATACACTTACTACTTTAAAAATTATACTAACAGACCCAATAGAAACAGTGTCAGATAAAGATAAACAGAACAAACTTATAGAAATTTAACATAACGATCCTATTTCGGGAGGTCATTGTGGCATCAAAAAATTATACGCAAAACTAAGAACCAAATACTACTGGAAACGTATGACAAGAGATATTGCTAAATTTGTTAGGAGTTGCGCAAAATGCATGGTGAACAAAGTTAGGCCAAGAAATAAAGAACATTTAGTTCTAACGCCTACACCAGTACAACCATTCAATATTGTTGTAATAGATACAATCGGCCCATTGCTGATAACTAAATCATGTAATAAGTACGCATTAACTTTGATGTGCGACTTCACTAAATATTTAGTTACAATTTCGATTCCTGATAAAAGTGTAAACACAATTGCAAGAGCTATTCTAGAAAACTTTGTGTTAGTTTATGGTACAATGACCTGCGTTAAATCCGATTTAGGTACAGAATTCAAAATTGAAATTTTTTCAGAATTATCGAAATTACTAAACATTAAATATAACTTTTCAACAGTATACCATCATGAAACAGTTGGAACGATTGAGCGTAACCATTGAGTATTTAACGAATATTTTCGGGCATATCTTGATGAAACTCTTCCCGATTAGGATACTTATCTTACATTTTTTACGTTTTTTCATAATACAACAACAAATACTGCATGTGATAACAAATTAACACCATATGAACTAGTCTTTGGTAAAAAAGCAATTCTTCCTCAGGAAACAACTAAACAGTATATTGATCCTATTTATAACCCAGATAACTATGCTGAAGAGGTAAAATACCGTCTCCAAAAATCCCATAATTTAGCTAGAAACTTACTTATAAAACATAAATTAAGAAATAAAAACTTGTTCGACAGAAATTCAAAACCTTTGCATTTAAGTAAAAACGATAAGGTATTGGTCCAAAAAGAACCATATGACAAGCATAGAAGCATTCACGAAGGCCCATTTGTTGTTGAGAGCATCGACGGAGTTAATGTAACTATGTTTAACAAAAAAAGTAAAAAACGAAAAATAGTTCATAAAAATAGAATAAGAAAAATATAATCCATATCTTAAAATTGACACAATTTGTACAGAAAAAATAAAGAAAAAACTAAACAAGGTAGCTAACTTGTTTAGTTCTTTCTTTTTTATTATAAAAGGGAGGTGTAGTGCCTCACCCTGTATCAATATTCATTTATTATTAATTACTCTCTTGTATAATATTTTACATAAATTATATACTATATATTACGTTACTACGGTATAATGGCATGATGCCTAATTATGTACTTTAAGTTGCTTAACTTGCACGCTGTGTATGTATACCTTCAACATTGAATAAAGAGTCAGTCTGCTCGTAACCACACAAGGAATTGGTTGTCATTTATTTAATTTAGTTATAATTGGGAACAAGTTACTACAGCAATATGTACCCTTTTAATTAAAAACGATACCTTTCCGCTTATTATATTTAACTTTTCCCTTTCAGTTATTATTTCTTTGTCGATATACTTATTCCTGGTTTGTTCCAAGACTTTGTTGGGTTTTTTGACTGATTTTTTTATTTTTTGCCTAAAGTTTTCGAAAGGATATGTAGTACAATTTGAAGCAGTTCCTAGACTTTCACCACATTCACACAAATGGAGAAGGTTGTGTACATTAAATGTCACACTTTTTTCTCCATAAATGTTCGGGAAAAATTTAACAAAGTCATCTGACATATTTTGAATTGTTGTAAAATTTTCTTTGAAATTATAAGGGCTATTTAAGAGCCTATATGAGCAATGTAAAAGTAAAAAATGATAATACATTTCATCACTCACAAAATTTTTTAAGACAATGACGCCAGTGTAAAGTAAAAACTGCCTATATTCAATCGCTTTCCACCTATAAAGTTCTTCCAAAGGTCGAGGTGGTTCTTCCAAAGGTCTTTCAAACTCTTGTGGAATGAGATGATTTTTCATTGGCGTCAAGTTTACAACCTATCAGATTTAGTATTTTTCTAGTCACTCGTAAATCAACTAAGAGCTTAGGGTATTACTTGGCATAAAGCTCACATATATACGTATAATTCTTAAAATTTAATTTTTTTAAGAATTGCTTCAAACAAAATAGAAATTCAAAAATGCCACATTAAATTTTTCATGTATAAACTGGTGCGAGCCCGACCTCAGAAAATAAGATGAGTCATCTTTTTTCAAAAAAACTTCTCACGCCTTCTATGGTTTAATATCAACGAAATGTTGGTCCCAAAGAATGGAATCGTGAAAAGAAGTGAACAAAGAGCGCAACAACAAGTCTTTGCAGAATTAATATAGTCAATTTTTTGAACCTTTGCTTTGTGCTAAGAAGTAGAAGAACATTGCTTTTTAAATTGGAAAGCACACAACTGCAATTCCGCTTTGGTTTTAGCAGAAGGTGTGCTTATGAGATTTTCTAAGTTAATGGACTGCATGAGCCACAGAAGATTACTGATGAGTTGGTGTAGCGACCAACAAAACAGCTGTCTAATCTGCTGCTGGTTGTTCTGTAAAGAACATTGTTGTTGTGGCAACCTGTTGCTTCATGGAATTACTTGGCATAAAGCTCACATATATAATTCTTAAAAATTAATTTTTTTAAGTATTGCTACAAACAAAATAGAAATTAAAAAATGCCACATTAAATTTTTCATGTATAAACTGGTGCGAGCCCGACCTCAGAAAATAAGATGAGTCATCTTTTTTTCAAAAAAACTTCTCACGCCTTCTATGGTTTAATATCAACGAAATGTTGGTCCCAAAGAATGGAATCGTGAAAAGAAGTAAACAAAGAGCGCAACAACAAGTCTTTGCAGAATTAATGTAGTCAATTTTTTGAACCTTTGCTTTGTGCTAAGAAGTAGAAGAACATTGCTTTTTAAATTGGAAAGCACACAACTGCAATTCCTCTTTGGTTTTAGCAGAAGGTGTGCTTATAAGATTTTCTAAGTTAATGGACTGCATGAGCAACAGAAGATTACTGATGAGTTGGTGTAGCGACCAACGAAACAGCTGTCTTATCTGCTGGTGGTTGTTCTGTAAAGAACATTGTTGTTGTGGCAACCTGTTGCTTCATGGAATTACTTGGCATAAAGCTCACATATATAATTCTTAAAAATTAAATTTTTTAAGAATTGCTACAAACAAAATAGAAATTAAAAAATGCCACATTAAATTTTTCATTAATTCAATTCAATTCAAAAACTTCCTGTGTCAGATGGGGATTCGAACCTGGGTTCTCTGGGGCATGATTCACACACTCTACCCACTACGCCACGGCCGCCGCGACATCTATCAGCCTTTTTTAAATAACAACATTTATTTTTTATTTCTCTTTCAATACCTCTTTTTATATTTCAAATTTTTTATTATAACTGTTTTTTATTAAATTCTTTTATTATTTATTTATCTCTTTTATTATTTACTTTAACACTTTTCAGTTAGCCCTTTGGTTATTATTGTTTTTTATTAAATTCTTTTATTAATTATTCTTTTATATAATTATTTACTTTTTTAACACTTTTCAGCTTTTTACTTTCAGTACTTTCAACTTGCTGTGCGAACTTTCAAACATTAACTGAAGCCTCAAACTGAATATTTTATTCTGTTTTTTATTTTTATTATGTACCTTTTTATTACATTTTCGTTTTGTTCAACAGCGTACGAGAACACGTGTTTCTGCTTTGGTTTTTTGTTTTGCTACTTTAAAAAATTTTCAACAAGAGATATATGCAATAGAGAAAAGTTGTGGCGTGTTGTACTGTTTTCGTTTTTGCTTTGTTATTTTTGTTTTGTTTTTTATTCTTGACGAATCTAATGCAGACGAGTTGAAGAATATTCTACAAGTCAATTATTGACGAATACATGACAGACGCGCTTAAGAATATTCTGCAAGCCTGGCTTGTGCAGCAAGTTTCTTTAACAAATCACTAAAGATCATTTCATCCATGATGCCTGAGACTGCTGGGCGGTTTTGGCATCTTTTTATTTGTGTTTTGCTTACATTCACTTTTGTAGCTTTGGAAAAGTCATAGGAGAGCAGGGGTGCGCAAAATTATGCATTCACATTTTTGCAAAGTATTGCAATTGTGATTTGTTTTAATAGTTTGCACTGAACGAAAAGCACGAGTTTGTTCATTCGTAAGATCACAGCATAACGCGAGAATGAGAACTTGTCGTGTTCTATAAGGTTTCGAAAAATCTAAAAAAGGATTGTAGCAAAAGAAATGCATGACTTGGTTTCTTTATTACTTCAATGTGTTCTTGGCTCGACTCAGCATAAGCATTCACTATGTTCGCAACCTTAGCCAACGCAGAATAGAGCGGCCGCAACTTAACAACTGATCGTATGTAATGAACAAAGAACCGCGCTAATGATATGTTGTCGTATTCAACAAGACAGCGCAGAAGCGAGCGGCCGCAACCTTGAAGCATGAAGTTCACAGCGACTAATCGTCTTATTTTATTCAGTGTAATAATTATTCAGTTTATTGCAAAATGATCTAATAGAACCAAGTTGTTCGAATTTGAATAGTCCTTTAATCTTAGTGCCAAAAAAGAGCTCAAATGGGTGTGTAGATTTCAGAGCTGTAAACAAGAAATTAATTGCAGACAGATTTCCTTTGCCTCGAGTTGACAACATCTTAGACAACCTTGGTCGAGCTAGATGTTTTTCCACAATTGATCTCTTTTCTGGGTTTCACCAAATACACACAGAGAATTATTTCCACTGTCGCAACCGAATTGGTGCCCTACCGACTTAGTCGATTGTTGATAACTTTTAAAAAGTAATCAACATAACTACGTAGTTTCCCATAGCCTTGACTGTGGCAATCCATTGTAAGCACTGCGCTCACGGTTTTCTGAACGAACCCCTTCATCCTTTCAACTTCCATTCAGTTAAATTAACGATCTTGTTAATTGTTTTAACCTTAACTCAATTGTGTGAACGGAGAAGTAAGTCATTTTAACCTACATTCGATTGTATGAATGGACATGTTATCCGTTTTGACTCCCACTCGGTTGTATGAACCGACCTGCCAATTATTTTGACTAAAATTTGGTTATTTTGACTAACCCATTGATCGTTTCGACCTACACATGATTATTGACTGTAGATCATTTTGTAGGTTAAGCAATCTACACACAGTATTTCATAGTAATCATTTTTCTAAAAATAAAATCACACTAAAATAAAACACTGATGCAATAATAAATGCGTTTATGAAGTCAACCATATACACAAGAAAATTAATTATTACCCAGGGCGCAGACGTGACTATCCTCATTTTTGAATTTTGAGATAGTGCCTCAGACATATAAAAAAATTAATAGTCCCAAACAGCGAATGTATTGCCATTAAAACATAAGGAAATATTTTAAGTGTGAAAATAGCTAATGGTTTCCACATTAAGAACTAAAAAGGTTTAAAATTTTTTTATTCGATAAGCAAAAAAATTAGTATCAAAGAATGAAGTCTCCAGTAATTGATAACAAATTAAAAACTGGGCGCCAGAAGTTACTATATGTTGTACTAAACCAAACATCGGTTCGTCATTGTCATATAAAGCAACCATAAACCATAAAATCCATTCATTACTTTTGAAGAAATAACTGTTTTTCAACTCACAACGCGCAAATTTTTTATAAAAATTTTTCATGTTTCAGTTATTTCATAAAAGAGTGAACCATCAAGTGTACATTATACGTATAATGCATAGTATGTAAAATAAAAATCGCGCGGTTTTTTATAAAAATTTTTCGTGTTTTGGTTATTTCGTAAAAGGGTGAACCGTCAAGTGTGCCTAATAAGTAATATGTGTTATCTTCAAAAGTAATGCACAGAATTTTATGGTTAATAACACTTTTTATGGTTGATAAAACAAACACTTTCAAATCGCGGTGCCCAGAAAATTGTAATCGTGCTGAGTTCCTGAATGCATTTATGCAAAGCATCAGTGACCCTTTTTCTTTGAATTCGTGCTTAGCAGATTCACCGAAACTAAAACGTGCTTAAAAATAATAACCTAGTTGCGCAGTTTTGGTGAATCAACTAAGCACCAATTAATAGAAAGTCAATAAATCTTTGCATAAATGCATTAAGGAACTCAGCCTTTTTTATGCATATGTAGATAGAAAGCAATTTTATTTAACTTGCCTAATGATTGTTCCTCTTACAAGTTATTCAAAAAAACGACACTACAAAAACTCCATCCGGACACGTTAACAACTTTGAGAAATGAAATGCAAGCGTCTTGCGATTAAGGTCGGCTTACACAACTTCGTGTTTTTGAACGTATGTCTGTTTCACTCGCTAAGTCGGATGGTTTGACAAACTTGCAGTTGCAAGGTTGGCTGTTGAGATTGACGCAACTAAAGGGTGCGATTGATTTAATAAAATTCAAAACTCGATTGAAGCGTAAAAATAATGCTATTGACATAACTTACAATGTGGTTGTTACAATGACTAGTATTGTTCGCTTGTCTGCAATAGCTTCAGTTAGTTATTTCAGACACATTACGTTCCTTGTAGTGGCAAGGAGAGTTGAAATAAATACATTTACGCGGTTCAAGCAACTAACATGACATATTTTCATTTCAACTGAAGAAGCATTTGGAAATGAGCGGGTTGCGAAGGAACGATCATTCGCGCCAACTAACAATCAATTGTGCTTATTTCATTCGAGTTACATTAACCAAATATCAGTTGTAGCAATTTTCTTCCGATTACCGCAAATAATATTCATTTCCCGCAACCTTATGCCTATAAATTCATTTTCTGAGTGTACCACTACATATAGATTCACGTGACATTACGGCGTTTAGTAGAAAGTGTTGCCATTTGGACTAAACGTAGCACCAAACTCTTTTTCGCGGATGATGTCGATTGCTTTCGCAGGTATTGGACCTGACCAGGCATTCTTATACATAGACCATGTTATTGTCATTGGATGCAGTGAACAACATCATAAAAATCTTTCTAATATTTTTGAAACTTGCAGGAAATTTAACCTTAAGCTCAACCCGAGCAAATGCAATTTCTTTCGTTCAGAAGTGACTTTTTTAGGTCATAAATGCACTGCTAATGGTCTTCTGCCTGATACCTCTAAAATACAATCTATTGAAAAATATCCATGTCCAACTGACAAAGACGCGGTGAAAAGATTCGTAGCACTTGCGAATTATTATCGCAGGTTCATTCCGACCATTGCATCTTTAGCTGCACCTTTAAACCGTTTAAGTAGGAAAAAGTTCAGTTTTTTTGGAATAAAGATTGTCAAGAGGCATTTGATAACCTTAAGCTTGCATTACTTTCACCACAACTTTTGCAATATACAGATTTTAGCAAAAAATTTATAATCACTGTTGACGCTTCCAAAACTGGAATCGGCGCGGTATTAAGTCACAGCAACAATGGCAATGACTTACCAATATGCTTCGCTTCGAAAACATTTAACACCGCAGAACAGAAAAAAACCTGTGATTGAGTTAGAGCTTCTAGCCATTCATTTTGCAATTAAGCATTTTAGACCATATGTCTATGGAACGGATTTTGTTGTGAGGTCTGACCACAGGCCATTAGCTTACTTATTCAATATGAAAGATCCATCTTCAAAATTATCAAGAATAAGACTTGAACTTTCAGAATATAAATTTGGTATAGAATACATTAAAGGTAAAAACAATGTGGCCGCAGACGCGCTTTCACGTATTTCCATCAAAGATCTAAAAACTCAAAGTTCAAATTTTTCCAGCGACAACTCGAGCAATGTCAAAGCAATCATTTGATAATAAAGAACATGAAACGCTAGGTCATGAAAAAACCAATTCAAAACTTGATCCACCCATTTATGAAAAGTTTTCTTACGGCTTCAATAAAAAATTTGCGAAAGTAAGGTCTGAAATAATTATAAATAATGAAAAAAAAATATCTAACTTGTAACTCAATGTGTATAACAAATTCAGAAAAATAATACATTTGGATTTTGTGAATGTTAACGAAACATTACATTTAGATGAGATGCTTTTGAGGCTACAAAATGCAGCCAACAATCACAATATCCATACAGTAGAATGGCCAAAAGATGACACATTTTTTCAACATTATACTATTCAGAATCTTAAAAACCATGGTTTAAATACACTTACTACTTTAAAAATTATACTAACAGACCCAATAGAAACAGTGTCAGATAAAGATAAACAGAACAAACTTATAGAAATTTAACATAACGATCCTATTTTGGGAGGTCATTGTGGCATCAAAAAATTATACGCAAAACTAAGAACCAAATACTACTGGAAACGTATGACAAGAGATATTGCTAAATTTGTTAGGAGTTGCGCAAAATGCATGGTGAACAAAGTTAGGCCAAGAAATAAAGAACATTTAGTTCTAACGCCTACACCAGTACAACCATTCAATATTGTTGTAATAGATACAATCGGCCCATTGCTGATAACTAAATCATGTAATAAGTACGCATTAACTTTGATGTGCGACTTCACTAAATATTTAGTTACAATTTCGATTCCTGATAAAAGTGTAAACACAATTGCAAGAGCTATTTTTTAATTGCAAAGCTAGAAAACTTTGTGTTAGTTTATGGTACAATGACCTGCGTTAAATCCGATTTAGGTACAGAATTCAAAATTGAAATTTTTTCAGAATTATCGAAATTACTAAACATTAAATATAACTTTTCAACAGCATACCATCATGAAACAGTTGGAACGATTGAGCGTAACCATTGAGTATTTAACGAATATTTACGGGCATATCTTGATGAAACTCTTCCCGATTAGGATACTTATCTTACATTTTTTACGTTTTTTCATAATACAACAACAAATACTGCATGTGATAACAAATTAACACCATATGAACTAGTGTTTGGTAAAAAAGCAAAAAACAAGGTAGCTAACTTGTTTAGTTCTTTCTTTTTTATTATAAAAGGGAGGTGTAGTGCCTCACCCTGTATCAATATTCATTTATTATTAATTACTCTCTTGTATAATATTTTACATAAATTATATACTATATATTACGTTACTACGGTATAATGGCATGATGCCTAATTATGTACTTTAAGTTGCTTAACTTGCACGCTGTGTATGTATACCTTCAACATTGAATAAAGAGTCAGTCTGCTCGTAACCACACAAGGAATTGGTTGTCATTTATTTAATTTAGTTATTATTGGGAACAAGTTACTACAGCAATATGTACCCTTTTAATTAAAAACGATACCTTTCCGCTTATTATATTTAACTTTTCCCTTGCAGTTATTATTTCTTTGTCGATATACTTATTCCTGGTTTGTTCCAAGACTTCGTTGGGTTTTTTGACTGATTTTTTTATTTTTTGCCTAAAGTTTTCGAAAGGATATGCAGTACAATTTGAAGCAGTTCCTAGACTTTCACCACATTCACACAAATGGAGAAGGTTGTGTACATTAAATGTCACACTTTTTTCTCCATAAATGTTCGGGAAAAATTTAACAAAGTCATCTGACATATTTTGAATTGTTGCAAAATTTTCTTTGAAATTATAAGGGCTATTTAAGAGCCTATATGAGCAATGTAAAAGTAAAAAATGATAATACATTTCATCACTCACAAAATTTTTTAAGACAATGACGCCAGTGTAAAGTAAAAACTGCCTATATTCAATCGCTTTCCACCTATAAAGTTCTTCCAAAGGTCGAGGTGGTTCTTCCAAAGGTCTTTCAAACTCTTGTGGAATGAGATGATTTTTCATTGGCGTCAAGTTTACAACCTATCAGTTTTAGTATTTTTCTAGTCACTCGTAAATCAACTAAGAGCTTAGGGTATTACTTGGCATAAAGCTCACATATATACGTATAATTCTTAAAATTTAATTTTTTTAAGAATTGCTTCAAACAAAATAGAAATTCAAAAATGCCACATTAAATTTTTCATGTATAAACTGGTGCGAGCCCGACCTCAGAAAATAAGATGAGTCATCTTTTTTCAAAAAAACTTCTCACGCCTTCTATGGTTTAATATCAACGAAATGTTGGTCCCAAAGAATGGAATCGTGAAAAGAAGTGAACAAAGAGCGCAACAACAAGTCTTTGCAGAATTAATATAGTCAATTTTTTGAACCTTTGCTTTGTGCTAAGAAGTAGAAGAACATTGCTTTTTAAATTGGAAAGCACACAACTGCAATTCCGCTTTGGTTTTAGCAGAAGGTGTGCTTATGAGATTTTCTAAGTTAATGGACTGCATGAGCCACAGAAGATTACTGATGAGTTGGTGTAGCGACCAACAAAACAGCTGTCTAATCTGCTGCTGGTTGTTCTGTAAAGAACATTGTTGTTGTGGCAACCTGTTGCTTCATGGAATTACTTGGCATAAAGCTCACATATATAGTTCTTAAAAATTAATTTTTTTAAGTATTGCTACAAACAAAATAGAAATTAAAAAATGCCACATTAAATTTTTCATGTATAAACTGGTGCGAGCCCGACCTCAGAAAATAAGATGAGTCATCTTTTTTTCAAAAAAACTTCTCACGCCTTCTATGGTTTAATATCAACGAAATGTTGGTCCCAAAGAATGGAATCGTGAAAAGAAGTAAACAAAGAGCGCAACAACAAGTCTTTGCAGAATTAATGTAGTCAATTTTTTGAACCTTTGCTTTGTGCTAAGAAGTAGAAGAACATTGCTTTTTAAATTGGAAAGCACACAACTGCAATTCCTCTTTGGTTTTAGCAGAAGGTGTGCTTATAAGATTTTCTAAGTTAATGGACTGCATGAGCAACAGAAGATTACTGATGAGTTGGTGTAGCGACCAACGAAACAGCTGTCTTATCTGCTGGTGGTTGTTCTGTAAAGAACATTGTTGTTGTGGCAACCTGTTGCTTCATGGAATTACTTGGCATAAAGCTCACATATATAATTCTTAAAAATTAAATTTTTTAAGAATTGCTACAAACAAAATAGAAATTAAAAAATGCCACATTAAATTTTTCATTAATTCAATTCAATTCAAAAACTTCCTGTGTCAGATGGGGATTCGAACCTGGGTTCTCTGGGGCATGATTCACACACTCTACCCACTACGCCACGGCCGCCGCGACATCTATCAGCCTTTTTTAAATAACAACATTTATTTTTTATTTCTTTTTCAATACCTCTTTTTATATATCAAATTTTTTATTATAACTGTTTTTTATTAAATTCTTTTATTATTTATTTATCTCTTTTATTATTTACTTTAACACTTTTCAGTTAGCCCTTTGGTTATTATTGTTTTTTATTAAATTCTTTTATTAATTATTCTTTTATTTAATTATTTACTTTTTTAACACTTTTCAGCTTTTTACTTTCAGTACTTTCAACTTGCTGTGCGAACTTTCAAACATTAACTGAAGCCTCAAACTGAATATTTTATTCTGTTTTTTATTTTTATTATGTACCTTTTTATTACATTTTCGTTTTGTTCAACAGCGTACGAGAACACGTGTTTCTGCTTTGGTTTTTTGTTTTGCTACTTTAAAAAATTTTCAACAAGAGATATATGCAATAGAGAAAAGTTGTGGCGTGTTGTACTGTTTTCGTTTTTGCTTTGTTATTTTTGTTTTGTTTTTTATTCTTGACGAATCTAATGCAGACGAGTTGAAGAATATTCTACAAGTCAATTATTGACGAATACATGACAGACGCGCTTAAGAATATTCTGCAAGCCTGGCTTGTGCAGCAAGTTTCTTTAACAAATCACTAAAGATCATTTCATCCATGATGCCTGAGACTGCTGGGCGGTTTTGGCATCTTTTTATTTGTGTTTTGCTTACATTCACTTTTGTAGCTTTGGAAAAGTCATAGGAGAGCAGGGGTGCGCAAAATTATGCATTCACATTTTTGCAAAGTATTGCAATTGTGATTTGTTTTAATAGTTTGCACTGAACGAAAAGCACGAGTTTGTTCATTCGTAAGATCACAGCATAACGCGAGAATGAGAACTTGTCGTGTTCTATAAGGTTTCGAAAAATCTAAAAAAGGATTGTAGCAAAAGAAATGCATGACTTGGTTTCTTTATTACTTCAATGTGTTCTTGGCTCGACTCAGCATAAGCATTCACTATGTTCGCAACCTTAGCCAACGCAGAATAGAGCGGCCGCAACTTAACAACTGATCGTATGTAATGAACAAAGAACCGCGCTAATGATATGTTGTCGTATTCAACAAGACAGCGCAGAAGCGAGCGGCCGCAACCTTGAAGCATGAAGTTCACAGCGACTAATCGTCTTATTTTATTCAGTGTAATAATTATTCAGTTTATTGCAAAATGATCTAATAGAACCAATTTGTTCGAATTTGAATAGTCCTTTAATCTTAGTGCCAAAAAAGAGCTCAAATGGGTGTGTAGATTTCAGAGCTGTAAACAAGAAATTAATTGCAGACAGATTTCCTTTGCCTCGAGTTGACAACATCTTAGACAACCTTGGTCGAGCTAGATGATTTTCCACAATTGATCTCTTTTCTGGGTTTCACCAAATACACACAGAGAATTATTTCCACTGTCGCAACCAAATTGGTGCCCTACCGACTTAGTCGATTGTTGATAACTTTTAAAAAGTAATCAACATAACTACGTAGTTTCCCATAGCCTTGACTGTGGCAATCCGTTGTAAGCACTGCGCTCACGGTTTTCTGAACGAACCCCTTCATCCTTTCAACTTCCATTCAGTTAAATTAACGATCTTGTTAATTGTTTTAACCTTAACTCAATTGTGTGAACGGAGAAGTAAGTCATTTTAACCTACATTCGATTGTATGAATGGACATGTTATCCGTTTTGACTCCCACTCGGTTGTATGAACCGACCTGCCAATTATTTTGACTAAAATTTGGTTATTTTGACTAACCCATTGATCGTTTCGACCTACACATGATTATTGACTGTAGATCATTTTGTAGGTTAAGCAATCTACACACAGTATTTCACAGTAATCATTTTTCTAAAAATAAAATCACACTAAAATAAAACACTGATGCAATAATAAATGCGTTTATGAAGTCAACCATATACACAAGAAAATTAATTATTACCCAGGGCGCAGACGTGACTATCCTCATTTTTGAATTTTGAGATAGTGCCTCAGACATATAAAAAAATTAATAGTCCCAAACAGCGAATGTATTGCCATTAAAACATAAGGAAATATTTTAAGTGTGAAAATAGCTAATGGTTTCCACATTAAGAACTAAAAAGGTTTCAAATTTTTTTATTCGATAAGCAAAAAAATTAGTATCAAAGAATGAAGTCTCCAGTAATTGATAACAAATTAAAAACGGGGCGCCAGAAGTTACTATATGTTGTACTAAACCAAACATCGGTTCGTCATTGTCATATAAAGCAACCATAAACCATAAAATCCATTCATTACTTTTGAAGAAATAACTGTTTTTCAACTCACAACGCGCAAATTTTTTATAAAAATTTTTCATGTTTCAGTTATTTCATAAAAGAGTGAACCATCAAGTGTACATTATACGTATAATGCATAGTATGTAAAATAAAAATCGCGCGGTTTTTTATAAAAATTTTTCGTGTTTTGGTTATTTCGTAAAAGGGTGAACCGTCAAGTGTGCCTAATAAGTAATATGTGTTATCTTCAAAAGTAATGCACAGAATTTTATGGTTAATAACACTTTTTATGGTTAATAACACTTTTTATGGTTGATAAAACAAACACTTTCAAATCGCGGTGCCCAGAAAATTGTAATCGTGCTGAGTTCCTGAATGCATTTATGCAAAGCATCAGTGACCCTTTTTCTTTGAATTCGTGCTTAGCAGATTCACCGAAACTAAAACGTGCTTAAAAATAATAACCTAGTTGCGCAGTTTTGGTGAATCAACTAAGCACCAATTAATAGAAAGTCAATAAATCTTTGCATAAATGCATTAAGGATCTCACCCTTTTTTATGCATATGTAGATAGAAAGCAATTTTATTTAACTTACCTAATGATTGTTCCTCTTACAAGTTATTCAAAAAAACGACACTACAAAAACTCCATCCGGACACGTTAACAACTTTGAGAAATGAAATGCAAGCGTCTTGCGATTAAGGTCGGCTTACACAACTTCGTGTTTTTGAACGTATGTCTGTTTCACTCGCTAAGTCGGATGGTTTGACAAACTTGCAGTTGCAAGGTTGGCTGTTGAGATTGACGCAACTAAAGGGTGCGATTGATTTAATAAAATTCAAAACTCGATTGAAGCGTAAAAATAATGCTATTGACATAACTTACAATGTGGTTGTTACAATGACTAGTATTGTTCGCTTGTCTACAATAGCTTCAGTTAGTTATTTCAGACACATTACGTTCCTTGTAGTGGCAAGGAGAGTTGAAATAAATACATTTACGCGGTTCAAGCAACTAACATGACATATTTTCATTTCAACTGAAGAAACATTTGGAAATGAGCGGGTTGCGAAGGAACGATCATTCGCGCCAACTAACAATCAATTGTGCTTATTTCATTCGAGTTACATTAACCAAATATCAGTTGTAGCAATTTTCTTCCGATTACCGCAAATAATATTCATTTCCCGCAACCTTATGCCTATAAATTCATTTTCTGAGTGTACCACTACATATAGATTCACGTGACATTACGGCGTTTAGTAGAAAGTGTTGCCATTTGGACTAAACGTAGCACCAAACTCTTTTTCGCGGATGATGTCGATTGCTTTCGCAGGTATTGGACCTGACCAGGCATTCTTATACATAGACCATGTTATTGTCATTGGATGCAGTGAACAACATCATAAAAATCTTTCTAATATTTTTGAAACTTGCAGGAACAAAACCTTAAGCTCAACCCGAGCAAATGCAATTTCTTTCGTTCAGAAGTGACTTTTTTAGGTCATAAATGCACTGCTAATGGTCTTCTGCCTGATACCTCTAAAATACAATCTATTGAAAAATATCCATGTCCAACTGACAAAGACGCGGTGAAAAGATTCGTAGCACTTGCGAATTATTATCGCAGGTTCATTCCGACCATTGCATCTTTAGCTGCACCTTTAAACCGTTTAAGTAGGAAAAAGTTCAGTTTTTTTGGAATAAAGATTGTCAAGAGGCATTTGATAACCTTAAGCTTGCATTACTTTCACCACAACTTTTGCAATATACAGATTTTAGCAAAAAATTTATAATCACTGTTGACGCTTCCAAAACTGGAATCGGCGCGGTATTAAGTCACAGCAACAATGGCAATGACTTACCAATATGCTTCGCTTCGAAAACATTTAACACCGCAGAACAGAAAAAAACCTGTGATTGAGTTAGAGCTTCTAGCCATTCATTTTGCAATTAAGCATTTTAGACCATATGTCTATGGAACGGATTTTGTTGTGAGGTCTGACCACAGGCCATTAGCTTACTTATTCAATATGAAAGATCCATCTTCAAAATTATCAAGAATAAGACTTGAACTTTCAGAATATAAATTTGGTATAGAATACATTAAAGGTAAAAACAATGTGGCCGCAGACGCGCTTTCACGTATTTCCATCAAAGATCTAAAAACTCAAAGTTCAATTTTTGCAGCGACAACTCGAGCAATGTCAAAGCAATCATTTGATAATAAAGAACATGAAACGCTAGGTCATGAAAAAACCAATTCAAAACTTGATCCACCCATTTATGAAAAGTTTTCTTACGGCTTCAATAAAAAATTTGCGAAAGTAAGGTCTGAAATAATTATAAATAATGAAAAAAAAATATCTAACTTGTAACTCAATGTGTATAACAAATTCAGAAAAATAATACATTTGGATTTTGTGAATGTTAACGAAACATTACATTTAGATGAGATGCTTTTGAGGCTACAAAATGCAGCCAACAATCACAATATCCATACAGTAGAATGGCCAAAAGATGACACATTTTTTCAACATTATACTATTCAGAATCTTAAAAACCATGGTTTAAATACACTTACTACTTTAAAAATTATACTAACAGACCCAATAGAAACAGTGTCAGATAAAGATAAACAGAACAAACTTATGGAAATTTAACATAACGATCCTATTTCGGGAGGTCATTGTGGCATCAAAAAATTATACGCAAAACTAAGAACCAAATACTACTGGAAACGTATGACAAGAGATATTGCTAAATTTGTTAGGAGTTGCGCAAAATGCATGGTGAACAAAGTTAGGCCAAGAAATAAAGAACATTTAGTTCTAACGCCTACACCAGTACAACCATTCAATATTGTTGTAATAGATACAATCGGCCCATTGCTGATAACTAAATCATGTAATAAGTACGCATTAACTTTGATGTGCGACTTCACTAAATATTTAGTTACAATTTCGATTCCTGATAAAAGTGTAAACACAATTGCAAGAGCTATTCTAGAAAACTTTGTGTTAGTTTATGGTACAATGACCTGCGTTAAATCCGATTTAGGTACAGAATTCAAAATTGAAATTTTTTCAGAATTATCGAAATTACTAAACATTAAATATAACTTTTCAACAGCATACCATCATGAAACAGTTGGAACGATTGAGCGTTACCATTGAGTATTTAACGAATATTTACGGGCATATCTTGATGAAACTCTTCCCGATTAGGATACTTATCTTACATTTTTTACGTTTTTTCATAATACAACAACAAATACTGCATGTGATAACAAATTAACACCATATGAACTAGTGTTTGGTAAAAAAGCAATTCTTCCTCAGGAAACAACTAAACAGTATATTGATCCTATTTATAACCCAGATAACTATGCTGAAGAGGTAAAATACCGTCTCCAAAAATCCCATAATTTAGCTAGAAACTTACTTATAAAACATAAATTAAGAAAAAAAACTTGTTCGACAGAAATTCAAAACCTTTGCATTTAAGTAAAAACGATAAGGTATTGGTCCAAAAAGAACCATATGACAAGCATAGAAGCATTCACGAAGGCCCATTTGTTGTTGAGAGCATCGACGGAGTTAATGTAACTATGTTTAACAAAAAAAGTAAAAAACGAAAAATAGTTCATAAAAATAGAATAAGAAAAATATAATCCATATCTTAAAATTGACACAATTTGTACAGAAAAAAAAAAGAAAAAACTAAACAAGGTAGCTAACTTGTTTAGTTCTTTCTTTTTTATTATAAAAGGGAGGTGTAGTGCCTCACCCTGTATCAATATTCATTTATTATTAATTACTCTCTTGTATAATATTTTACATAAATTATATACTATATATTACGTTACTACGGTATAATGGCATGATGCCTAATTATGTACTTTAAGTTGCTTAACTTGCACGCTGTGTATGTATACCTTCAACATTGAATAAAGAGTCAGTCTGCTCGTAACCACACAAGGAATTGGTTGTCATTTATTTAATTTAGTTATTATTGGGAACAAGTTACTACAGCAATATGTACCCTTTTAATCAAAAACGATACCTTTCCGCTTATTATATTTAACTTTTCCCTTTCAGTTATTATTTCTTTGTCGATATACTTATTCCTGGTTTGTTCCAAGACTTTGTTGGGTTTTTTGACTGATTTTTTTATTTTTTGCCTAAAGTTTTCGAAAGGATATGCAGTACAATTTGAAGCAGTTCCTAGACTTTCACCACATTCACACAAATGGAGAAGGTTGTGTACATTAAATGTCACACTTTTTTCTCCATAAATGTTCGGGAAAAATTTAACAAAGTCATCTGACATATTTTGAATTGTTGCAAAATTTTCTTTGAAATTATAAGGGCTATTTAAGAGCCTATATGAGCAATGTAAAAGTAAAAAATGATAATACATTTCATCACTCACAAAATTTTTTAAGACAATGACGCCAGTGTAAAGTAAAAACTGCCTATATTCAATCGCTTTCCACCTATAAAGTTCTTCCAAAGGTCGAGGTGGTTCTTCCAAAGGTCTTTCAAACTCTTGTGGAATGAGATGATTTTTCATTGGCGTCAAGTTTACAACCTATCAGTTTTAGTATTTTTCTAGTCACTCGTAAATCAACTAAGAGCTTAGGGTATTACTTGGCATAAAGCTCACATATATACGTATAATTCTTAAAATTTAATTTTTTTAAGAATTGCTTCAAACAAAATAGAAATTCAAAAATGCCACATTAAATTTTTCATGTATAAACTGGTGCGAGCCCGACCTCAGAAAATAAGATGAGTCATCTTTTTTCAAAAAAACTTCTCACGCCTTCTATGGTTTAATATCAACGAAATGTTGGTCCCAAAGAATGGAATCGTGAAAAGAAGTGAACAAAGAGCGCAACAACAAGTCTTTGCAGAATTAATATAGTCAATTTTTTGAACCTTTGCTTTGTGCTAAGAAGTAGAAGAACATTGCTTTTTAAATTGGAAAGCACACAACTGCAATTCCGCTTTGGTTTTAGCAGAAGGTGTGCTTATGAGATTTTCTAAGTTAATGGACTGCATGAGCCACAGAAGATTACTGATGAGTTGGTGTAGCGACCAACAAAACAGCTGTCTAATCTGCTGCTGGTTGTTCTGTAAAGAACATTGTTGTTGTGGCAACCTGTTGCTTCATGGAATTACTTGGCATAAAGCTCACATATATAATTCTTAAAAATTAATTTTTTTAAGTATTGCTACAAACAAAATAGAAATTAAAAAATGCCACATTAAATTTTTCATGTATAAACTGGTGCGAGCCCGACCTCAGAAAATAAGATGAGTCATCTTTTTTTCAAAAAAACTTCTCACGCCTTCTATGGTTTAATATCAACGAAATGTTGGTCCCAAAGAATGGAATCGTGAAAAGAAGTAAACAAAGAGCGCAACAACAAGTCTTTGCAGAATTAATGTAGTCAATTTTTTGAACCTTTGCTTTGTGCTAAGAAGTAGAAGAACATTGCTTTTTAAATTGGAAAGCACACAACTGCAATTCCTCTTTGGTTTTAGCAGAAGGTGTGCTTATAAGATTTTCTAAGTTAATGGACTGCATGAGCAACAGAAGATTACTGATGAGTTGGTGTAGCGACCATCGAAACAGCTGTCTTATCTGCTGGTGGTTGTTCTGTAAAGAACATTGTTGTTGTGGCAACCTGTTGCTCATGGAATTACTTGGCATAAAGCTCACATATATAATTCTTAAAAATTAAATTTTTTAAGAATTGCTACAAACAAAATAGAAATTAAAAAATGCCACATTAAATGTTTCATTAATTCAATTCAATTCAAAAACTTCCTGTGTCAGATGGGGATTCGAACCTGGGTTCTCTGGGGCATGATTCACACACTCTACCCACTACGCCACGGCCGCCGCGACATCTATCAGCCTTTTTTAAATAACAACATTTATTTTTTATTTCTTTTTCAATACCTCTTTTTATATTTCAAATTTTTTATTATAACTGTTTTTTATTAAATTCTTTTATTATTTATTTATCTTTTTTATTATTTACTTTAACACTTTTCAGTTAGCCCTTTGGTTATTATTGTTTTTTATTAAATTCTTTTATTAATTATTCTTTTATTTAATTATTTACTTTTTTAACACTTTTCAGCTTTTTACTTTCAGTACTTTCAACTTGCTGTGCGAACTTTCAAACATTAACTGAAGCCTCAAACTGAATATTTTATTCTGTTTTTTATTTTTATTATGTACCTTTTTATTACATTTTCGTTTTGTTCAACAGCGTACGAGAACACGTGTTTCTGCTTTGGTTTTTTGTTTTGCTACTTTAAAAAATTTTCAACAAGAGATATATGCAATAGAGAAAAGTTGTAGCGTGTTGTACTGTTTTCGTTTTTGCTTTGTTATTTTTGTTTTGTTTTTTATTCTTGACGAATCTAATGCAGACGAGTTGAAGAATATTCTACAAGTCTATTATTGACGAATACATGACAGACGCGCTTAAGAATATTCTGCAAGCCTGGCTTGTGCAGCAAGTTTCTTTAACAAATCACTAAAGATCATTTCATCCATGATGCCTGAGACTGCTGGGCGGTTTTGGCATCTTTTTATTTGTGTTTTGCTTACATTCACTTTTGTAGCTTTGGAAAAGTCATAGGAGAGCAGGGGTGCGCAAAATTATGCATTCACATTTTTGCAAAGTATTGCAATTGTGATTTGTTTTAATAGTTTGCACTGAACGAAAAGCACGAGTTTGTTCATTCGTAAGATCACAGCATAACGCGAGAATGAGAACTTGTCGTGTTCTATAAGGTTTCGAAAAATCTAAAAAAGGATTGTAGCAAAAGAAATGCATGACTTGGTTTCTTTATTACTTCAATGTGTTCTTGGCTCGACTCAGCATAAGCATTCACTATGTTCGCAACCTTAGCCAACGCAGAATAGAGCGGCCGCAACTTAACAACTGATCGTATGTAATGAACAAAGAACCGCGCTAATGATATGTTGTCGTATTCAACAAGACAGCGCAGAAGCGAGCGGCCGCAACCTTGAAGCATGAAGTTCACAGCGACTAATCGTCTTATTTTATTCAGTGTAATAATTATTCAGTTTATTGCAAAATGATCTAATAGAACCAAGTTGTTCGAATTTGAATAGTCCTTTAATCTTAGTGCCAAAAAAGAGCTCAAATGGGTGTGTAGATTTCAGAGCTGTAAACAAGAAATTAATTGCAGACAGATTTCCTTTGCCTCGAGTTGACAACATCTTAGACAACCTTGGTCGAGCTAGATGTTTTTCCACAATTGATCTCTTTTCTGGGTTTCACCAAATACACACAGAGAATTATTTCCACTGTCGCAACCGAATTGGTGCCCTACCGACTTAGTCGATTGTTGATAACTTTTAAAAAGTAATCAACATAACTACGTAGTTTCCCATAGCCTTGACTGTGGCAATCCGTTGTAAGCACTGCGCTCACGGTTTTCTGAACGAACCCCTTCATCCTTTCAACTTCCATTCAGTTAAATTAACGATCTTGTTAATTGTTTTAACCTTAACTCAATTGTGTGAACGGAGAAGTAAGTCATTTTAACCTACATTCGATTGTATGAATGGACATGTTATCCGTTTTGACTCCCACTCGGTTGTATGAACCGACCTGCCAATTATTTTGACTAAAATTTGGTTATTTTGACTAACCCATTGATCGTTTCGACCTACACATGATTATTGACTGTAGATCATTTTGTAGGTTAAGCAATCTACACACAGTATTTCACAGTAATCATTTTTCTAAAAATAAAATCACACTAAAATAAAACACTGATGCAATAATAAATGCATTTATGAAGTCAACCATATACACAAGAAAATTAATTATTACCCAGGGTGCAGACGTGACTATCCTCATTTTTGAATTTTGAGATAGTGCCTCAGACATATAAAAAAATTAATAGTCCCAAACAGCGAATGTATTGCCATTAAAACATAAGGAAATATTTTAAGTGTGAAAATAGCTAATGGTTTCCACATTAAGAACTAAAAAGGTTTCAAATTTTTTTATTCGATAAGCAAAAAAATTAGTATCAAAGAATGAAGTCTCCAGTAATTGATAACAAATTAAAAACGGGGCGCCAGAAGTTACTATATGTTGTACTAAACCAAACATCGGTTCGTCATTGTCATATAAAGCAACCATAAACCATAAAATCCATTCATTACTTTTGAAGAAATAACTGTTTTTCAACTCACAACGCGCAAATTTTTTATAAAAATTTTTCATGTTTCAGTTATTTCATAAAAGAGTGAACCATCAAGTGTACATTATACGTATAATGCATAGTATGTAAAATAAAAATCGCGCGGTTTTTTATAAAAATTTTTCGTGTTTTGGTTATTTCGTAAAAGGGTGAACCGTCAAGTGTGCCTAATAAGTAATATGTGTTATCTTCAAAAGTAATGCACAGAATTTTATGGTTAATAACACTTTTTATGGTTGATAAAACAAACACTTTCAAATCGCGGTGCCCAGAAAATTGTAATCGTGCTGAGTTCCTGAATGCATTTATGCAAAGCATCAGTGACCCTTTTTCTTTGAATTCGTGCTTAGCAGATTCACCGAAACTAAAACGTGCTTAAAAATAATAACCTAGTGGCGCAGTTTTGGTGAATCAACTAAGCACCAATTAATAGAAAGTCAATAAATCTTTGCATAAATGCATTAAGGAACTCAGCCTTTTTTATGCATATGTAGATAGAAAGCAATTTTATTTAACTTACCTAATGATTGTTCCTCTTACAAGTTATTCAAAAAAACGACACTACAAAAACTCCATCCGGACACGTTAACAACTTTGAGAAATGAAATGCAAGCGTCTTGCGATTAAGGTCGGCTTACACAACTTCGTGTTTTTGAACGTATGTTTGTTTCACTCGCTAAGTCGGATGGTTTGACAAACTTGCAGTTGCAAGGTTGGCTGTTGAGATTGACGCAACTAAAGGGTGCGATTGATTTAATAAAATTCAAAACTCGATTGAAGCGTAAAAATAATGCTATTGACATAACTTACAATGTGGTTGTTACAATGACTAGTATTGTTCGCTTGTCTACAATAGCTTCAGTTAGTTATTTCAGACACATTACGTTCCTTGTAGTGGCAAGGAGAGTTGAAATAAATACATTTACGCGGTTCAAGCAACTAACATGACATATTTTCATTTCAACTGAAGAAACATTTGGAAATGAGCGGGTTGCGAAGGAACGATCATTCGCGCCAACTAACAATCAATTGTGCTTATTTCATTCGAGTTACATTAACCAAATATCAGTTGTAGCAATTTTCTTCCGATTACCGCAAATAATATTCATTTCCCGCAACCTTATGCCTATAAATTCATTTTCTGAGTGTACCACTACATATAGATTCACGTGACATTACGGCGTTTAGTAGAAAGTGTTGCCATTTGGACTAAACGTAGCACCAAACTCTTTTTCGCGGATGATGTCGATTGCTTTCGCAGGTATTGGACCTGACCAGGCATTCTTATACATAGACCATGTTATTGTCATTGGATGCAGTGAACAACATCATAAAAATCTTTCTAATATTTTTGAAACTTGCAGGAACAAAACCTTAAGCTCAACCCGAGCAAATGCAATTTCTTTCGTTCAGAAGTGACTTTTTTAGGTCATAAATGCACTGCTAATGGTCTTCTGCCTGATACCTCTAAAATACAATCTATTGAAAAATATCCATGTCCAACTGACAAAGACGCGGTGAAAAGATTCGTAGCACTTGCGAATTATTATCGCAGGTTCATTCCGACCATTGCATCTTTAGCTGCACCTTTAAACCGTTTAAGTAGGAAAAAGTTCAGTTTTTTTGGAATAAAGATTGTCAAGAGGCATTTGATAACCTTAAGCTTGCATTACTTTCACCACAACTTTTGCAATATACAGATTTTAGCAAAAAATTTATAATCACTGTTGACGCTTCCAAAACTGGAATCGGCGCGGTATTAAGTCACAGCAACAATGGCAATGACTTACCAATATGCTTCGCTTCGGAAACATTTAACACCGCAGAACAGAAAAAAACCTGTGATTGAGTTAGAGCTTCTAGCCATTCATTTTGCAATTAAGCATTTTAGACCATATGTCTATGGAACGGATTTTGTTGTGAGGTCTGACCACAGGCCATTAGCTTACTTATTCAATATGAAAGATCCATCTTCAAAATTATCAAGAATAAGACTTGAACTTTCAGAATATAAATTTGGTATAGAATACATTAAAGGTAAAAACAATGTGGCCGCAGACGCGCTTTCACGTATTTCCATCAAAGATCTAAAAACTCAAAGTTCAATTTTTGCAGCGACAACTCGAGCAATGTCAAAGCAATCATTTGATAATAAAGAACATGAAACGCTAGGTCTTGAAAAAACCAATTCAAAACTTGATCCACCCATTTATGAAAAGTTTTCTTACGGCTTCAATAAAAAATTTGCGAAAGTAAGGTCTGAAATAATTATAAATAATGAAAAAAAAATATCTAACTTGTAACTCAATGTGTATAACAAATTCAGAAAAATAATACATTTGGATTTTGTGAATGTTAACGAAACATTACATTTAGATGAGATGCTTTTGAGGCTACAAAATGCAGCCAACAATCACAATATCCATACAGTAGAATGGCCAAAAGATGACACATTTTTTCAACATTATACTATTCAGAATCTTAAAAACCATGGTTTAAATACACTTACTACTTTAAAAATTATACTAACAGACCCAATAGAAACAGTGTCAGATAAAGATAAACAGAACAAACTTATAGAAATTTAACATAACGATCCTATTTCGGGAGGTCATTGTGGCATCAAAAAATTATACGCAAAACTAAGAACCAAATACTACTGGAAACGTATGACAAGAGATATTGCTAAATTTGTTAGGAGTTGCGCAAAATGCTTGGTGAACAAAGTTAGGCCAAGAAATAAAGAACATTTAGTTCTAACGCCTACACCAGTACAACCATTCAATATTGTTGTAATAGATACAATCGGCCCATTGCTGATAACTAAATCATGTAATAAGTACGCATTAACTTTGATGTGCGACTTCACTAAATATTTAGTTACAATTTCGATTCCTGATAAAAGTGTAAACACAATTGCAAGAGCTATTCTAGAAAACTTTGTGTTAGTTTATGGTACAATGACCTGCGTTAAATCCGATTTAGGTACAGAATTCAAAATTGAAATTTTTTCAGAATTATCGAAATTACTAAACATTAAATATAACTTTTCAACAGCATACCATCATGAAACAGTTGGAACGATTGAGCGTAACCATTGAGTATTTAACGAATATTTACGGGCATATCTTGATGAAACTCTTCCCGATTAGGATACTTATCTTACATTTTTTACGTTTTTTCATAATACAACAACAAATACTGCATGTGATAACAAATTAACACCATATGAACTAGTGTTTGGTAAAAAAGCAATTCTTCCTCAGGAAACAACTAAACAGTATATTGATCCTATTTATAACCCAGATAACTATGCTGAAGAGGTAAAATACCGTCTCCAAAAATCCCATAATTTAGCTAGAAACTTACTTATAAAACATAAATTAAGAAATAAAAACTTGTTCGACAGAAATTCAAAACCTTTGCATTTAAGTAAAAACGATAAGGTATTGGTCCAAAAAGAACCATATGACAAGCATAGAAGCATTCACGAAGGCCCATTTGTTGTTGAGAGCATCGACGGAGTTAATGTAACTATGTTTAACAAAAAAAGTAAAAAACGAAAAATAGTTCATAAAAATAGAATAAGAAAAATATAATCCATATCTTAAAATTGACACAATTTGTACAGAAAAAAAAAAGAAAAAACTAAACAAGGTAGCTAACTTGTTTAGTTCTTTCTTTTTTATTATAAAAGGGAGGTGTAGTGCCTCACCCTGTATCAATATTCATTTATTATTAATTACTCTCTTGTATAATATTTTACATAAATTATATACTATATATTACGTTACTACGGTATAATGGCATGATGCCTAATTATGTACTTTAAGTTGCTTAACTTGCAGGCTGTGTATGTATACCTTCAACATTGAATAAAGAGTCAGTCTGCTCGTAACCACACAAGGAATTGGTTGTCATTTATTTAATTTAGTTATTATTGGGAACAAGTTACTACAGCAATATGTACCCTTTTAATTAAAAACGATACCTTTCCGCTTATTATATTTAACTTATCCCTTTCAGTTATTATTTCTTTGTCGATATACTTATTCCTGGTTTGTTCCAAGACTTTGTTGGGTTTTTTGACTGATTTTTTTATTTTTTGCCTAAAGTTTTCGAAAGGATATGCAGTACAATTTGAAGCAGTTCCTAGACTTTCACCACATTCACACAAATGGAGAAGGTTGTGTACATTAAATGTCACACTTTTTTCTCCATAAATGTTCGGGAAAAATTTAACAAAGTCATCTGACATATTTTGAAATGTTGCAAAATTTTCTTTGAAATTATAAGGGCTATTTAAGAGCCTATATGAGCAATGTAAAAGTAAAAAATGATAATACATTTCATCACTCACAAAATTTTTTAAGACAATGACGCCAGTGTAAAGTAAAAACTGCCTATATTCAATCGCTTTCCACCTATAAAGTTCTTCCAAAGGTCGAGGTGGTTCTTCCAAAGGTCTTTCAAACTCTTGTGGAATGAGATGACTTTTCATTGGCGTCAAGTTTACAACCTATCAGTTTTAGTATTTTTCTAGTCACTCGTAAATCAACTAAGAGCTTAGGGTATTACTTGGCATAAAGCTCACATATATACGTATAATTCTTAAAATTTAATTTTTTTAAGAATTGCTTCAAACAAAATAGAAATTCAAAAATGCCACATTAAATTTTTCATGTATAAACTGGTGCGAGCCCGACCTCAGAAAATAAGATGAGTCATCTTTTTTCAAAAAAACTTCTCACGCCTTCTATGGTTTAATATCAACGAAATGTTGGTCCCAAAGAATGGAATCGTGAAAAGAAGTGAACAAAGAGCGCAACAACAAGTCTTTGCAGAATTAATATAGTCAATTTTTTGAACCTTTGCTTTGTGCTAAGAAGTAGAAGAACATTGCTTTTTAAATTGGAAAGCACACAACTGCAATTCCGCTTTGGTTTTAGCAGAAGGTGTGCTTATAAGATTTTCTAAGTTAATGGACTGCATGAGCCACAGAAGATTACTGATGAGTTGGTGTAGCGACCAACAAAACAGCTGTCTAATCTGCTGCTGGTTGTTCTGTAAAGAACATTGTTGTTGTGGCAACCTGTTGCTTCATGGAATTACTTGGCATAAAGCTCACATATATAATTCTTAAAAATTAATTTTTTTAAGTATTGCTACAAACAAAATATAAATTAAAAAATGCCACATTAAATTTTTCATGTATAAACTGGTGCGAGCCCGACCTCAGAAAATAAGATGAGTCATCTTTTTTTCAAAAAAACTTCTCACGCCTTCTATGGTTTAATATCAACGAAATGTTGGTCCCAAAGAATGGAATCGTGAAAAGAAGTAAACAAAGAGCGCAACAACAAGTCTTTGCAGAATTAATGTAGTCAATTTTTTTGAACCTTTGCTTTGTGCTAAGAAGTAGAAGAACATTGCTTTTTAAATTGGAAAGCACACAACTGCAATTCCTCTTTGGTTTTAGCAGAAGGTGTGCTTATAAGATTTTCTAAGTTAATGGACTGCATGAGCAACAGAAGATTACTGATGAGTTGGTGTAGCGACCAACGAAACAGCTGTCTTATCTGCTGGTGGTTGTTCTGTAAAGAACATTGTTGTTGTGGCAACCTGTTGCTTCATGGAATTACTTGGCATAAAGCTCACATATATAATTCTTAAAAATAAAATTTTTTAAGAATTGCTACAAACAAAATAGAAATTAAAAAATGCCACATTAAATTTTTCATTAATTCAATTCAATTCAAAAACTTCCTGTGTCAGATGGGGATTCGAACCTGGGTTCTCTGGGGCATGATTCACACACTCTACCCACTACGCCACGGCCGCCGCGACATCTATCAGCCTTTTTTAAATAACAACATTTATTTTTTATTTCTTTTTCAATACCTCTTTTTATATTTCAAATTTTTTATTATAACTGTTTTTTATTAAATTCTTTTATTATTTATTTATCTCTTTTATTATTTACTTTAACACGTGTTTCTGCTTTGGTTTTTTGTTTTGCTACTTTAAAAAATTTTCAACAAGAGATATATGCAATAGAGAAAAGTTGTGGCGTGTTGTACTGTTTTCGTTTTTGCTTTGTTATTTTTGTTTTGTTTTTTATTCTTGACGAATCTAATGCAGACGAGTTGAAGAATATTCTACAAGTCTATTATTGACGAATACATGACAGACGCGCTTAAGAATATTCTGCAAGCCTGGCTTGTGCAGCAAGTTTCTTTAACAAATCACTAAAGATCATTTCATCCATGATGCCTGAGACTGCTGGGCGGTTTTGGCATCTTTTTATTTGTGTTTTGCTTACATTCACTTTTGTAGCTTTGGAAAAGTCATAGGAGAGCAGGGGTGCGCAAAATTATGCATTCACATTTTTGCAAAGTATTGCAATTGTGATTTGTTTTAATAGTTTGCACTGAACGAAAAGCACGAGTTTGTTCATTGGTAAGATCACAGCATAACGCGAGAATGAGAACTTGTCGTGTTCTATAAGGTTTCGAAAAATCTAAAAAAGGATTGTAGCAAAAGAAATGCATGACTTGGTTTCTTTATTACTTCAATGTGTTCTTGGCTCGACTCAGCATAAGCATTCACTATGTTCGCAACCTTAGCCAACGCAGAATAGAGCGGCCGCAACTTAACAACTGATCGTATGTAATGAACAAAGAACCGCGCTAATGATATGTTGTCGTATTCAACAAGACAGCGCAGAAGCGAGCGGCCGCAACCTTGAAGCATGAAGTTCACAGCGACTAATCGTCTTATTTTATTCAGTGTAATAATTATTCAGTTTATTGCAAAATGATCTAATAGAACCAAGTTGTTCGAATTTGAATAGTCCTTTAATCTTAGTGCCAAAAAAGAGCTCAAATGGGTGTGTAGATTTCAGAGCTGTAAACAAGAAATTAATTGCAGACAGATTTCCTTTGCCTCGAGTTGACAACATCTTAGACAACCTTGGTCGAGCTAGATGTTTTTCCACAATTGATCTCTTTTCTGGGTTTCACCAAATACACACAGAGAATTATTTCCACTGTCGCAACCGAATTGGTGCCCTACCGACTTAGTCGATTGTTGATAACTTTTAAAAAGTAATCAACATAACTACGTAGTTTCCCATAGCCTTGACTGTGGCAATCCGTTGTAAGCACTGCGCTCACGGTTTTCTGAACGAACCCCTTCATCCTTTCAACTTCCATTCAGCTAAATAAACGATCTTGTTAATTGTTTTAACCTTAACTCAATTGTGTGAACGGAGAAGTAAGTCATTTTAACCTACATTCGATTGTATGAATGGACATGTTATCCGTTTTGACTCCCACTCGGTTGTATGAACCGACCTGCCAATTATTTTGACTAAAATTTGGTTATTTTGACTAACCCATTGATCGTTTCGACCTACACATGATTATTGACTGTAGATCATTTTGTAGGTTAAGCAATCTACACACAGTATTTCACAGTAATCATTTTTCTAAAAATAAAATCACACTAAAATAAAACACTGATGCAATAATAAATGCGTTTATGAAGTCAACCATATACACAAGAAAATTAATTATTACCCAGGGCGCAGACGTGACTATCCTCATTTTTGAATTTTGAGATAGTGCCTCAGACATATAAAAAAATTAATAGTCCCAAACAGCGAATGTATTGCCATTAAAACATAAGGAAATATTTTAAGTGTGAAAATAGCTAATGGTTTCCACATTAAGAACTAAAAAGGTTTCAAATTTTTTTATTCGATAAGCAAAAAAATTAGTATCAAAGAATGAAGTCTCCAGTAATTGATAACAAATTAAAAACGGGGCGCCAGAAGTTACTATATGTTGTACTAAACCAAACATCGGTTCGTCATTGTCATATAAAGCAACCATAAACCATAAAATCCATTCATTACTTTTGAAGAAATAACTGTTTTTCAACTCACAACGCGCAAATTTTTTATAAAAATTTTTCATGTTTCAGTTATTTCATAAAAGAGTGAACCATCAAGTGTACATTATACGTATAATGCATAGTATGTAAAATAAAAATCGCGCGGTTTTTTATAAAAATTTTTCGTGTTTTGGTTATTTCGTAAAAGGGTGAAGCGTCAAGTGTGCCTAATAAGTAATATGTGTTATCTTCAAAAGTAATGCACAGAATTTTATGGTTAATAACACTTTTTATGGTTGATAAAACAAACACTTTCAAATCGCGGTGCCCAGAAAATTGTAATCGTGCTGAGTTCCTGAATGCATTTATGCAAAGCATCAGTGACCCTTTTTCTTTGAATTCGTGCTTAGCAGATTCACCGAAACTAAAACGTGCTTAAAAATAATAACCTAGTTGCGCAGTTTTGGTGAATCAACTAAGCACCAATTAATAGAAAGTCAATAAATCTTTGCATAAATGCATTAAGGAACTCAGCCTTTTTTATGCATATGTAGATAGAAAGCAATTTTATTTAACTTACCTAATGATTGTTCCTCTTACAAGTTATTCAAAAAAACGACACTACAAAAACTCCATCCGGACACGTTAACAACTTTGAGAAATGAAATGCAAGCGTCTTGCGATTAAGGTCGGCTTACACAACTTCGTGTTTTTGAACGTATGTCTGTTTCACTCGCTAAGTCGGATGGTTTGACAAACTTGCAGTTGCAAGGTTGGCTGTTGAGATTGACGCAACTAAAGGGTGCGATTGATTTAATAAAATTCAAAACTCGATTGAAGCGTAAAAATAATGCTATTGACATAACTTACAATGTGGTTGTCACAATGACTAGTATTGTTCGCTTGTCTGCAATAGCTTCAGTTAGTTATTTCAGACACATTACACATTCAGAGTTGAAATAAATACATTTACGCGGTTCAAGCAACTAACATGACATATTTTCATTTCAACTGAAGAAACATTTGGAAATGAGCGGGTTGCGAAGGAACGATCATTCGCGCCAACTAACAATCAATTGTGCTTATTTCATTCGAGTTACATTAACCAAATATCAGTTGTAGCAATTTTCTTCCGATTACCGCAAATAATATTCATTTCCCGCAACCTTATGCCTATAAATTCATTTTCTGAGTGTACCACTACATATAGATTCACGTGACATTACGGCGTTTAGTAGAAAGTGTTGCCATTTGGACTAAACGTAGCACCAAACTCTTTTTCGCGGATGATGTCGATTGCTTTCGCAGGTATTGGACCTGACCAGGCATTCTTATACATAGACCATGTTATTGTCATTGGATGCAGTGAACAACATCATAAAAATCTTTCTAATATTTTTGAAACTTGCAGGAACAAAACCTTAAGCTCAACCCGAGCAAATGCAATTTCTTTCGTTCAGAAGTGACATTTTTAGGTCATAAATGCACTGCTAATGGTCTTCTGCCTGATACCTCTAAAATACAATCTATTGAAAAATATCCATGTCCAACTGACAAAGACGCGGTGAAAAGATTCGTAGCACTTGCGAATTATTATCGCAGGTTCATTCCGACCATTGCATCTTTAGCTGCACCTTTAAACCGTTTAAGTAGGAAAAAGTTCAGTTTTTTTGGAATAAAGATTGTCAAGAGGCATTTGATAACCTTAAGCTTGCATTACTTTCACCACAACTTTTGCAATATACAGATTTTAGCAAAAAATTTATAATCACTGTTGACGCTTCCAAAACTGGAATCGGCGCGGTATTAAGTCACAGCAACAATGGCAATGACTTACCAATATGCTTCGCTTCGAAAATATTTAACACCGCAGAACAGAAAAAAACCTGTGATTGAGTTAGAGCTTCTAGCCATTCATTTTGCAATTAAGCATTTTAGACCATATGTCTATGGAACGGATTTTGTTGTGAGGTCTGACCACAGGCCATTAGCTTACTTATTCAATATGAAAGATCCATCTTCAAAATTATCAAGAATAAGACTTGAACTTTCAGAATATAAATTTGGTATAGAATACATTAAAGGTAAAAACAATGTGGCCGCAGACGCGCTTTCACGTATTTCCATCAAAGATCTAAAAACTCAAAGTTCAATTTTTGCAGCGACAACTCGAGCAATGTCAAAGCAATCATTTGATAATAAAGAACATGAAACGCTAGGTCATGAAAAAACCAATTCAAAACTTGATCCACCCATTTATGAAAAGTTTTCTTACGGCTTCAATAAAAAATTTGCGAAAGTAAGGTCTGAAATAATTATAAATAATGAAAAAAAAATATCTAACTTGTAACTCAATGTGTATAACAAATTCAGAAAAATAATACATTTGGATTTTGTGAATGTTAACGAAACATTACATTTAGATGAGATGCTTTTGAGGCTACAAAATGCAGCCAACAATCACAATATCCATACAGTAGAATGGCCAAAAGATGACACATTTTTTCAACATTATACTATTCAGAATCTTAAAAACCATGGTTTAAATACACTTACTACTTTAAAAATTATACTAACAGACCCAATAGAAACAGTGTCAGATAAAGATAAACAGAACAAACTTATGGAAATTTAACATAACGATCCTATTTCGGGAGGTCATTGTGGCATCAAAAAATTATACGCAAAACTAAGAACCAAATACTACTGGAAACGTATGACAAGAGATATTGCTAAATTTGTTAGGAGTTGCGCAAAATGCATGGTGAACAAAGTTAGGCCAAGAAATAAAGAACATTTAGTTCTAACGCCTACACCAGTACAACCATTCAATATTGTTGTAATAGATACAATCGGCCCATTGCTGATAACTAAATCATGTAATAAGTACGCATTAACTTTGATGTGCGACTTCACTAAATATTTAGTTACAATTTCGATTCCTGATAAAAGTGTAAACACAATTGCAAGAGCTATTCTAGAAAACTTTGTGTTAGTTTATGGTACAATGACCTGCGTTAAATCCGATTTAGGTACAGAATTCAAAATTGAAATTTTTTCAGAATTATCGAAATTACTAAACATTAAATATAACTTTTCAACAGTATACCATCATGAAACAGTTGGAACGATTGAGCGTAACCATTGAGTATTTAACGAATATTTTCGGGCATATCTTGATGAAACTCTTCCCGATTAGGATACTTATCTTACATTTTTTACGTTTTTTCATAATACAACAACAAATACTGCATGTGATAACAAATTAACACCATATGAACTAGTGTTTGGTAAAAAAGCAATTCTTCCTCAGGAAACAACTAAACAGTATATTGATCCTATTTATAACCCAGATAACTATGCTGAAGAGGTAAAATACCGTCTCCAAAAATCCCATAATTTAGCTAGAAACTTACTTATAAAACATAAATTAAGAAATAAAAACTTGTTCGACAGAAATTCAAAACCTTTGCATTTAAGTAAAAACGATAAGGTATTGGTCCAAAAAGAACCATATGACAAGCATAGAAGCATTCACGAAGGCCCATTTGTTGTTGAGAGCATCGACGGAGTTAATGTAACTATGTTTAACAAAAAAAGTAAAAAACGAAAAATAGTTCATAAAAATAGAATAAGAAAAATATAATCCATATCTTAAAATTGACACAATTTGTACAGAAAAAAAAAAGAAAAAACTAAACAAGGTAGCTAACTTGTTTAGTTCTTTCTTTTTTATTATAAAAGGGAGGTGTAGTGCCTCACCCTGTATCAATATTCATTTATTATTAATTACTCTCTTGTATAATATTTTACATAAATTATATACTATATATTACGTTACTACGGTATAATGGCATGATGCCTAATTATGTACTTTAAGTTGCTTAACTTGCACGCTGTGTATGTATACCTTCAACATTGAATAAAGAGTCAGTCTGCTCGTAACCACACAAGGAATTGGTTGTCATTTATTTAATTTAGTTATTATTGGGAACAAGTTACTACAGCAATATGTACCCTTTTAATTAAAAACGATACCTTTCCGCTTATTATATTTAACTTATCCCTTTCAGTTATTATTTCTTTGTCGATATACTTATTCCTGGTTTGTTCCAAGACTTTGTTGGGTTTTTTGACTGATTTTTTTATTTTTTGCCTAAAGTTTTCGAAAGGATATGCAGTACAATTTGAAGCAGTTCCTAGACTTTCACCACATTCACACAAATGGAGAAGGTTGTGTACATTAAATGTCACACTTTTTTCTCCATAAATGTTCGGGAAAAATTTAACAAAGTCATCTGACATATTTTGAATTGTTGCAAAATTTTCTTTGAAATTATAAGGGCTATTTAAGAGCCTATATGAGCAATGTAAAAGTAAAAAATGATAATACATTTCATCACTCACAAAATTTTTTAAGACAATGACGCCAGTGTAAAGTAAAAACTGCCTATATTCAATCGCTTTCCACCTATAAAGTTCTTCCAAAGGTCGAGGTGGTTCTTCCAAAGGTCTTTCAAACTCTTGTGGAATGAGATGACTTTTCATTGGCGTCAAGTTTACAACCTATCAGTTTTAGTATTTTTCTAGTCACTCGTAAATCAACTAAGAGCTTAGGGTATTACTTGGCATAAAGCTCACATATATACGTATAATTCTTAAAATTTAATTTTTTTAAGAATTGCTTCAAACAAAATAGAAATTCAAAAATGCCACATTAAATTTTTCATGTATAAACTGGTGCGAGCCCGACCTCAGAAAATAAGATGAGTCATCTTTTTTCAAAAAAACTTCTCACGCCTTCTATGGTTTAATATCAACGAAATGTTGGTCCCAAGGAATGGAATCGTGAAAAGAAGTGAACAAAGAGCGCAACAACAAGTCTTTGCAGAATTAATATAGTCAATTTTTTGAACCTTTGCTTTGTGCTAAGAAGTAGAAGAACATTGCTTTTTAAATTGGAAAGCACACAACTGCAATTCCGCTTTGGTTTTAGCAGAAGGTGTGCTTATAAGATTTTCTAAGTTAATGGACTGCATGAGCCACAGAAGATTACTGATGAGTTGGTGTAGCGACCAACAAAACAGCTGTCTAATCTGCTGCTGGTTGTTCTGTAAAGAACATTGTTGTTGTGGCAACCTGTTGCTTCATGGAATTACTTGGCATAAAGCTCACATATATAATTCTTAAAAATTAATTTTTTTAAGTATTGCTACAAACAAAATAGAAATTAAAAAATGCCACATTAAATTTTTCATGTATAAACTGGTGCGAGCCCGACCTCAGAAAATAAGATGAGTCATCTTTTTTTCAAAAAAACTTCTCACGCCTTCTATGGTTTAATATCAACGAAATGTTGGTCCCAAAGAATGGAATCGTGAAAAGAAGTAAACAAAGAGCGCAACAACAAGTCTTTGCAGAATTAATGTAGTCAATTTTTTGAACCTTTGCTTTGTGCTAAGAAGTAGAAGAACATTGCTTTTTAAATTGGAAAGCACACAACTGCAATTCCTCTTTGGTTTTAGCAGAAGGTGTGCTTATAAGATTTTCTAAGTTAATGGACTGCATGAGCAACAGAAGATTACTGATGAGTTGGTGTAGCGACCAACGAAACAGCTGTCTTATCTGCTGGTGGTTGTTCTGTGCGAACTTTCAAACATTAACTGAAGCCTCAAACTGAATATTTTATTCTGTTTTTTATTTTTAGGGAACAGGGGGCGAACCTTCACATGGCAACGTGTCTGACCGCCTCAACCTGGCGAGGCCAGCATTATCCATGTCGAAATCGTCTCAAGTCGACTCAAACCTCCAAGTGGTGTTCCCTGGGCAACGGCAAACTGGCATCCGTCAGTTTGACGGCTAATTTGAGCGGCGGGTCACTCCATAGACCTTAAACATGGAATGTGGGCAGGGTTTGGGTCCCGCCACATTACTACTGCCCAATGAAAACTAAACCAGCCTCGGATAAGAGCCCCAATTACGTTGACGACCACCGCAAACGAAAAACGGACAATGATTTACGGATATGCACCTGGAATGTCCGGACCCTTTATAGGGAAGGTGCCATTATCCAACTGGCGGAAGCCCTCAAAACAATACAATCTGACATCACCGCCATCCAGGAAATGCGATGGAAAGGGCAAGGCTGCTCTAAACAAGCACACTGCGATATCTACTACAGCTGCCATGCGGAGAAGCGCGAATTCGGATGTGGATTCGTCGTTAGCCGGAAACTACGCCACCTTGTTTCCCGGTTCACACCTGTGAACGAAAGATTGGCCACGATCCGCATCAAGGCAAAATTTTTCTACATAAGCCTTATTTGCGCGCACGCCCCGACGGAGGAAAAGGACGAAGCCGTCAAGGACGCTTTCTACGCTAGTCTTGAGGACGTATATGACCACCTTCCGGTCCATGACGTGAAAATAGTCCTCGGCGATTTTAATGCGAAAGTCGGAAGGGAAGGCATCTTTGGCCCCACTGTCGGTCAGTTCAGTCTTCACGAGACCTCCACAAACAACGGTCTAAGACTGATCGACTTCGCCGCGGCACGAAACATGGTAGTTAGTAGCACCAGATTTAAGCACCTCGACATCCACAAGGCCACCTGGCTGTCCCCGGATCAAAAAACGCGAAACCAAATTGATCATGTTGTAATCGACGGAAGGCATGCCTCTAGTGTTCTAGATGTGCGTACATTTCGGGGGGTCAACATTGACTCCGACCATTATCTTGTTGCAGCCAAGATCCGCATGCGATTATGCAATGCCAAGAACATACGCACAGGAATGCAACGAAAGCTAGATGTCGCTAAGCTGCAATTACAACGGACTGCCGAAGCCTACTCCGCTCAACTCTCGGTTAAGCTCAACCGACCAACCTCTGGACTCGACGACGCCGGCGGACTTTGGGCGCATATATCCCACTCCATGCGCGCTGCCGCTGAAGAAGTCATTGGTTTCCGGCGCCCGCAACCTCGGAACCAATGGTACGATCAGGAGTGTCGCATTGCGACTGCAGTAAAAAACGCCGCTTATAGAAAAACGCTGCAGTCAGCTGCAACGCGAGCCGTGCGAGAAAACTACCGCGAAAAGAGGAAGGAAGAGAGGCGCCTTTTCAGACGCAAGAAAAGAGAGCAGGAAAAGCGTGAGCGTGAGGAACTAGAGGTATACCAGGGCAAGAAGGATGCACGAAAATTCTATCAACAGGTTAAGCGTCTAACCCAAGGTTTCAAGCCCGGAGCATCCACTTGTAGAGACGAAAATGGAGATCTGAATACGGATACACAGTGTGTGCTTAGATTGTGGAGACAGCACTTCTCCAATTTACTTAATGGCGACGATTCCACTAATGCCGCCCATCGAGAGCACAGTGCAGTGCCACCAATCGACGATGACGGAGTGGAAGTATCACCACCTAGCCATGAAGTGGTTCGAGTTGCTATCCAACGACTCAAAAACAATAAAGCAGCGGGTGCTGACGGCCTGTCAGCTGAATTGTTTAAAACCGGCGGCGATGAATTGATAAGGCGCATGCATCAGCTCATCAGCAAAATATGGCTAGCAGAAAGCATGCCCGACGATTGGAACCTCAGTGTACTGTGCCCTATACTTAAGAAAGGAGACCCTACAATCTGCGCAAGTTATAGAGGTATCAGTCTTATTTCCATCGCATATAAGGTTCTCTCAAGCGTACTGTGTGAAAGATTAAAGCCAATTACAAAAACACTGATTGGACCTTATCAGTGTGGCTTTCGACCTGGTAAGTCTACCATAGACCAGATTTTCACGCTACGACAAATCCTGGAGAAAACCCACGAAAATCAAATTGACACACACCATCTCTTTGTCGACTTTAAAGCTGCGTTCGATAGCCCGAGAAGGGATTGCCTATACGCAACAATGTCTGAGTTCGGTATACCTGCAAAGTTGATTAGACTTTGCAGAATGACGTTGAGCAACACACGCAGCTCCGTCAAGGTAGGAAATGACCTCTCCGAAACCTTCAATACCGAAAGAGGTTTCAGGCAAGGCGATCCACTGTCTTGCGATCTCTTCAACATCATCATGGAGGGGATCGTACGAAAGGCCGGTGTGCATCGTAATGGCACCATTTTCTATAAAGGTGTCCAGCTCCTTGCTTACGCTGATGATATTGATATTGTTGGCAGAACCAAGAGAGATGTTACCGCTGCTTTCGCCGCTATCGAAAAGGAATCAGCCAAAGTGGGTTTGACGATAAATGAGGGTAAAACAAAGTATATGCTGTCTACAAACAAGGGAGCTCGGCGTTTAGACTCCCACGTTTCATCCGGCAGCTATAACTTTGAAGTAGTCAAGGAGTTTGTATACCTTGGCACCGCCATTAATACTAACAACGAAATCAGCCTGGAGATAAAGCGAAGAACAATAATTGCTAATAGGTGCTACTACGGGCTCAGTAAGCAACTAAGTTCCAGAGCCCTCTCTCGATCGACAAAACTAACACTCTACAAGACGCTCGTTCTACCTGTGCTGCTTTATGGCGCTGAGGCATGGGTAGTTTCGCAAACTGACGCAGCCGCTCTGGGGGTGTTCGAGAGAAAAGTTCTTCGCAAAATCTTCGGTCCTGTTCGAGTCGGCGATGACTATCGCATCCGAATGAACCACGAGCTGTATGAGCTCTACGGAGACATTGACGTAGTTCGGCGTATAACTGTGCAGCGACTACGCTGGCTGGGTCATGTCCATCGTATGGACGACGAAGCTCCAGCGAAAAAGGTGCTCGAAGCGAGGGTCGCTGGTCAACGACGACGAGGGAGACCATGCCTCCGATGGATGGACCAGGCTGAGGAAGCCCTAACCGCACTTGGTGTATCCGATTGGAGAAGGCGCGCGCAAAGCAGAGGCGCCTGGCGAGAGCTGATGAGGTCGGTCGAAATCCGGACACGGGTTGTCACGGCCACCTAAGTAAGTAAGTAAGTTTTTATTTTTATTATGTACCTTTTTATTACATTTTCGTTTTGTTCAACAGCGTACGAGAACACGTGTTTCTGCTTTGGTTTTTTGTTTTGCTACTTTAAAAAATTTTCAACAAGAGATATATGCAATAGAGAAAAGTTGTGGCGTGTTGTACTGTTTTCGTTTTTGCTTTGTTATTTTTGTTTTGTTTTTTATTCTTGACGAATCTAATGCAGACGAGTTGAAGAATATTCTACAAGTCAATTATTGACGAATACATGACAGACGCGCTTAAGAATATTCTGCAAGCCTGGCTTGTGCAGCAAGTTTCTTTAACAAATCACTAAAGATCATTTCATCCATGATGCCTGAGACTGCTGGGCGGTTTTGGCATCTTTTTATTTGTGTTTTGCTTACATTCACTTTTGTAGCTTTGGAAAAGTCATAGGAGAGCAGGGGTGCGCAAAATTATGCATTCACATTTTTGCAAAGTATTGCAATTGTGATTTGTTTTAATAGTTTGCACTGAACGAAAAGCACGAGTTTGTTCATTCGTAAGATCACAGCATAACGCGAGAATGAGAACTTGTCGTGTTCTATAAGGTTTCGAAAAATCTAAAAAAGGATTGTAGCAAAAGAAATGCATGACTTGGTTTCTTTATTACTTCAATGTGTTCTTGGCTCGACTCAGCATAAGCATTCACTATGTTCGCAACCTTAGCCAACGCAGAATAGAGCGGCCGCAACTTAACAACTGATCGTATGTAATGAACAAAGAACCGCGCTAATGATATGTTGTCGTATTCAACAAGACAGCGCAGAAGCGAGCGGCCGCAACCTTGAAGCATGAAGTTCACAGCGACTAATCGTCTTATTTTATTCAGTGTAATAAGTTCACACATCGACTAAAAAGCTTTTTCAGTTGAAAGCTGTCGTATGCGTGCGAAAGCTATCCGCCCATTGGCGGCCTTTTGCGTTCTCCTGCCGTAGAGGTAAAATGATATTTCCTTTGGTTCCAAATCAGTGCCCAAAGGCAAATGGGCAATACACTTCATCGATGAAAGGCAATACACTTGTAGGCGGTAATGAACGCATGTTCGTATCCATTCCAACTTACTTTTAGAAGACAATGGCCGCTTTGTAGGCAAACGGGCTACATTTTCGATTACAAAATATGCCAAGGAGTAGTTAAGCTTCCTACAACCTCACTTTAAAAGTGTGAGATTTGTAGGGAAACCGGCTTATTTTCTAATAACAAAGTGTGCTACAAAGTAGTCGAGTAGTCAACCTCGCTTCGAAAGTGTAGGAATAGTAAGCAAATCGGCTATATTTTCTTCGTATTGTCGGTTTCTTGCATATTGTCTTCTTGTATTTCATGAGCCACCACAATATTTTTTGATTGCATAAACTGTTTTTTTCTTTTTTTATTAACCAGCGCAAATTTCTTTCTCCGCACCATCTGCGTGCCATACTCACTTTATATATTAAACATTTTTTTAAATAAATCCTTTTATTTTGTTATATTTTAATTACTTTAAACCGTGATTAACCTTCTTATTCGCGCTTCGATTTGCAACTGAAGTTAACATGACAACCACTCATGCTTACATCAAAAAACCACTGAAAAATATTAAAAGAATTTAAGGAATGTCCCAAACTAATAAGTTTAGAACAAAGAGAACAAAAAGGAAAATAGCAAAAATCACCCAAATACGACTTTATATACAAATTCATACATAAATGGCACAACAAAAGTGCACACAGGCTACATTTTCGAAGTATGCAAACAGGTACAAGGAGGGTAGATCAATGAGGATATATATAGCAGAGAATTTTTTTCGCTCTTGAGTTTTAACTCATTGAAATCCTGGTTCACAAATAAAGGGTCACCAAAAATATTCGAAAACAGCGCAGTCGGTATTTGTGCTTCGAAAGATTTTATCTTCGAAAACAGCGCTCTCGGTATGTGCGCAGGCGCCGCCATGATTGTTGTGCGCTCTCAGAATCTATGAAAGTGGTTTGACTGCTTTTTTCCTTTTATTGAAATAGATTCTGCACAATGTTTACATTTTTGGATGGACGGACTTGCATGGACTTATTTCAATATGCCAATTGGATATTTGCAAGATTCAGGTATTTATATGAAACTATGAAATGATTTTTTTTCAATATTTTTATGTTAATTCGTTTTTTTTAGATCAAATAGGAAATTTTTCATTCATTTCAAATTTAATTTTATCTAATTTAATTTGAATAAATTTTTCATATAATCCAATTTTTTTTCAAATAAATTGAATTAAATGGAGTTTAATGTTACATTTTTTAGCTTTAGATAAGTTCTTAATTATCTGAATTTAATCCAACTTATTGTAATTTTAACTTTTTTTACCACATTTTTTGCCTGGGTTGATTGTTTGTTGCATGCATTTATTTCAATATGAAAATATTGAGTATGAAAATGATTTTTTTCCCAATATTTCTATCTAATTTCATTTTTTTTAGGTCAAATAGGAATTTCTTTCATTAAATCCAATTTATATTTTCAAATAAATTCGATTAAATGAATTTTAATGTTACATTTTTTAGCTGCTTTTGTTTGCAAAGGTTTTATTTCAACTTGTCAATAAGATATTTGCAAGTTTTAAATGTTTTCAATCCACTTACAGGTATTTTAGAAATTATTAAATGTTGTTTTTTTAATATTTGTAATAACCTCTAAGTTAAACCAGCAAATTTATAAAAAAAAAGAAAAAAATGCGCCGCCACCGGACTTCGAACCCGGGCACTTTTATTACAAGGCAAATACGTTAACCAGTGTCCGCCACAACTTAACAAATAACAGCAAGTTTGATGAAATTAAATCAAAATTTTCCTAAACAAATTGAAATACGCTGAAAAGAACGTGTTGTAAAGAAAACATTCCCTTTTTTGTTCAACTTCCCAATTAGATATTTGCAACTTTCAAAGGTTTTCAATTAACTTGCAGGTATTTAATTGGCAAATTGAAGTATGGAATATTAAATGTTATTTTTTAATGTTTCTTACCTATATGTTATTTATTTCAAGTCAAATAGAAAATGCTTCTATTTCTAATTAGAAAATTTATAAATTTATTTATTTATTTATTTACAAGTACTAAAATATTTTTCTACGATGATGCAAACAAAAAAAGACAAATTCATTGAATAAGTTTGTTATTGTTTTTGTACGCATGCGTGTGTGTGGGTAGCTGAAATGGAAGAAAGAAATTTGCATGCACTTTTTTATATTCTGCTTGTCTGTTTGTTGTTGCTATCCTATGGTAAGCTAGGAATTCATCAACTGCTGTGCTTCTTGTTGGTATAGTACCTAGGATTTTTTTTCTTCTTGCTAGAATTTTAGAAATTTCAAAGTTGTGTTGACAATCGAAATTTTTAATATAGCTATATATTTATATGAAACCTTAGATATTATTATATTATCTATCTTCTATATATATATAAAAATGAATGTATGTATGTGGGTATGTGGATATGTGCGTATATCACGTATGGACTCAAAAACCACCGAACCAAACTTTATGAAATTTTTAGGGATACTGAATCAACATTCTGGAAGTGTTCCTGTGAAGTTTGGTGTTGATTGGACAAGGGGGCGTGGTACCTCCCATACAACCCAAATTGGCTCTATCGCCCACAAACCAATAAAAATGCTATATATCAGACGGTTTTAATCATATAAAACTAAGATTTGGTAATTTTGTTCAGATAGTTACTTTCGGTGACTGTACAAAAAATGTTCGTGGTCACACTATATCTACGCCCACTTTTCAGCAATTATTTTAATTCCTAAGATGTTCAAGTTTTGATAGTGAATCTTGGTACGCAGGTGCTATGGATACAAGTGGCAGTCACTATGTAAATATAAACGTTGTCACGCCCACTTTTACTGCCCAAAAATCAGTAAAAATGCTTTATATCAGATGGATTTTGCTGTAGAAGACTAGGATTTGTAAATTTAGTTTATTTGATTACTGTCTGCCAATGCACAAAAAAAATGGGCATGGCCGCACTATATCTACACCCACTTTCTCGAAATCATGCTTATTCCTGAGTTGTGCACGGTTTGATAGGAAATCTTAGTATGCAGGTGCTATGGAGCCAAGTGACAGTCACTATGTATATACAAATGTTGTTACGTCCACTTTAACCGCCCACAAATCAGTAAATATGCTTTATATTAGACGGCTTTTACCGTAGAAGACTAAGGTTTGGTAATTTTGTACATAAGGTCACTATCGGCAACTGTTAAAAATGGGCGTGGTTGCACCATATCTACGCCCACTTTTTCGAAATCATGCTTATTCCTGCTTTCTACGCGTTTTGATAGTAACACTTCATACGCAGGTGCTCTAAGTGGCGGTCAATATATATATATAAAATTTGCCACGCCAACTTGTACCACCCGCAAATAAAAAAAAAAACAACGCGAAATGGCCAATTTCAGCCCTTGAAAGGACTTTGACCGAGCTTCTTATGATGAATTGTGTTGTGCGGGCCCCATTCTCTAATTGTAAAACAATCAGTGTGCACTGAATATTGTGTACACATCCACTTTCTGATTAGCACAGAAAATTAATTTTTTTACTTTTTAAAAGAGTACCTACACAATTAATTTATTTTGTACACACTTAGGGAATAGAGCCCCGCGATCAAAAATTTTCACTCTACTTACCTAAGCACAGGGTTGGTACTAAACCAAGTTTTAACCTCTTCGAGCCAAGGCACGAGGCGTCAAAGTGACGCGCACACTATCGGCTGCTCGTGTTGATTTCATCGACATATTTTACGTCCAAGTTTTTTATCCATTTGGACAATAATTTAGGTTGATTTTTGGGAACTCCATACAGCCGGATTTTGCCTTCCGTATTCACTCCCGGACAACTCTTTACAAAGCAGTTAAGTGACATTTTGAGACAAATCAAAAATAGCAATAAACAATTAAATCACAATTAAAACAGGAGCACGAATGATGCGATATAATTGGCATTCAATAGATCATTGACATAGCTATTATCATAAGAAGTACAGACAACTGCAATCGATCTTGCAAATTGCATATTTGTACTTTTCTAAAATGCCAAAAAATCTGCAAAATATCATTGCAGTGTTTTACTCAAATAACAAGTTAAGTAAGATTTAATTTTGAATACTTCAATTTGTCAATTTAATACCTGCAAGTTATTCCAAAAGCTTTGAAAGTTGCAAATATCTAATTGGGAAGTTGAAATAAATTTGTATTTTATACATGTAAATGAATATAAATGAAACATTTTCCAGCCACACGTTCTTTTCAGCCTTTTTAAATTTGTTTAAGAAAACTTGTATTCGATTTTATCTAACTACATTTAATTTGTAATTAAGAAGAGATTTATTAAGTTGAGTTGTGGTCGACTGGTTAACGTGTTCGCCTTGCAATCAAAATGCCCGGGTTCTCGAAGCTGGCTAGCGGCGGCGCATTATCTTTCTTTTGATGTAAAAATTCGCTGCTATAAGTTATTCTGTTTATTCCAATTTATTGAAAATAAAAGAGCTTGGATTTAATGCTATATTTTCTATTTGACCTAAAAAAAAAAATGAATTTACAAAGAAATACCTGAATCTTGCCAAATATCTAATTGGCATATTGAAATAAATGCATGCAAGGTAAAAATATGTTATTTATTCCTCCAAAATGTTATTATTTTCAATACAATAAATTCGATCAAATTCAGATATTCAAAACATTTCATATTTTTATACTTCAACTTCTTAATTCAATACATGCAAGTTGATTGAAAACCTTTTAAACTTGCAAATATCTAATTGGGACATTGAAATAAATCTATGCAAGCAAAAGCAGCAAAAAAATGAAAAAAATTTATTTATCCAATTTATTTGAAAATAACATAAATTGGATAAATGAACAATTTTCTATTTGACGTAAAAAATATTTATATACTCATTGTAGAAATATTGAAAAAATTATTGAAATATTGAAAAAATCATTTTATATTTTCAAATATACAAATACCTAGAACTAGCATAAATGTTGAAATATTGAAATAAATTCATTCAAGCAGCAAGTGTCTAGCGCAAAACGTAAACATTGTGCAGGAAAAAATTTCAATATAAAAAGCCAAAAGAACAATCATCGCGGCGCCTGCACAAATATCGGCTGCGTATCTGCGCACATTGTTCTGCGCAGATTGCTTCTGCGCACATTTAATTTTGAAAACAAAACTGCAAAGTCTTCATTTGCTTGCTACATTTGGAGTCATGTTAAACTTCAGAGCGAAATAAATTCTCTGTTATATATATACTCTCTGGATAGACTCCATAATTGCACTCGATTCACTATCTAGTATGTGATTATTTACAGTTACTATGTTATTATGTACAGACCAATCAATTACGTATCATCCGAAACAATGCTGCTTCATCATTGGTTGTTTGTCGAATGATCGAAAGAGGATAAGCAAAGCCACGTAGAACATTAGAATCTTACAAATATTTTTCAAATCAATACGTCAACTTTTGTGAGTGCCATGCAAAAAAGCTTTGAATTCTTGCTTGAGAGAAAAGTTTTCTATCTTTGCATGACTTTCTCCCTGCAATGATCTTTCGATCTTCTTATGCTTTTTTCACTCACCAGTGCTTTACAGCAGGGCTCACAACTTCATGCTTTCCCAAAGGTAGCGAGCGTCGCACTAGGGGTATTTGGCTCGAAAAACCGCTCATTAAACAATTTCAATTTCAATTTAGCTTTTGTTCAATACCCATGAAATAAGTTACCGTTTTTTTTTAATATTTCTGCACACCCTTCGTCGCAGCATCAATTGAAAGTCATCGATTGTAAACTTGGATTGTTAGTCAAGAATAAAAATATAATTTCTAAATAAATAGCTTTTTATTGTTATCAATATTGTGAAAAACGTTTCTTGCTACAGAGGATTTGGCTGCAAGTATGTATAGGGTTGGCAACTAAGTAATTGCGGATTTCACTGATAAATGGCTTAGATTGAGATTGAGAAAAGGATTAGTTGAATTTTAAGGTTTGCTGACGTAATCGAAATGTCAAACACATTTTGTTATTTGATAGTTGGTACCAGAGAACTGCACCAGCCTACTTGAAATCGATTTCAAGTAATTGCTTAAAATACAAGTTCAAGCTAGCTATTTGGACTTCTAAGAGTTCTGTGGTCTCCGTGGTTGGTAGTTTTAGGGGGAAGCTGATTTCTGAATTAATGTCAAAACTTAAAATTCAAGATGGCGAATAGAGTTGTACCTTGATTTTTTTTGCATTTTTGCGAATTCTTGTTATTTTGAAACTCTGACAACGGATTTGATTTCGAATCTAATATCACAGTTTTAAAATTTAAGATGGAGGATAGGCTTGCCACCTAAATTTTCACCATAGTGCTGCCACCTAGTAAAATGTATTTTTAAGTGTTTAAAACATCATTTAACAATGCTAAGGGGTCGCTGACTTCGAATCTGATGTTAGAATTTTAAAATTTAAGATGGATAATAGTGTTGCCATCTAAAATTTTTTATTTTCACAAATTCGGTGCTGGAGCAAATATTAGGTAAAAATGGGTCGCTGAGTTCGAATCCGTTGCCAGAATTTCAAAATTGTGTAATTTTTGTAACAGTATTGCCACCCACCAAAATGTATTTTTAAGTGTTTTAAACATCATTTAACAGTGTTAAGAGTCGCTGACTTCGAATCTGATGTCAGAATTTACAAATTTAAGATGGGTCGCTGAGTTCGAATCCGTTGCCAGAATTTCAAAATTGAGAAATTTTTTTTATTAAAGCGTTGCCACCTACCAAAATTTATTTTTAAGTATTTTAAACATCATTTAACAGTGTTAAGGGTCGCTGACTTCGAATCTGATGTCAGAATTTTAAAATTTAAGATGGTTAATAGTGTTGCCACCTAAAATTTTTTATTTTCACAAATTCGGTGCTGGAGCAAATATTAGGTAAAAATAGGTCGCTGAGTTCGAATCCGTTGCAAGAATTTCAAAATTGCGTAATTTTTGTAACAGTATTGCCACCCACCAAAATGTATTTTTAAGTGTTTTAAACATCATTTAACAGTGTTAAGAGTCGCTGACTTCGAATCTGATGTCAGAATTTTAAAATTTAAGACGGTTAATAGTGTTGCCACCTAAAATTTTTTATTTTCATGAATTCGATGCTGGAGCAAACACTAGGTAAAAATGGGTCGCTGAGTTCGAATTCGTTGTCAGCATTTCAAAATTGTGTAATTTTCGATAACAATGTTGCCACCCACAAAAATGTATTTTTAAAATTTTTGAACATCATTTAACAGTGTTAAGGGTCGCTGACTTCGAATCTGATGTCAGAATTTTAAAATTTAAGATGGTTAATAGTGTTGCCACCTAAAATTTTTTATTTTCATATATTCGATGCTGGAGCAAACACTAGGTAAAAATGGGTCGCTCCAGACGACAAAGCTCCAGCGAAAAAGGTGCTCGAGGCGAGGATCGTTGGTCAACGACGACGAGGGAGACCATACCTCCGATGGATGGACCAGGCCGTTAATGCCCTAACCGCACTTGGTGTATCCGATTGGAGAAGGCGAGCGCAATGCAGAGACGCCTGGCGAGGGCTGATAAGGTCGGCCGAAACCCGAACACGGGTTGTTACATCCACCTACGTTAGCAAGTAAGTACAAAGATTCAAATTTTTTGACAATATTTTTCGTTTCGATTTTTACTATAATTCCTGAATGAAAATTCATCATCTTTCTCAATATTTTCACTAACGAAATTTCGAAAACATTTCATTTTCACTTTATTAACAAAAATTCGCCAACTTTCTCAATCTTTTCATGAACGAAATTTCCTATACCTTTAGGTCTTCACTTCATTAATGAAAATGCATCAACTTTCTTAATCTTTTCATGAAAGAAATTTCCAAAGCGTTTCGGTATTCAGTTCATTACGAAATATCATAAACTTTCTCTCTCCTTTCGTGTATGAAACTTATACAATGTTTTGCATTGTGTTCTTGCACGAATTTGAAACATTCATATGAGATTTTTGTCAATGAAATGTATGTCCGAATCAGCATGTTTCGTCCATGAATCGGAAAAATGGCGCATGATTCTCTTACGTTTTCTTTAAGAACGGAACTACTGGGGGGTTTCATTTAAATGTATGTTTGTGTGCTGAAATGAAATAAATTTGTTTTTTTTTTCTCGAATTTCGAATTTTTTCTCGAAAGTTCTTCGAATTTTCAAATTCACACTTATTTGGTGTAAGCTCTTTCTTCGAAGATATATCAAAGCTTTTTACCACTCACAGGCATATTGTAGTTTTTCTATTATTCACTGTCCGTCTTAGTTGTAGCAACCTGGTGCTATTAAACTATGACGCCTAGTTTTCAAACAAAAATATTCATGACGTACGATTAAGAAATGTCCTCGACGTATTTGTATATACATTTCATATGTATGTTCTTCTGACCGAGTTTCTCCATTGCGTTCGTTTTCGGTTTGTTTCGTTTATTATACAATTGTTTAGTTTAGTTTAGTTTAGTTTATTAAGTGTTTCGTTTTCTAATACAAAAGATATAATAATCTTAATATAGTATTAGTGATATTTTGTTCATGATCAGCGGAAGTAATATAATATTAATTAGTTAAAATAACAAAATTACCTTAAAACTATTAAGGAAAAGAATAAAATAAAAAGTTAGAGTTAAAAAACTAGGATAACGCAATTTTTAAATCATTGTAGTACTTAAAACGGTTGTATTCGTATAATGTAATATCGGGCCAGCCGAACAAGTATTGATAATTAATTTTAAACAATTTTCGGAAACTATAAGTGATAACATAAAAATAACAAAAATTAAGATATTACAACAAAGAGAAATAATTATAAAGTTTAGCTTTGAATTGCACGGGATTAGTAACAGATTTAATATTGGCAGGTAGAGAATTCCACAGACGAATTGAATTTATATAGAATTGCCTCTCCGAAATCAAATGAGTATGCCTTAATTGTATAATTTGAGTTGATATATTTGATCTGAGAAAGCGTAGTCGGTCATGTAAAAATTTAGGTTCCTTGTAGACAATTATTTTCTGTAAAAACACAAGTACTTTGAATTTTAATAAATTGTCGAAAGTCATATTGAAAATTTGTCTAGAAAACGTGGAAATGTGATCCGATCGCCTAAGTCCAAAAATATAACGTGAGATGTTGTTATAAATAACGTTAAGTTTCTGTCTGCTTATAGAGTCACAATTAGCGTATAATTCACACCCATATAGTAGAGTAGGTATTAGGTATGTTTTTGCCAAGAGGAGCCTTATTCTGCGAGGAGTGAAATATTGTGTAACCCAAAGTGTACGAAGCATGCCGTAAATTTTACCAACAGTGCAGTTTATATGATTATTCCAAGATAGGAGTCTATTGAAAGTTATACCGAGGTTTTTCGCGGTTTCCACAAAAACAATGTTCGATCCATTAAGAGTCAATGAAGGTATGAGAGACTGGTCAATTTTCTTTTTATAAACAACAATACATTTAGATTTTTTTGGATTTAAACACAATCCATTCTTAAGCGCCCAGTCATTAATCTTCATTGATATTTTTGACACAGTTATTCATGGAGTCTAAGTCGCAACTTGCATAAAGTTGAACGTCGTCAGCGTACATGTGCAATTTACAAAAATTCAACACTTTGGGCAGGTCGTTAACATAAATGGAAAACAATAATGGTCCTAACAGAGAACCTTGCGGAACACCTCTTGAGACTGCGATAAATTTAGACGTAACATTATTCACAAATACTGCTTGAGACCGATCTCGTAAATATGACGACACTAAATTAGACGCAGACAATGAACAATTATACATATTTACTAGCTTAGAAGACAAGATATCATGATCAACTGTGTCGAAAGCTTTCGAGTGGTCAAGAAGGGTCAAAAAAGTTACTTTGCTGGCATCAAAATTTACTCGTATGTCTTCGGTTACATCTATCAGTGCCGTAATGCAACTACGTTTCGGCCTGCAGCCAGATTGACGGTCGGTTAAAAGACCGTTATCACAGAAATGCTTGTTTAGCTGTTTGCACATCAAGTCTTCAAAAACTTTAGAACTAAATGGTAAGATTGCAATTGGCCTATATTCATTTGCAGCTTTCACTATTGGAATTATTTTAGCTTTTTTCCAGCAAGATGGGTAGATCGATTTTGTTAATATTGAATTAAAAATAAAGGTAAATATTGGTAAGAGTCTTGGTAGCAAAGCTTTTATAAATATTGGATGAATTTTATCAAAACCTATAGCATTTGATTTAATGGACAGAAAACTGTTTAACACATCAAGTTGGTCAACACAACTGAAACTAAAGCTAATATCACAGTTATTATCACAGATGGAATTTTCATAAACATTGGTTTGTATCACAGGCATAGGAATGTTAACAAAATTGCTGTTAAGCTCGTCCACATTTATTGCACTTAATGAATCAGTTTTCTTACTGACACCAATGTCACGAATCAAACTCCAAGTCTGCTTACTGTCTACAGCATTGCTGAATTTGTTTTCATAAAATTTGGTTTTAGCTGTTAGCCCAAGTAACTTCGTTTCTTTTTTGCTTAAATTGGCAATGGAGTTCAGCAGTTTTGAACCGCTTCCAGCGATTGTAAGCAGAGTTACGTTGTTGAATTAGTGTTTTTATAGTACCGTTAAACCAAGGGCGATCGCTTGGTTTAACTTTTCTAGTTTTCATTGGCACAAATTTATCGAACAAGTAACTTAAACAACTATTCAGTATCGCAACTTGCTCGTCAACAGAAGAGGTATAATATATTATATTCCAATCAATTATATTAACCTCAGATTTTAGTTGTGTATAATTAATATTTTTAAAGTCCCTAAAGCTAAAACTAGTCGGTTTATTGCACAATTGAAAGTCATATGTTAAGAAAATTAAGTCATGTTTAGAAAAATTAGCACAAGAAAGTTGATTATAAAATAAAAGTTTGGATACGTCATTCAATAAGAAAAGGTCAAGTAAAGTATTAGCAGTACTAGTAAAATGTGTAGGGTACGTCATGTTAGCAGAGTATAAGCCTAAAGAAATAACCTCATTTATAAAATTATCTTCAGACAAAAGGTTACTATTGAAGTCACCAGCAATTAAGATGTTCGTATAAGACAAGGACAAACACTGAACAGATTCTATAAATGAGGACATGTCGATATAACGATTGGGCCTATAAACGGAGCCAACAAGTAATTTTTCAGAGCCAGAAATAACATCAACGAACAAATATTCAATAGAACTACCTATTTGAGATTTACAATTTAATTTACACGTAATTTCACTTCTCACATAAATAGCAGCACCCCCGGCATGACTCAGGCGATCAGCTCGGAATATTTTATAACCGTTTACTTTAAACAAGTCATCCAGCATATCAGGAACGAACCACGTTTCTGAGACACATATAACATGAACATCAGAGTTTTCAAAAATATATCTAAACTCATCTATTTTCTTTACAAGACTTTGTGCGTTAATGTGACAGACATTTAAACCTTTTCTTTGTTTGCATAACACGCGAATTAAAGCATACGTGTTGTCTGTGGAACTACTATTTGTGCTATTTAAAGAGTTCATGTTCAATGTAATATTTCCCACCCCGTGCAATTTTTATAAAGTTCTTTGTTATAATACAAATACATATAAAAATGAAATAAAAAAGTAAGATATGCTTACAAGTTAATGCAGAATTACTTAAAATAATAAACAAAAAAAGACAAAAATTAAACATTTGAAATAAACATATACTTATGGTCAGCCTAAAACATATGGTCAGCCTAATATATATGGTACGCTTAAATTGTGGAGAGAGCCGGCGTAAGTCATTGTGCGCCCACAGCAGCACGAAAAAAACAAGCACCATTAGAGTCCATATTGTGGTTGTTGTTCTCATGCTCAGCCGTCGCTTGATTTGCGATGATCTCTTGCAATTCAGCCATGCAACCAATGCATCTTGCAGCTTCGGCTTCGGTGAGCTTAACATAAACAAGACCTCGCAGAGTAAAAGCTGCCGTTAACTGTTGTCTCTTTTTTAACCCTATAGCCTTCTGAAGTAAATCATAATTAGCTTTAGTAAGACTCTCATTCAAATATATTGGAACATCAGAATTCATCCCGGCATGATGCAAGCGCAGAGAACATCGATTAGCTTTTCTAAATTTGGCCACAGATCTCAAAACGAAATTTTTATCGTATGGAGTAGCCAATTTAATTATTATCTATGTATATAAAATTGTCCAGTATGATGTCTACAATAGTTGGGGAAAGCGAGTTTCCCATCGGCATTCCAAAAATTTGTTTGTATATGCTCCCGTCAAATTTAAAATAGTTGTTCTCGTTCAGGCAAAAGTAGAGTATTTTTAGAAAATTCGACTTCAGGATGTTTGTGTACCTCTGAATTGTTGTCCATTGCTTCATTATGCGTTTTATTGCAAGATACGTCGGAATAATGGTAAAAAGAGATATTACGTCAAACGATATCAATATTTCGTCCTCTTCCAGTACTATGTTTTGTAATTGTTAAGTTTGAAAATGTTTTTGATGTTGTATTTGTCTGATATTATGTTTTTGAGAATTCCACCAATGTGCTTGGATAGTTGGTAGCACGGTACCTGCATTGGTGATGATATTGGTCCTAATGTAATGTTCGGATTATGTATTTTGAGCAAGCCGTATAGTCTTGGTGCCTTTGCTGCTGAGCTTGATAATTTACATTTTTGCTGTATGTCAATTTTGTTGTTTTTAAAAAGATCTCTGATAATATGTTTTACTTTATTGATTAGTACACTAAGAACTATGTTCTTTTACAGTACAAAGTTTAAAGACTTTTGTAAATTAAATACATTATATAAAAGAAAAATATTTTAAAATGCAAAAACTTGTGAGGACAAGAAATTATGTACCAATTTCTGTCCCATAAATAACATGCTAATTATGTATATAAAATATTATTAAATTATAAATTAAAATATATATTAATTATATTGTAAATATTATTAACAATATGCACTTTGTATTATACAATATTAAATTTAAAAATTATGTTATATAAAAAAAATGTTAAAATAACATTCAAAAACAAATAAATATTCACATACACGCATACATGCACACACATGCATGTAAACAAAACAACCGAACAATGAAACAGGAAACCAACGCAAACAAATAAAAAGCGGCGAGCTAGTATAGTAAAGTCAGTCCTGAACAGAGCACAGTCGCTTGCACATGTGCAAAGACTTAGGTCAGTTTAGCTCAGGTTCTCATAGTAAAGGCGTTCACACCATTTAAGCTCAGGTTTTCATAGTAAATGCGTTTACACCCTTTAAGCTCAGGCTTTCATAGTAAAGACGTTTACACCCTTTAAGCACAGGGTTTTCATTGTAAAGGTGTTTACACCCTTTAAGCACAGGGTATTCATAGTAAAGGCGTTCACACTCTTTAAGCACAAGGGGGTGGACACTTTGAGGTGAAAGAGTCTGTTTACTTCAACCTGGCGGTGCCAGCTCGGTATTCACAGTTAAACTCCAAGTCTACTCTCATGCTACCACATAAATATTTGTGTACTAGCACGCTTGTCTGATGGCAAGTGCCTCCCCGTGGTGGCACCTGGACGCTGTGCTACCAACCGGCAGCATGGTGGCGGATGAGAGGGGCAAAACCCAAAAAACCCAGAAGCGTTTGACCCATAGTGGGCGGCTCACTGGTCTGCGTCTGTACCGTAGCGGTCGGCAGTACTCACACCTGTCTGTAGGTAGGTAGGATAAGGGAAGGTCACCCCGAAAATAAACCTTTTACCAGGAATGTCTCTAATAACGAAACTACTCCAGGTGGCAACCACAGTAGTGGAAATCCATCCGTGGGCAATCCCACGGTCGAGGCCAGGATTCTGGAGGCCTCAAACAACATTTCTGCCCTAAAAACTGCTGCAGCGGTGGCGCACTCGGCCGCTGCACCAGTCAGAGCTACGAGCAGCAACACTACAACCGATAACCCATTTAAAATGAGCTCAATGCGAACGCAGCAGTAGCTCGCGGAAACCACCGCAAAAAAAGACTCGACTGCAGCAGCTTGCTGTCCAAGAGACTGCTCTACAGCCATCCTATAGCGAAGGGGCTAATTCGTCTCCTCTGCCAAAAACTCCGGCAAAGCGAATGGTTGAGCCTTGGACAAAGGTCTCTAGAAAGCCCAAAAAACGCAAAAAACCGCCTCAGAAGCTGGCTAGACCTGATGCAATCGTCGTAGCAAAAGCAGGTGAGCTTTCATATAGCGATATCATCATGCGGATGAAACAGGAAAAATCGCTTGAAAAGTTCGGCGAAAACGTTTCGAGAGTAAGGCGCACTGAAAAAGGTGAAGTACTTATCCAGCTTAAGCGCGCAACCACCCAGTCAACCCAGGAGCTGAAGAAAGAATTTGATATGGTTTTCAATGGCCAAGCCGAAACCAGGACTCTCACGGAAGAAACACAGGTCGAGATCAAGGATCTTGACGAGGTTACAACACCGGAAGATGTCTGCAGCGCAGTCCAAAAGCAGCTCGGCGACTTAAAGGTGGCAAGAGTGAAATCACTCCGTAAAGCCTATGCAGGCACGCAAACAGCGGTCATAAGCCTTCCAGCACTGCAGGCGAGGAAGCTGATAGAGACTGGCAAGCTCAGAGTTGGCTGGGTCATTTGCAGAGTCCACGAAAAAGTTACGCCAACCAGATGCTTTAAGTGTCTCGACTTTGGTCACACGGCGAAAACTTGCAACAGCACAGACCGAAGTAAGTGCTGTATGAAATGCGGCAAAGAGGGCCACAAAGCAAAATAGTGTTCTGAGGAAGCAAGCTATTTCTTGTGCTTAGAAAGGAACTGCTTGAAAATAAATCACCGTGCCGGAAGCTGGAAATGTTCGTCCTTTTCAGGAGCTAGCAAACCGAGGAAATGATGAGGTTCTTACAGTTAAATCTCAGCAACTGTTGCGCAGCCCAAGATTTTTTATTGCAAACCGTACGAGATATAAGCACTCATGTAGCTATCTTGAGTGAGCCTTATAACGTGAAAGCACCAGGAGTCTGGGCATTAGATATTTCTGGAAGAGCCGCCATATGGTCCTGCGAAAGACATCCTTCCCTAATGAGGCAGCATACTCGTGCAAACGGTTTTGTTCGTGTAGAAGTTATGGGCACACATATTGTAAGCTGTTACCTTGCACCAAGTCCACTATAGAAGAGTTTGCTGTTACTGTCGATGCAATAGTTGACGATGTTAGAGGAATCAGACCATTATTGCTAGTGACTTCAACGCGTGGGCCGTAGACTGGGGAAGCCAGAGAACGAACCAAAGAGGGCTCATTATTCTGGAGGCTTTTGCTTCATTAGATGTTGTGCTTTTAAACACTGGAACGCAGTGTACATTCTCCAACGCAAATGGCAGCTCAGTAATTGACCTGACATTTGCCAGTAGTGACCTGACCACGCAAGTGCAGTGGCAAGTAAGCAACGTCTGCACGTATAGTGATCACCAAGCAATCGTGTACACATTGGAAAGGCAAACCAATCGACGGAGCAGAGACCCCCATAGCGAGCCATCATACAAGCTCGAAACGCTTGATGAAGGTATCCTCACAGTAATGATGGCTGACATACACCTCACTGATTCAGCACAGAATATGGCTAGGCAAGCAACAGAGCAGCTGAAAAGAGCTTGCGACGCAGCGATGATGTTGCGAAGACCAAGTAAGCACCACCACGAGCCTTTGTACTGGTGGACCGCCGAAATCGCCGAAGCACGAATTCCAATAAGCCAGAAGAAGTTACTACCGCGCCAGAGGGACCGACAGGTTCGAGGAACTGCGCGAGGTCTATAGAGAGCGCAGGATGCTGCTCAAATACAAGATTCGTTCGAGGAAGCGCGAGTGCTTCTTGCAGCTATGTGACGAAGCGGACGTAACCCCAAGGGGTACCGCATATAGACTGATAATGAAAAAGATGAAGTCATTCGGACGACCAACACCCACGTGCCCTCACATACTTAGCCGCATTGTAAGTGTGCTCTTCACTCAGCAACCACCGATGCAGCCCGTCATTGATCATGGCGACAAGTCATTTCCATGGTAACCGCAGAAAAGGTAATGAAAATCTCCGATGCTGTTCATAACGACAAGGACCCAGGGCCAGATAAAATCCCGAACTGCGCATTAAAAATGGCCATCGCAGCCCAAACACAAGCCTTCGTACAGCTGTATAACGCTTGTCTCACAGAGGGCATATTCCCCGAACAATGGAAGACGCAAAAGCTTGTGCTAATACCAAAAGGTAGCGGCTCTCTGGAGGATCCCTCTGCCTACCGACCTATATGCTTGCTCGACACGATAGGCAAGATCTTCGAGAAATTGCTGTACAACCGCCTCGAAGAAGCAATACAATCCAGAGGAGGACTCTCGAGCCAACAGTTCGGTTACCGAAAGAGTCGCTCTACGTCCGACGCCATAAAACTGGTTACAAGCATAGCAAGTAAAGCTATTGAAGGCACTAGCTGGAAGAAGGGGGCAAATCAGTATTGCCTGGTGGCAACGCTGGGTGTGCAAAATGCCTTTAATTCTGCAAATTGGGATACGATAATGAAAGCGCTCGCAAAATTTGAAATTCCACGCTACCTCTCTAAAATTGTCGAACTACTTCGATGGTAGAATAATACGCTATGCAACAGACGAGGGGATTATGGTGTATAACGTCTCCGGTGGTGTCCCACAGGGGTCAGTCCTAGGGCCCCTGCTGTGGAACGTTATGTGTGACGATGTCCTTAGACTCACAGTTCCCACAGGCGTTAAGATCGTCGGCTTTGCGGACGACCTAGCGATTGTGGCCACTGCAAAACATCTTGAAGAAGTCGAGGCACTAAGTAGTGTGGCGATCGGCATTATATATAACTGGCTTATGTCAGTAGGTCTTTGTCTAGCCGAACATAAAACCGAAGCGGTGCTCATAAGCAGCCGCAAAAAGATGGAAATTGCAAGCTTCAATGTTAATGGGACGCTGGTGCAATCAAAGGAATTCATTAAATACCTTGGAGTAATGATTGACTCCCGATTAACCTTTATACAGCATCTCCATTATGCCCACAAAAAAGCATCAGGCGCATGTATGGGTTTATCGAGAATAATGCCGAACACGAGAGGCCCCAAACAGGAGCGCAGGACACTACTCCTTAATGTAGTACGATCCATCGTGATGTATGGGTTAACGGTGTGGGCCACATCAATGAAAACGAAGTCATACCGACGTGGTGTTGAATCAGTGCACAGACTTGGCGCACTCAGGGTATGCTGTGCCTTCAGAACAGTTTCCGATTAGTAAATTGCAGTTTTAGTCCTTGCAAGTTCGATACCTATCGACCTTCTAGTAAAGGAAACGCTGTTCGAAGCCAATAGCGATAACCCAACAGTTCGCAAAAGACTCGCAAGGGAGAGAAGCCTGCTAAAGTGACAGGATCGCTGGGATAGTTCAGTTAAGGTTCGGTGGACTCATCAGCTCATCCCTAACATTACCGCTTGGTTTGGTAGAACTCACGGCTCCATGAACTCCTACATTACGCAGATTTTAAGCGGGCAAGGTTGCTTCAGGGCATATCTGCACAAATACAAGCACGTAGCAGACCCCTTTTGTACTCATTACGAGGGAAGTATACCAGAACACGCTGCCCATGTCCTCTTCGAGTGCCCCAAGTTCCAAAATGCCAGACTTGAGGCTTCGGTCAGTCTCGGCGAAACGGTAACTGATCAAAACTTGGTTACCCTTTTGCTGAGAAATAAAGCTAACTGGTCAGTGGTTAGCACTTTAGCACGACTGATTATCGACGAACTGCGAAGAGTTGAGCGTTTGCGAAATTGATAAGGTAGAGTTTATATACGAGCCCATGACCAAATCTTATAGAATACGGACACAAGTCCATCAGTTTCCAGCTTAGTGCTGTTCCTATGCTCCGTGAAGCCATGCTTTGCGGCGGTCCCACGGGGCTTATACAAGGACGATTATTCAATGCGGAGGTTATGTTTAGTGCGTAAGAATCGTACACTCCCACCTGCACGGTGGCGCCTTTTGAAGGTTCCCCCTTCGCGAATAAAATTAAAAAAAAATGAAACCCTTTAAGCTCAGGTTTTCATAGTACAGGCGTTCACACCTTTTAAGCTCAGGTTTTCATAGTAAAGGCGTTCACACACTCTAAGCTCAGGTTTTTCATAGTAAAGGCGTTTACACCCTTTAAGCTCAGGGTATTCATAGTAAAGGCGTTAACACCCTTTAAGCGCATGTTATTCTATATAGTGAAGGCGTTCACACTCTTCTAGCTCAGGTTGTTCCACTTCATATAAGTTGATACACGAAGTCTAAATAATAATATAATTAATTAATTTTATGTTAAACAATACTAATTATTATTATATTATAAATATGCTAAACAATAATAATTACAGAAATTCTTAATATTTTGAATAATGTTTTATTTTATCATGTATATAATATTAATATTTTGAATAATTACATATAAAATCTAATAGTATTGAAGTAATAGTATTAAATAGATAAAAGAAATGAACAATAAAGAATTCTTGTAAATTTAAAAAACTAAAACTACAGAGTTACAAATTTTTTGTACTGAATCCTTGGCTTACCTGCTGAGCCTACCCCAGCAATTGAAAATGAACTGGAGGGTTCGTTACAAATGGCGCCCGAGCAGGGACTCTAAATTCAAGGAAAAAAAAAAAAAAAGAAACACATATAGCAAGAAATAGAACACCAAAAAAAAAAAAAAAAATGGTCAGCCCCTAACGGGTATACTTTCTCCGAAAAGACGAGCTTCAAATTTACAAAGAGGAATTTGGATTTGAAAATACCGGAACTGTTCAAGAATCCCGTAAACATTTTTCAACCTTCATCACAGAACAAGGACAGAAGCCAGGACTAGAAAAACGTCTCCTAGAGCTTAAACCGAAACATTCAAGAGCACCATCCCCGGCAAAATTCACAGACCTACCAACTCTAGAGATGCCATCCACCGAAACAGGCAGTCAACCCCAGCTACGCAATTCAACAGAGACAGACGAGCAGGCATCCACTTCGTACGCAGAGAATACAGCAGCGAACCAAACATCGTACGCCGCGGTCATAGGCAAAGTCAGGAAATGGGCCATCAAATATGATGGCAGCAAGGAACCATTGGCTTTCATAGAAAGAGTGAAAGAACTGACCGAAGCATATAGCTTGAACAAGAACCTCTTACCGCGAACAATGCCTGATCTTCTGAAAGACAATGCATTGAAATGGTTCCGAAACAATAACCAACAGTGGCAGGAATGCAATTCTTCTTGCCGGCCAAATACTTTGAACGCCTAGAAGATGATATTCGACAACGACACCAATGGTCAACGGAAAAATTTAAGGATCACCTCATCGATCTACAAAACCTAATGCGTAATGCGCAACATTCCGAAGCAGAAAAACTAGAGCGCATTTACCGCAACAGTCTCTAGGAGTATCAGCTCTACATAAAAAGGTAGGACTTTGAAACACTCGAAGAGCTGATCAGCCTCACAGACGACTTTGAGAGCCTACGAACGGATCAATTGCCGACCAGAACAGCACCTCCACGAAGTCGAGAAGAAAATCATCGCATGATGACACAGGTAACAGAGCACCCCATTAACCAGAGAACAACACCCCCACAAAGTCGAGAAGAAAATCACCGCGTGATGACACAGGTAACAGAGCTCCCCATTAACCCGCGAACAGCATGCCGACGTTGTGGACAAGATAGTCACTTCAGGTATGAGTGCAGGAACCCCACGCTTAACTTTTTTTCGGAGTGCGAAAGAAGGGGCACCCTTACTTTCAACTGCTGCAGAAGACAATCGGGAAACTACCCGGTGTACCGTCCACGGTTAGTACAAGGGGATACCCAGATCGATCAACCTCGCAACTAAACGCCATATGACAAAACGGAAATTATGTTGCCGCATTAATTACATTAGGTAACCACATGGTAGAGGCAACAATCGACACCGGAGCAACACGAAGTTTTATCAGCAGGTCACTGGCGGATCACGTCCAAGAAACAGGAAAAATCGAACGCATACGCATGGCTGATGGTATCACGAAGGAAGTCACTCAACACCTGAAAATCAACATCAGACACGGAGAAAGACATAGCGAAACAGAGTTAATCATACTACCGGAAGTAATCGACGACCTCATATTAGGCATGGACTTCCCAATAAAAATGGAAGCATAGATACAATGTGGTGACTATACGGTCATTCTTCAGGTACCCAAGAATCAGACAATAGAACCTAGAACAGCGTGCTGTACAGTTGTACGAGAAGAGGGATTAGAACCAGGGCTGAACAATCCAAACCAAGAAGATATAATAAACAAGTTTATGAGCGCAGAATTAAAAAAATGTGAAGACCTCACAGGAGTATTTAACATTACGGCACACAAGATCATCATGAGGGATGAACAGCCTATCAAGCAAAGGTATTTTTCAAGAAATCCCGCAGTGCAAGAAATAATTAACCAGAAAATCGACGAATTGATTAACAAAGGGTGTATCGAGCCATAGCGTAGCCTGCATAGTGCACCTATCGTCTTGGTTAAAAATAAAACCGGAAAGTGGAGACTTTGTGTCGACTATCGACAGTTTAATGCAAAATCGGTCCCTGACGCATACCCAATTCACCATATCCTGGACCGATTAAAAAATGCTAACTTCATAAGCACACTAGACTTGAAAAACGGCTACCGGCAAATTTCTATGGAGGAGTAAAGGATAAGTAAACCTTATACTGCATTCACAGTTCCACGACGAGGACTTTATCAGTGGCGCGTTATGCTTTTCGTGCTACATTCGGTTCCTGTGACTTTTCAACGTTTCAACGACCAGCAAGATAGATAGTACGAGTGTTTTGTATTTTTACCACTATTATCATAGCTGGAATTTCCCACTGCTCCAAGCTGAATGCGGCAACATGACGGACACGATTTGGTCGTGAATTTGAATGCAAAATTTATGAAGGATCCCACACTATTTTTGCGTCCACTCGAGAACGACAAGGTGCAAGCACAGTACAGTAATTTCTGGATATAAGCCCCCCGGTTAATGGATTTCCCCTCTTATAAGTTAACAAAATTAGGTCAAGAAAAATCTCCATAAGCAATACATAGGAAAATTCCCGTTTAAAGTATTTCCCGCGTAAAAAATCACCTCGCTTAAAACGTTGCAAATTTGTGAACCATTTGAAAAAACTCATACAAAAATCCCCGCATAAAATAAAATATAAAGTTGGCAGCGTTTTGATGATTTATTGTTATTTATATAAATGTGAATTAACATTTCTTTTTTTTTAACATAAATACATATTCATTTGAAAAGTTATTACAACATAATTTCTTTTATTAATACGAGTAGGGTGTGTATGCAGTTTCCTATAAGAGCGTCCTATAAGTTGTTTCTTAGGGCGAATTTTTTATATAAGCCAAAAATGGTTCATTAAACGGGTTTTTCGTATAAGCTTCACAACTGCTTTTAGCCGGGATTTTCATAAAAGACTTTCCCGGATAAAGAGTTTGAATTTTGAGCATTTTGCTAAGTTCTTATATCCGGAAATTACTGTACTTCTTTGACCAGAAGGCGTTGAAGTTTTTTCGGAGTTTTCAGGAGCAGAAAATCACGTGAGTGGCTTAGGTTTTTTAGATTATTTGTTATACTTCATGGTATTCCTTGTATCTGCAGCAAAGTGCTGTGCATTGGAGCTCCACGCTCATTGTTCCGGCAGCATTAAGAGTTTTTTTGGTGGATTTTGATCATGGTTTTTATTCCTTCTTCAAGGACAAACATTTGCCTGGTACAATATTTGCAACAACTATTAAGGGGATGAAGAAGATAGTCATTTCTAGCGTTTTTTACGCATGAAGGATGAGATTGTATTTAAATGATTCTAATTTTGAATAAGTAACCTTTTTGTTCACTATAGAAACGAACGTTTTCTTCTATTCACGGATCCATCATTTGCATGTCGCACAGAGCCCATTGAAAACGCTTTACTTAAAATAACGCAAATTTACAACAATAAAATGTGTGGACGTTCAAATCACCTGCTGCCCATATTTTGGATTTTCCCTAGTTCTCTGCCCACTATATACAGCAAAACATACCAGAGCTGCTAATGTGCGACTACAAAGTCAACTACACCAACCACTCTGCCTACTCTGATGGGATAGGTGCACGCAAATAAGGCTCACCCGCACGCATTTTCACCAACATACCGCCGGATCGTCTAAAGCTACCGGTTTTTGAGGAATATAAATACTGTGCGCGGTGCCAATTATATACGGCACTTGAAAATCATCATTGTGACAAATGCAAAGAATGGACGTCGAAGAACTTCATTCGAAGGTCGACACTACGATCTCTGTGGCCTGTGCATGAAGCCATCTTATGTACACTGCCAAAATTGTCGTCGCTGTACGCAGTTGCTCTCTATACTCTTTGCATAAAGAAACCGAAAAATTGGAATATAATACAAAAAATGCTTGGAAGTGTTGAATGTGGATGATGATTGTTTTTGTGATAGTTGTTTTAATTGGCGTTTGTTTTATATAAAACACCATTCACGTGGTTACTGAAATTTGACCCGAAAAGTTTCTATTTAACAAGACTTCCATACAAACTCTTTGCTTCTTAAGTCCGTATGATACTTAATTTTTTTTGTCCAATTTTAAAATCTGAAAACAAGTGGCGCGTGGGCAGGACAGACATATTTTGCAAGAAAAGGATAAACGTTGTTACTTCTTTATTTCTGGTGTTTTTAAGAGCAGCTGCATTTAATAAATTAATATTAACTACACACATCACTTCCAATTTATTTCCAACCAAGATAAAGCATAGATTTATCTTAAGTAGTTTTGTTTACACTAAAAATCTCAAATTAATTATTAACAGCACAGTAAATATTTGATCGAAACTTAACGAAGAACGAATTGAAAGAAACGGAAAAAAAATGCAAAGAAAATACAGTCCGTCCTACAAATTTTGCTCCAATTCGTCTATATGCGTACTCACTCACACCAATTGAGTCCATGCATTCGTACTATTTGAACTGCTCTAATTTTCATTTTCAATGACAACAATTGAGCAAAAAAATAAAGTATCATACAAGCTTTACTTGTTTGTCTGAAGCAATGAGAAAAAATAATCCGAAATTTAAAGTAATAAATTTCGATGCAAATATCTCCGCTGTTTTTTAAAATACTCAAATCTCGTTTGTCAAAAAGTTCAATAAAATTACTTACAAAAATTATTTCAGCAATACCGTTCGCTGTGCATTTATATTTTTTATCTCTTTTTCAAAAAAGATCTAAAATATTGAATGTTTTCTCAAAAAGTTGCAAAAAGATTCTCAAAAACATACAAGCTCTTTTTGTTGTAGAAATAGTTTAAATTAAAAATTGCGTTTGAAACCCCCTTTATAATAGCTTAAAATTTATTAGCAAAAAATTAGTTTGTTCCTGTCATTAAAAAACAAGGGTTCCTCAATTCATATTTTTAACAAAATAGTCTAGCTTTAAATAGTATACAGATAACTAAAAATCTATTTTTATACCATGTGAATCTATATTAACAAAACTCATTTTCTTTTAATTAATAAATTTCTATATACGTCCCTTGCTCATTTTTAAAATAACCATTTTAAGACTGTTTAAAATCGAATGACTTATTCCCCGGTATTTTTATACAAGCCAATATTCAAAAAATGACGCAACGTGAAGTTGGCAACTGTTCTTACAAAAAAACTATTTTTTAGGGTGCAACCACAGTTAACGTCATTGCCATACATACAATTTCAGTTTGTAAAAATATAAAGGGTATTCAATAAATTGTTTAAGTTTACAACTCGGCCAATCTGACAATTGATCGGCCTCGATCAAAAGAATAAAACATATTTACATACTAAAGTCTTATACATACATTAAATACTTCATTATATATCACTGTCATTGGTATTGCTTACTTCATTAATAGTTACAACCTCAGCACTCCGACCTAATAACCATCGTCTCAATCGATTAGCTTCGATCACTCCATTATAAGGCAATTGAGTCAATTGACAATTTTCTATGTCCCGTATTACGTAGCGGTCATTTCCCAGAACTTTATGCACAACATATGGCCCTTTGTACGTAGGCACAAATTTTTTATTCGTTCCTACTACCGAGTCAACATTCCTTACCACCACAAAATCACCTTCATTATATTTTTTTGCTTCCGTACTATGCCTCAGAAAATAATTCAAATTGTAGGCCTGAGATTTATCAATTTCGGTGGACGCATCTGACCGCAGCTTCTCCAAATCGCGTGGAGAACAAAAATTATTTTTATCCACTAAATATTCAGTAAACTCGTCTACTAGGTCTCCTCGCTGTTCCACGCCAAACAAAAGTACACTGGGCATCTCCTTTGTCGCACTTTGGACGGAATTATTCATTGCATATTCTACTTGCAACAACTTATTAGACCAGTCTGCGTGACTTAGGGGTTCACTTAATTTTCCTAACATTTTTTTTATAGTCCTATTGACCCTTTCTACTTGACCGTTCGCCTGTGGTGCAGCAGTAGCTACCTTGACATGGGTTTTATTATGTTTCAGTAAGAAATTATCAAATTCTGAAGATGTAAAACACGCCCCCCTATCCGAGACTATTCGCCTTGGCCGACTATAATAACAAAAATATTTTTCTAAAGCGGCAGTTACTTCACGTGTACTCGTCGAGTTTGTCGGATATAATTTAACAAATTTTGTAAAGGCATCGATAACAACTAAAATATGTTTCCTTTTAGAAATTAATGACGGCAATGGACCAAAATGGTCTAAATGTAGCGTATCAAACGGCAACGGCTTTTTGGGTATATTATACAAATTTCTCTCATTAACACGTATCGGCATTGCATACATTAAACATTTTAGACAATTTTTAATAAATTTTTCTATCTTTAGGCGCATCCCTGGAAACCAATAATACCTGCTTGCCTTATCGTAAGTTTTGTCAACCGCTTGATGGCCAATTTTCTCATGAATTACTCTTATCACATTATCTTCCATTTCATAAGGCACATAGAGCTGTTTTTGTCCGTTCGAGTTTATTCTATAAACAAGACCATCAACTAAATCAAAGTCCTTTACTTCTTCTGTCTCAAGACGATTTATCAATCCCTTTATGCTCTCGTCGCGTCCCTGTGCAATCTGAATCTGAAAGTCTACCTCATTTGAATCTACCACAGCTGCAATTTGACATCTACTTAAAGCATCCACATGACCCATAGCAGCACCACGTCTATGGTGTATCGTGAAATTGTAATTTTCTAACTCCAATGCCCATCTGGCTATTCGAGTATTTATTTGTTTTCTTTCTAAAGTCATTGTCAGTGAATTACAGTCCGTCACTATCTTGAAAGCTATTAATTCAAGGTACACTCTAAATCGTCTTAAGGCATATATTATCGCTAACGTCTCTAACTCAAAGCTATGGTATTTAGCTTCGGCAGCGGAAGTTGTCTTTGAAAAAAATGAAATGGGGTGTAATTTGCCATCATTTTGGCGCTGGAGAAGAACTGCACCAAAACCAATGACGCTAGCATCACAATGGAGCTCTGTTTCCCTTGCAGGACTGTATATAGCGAGCACTGGGGATTCAATGAGTCTCGTCTTCAGTTCTGTAAACGCGTGAAGGCACTGTTCATCAAAATAAAAATTGCTATTTTTCTTTAATAAATTTTGTAATGGTTTTGCTATTCTTGAAAATGACGGCACAAATCGTCGAAAATACGAAAAAAGTCCTAAACACGAATGTAATGTCTTTTGGCTAGTCGGCACGGGGTATTTTCGTATTGCGGCGATATGAGACTCACTAGGTGAGATTCCAAAAGGAGTTACGGCATATCCAAGATACTCTATTTCTTCGTAACAAATTTTACACTTTGATAAATTTAGTTCTAAATTTCGTTTAGTTATCCGGTGTAATACAGCAAGTAACAAATCTTTATGTTCAGCAAGATTGGAAGTAGCAATTAAAATATCGTCCATGTAAACTATTATCTTTCCTGCGTCAATAAAATCCCGAAAAATAACGTTTACAAATCTCTGAAATACGGCAGGTGCATTTTTTAGTCCGAAAGGCATTTTTAGAAATTCATATTGTCCAAATGGCGTCACGAAAGCGGTATATGGAATAGAAGTACTAGAGACATTTACTTGATGAAACCCACTCTTCAGATCTAAAACAGAAAAATAATTCTTCCCTTCAAGATATTCCAAACAGTCCTCAATAAGCGGCAAAGGATAATTGTCACGTATGGTAATTTTATTCAGTCCTCTGAAATCTATACACATACGCGTCTCTCCATTCTTCTTCTTTACTAACACTATAGCCGAAGCATATGGTGAACTACTAGGCCTTATAATACCATCCTGCAGCAGTCCATTTACAATTTCTCTTACTTTTGTTCGATCTAAATATGACAAACGGCGCGGAACACAATAAAGCGGCACGTCAGTCGTCAAATGTATTTGCATCTCATATTCGAGGGGCTCAACTTGAATATTTTTCGGAGTAACATAAGTATCTGCTATTAATTGTTTTATTTCATTAATATTCAACTTATCAAGCTTGCAATTTATATCTAATTCTTTTTCATCATGGGAAATTTGAATATTAAAAATGTCTGGAATGTTGACGTCACCGGCATGTTCAGAAACGTCAATTGACCCAACTGATTCAATGGGCACATCTCTTAAATTACTTAATCTACAAATGGCTTTCGGCAAAGAGCATTCTTTTAAAAGGCTATAACGATTAATAACTACTGTAGAATTGTTACTTTCAAAAGTGCAAGTATCTTTTATTTTATCATTAATAGAAAATAAACTGTTGTTTGAATAACTTAAACATTTGATTTCTTTTAAATGTATAGAAAAAATAGATAGGAAATTCCGTCCGAGAATCACTGGTGAGATCATTTCCTCATCAGGCAAAACAAAAATATAAATTGACTTCATTTTTTTTTTAAAACTAATTAAACAGCGTATATTAGCAATGGCGGAAATCTTTTGTCCACCAATTCCTCGAAACTTAGTTTCTGTCAAAACTTCAGGCAACTCTAGCGGCACTAATGATCTTTTAATAAAGCTGATCGGACTACCGGTATCAAAAAGAGAAACAACTTGTTTAAATTTTGCACCCTTGAAAGAAACACTAAAAGCAATACCAACCATGTTTATCGCATTCAACACCTCCGATGTATCGTCAGGTACGTCACTCTCTGTTGCGGCAGCTTGGGCACTTAATCCGGCGGCAATTTTATTTCCTGATGTAACTGAAGTACTTTTGGTCAACATCTTACGAGGGTTCGGGCATGATCGATGGTCGTGACCCATCTTCCAACAGCGAAAGCACGATCCATTTGGCCTGATAGGGTATGGGCAGTTGGGCTTTATATGCCCCGTCTGTGAGCAATTGTAGCATAATGGTCCTGCACTTAATTCTGGTTTCTTTGATGTTGTTTTTGTAACATCAGACGGCTGACTACTTCGTCTAGTAGCGGCAGCTATTGGCTGAAAATATTTCTGTTGAAACCGTGCGACTCGATTTTTTAAATCACCAACTGAAAGTGCGCCCACCAGCAGGTGCACATTTGGCGTTTTATCGCCAACACCATCGATAATGAACTCAACTAATTCATGCTCGCTGACATCCGAACGTTTCGCAATGCCCTGCATAATCAGCACGTAGCACTGCAAAGATTCTTCTCCAACTTTCCACTTACGCCGTGCGAGCATCTGGTAAACCATTTGGCGCGTAATGGTAACATCAAATTCGTCAAGCAGCTCTTTCTTGAGCGCTTCATAACTCAAGGCAGTTGTTATTGACAGAAACACTTTAGCTGTCCAAGTCAATGCTCTACGAAGGCACAAAAGTTTCATGGACTCGTCGGCATTTGCAGCAGCCATGATTTCTTCGAAATCTCTTACAAAGTTTTGCACGGACTGTGCTATATCATCGCCACTAAATTTGGTGATAGCGTGTTCGACGTCCGTAACTGAGGATCTAACACGACCTGTAGAACCACCAGCACCAGCACCAGCGCCAGCACCACCTGTAGAACCAGCAGACATTTCCAACTCGCGTATCTGGCGCTGAAGCTCCAAAATGTCACGTCGTTTTTGAAGCTCACGCAATTGGACGTCAGGGGCGCTCTCCTGAGCACAACGCATTTCAGCAGAACGGCAAACCGCTGCTTCCCCAGCCGGCACTTCAAGATGCTCAATCTTATCTTCAGGATTCGTATCGGCAGCGGCAAAGGCACCAGCATCGGCACTATCAACAACATTGGCATCAGCATCAGAATTGTGTTCGCCATCTTTTGCTTGCATGATTTCATCATGCAACCTTTTTAACTGCATCGTTGACGCACTTGGTGGAAATTCAACACCAGCTGCAGTTAGTGCTTCTATAAGGGTTTGCCTGGTTAGGCGTGTGTCCATTTTAATGAAATACTTGTATATTTACTGTATTTATGATTTTAAAATTTATCGCGTGCAGAGTATCAAACCCCACATCTGAACTTTAAGACTGTTTAAAATCGAATGATTTATTCCCCGGTATTTTTATACAAGCCAATATTCAAAAAATGACGCAACGTGAAGTTGGCAACTGTTCTTACAAAAAAACTATTTTTTAGGGTGCAACCACAGTTAACGTCATTGCCATACATACAATTTCAGTTTGTAAAAATATAAAGGGTATTCAATAAATTGTTTAAGTTTACACCATACTCATTTTTAAAATTTTAATAGGAACAAATATTTTTGCAGTGATTTATTTTTTTGTTTATACTTATGCCATGGACAATTTTATCCTACTTTTTGGAACATATACATTTTTTTCAACTTCATCGGAAATTTCGCTTATGTATTGAATCTGTTTGCAATGACTATGTGCTTCTAATATTTTGCTCCGACGATAAACCTTCCATTTACACTTTGGAGCTTTGCTCGTAATAACACCAATTGGGAAAAAATCTAAACTTATTGTAACAAGCATACTTTTCTGAATTTCGTTTGCTTAATAAAAGTATTATAAAATTAAGAGCAATGGAAAAATATTTATTTCTTAAAAATAAGCAAGGTTATTTTAAAAATGAGCAAGGGAAATTTAATAATTAACAGAAAATGAGTTTTGCTAATACAGACATGGTATGAAAATAGATTTTCAATAACTTTTGATTGGAAAGGAATATTGGGATATTTTAAATACATAATTTTTGAAGCTGGATTTTTTTGTTAAAAAAATAAAACAGAACATTTTAAAAAGAATTAAGTACGATAAATAATCAAATGGAGACCCCTTGTTTGTAACTGACGGATCAGTTAATTAATTTTTTGTGTAAAACTAAAACAATTTTTGCAAATAAATTTTAAGCTATTAGAAAGGCAGTTTAAAATGAAGGGTATTTTATATAAAAGAAACGTGCAAATAAAAACAACTATCACAAAAACAATAAAAAAAAAAACTTTCAAAAACACATTTAAAACATAATTAAGCTTATTTCTATTAATTATTTCTATAAATTTGAAAGAAAAATAATTTTAATTTGTATTTTAATATTATGTTTATTATTTACTCACAATTAATTTCTCGTGTGTGTAAAATAAGTGTTTAATTTTACAAATTCAAACTTTTTAACTCACATTAACAAAGATCACGTTCATTATGTTCCCATCTGCCTAACAGTTATGAATAAAATTGAAGTAAATTAAATTGCAAGAGTTTGGTTTAATTTTTTGGTTCATTTATTTAACGCAATGTTGAAATTATGGTAACATTTACAGAAATTTAATATTGTGGCATTTACAGATTATTTACATTTATTTAAATGTATTTATTTAAAAAACAATTAAAATTGAACTTTTATCTTTTCGATCAAAACTATAAGTTAAAGTTTGACTTTTATTTTTCCAGTCAACAGTAGAAGTCAAATTTTAATTGCTGTATCAACAGTCGCTGCCTCAGTTGTTTGTCTTTTACGTTTTCGACTTTTACGTTGATTTTTACTTTTTTCGATTAAAAAATGTGCTCTACAAGTGTTTTGAAAATATAAACTATAACCAGAAGCTTAATCAAAGGGGAAATTTTGGGGTTTAATCCCCTTTCTCCAAACTATTGTCACAAAGAGAAAAACATGATAAGTATTAACATGTTTTTATCAAAAGCGCGAAAATCCCAAATTTAAATTTCAAGTCGATTGCGGTTGAAGCATAATCTTTTAAACTATTTCAGTTCTAATGATACATCTCATACAGCTTTTCACCGCAAGGTTTTGTGTCCCAATAAAGTTTAGCAGAGCCATCCATTAGCAAGTAGCAAAGCAAGCAATGATGGTTCGTGTCCCTGATTTTACTGTTGAATTAAACACAGCTATTGTCACAAGTTACCATCTCTATATTTATGCATCGATCAGCTGTTCAACTGTTATTTTAATTTTGATTTGTATTTCCATAATTGTATTTTTATAAAATCGCTGGTAAAATGTCGAAGCGCAAGCAAACTTTATTAAACTTTTTTTCAAAAATATCTAAGTCCCAAAAAGAATCAATTCAAAACAAATCGGGGTCGTTTTCAAAAGACAAAAGTTAAAAGGTTTATTTATGTGAACACATCTTATTAATACATGTAATTTTAAAGACTAAGAATTGACCAACATTTCAAATGTGGCGCACACAGAACAAAAACAAGAAAGCTTGCCATCGTGTTCAAAAGACAAAGGAAAAAAGTATATACTTTGGATATGTTTTTATCTTATTGACCCATGTATCTTTTAAGATTACTCTGAATTGACCAGCATTTCAAATGCGGCGCGCACAGAACAAAGACAAGAAAGCTTGCCGCCGTGTTCAAAAGACAAAGGTAAAAAGTATATACTTTGTATATGTTTTTATCTTATTGATCCATGTAACTTTAAAGATTACTCTGAATTGACCAGCAATTCGAATGCGGTGCATACACAACAAAGACTCGAATGCGTGCAAAACTTTGATATCAATAATTTCATGGAACAAGAGATTGCCAACGAAAGAAAGGTTGAGATTTTTGAAAACATTTGGAAACCGCTGCAGAGATTTGTATTTCCATCAGAAGGCGCACGAAATCTGAAATTCCAGCACAGATGGCTAATTGAGTGGTCGTGGCTAAGCTACTCCAAAGATGTGGATGGAGCCTTTTGCAAGTATTGCGTTTTTTTTTAAATACAGAGATAAGGGTGGTTTCGAAATTTACCAAAAAATGGGACAGTTAGTGACCGAAAAATTAAGCAATTGGAAAAATGCTCGTGAGCGTTTTTTTGATCACGCCAAGACTTTATATCACCAAAACAGTGTACAGAATGCTCATATAGTTATTGAAATAGTGAAAAAACCACAAGAGTCAATCGTATTTAAAATAAATACTGCAGCGAAACACGAAGCGTTAGAAAATCGTAATAAAATTAAACCCATTATTAAAACGGGTCGGGTGTGTTAAATTTGTGATAGTTTGAGTGAAAAAATTATTAAAACAGTGTAATAACAACTTTAAAATGTGAAAGATGTCTTAAATTGGCAAAAAAAACCTGTAAAAATTTTAACCTAAAATCGACTGCGAAACATGAACATAAAGAAACGTGAGATGAACAGCCGATTTTGACATCTAGCCCGCTTTATTCTGCTTTCTACTTCATTCCTCTCCGAGTCGGCCCTATCTTATAATTCTGCCATGACTTTATGCTACTTCGCTACCATAGCGCTCTTTCGGATAGAATGCAGCCGTTATAAGGTTATCCAGATATTTGACATACCCTTATTTTATGCAAACAAAAGACACAGTTAGATATTATCGTAGACGTAGAATTTATTTTAGCCATATTGTTTGATAAATTTATTTCAATCTTAGGCTTAATAAATTGAAATAAATATTTCGGAAAAATATGAATTTTTTATTTTTCCCAAGTAAAGAGCTTATATATATCTTAAATTTATTTGAAAATTTAAAATTTTAACAAAAAAAATAAATTTTTATATGTAATAAGTACAAAATAAGTTCAATAAATAATTCGAATTTACTATGATATTTAAAGAATCAACAGAGTTTTCATAGCACAATGACCATGCGCATTCTCTGTATATGTAAACCTGTGTAGTAGTAATATAAATTTTTGTAGGTACATACTGGCTCTACAGCACATCTCTATAATACATCTATATTGTTTATTGTATTTATCTCGCTGAAGATAAACAGAAACAATAACAAGCGATAAAAATTAAAGCAGCTAATATGCATATATAACATAAATGTAAATTTTACATTCGTATTAATAACAACAACAATACAAGCCGTTACTGAGAAATATTCGTAAAATAATTCTTTCCAAGAAACAACACGATGTTGCGTTCGTGATTTCGGCACGAAGAAAAGCAACAACCATAAGAACGTCAGGAGCAACTGAAGCATCAATGCATGATTTTTTTCTTATTATATAGATATAAGATAAAACTGATTTTTGTCACATATTTTATCTTTGTAAGATGAATATTAAAGGCTGTAAGTATATTCCAAAGTGACCTGCAAAAACGTTAGGATGTGCTTGAAAAAATTTGTAGAAAAGACTCCCAAAAATGACAAACGTGCTGTAAGACGTAATTCTACGTCAAAAATATTTTTACGTTCTTACAAAAATGACAATGGTTATATCACGAAACACTTAGAAGACATATTTACACAACCATTAACTATAAAATATAGTTTTATATGTATATAATATAAGAAAAAAGTTCTGCGTTGACTGAACAAAACTAGCTATCTTTTGTCAAAAGAGGAAAAAGTAAACATTTTTGATTTTCCCAAATACAAAAGAAAAAATCACTATTTTGATACTTTTGGTTAAAGAAACTATTTTAAACTATTTTGAAAACATTATTCCAATAAATTTTACATATAAACTGACTAAAAATGTTTACTTATTTTTACTCATATATAATTTTGGTTCAACAAAAGCAAGTATTTCAAAAAGTAGTAGTCTAATGTATTTTTATTGGTTTGTACTATGAAAAAGTATCATATTCCGGCAACTGCGTGCTTTTTATGTCCTTACAAAATTGCTCTTTTGCTCTCCTCTTCAAATAAGAGTATACATTCTTGTGAGTAGACGTCAAATATCTGGACAACCTTATAATAATTGAATCATGCGGCAATATTGTTGCCGTGTGAGTTGACGTCAAATATCTGAACAACCTAATAATAATTGAATAATGGGTACAACATGTGTCTCTGATCAGGTATCAGTTTACGTTCCTTTTTTATTTCTGTGAACACAATTGTTTTAAAAGTGATCAAATAGGGGAAAAATTGTGTTTTCTCTTGTTATAAAAAAGCACACTTATTCTAAAAAAGCCAAATTTTTAACTGGAAATACTCAATACGTTGAGCAAATGTATCAAAAATATAAAGTGCGCCGAAAGACAGACATTTTCACGTGTTGTGATTAGACACTGATATTTTTTCGTTCAGCAGACACACACTAACCGATTGCACAAAAGTTGTACCTGCTGAACGCAGCCAATACAATTTGGCACTAATCAACACTTGCTCTCTCCCTGTCAGAATTTTTTGACAGACCAGGGGCAATTTAAAGTGTGGTGAAAAATTCGCTTCCACCTGGTTTTCTTACACCATGATATTTACCACATGTTACTACCCTTGTCTTCGGAGTGAAGACGCATGCAGTAGCTGCTGTCGGAAGCACCAGTTCGCTCTTTGGTGATGCTGTATTGCGTAGCACCATTTACAAGCTATATATCAGCGTACCCGTCATATTAAAAATGGTCGGCAAATATATATAAAGCCGACTCTCATTTGTTTGTGACCACAAATTTTATCACATTTCTTCAACTTATTTTAAAGTCTTTAGCAACACACTTGTTTATGCATACAAATTTTTATCACTTGTCCACAACCTATTTTAAAATCAACTTTAAATGCATTTATAAAATTTTGTTATTGACGGTTTATTAATATCTTAATAGTTTTTTCTGTTTTGAAACATGGAAAATTTTAGAATATGTGTGGGAAAGTTTAGTGCTTGCGGTTTTAGTAATTTTTTAAATAGAAAAAAGTTTCTACTATTTCAATATAAATTTATGTTGATGATAAATTATGTTGGCAAGTCGTAGGATTATGATAAAAAGCTAAAAGTTCTACTCCTTTTAATCACTTCTTATTCGTACGTCGAGGAGAAATATATACGAAATAAAAAAATAAAAAAAAAATAAAATAAAAAAATGTCTACGCGTTGCGGCAAGATTGTAAAAATTGTTAAATCATCATGTGAAAATGCGCGAAAAAATCGCGAGCTCGTCATAGGGAGCATAAAAGAGTGTTCCAAGCAATTAATAATCCTTCGTTATATTTTACGGTGGGCAACAAATGTTAGCGTGAAGCAGAGTGCCACATGTGGAATTGGATTGGTTCAAGGTTACCGCACGCAGCTAAAGAAACTCAACTCTACCACTGGTGCGGGCCTTTCCCGAATGGTCAATAGAAAGAACTGGTCCTCTACCCGCATTATATGGAAGGAAATCGAATCGACATTCAGTGGACGGTAAGTGTAATTAATTTAGCTATCTATACCCTATAGGAACAAACTAACTTGTTTTTAAAAACAACTAATTAAAAAACTAGTTTAAAATAATCCAGAATATGAACTACTTTGAATTATATTAAGGCGGCATCCACTTCAATTCTTAATAGTTTTTATTGCATTATATATGAAGTAATTGAAATACTACTTTAAAACAAGTGATTGATAAACTACTTTGAATTATATTAAGGCGGCAACTTCTCTGATTTTGACATGTTTTATTTGCAAATTTTTATTAGATTACAAGTTTATATATATTTAACCATGTTTTTTCATCAAATTTTATTAACTTTAGGCTTCACTAACATTTTGTTTCAAAAAGACATATTTTTTTATTTACGACATTGAGCTGCAGACAGACGTGGTAAACACACTTTAAAACGAATAAACTGCCTCTAAGCCCCGTGAAACGATTAACAATTCTTTATTATTTAAGATATTCAAATTACAAACTGGTACTGTTTAGCAAACATTGCACAATTTGGACTCTGTACGGAAATTGATGCATTGCTTAACCATTCAGCAAACACCTCATAACTTCAATACTAAAGACGCACGCCTTTCCCTACGTAGCGTCGAGTCTGCTCCATCACTTCATTGCGATTGACACTTAAAAGAAGCACTAATCAAAATATCGGTGTGTTCATCGACCATGATTGATGGTTACAAAGCGTGGAAAATCCCGCCGACACGATTGTTTAGCTCATATTTTGAAATTAAGCATCCAAAGAGCTGGCTCGTGTTGAATAACAGGCGCAGTATCCACACAATTCCGATTAATTGGATCGGCACCTTCATGTACCCAGGTGGTGGCGTGCCCGTTTTTGGAAACTGCTTACGTGGTACGCATGCTCACATATAAGCGCAGAGTTCTTCCTGCTTCTGGAACTATCACCTGTTGGAAGCAGAAATAGTCCAATGAAGAAAGGAATAATGAAATTATATCTACCATCGCAGCGTACTTCTGTTGCGCTCGTTGAATGTAATTACTACTCCTTTTTTGAATTAACTGGCAATAAAGCTTGGCATGAATCACTCTTGAATTATTTTAAAATCAATTAAAACCCCACAAAGAACGACATTTCACAATTTTCCATTAAAAAACTCTGATCTCTTTTAACTTGATTTACATTTTGCTTTCAGATTTTATATTTCAGAATTTATTTGTGTCGACCAGGCATGATTTTTTTGGCATGATTTATGTATTTTTCAAAACAGTCAAATAAATGATCTCTTTGATGTATAGAAATTTAAAATTTGTATGCTTTTAAATTCATCTTCAGTTAGTGGAATATTAAATAGTTTTCAATTGGTTATTTTAAAGTTATTAAAAAAATAATTTAATTTTAACTAGTTTAACAAGTAGTTGAAAATATATGCCGACGAAAGTCAATTGACTTATTTAGCGGACATCACCATACAAAATAAGTTAGTTAGTTCTATGGGAAAAAGTCAGAATATCAACTAGTTGTGGTTGACAAAAAACTACTTTTTCAACTAATTTTTAATTAGTTGATTTTTCTACAGGGTAAGTGTTTTCATTTCAATGTATAGGTGAGAATCTGTAGATGAAATAAAACAAATTGGACAGACTTTCCTTCTTTAACAATGTAGCCGTAACAGTTCTTTTAGCAATCATGCTTGTCTACTATGTGTATTTTTAAGGTTTTGGTGTAACATTTTCATAGCCTTTATATGAAAAATATAAACTTAATTTAAGTTATTTACCCTCGTCATTTTATAAATTAACTTTATTTTTATTTGATTGTTGATTATTGCTTGTTTTAAGATTATCACATATTAATTTTTTATAAAATTCGAAAACATTTTTGTAACAACATTTAACTAATACATGTTTTGTTAATAATACCATTTACAAATTACATAAAACTTAAAAGTTGCCTTTCAAAGGTAAAAGCATTTCTTAATTTATTAACAATATTTCACAGCAGTTTTAGATTTTTGAAACATTTATTGAAACATTTTCAAACAATTTCATTAATTATTGTGCATATATAAATTAAATTTATCTTTTTTACACAACTGTAATTCATTATTGCTTATATATAAGCTATATTTATCTATGCATATGCGTATATATATGTACATATAATATATTTGTGAATAAGTCTATAAATATTCAAAAATTATATATTATATATATTATATATAGGTATATATATATATATATTAGGGCGGGTCGATTTAAAAATCGCTCAATGCTCTGTGAAAATCGTATTTTAGGGATCAAAATAAGAAACTTTGCCGAAGAAACCATACCTCTAAAACGAATTCTAATGTCCCCCAATTTGGGTCGAAATTTTGGGTAGTGGCAAATTTTGAAAAATCCCACTTTGACCCATTTATTTATTTATAATAATATCTATTTTTTTCTCTTTTGAAATTTATTTAGTCAGAACATATGTAAATGAAAAAATTAATTTAAGTTAGTTATAGAAAAGAAACTAAAAAAATTATTGTTTGAAGTCTTTTTTACTTTCAAGTCTGGGCAATTTCGCACGGCTCTCTAATGTCGTCGCCATAACAGCCTCTACATTTTCCGGTATAACCCGTTTGGAAACGCTAGCTAACAATTGAACATGTCGTTCCGTTCCTTGTATGTGTGATGCAATTTTTGGATCATTAAACGGTGGATCATCTTGATTTAAATATTCTTTCAATGTATCGTACGGAATGCTTCGCGTGAATGGTGGTTCAAATACGTTATTTATGTCATTCATATTGATCATTTCCGTGTAACTTGTGCAATTAAACTTTATTTCTGGTGTTTTATAAGCTCTAAGTTGCGTTGGGTCGTCAACATCTGTTCGATAGCGTAGAATTATGTTGATAGCACAATCGCGCTTTTCTTTGCTATCATCAAACAAGATATTTTCCGAATGCGCATAGTATGAATTATCTGTAATAACTTGATTGACAATTTTGCGTAAACGAGGTTCTAGAAATCGTGATCAACTAATGAAGTTGAAAAATAATGCACTGCCGTACACGACAGAGCTGTAATACTTGATATTTAAGTACATTGGCACATAACATTTAATTATAAATTCATCCAGAATTCTTAAATTTGCATCTGGATTTTCCGTTGTCACATATAATCGTAATAATCTAGCGGGCTTGGTGAGCCACCGAGAATGTACCAGATCCACCGAAACCACGCCGCTAGAAATTGCATGGGCCATGTCGTATAAGTACTTCGAATCGGTGGAAAATTCAATTTTTTTCTGGAGCGGGGGCATATTTTGCAACTCAATTTTCTGGAAGCCGTCCACCACCTGAAAATATATAATAATAAAATAATTAAAAATGGTTGACAATTATAATAAATGAGTGATAGCAATAACTTACCGGAAGAGTTTCACAAGTTTCGATTTGACGTCTCAGTTTTCCGGTTGCCGATCTTGGTCCAGTGCTGGTTGATTTATCCAAAGCTTCAAACAAATGCCGAAACGGAAGTTCGTTGAAGTGTAGAAGGCAAACGAACCAATGCAATGGTCTTTTTAACAGCAATTCGAATCGTCGTATAATTCCACCGTGTGGGCCAGTGTTTGCTGGCTCACCGTCAGTGCATATTCCAATTAATGCATCCAGTGATATATTTTTATCGTTGAAAAAATCATTTAATTTGGTTGTTTTGTATTCAGCGGTTTCATGTTCCAGGCTTACGTAACCAATCAATTCAGAATTGGGTTCTCTCAAAATAACAAGATGAGGTTCTTTTACCATCCTAGTATGATACTTCTCATCAACTTTAGCTGTCGTTAAAGTATCATCTTTTCTGTCATCGAATGAAAACGCTAACAAATTGGTATGATCTAACCGTTTGCGAACCACTTCTTGTCTGCATTTCTCTTTTTCTCTGCGAACTTTCGATTTATCCATGATGAGAGGTTGGCCATGCTTATCTTTCATTTTAAAATCTTTGAAAAGAGCGGTTCCCAATGCCGATGCTACTCTATCAGGCACACCAAATCTGTCACATACCAACGCAAAGTTAAAACAATCGTATCTCTCTATGTATTGTGAACTTGTGCTTCTATCCATATCTTTTTGAACCGGTGGCGGTGCGTATGTTGAATCATCGGGATCTTGGTATGTTGGCATTGATGACATAGACGTTGCTCCTTGCTCTTCAGTTTCCATCACAACTGCATCCATTGTTAGTCTTCTCTGATTATGTTGATCGTGCATGAACTCTTTGAGGCGTTCGGGAACCCAGCCGCATGCACATGGAGCTGCCTTCAAATCGCATTTACATGTTCCAATGTAAAAAATTGTTTCCAGAGATTTTAGATACTCTGTAAATTGTTGGGTTTTGTTTCTTCTCTTGATTTGCTCTTGATACTTGTCAAGCAATTTATTCAATTTATTAAATACACTTTTTTCAGCATTATTTCCATACCAAGTTTTTCCCAAATTCCATTCAACATATCTTGTACTTGAATAGTGAATGATTTATGGGAAAACTTTTTTGTTCTGTTTTAGCACGTTGGCTTAAGTAAAAATAATATCTCAAGATATCCAGATGGGTTGGTAAATTAAGATCAGTCAAATCAGTAGACACACCAAAAACAGTAACATCGTGCTTGGGTATATGACTCATTGGGTTTTCGACAGTTGATAATGTTGTTGTTGCTTCATCTTGCGGTGTAGAGGATGGTGGATTCATTGTAAACTTTTTGATTTGGAATGGTCAACTTCACTTATTTTTTTTTTTTTAATATTTTTTTATCTGATATTAGCACTTCACACTTTGAGTTCTTCACAACGACTTAATGCATTCACAACAACTGTTGCGTTATATATGGTCTACGAGACGAGGTAATAAGAATGAAATGGTAATTTCAATTCTACCAGTAATTTTAGGATCTGCAATTGTGTCACAGTGATACCTTCATTTTTTAAAAGGGTTGCGGTGCATTCCAGTGATACCTTAATTGTTAAAATGGTTGCATAAAACGCGCATTTCTTAAGAAGGTGCCATAAAATACCCACAAAAAGGGTTGTAAAAACAACCTTCATTTCTTAAGTAGGTGCTATAAAAAAACTACACAAGTAAGTTTACGACATGCAGTTGTGTCTTGTGGTGCCTTAAAAAACGCACACAAGCAATTTTCCGATTTGCAATTGTGTCACAGTGATACCTTCAGTTTTTAAAAGGGTGGAATAAATTTCTAAAGAGAAAAAAAACTCCAAAAAGAAAAAACATACCATTTCGCTGATTTTTTCATGTAAAGTGCCAAAACTGGCGATTTTTTGAAATGTTTGATTGGGAAACCCCCAGGGGGTTCCAGGGGGTGTGCCACTGGCATGGGTGGGTCGGGCCTCCAAAGTTAGTGGGGGTCGGTCATACATTTGGACTCGATTGGAGCACTATAAATGGGTCAAAATGGGATTTTTCAAAATTTGCCCCTACCCAAAAGTTCCTTGGGATGGACTTTCATTACTTTCATTTGTGACTTTTTTTAAATTTATTAAAGCTTCAAGTATAAATTCATTTGTTCTATGATATTTTGTTCTCTTTACGTCCGTCTTCGATCGTGATAGTCTACTTTGCGATTTGTGTGTCCTTAGAGATTTGCGTGTTTTAAGTGCTTTGTTGAAAAATATATGTATATTAAGGCGCCTCAACTTGTATGGAGGAAAAAAAAGTTGTCCGGGTCACCTCCTGAAAACAAACTTTGGTTTATTTTATGATGATTCCCAAAATATTGCAACTCTAGCTTTAGCCGTTCGTGAGCTGGAATGGTTTGAAATAACATCTAAAAATCGCGTTTTTGATTAATACTATTTATACCACACTACCTTCGGTCAAAAAAATGGTCACAAATAGTGTAAATCGATGAATTACATAGTTTTGTTTTTTTATTTTGTTTTAAATCTGCCAACACACTTAGTTATTGAGTTATTTGCAGTGATTTTTTAAATTTTTTTTAATGCAGTTTTTATAAAAATATATATAACTTCCCCATTTATAGCCTGATTTACCATTCCGTGGTATTATTGGAAAGGTACTGAATGCTGCTTTTCATTTCTGTCGTTAATTAACCCTTATAAGCACTTTTATAAAAATGCATTTTTTATCAACATGATAAAAAATTTGTGGTTATTTATTAAGTCGCTAATTAAAAGATAAAAAAAAAACAATTTATAAGAAAAGCATAACAATTATTTTAAAAACTTTTCATTACCAGGAATTTTTACAATTTCATTGGAGTCGTGTAGTTCTAATAAGTATTGTTGAGTATAGAACTGGATGCATGGCAGTTCTGTATTAGCTCTTAATTCATTCCAATCTATCATATTTTTATAGGAATCACAATTGAATTGTACCTTGGGGACATTAAATTGGCGAATTCCTTGTGTGTCATGAGCACGCGATTGTAAAATAATATCGTAGGCTTCCTTTCGTGTCGCCTTGCTCTCATCTGTAACCATTGCCAGTAAAATATTTTCTGGGTGAGCAAAAAATCCATTAATTTGAACAGAGCGTTGTACAATAAATTGCATATCTGCCGGTAATTCGCGCGTCCACTCAATGTATTTAAACAAGTGGCGGCTGCCATGAATTGCTTTTGGTTGGCTTTTTATTAAAAACCAAAATGGTGCGTAGACCCTCATAACAAAAAATGCTAGCTGCTTTAACTTTTCGCAAGCCACAGGCTTCGTAACATATAGCCGCAAAATTCTTGATGCTGTTGTCAACCAGCGTGAAAGATTGAGCGGGCCAGGTTTAATGCAGGCCAAATGTTCATCGCACGCCCCAGCATCAACTGCTCGTACCATATCATAAAGATATTTTTGATCAGCTCGCAAAACCCAGTCATCAATATTTGTGGGCATATAGCCCATCGCAATTGGATCAAAGTTATGAGCAATCTAAAGTTAATATTGTATTGAAATTAACAGTTAAAAAAAAACAACAAAATAATTGAATACAATTTACCGGCACATCTTCGCAGCCCTGTAATGTATGCCCAATTATTCCTGGCCAGTTTTGCGGCCCATTAGCTTTTCCTAACATTTCTTTGAGTAACCCAGTGAATGGCAACTCGTTAAAATGAAAGAGGCATATTAGCCACTGCAAAGGGCGCTACAATTGTCGTTCTAGGTTACAAATCGCTCCATTAAATTTGCCTGTGTTGGTGCTGGTTCCGTCGCAACGGAATGGTAAATCAGGCTATAAATGGGGAAGTTATATATATTTTTATAAAAACTGCATTAAAAAAAATTGAAAAAATCACTGCAAATAACTCAATAACTAAGTGTGTGGGCAGATTTAAAACAAAATAAAAAAACAAAACTATGTATTTCATCGATTTACACTATTTGTGACAATTTTTTTGACCGAAGGTAGTGTGGTATAAATAGTATTAATCAAAATCGCGATTTTTAGAGGTTATTTCAAACCATTCCAGCTCACGAACGGCTAAAGCTAGAGTTGCAATATTTTGGGAATCATCATAAAATAAACCAAAGTTTGTTTTCAGGAGGTGACCCGGACCACTTTTTTTTTTGAGGCGCCTTAATGTATATTCATATTCAGTGTTTTTTTTTCAAAACTGTTTATAATTGACAAACTTTGTTTTTTTAACCAACTGTTTTTTTTAAAACAACCGTCCTTTTTAACCAATTGTTTTTTTCAAAACAAAACTTTGATATTTTTGTATAATTTCACAAACATTTTGAAAACAATTCAATCGGCGATTGCTAAATCAAATAAAGGGTGATTTTTTAAGAGCTTGATAACTTTTTTTTAAAAAAAAACGCATAAAATTTGCAAAATCTCATCGGTTCTTTATTTGAAACGTTAGATTGTCCATGACATTTACTTTTTGAAGATAATTTCATTTAAATGTTGACCGTGGCTGCGTCTTAGGGGGTCCATTCGGAAAGTTCAATTTTGGGCAACTTTTTCGAGCATTTCGGCCGGAACTTTTTGTTGCCAAAAATGGAAGAACTGAACTTGGTTGACATGTGGTTTCAACAAGATGGCGCTACATGCCACACAGCTCGCGATTCTATGGCCATTTTGAGGGAAAACTTCGGAGAACAATTAATCTCAAGAAATGGACCGGTAAGTTGGCCACCAAGATCATGCGATTTGACGCCTTTAGACTATTTTTTGTGGGGCTACGTCAAGTCTAAAGTCTACAGAAATAAGCCAGCAACTATTCCAGCTTTGGAAGACAACATTTCCGAAGAAATTCGGGCTATTCCGGCCGAAATGCTCGAAAAAGTTGCCCAAAATTGGACTTTCCGAATGGACCACCTAAGACGCAGCCGCGGTCAACATTTAAATGAAATTATCTTCAAAAAGTAAATGTCATGGACCAATCTAACGTTTCAAATAAAGAACCGATGAGATTTTGCAAATTTTATGCGTTTTTTTTAAAAAAAAAGTTATCAAGCTCTTAAAAAATCACCCTTTATGTCGTATTTGAAATGTGTTGCAATGGAGTGCGAGGGTAAGACCTCAGATATCATTCACATGTATCGTTTTCCAAACGATCCTTCATTGATGAAGATGTGGTGCGCGAATTTAAAAATCGTACACGAACAATATATTCATTCTGGAAGCAGAGTATGCAGCCGACATTTTGATTCATCTTGCATTATAGTCTTGCGAGTAAAACATGGATCGATTCCAACCATGAATCTTGGTAAGTGATATACCATTTTTTTTAACTATACACACAGAAAAAAAGCTTATGTGGAATTACCTTAGGTTATTTGTTTCTAAATAACTCTTTTTTTATCTATTTAATTAAATATGTAGCTATTTTTTAGGTAAATTTAGAATTTGTATTTGAATTGTATTTGGAAAATATTTTGAAATTTACTTTAAAAAGGTCAGATATTAAAAGTTATCTTTAAACTATTATTTTTTCGACAAAAAATACTAGTTTTTTGTGTCTTTTTTTCGTGCAAAAATAAGGATTACTTTTGTCTTTTAATTTGTCGGCCAAAATTAACAGTTATTTCGTGCCTTTTATTTACTATATACGCCAATATTTCCCTCTTATCAACGCGAACATTATGAGCTACTCGTATAATGCAGCTGAGACGAAAATAATGGTATCAATAGTTTTTTAGTTAATAAAGCTCCTTTGAAACATTCAAATTGCCGGATATTTTTGACTCAAAAAATAAAAGGCACAAATAACTGTTATTTTTGGCCGATATAATTATATACAAAAGTGACCGTTATTTTCGGTCCCTTCTTTCGAGTGATTAAAATATTTTAAACTTCCCCAATAAATATTGTGGCGGGGGCAGGGGGAGGGCTACTTCAAGTAAATTTTAGGGAAAAAACTATGTTTTGATTTTAAAAGTCTCGCTTGATTTTCTTTTTTTAACTTTTCTGAACCTTATGGGAGGTAGTTTTGAGCGGTTTGAAGACCCCACTTAGCTGCGTGCCTACACTGAACCAAAAACGTACTTAAAATTTTTTTGTTTTAATGAATTGGTCCCATGTACGAGTTCATGGGCTCAATTAATCTCTGTTCTTTAATTTTTGTGAACTTTTTCTTACAGCCAAAGAATCGATTCTTTTGCGTTCTTTAGGAATAAGAAAAAGTTGATTAAATCAAAGAACTTTTTCCTTAAACCAATGAACAGAGATTCATTGAATCTATGAATCATTCCTTGGACCAATTTTTTGATTTTTTGGGTCAGTATATTTCAGGTTAGTTTCAGATAAATTAATTAAATTGGAAAAACATTCTGTGTCAGATGGAATTTGAGCCTGGGTTCTATCACAGACAGGCTACGCACCTAAACCAGTATGCCACGGCCGTCATCATTTTGTAGCAATTATTTTTTGATCAATATTTTTTCGATCAGAAATAAAAGTAGTTTTGTGATCGTTATTTTTTCGATCAGAAATTAAAGTACAAATAACAAAGTTTTTGCTATCATAATAATCAAGTACATTGATCGACCTTTCAGAACTGTGACACTGAGTTGCTCCATACATTGCAAAAGCAATGTATTCCTCATGGTTGTATTTTATTTAAATATTTGCTATATAGTAGATATAGTTTAGTAAATAGATATTATATTTAGTATTACATATATTGTTATTTAGATAATTATATAAAATAAATTATAATAAGTTATTGTTTATATGTTATTATAAAATGTTTAATTATATTATAAATAATTATGTTATTTATTAAAATATAAATTATATATTTAATTATAAAATAATATATTTTTCACATACATTGCATTCATATAAATATATAGATATAGATATATATGTAATTTATGTATACAAATATATATATAGTTTTTGTATATAGAGGATCGGATAGTTTAACAGACTGGCTAGCAAATAAAGAAAGGGAGAAGCAGAATCTTTTCTAAAAAACCAATTCGTCAACTTTGCAGGCCAACAAGCTGACCAACGTTCAAATTGGTCAGTTGTGCTTTTGTTTTCATATTTTTGGACACTAATTGCCCCTTTAACCATCTTAAATTTTTTGGATCAAAACTGTGATAAGATGGTTAAGAATACAACTCCTGCGCTCAAAACAGGTTCCATTTTTATCGACTTAATAATAAAACTTAATAATTTACTTAATAATTCGAGATTTTAAATTCGGTTCGTGGCAAGTTTTTCGAAAACGCACTTGTATATTAAAAAATGTTGTTTACAAATATCGAAGAACTCATCGGATGGATTTTTTAAAAAAAGTTTTTTGCCACTATAATTTTTTGTGTTAAGAAAAGATTCTCAGTCGAAAGAAAACTTTTCCAACTTCAGAAGATTTTGTTGGTAACTTTCGCATTTTATTTTGTTAGCAAATTTCGCCTTTAAGCTGTACCCAATAAATTATCGACCTACTGTAGTTTCCAAGGGAGTAATATGCTGAGAAAATTCCTCTAATTCTCTTCTACGGTTTCCTCAAAACGTTCAGGTGGGCAGTTTCATAAATCAGAAAGGAACCTTCATTGGATGGTTTAAAGTTTACAACATTAGGTCATTATCGTCTTCACAATTTTTATTGCGAGAATATAAATTATGTGTCAGGATCTTCATTGACAATATTCATGCAGATAGGTACTGAACTTCTCTCACGAAAGGTTCGGAGTTATGGCCTAGTTGCGATTTAAAAACAGAAAACTATTTTTCATCGGCATCTTGGTTTAATCTTCTAAGCATAACAAATTTTACTTTAGACTCCTGGAAGAGATCATTAACTAAAGATTTCATTCATCGATTTTAAGGTGAAAATTAAACCACTGAAGTTACCAAAAGTTATATTCTACCGAGGATCTATATATGTATGTGTATTTAAATGTACATATATGTCTATATTTAAATATACAAATATATTCATATCATTATTATTATTATGTATATATTAATATTATAAATGTATTAAATGTTATACATACTTACGCTTCAATTTTTTGTGAATTTTCTAGGGCAATGATCATTCAAAACATTATAAAAAACCTTCAACTAAATGTAACTGAAATAAAGTTATGTTTGAACGGTACAATTGTAGTTATTAAAAATTTAATTAAAATAATTAATGAAATTGTTATGAAAATCTGAAATTGCTGTGAAATGTTGTCAATAAATAAAGAAATGTTTTCACCTGTTAAATGTTATTTTCCTTTTATCCTCGCTGTTTTAATTGACGGTTAATGAACAAATTTGCATTAAGAATTTCATAAGTAGCTAAAAAAATTATAAATAAAAAATGTTCTTCAAAATCGGAGGAAAATTTTTTTAAAAAAATCATCATTTCATTTCAGTAGCAGCTGAAATTTTATAAACCAAAAATATTTCTTCAATTTCGGATGAAAACCTTTTTAAAGAAAATATCATTTGTTAAGCAGCTAAATATTTATGAAGCAAAAATCTTTCTTCAAAATCAGAGGAAACATTTTTTAACAAGAAAAACCCTGTAACTTTTAGCAGCGAAAAATTTATAAACCAAAAATTTCTTCAATTTCGGAAGAAAACTTTTGAAAAAAATATATCATTTCTTTAGCAGCTAAAAATTTATGGAGCAAACATTTTTCTTTAAAATCATTTTTTTAACCAGGGAAAAATTTATAAGCCAAAAATATTTTCAATTTCGGAAGAAAACTTTACAAAAAAAATAAATCATTTCTTTAGCAGTTAAAAATTTATGAGCAAACATTTTTCTACAAAATCAGAGGAAACATTTTTTAATAAGAAAATATGTAGCTTAGCAGCTAAAAATTTATTAACTAAAAATATTTCTTCAAAACCGGAAGAAGACTTTTTTAAAAAAAAATATAATTGCTTTAGCAGCTAAAAATTTATGGAGCAAAAATATTTCTTCAAAATCGGAAGAAAACTTTTGAAAAAAAAAATATAATTTCCTTAACAGCTTAAAATGTATGGAGCAAACATTTTTCTTCAAAATCATTTTTTAGCAGTGATAAATTGATAGCCAAAAATATTTCTTCAATTTCGGAAGAAAACTTAAAAAAAAAATAAATAATTTCTTTAGCAGCTAAAAATATATGAAGCAAACATATTTCTACAAAATCAGAGGAAAAATTTTTTAACAAGAAAATATGTAGCATTTCTTTAGCAGCTAAAAATTTATAAACTAAAAATATTTCTTCAAAACCGGAAGAAGACTTTTTCAAAAAAAATATAATTTCTTTAGCAGCTAAAAATTTATGCAGCAAAAATATTTCTTCAAAATCGGAAGAAAACTTTTGAAAAAAAAATGTAATTTCCATAGCAGCTTAAGATTTATGGGGCAAACATTTTTCTTCGGTGAAAAATTTATAGCCAAAAATATTTCTTCAATTTCGGAAGAAAACTTTTGAAAAAAATAAGTCATATCTAAAAGAAACAATTTTTCTTCAAAATCAATAGAGAAATGTTTGAACGAAGTTAAGATCGAATATATATCATACGTTTTCTTTTTTTAAATAATTTTTCAACTTTTTTAACTTATTCTAAGAGTACATATGAAATAATTGATTGATAATTTTCGTACATTCTTGTCACTTTAAAATATAAATTAGATTAGTATTTCAGTTCGAGTCTTATCAATTGTTTTAAATAATTCACAGTACATTAGAGTATTTGAAAATTTAGTACTTAGAACAATTGTTGTTGGCTTAATGGATTAATTTTTTTATCTTAATATGAACATTTTTTTGATAAGCAAATCAATAATGAATTATAAATATAGAATTAATATTAACTCTGCTTGTTTTTTTTTTGTTTTTTTTTAATGTAGACCATTTATTTCAACTTTTTGTTATTAAAACGAATTTTAAAACGAATATTTAAACGAATTGAATAAAGAATAATAATTTTTATTGAATAATTCACTTAGGGCCGTATTGTTCATCTCTGAGTATCTTTAACCAGCGGAAAAATGACAAGAATTCGCTAAAATAAAAAAAAAAAAAAAAATAATGGATATCAGAATGAACTATCGAGCTTTATTTTGAGTTTTATTTTCTAACAAAAGAAAAAAAAGTTTTGTACTAAGAAGAAACAATAAGAAAGTGTTGAATTTTACTCCACTTCTTGTTGTTAAATAAATGTTGATTTTTCCTAAAAATTAAAAGTAAATTTTGTATTACTATTTGATTTGAAGTAAAATTGAACAACATTTGTTGAATTTTACTACTTATGGTGTTAATTTTACTCAACAGTTGTGAAATTTTATTATTATTAAAATAGATATTACTACACTGTTTGAAGTGAAATTCTACAAGTTATGTTTAATTTCACTATAACATCAAGAGTAAAGTTTATGTTGGAGTTTACTACTATATAAAATAAAACTCATGTTGAATTCTCATGTTGAATCGCATATTAAGGTAATTATATATTAATTTCCTTTTTCTGATATAGGAAGGGGTCCTACAGTATCTATTATTACTATTTGAAAAGGTTTCTGAGGTGTTGGGGTAATAATCATATCTGGTTTTATGTGCCTTGTTGTTTTATTTGTTTGACATTGGGGACATTTCTATACGTATTGATTCACGTCCATGTTTTTCCAATAATAAAATTGAGGAATCTTTTTAAGTAGCCTGGTTGTTCCAGGATGTCCTCCGAAAAGAGGGTTGTCATGAAATTATTTTAATAACGACTTTTGTTCGTCTATATTTGTTATTATGCGTATTTTAGGTGTAAGCGCGATTTGTAGGTTTTTAATAAGTTTATTTGCTTTTTGTTTAAATTTTTCAGTGGGTACGAGGTTAAATAAAGTATCATTTAAATTAATTTGTATTTTATTTATATCTCTGCAAATTGCTTCTTTTTCAAGAATTAGGAAAAATTGATCTAGATCGATAGTTCCATTAGCAATTGTATTTTGTATATTAATTTTTGGTGAAAGCACTTGCTTACTTCGTTTAAAATAAAAAATAATGTTAGTTCTGTCAGTATCTACTCTGAGCTTTATCCACTTTTTTACGCAATCGAAGCCAATAGTTTCGAAAACTTTAGGCTTTTCTTTAATAGCTTGATTTTTTGTATTTAAAGTAATTTCTTGAGCTGTATTTTTTGATTGTGCGCGTGTAGTTACCAGGGTAACATTGTTGATTGAAGGAATTGATTTGACATCGTTGAAGTCAATTCGTGACAGTGCGTCCGCTCCTGAATTGTCTTTTCCTCTTATGTGTTCTATAACAAAATCATACCCTTCTAGTTCTAGACGAATTCTTGTTAATGTACTGGATGGGTTTTTTTAAGAGTATAGATATGTTAATGGTTTATGATCACTACGTACTATAAATTTTTTTCCATAGACATATAGTCTAAAGTGATTAATTGCCCATTGTACAGCTATTAATTCTTGTTCTATTGGGGATTTGTTTGATTCTCCCTTAGTAAATCATTCACATATGATCAGTCAAAGCGTTCGGTCGTATTTTTTTAAAACGCTCCGCAAAGTTCTTCTCCGCTGCAAAAGTGCAAGTGCTAGTTTAAATACAAAACAAAACAAAATAATAAGCGCATTTAAAGAAGCAAACTAAAACTGAAAAAAAAAAAATTGACCCAATAAAATAATAACAATAAAAAGGTGTACTGTGTGCTTGTTGCTGTTTAATAAAGTGCATGTGCTAGTTAACAACAGTTAAAGAAGAAAAACAAAGCAAAACAAAAAATAAAAAGAGCTTACAACAAGCAAACTAAAACTGCAAAAAAAAAAATTGACCCAAAAAAATAATAATCAATAAAAAAGTGCACTGTTTGCTATTTGCAGTTTAAATAACTCTGTTTATTAACATAATATAACAAATATTTAATAAAGTGAAAAAATGGAAAAAATTTGCGCTTCATCTTCTTGCTCCGTCGATGACCGTAATTCACCTTTGGTGGCAAGGGTCTTTGTGGAAAATCATTCCACGTCCTATGTATTGGCCTATCCAAGAGAAGCCAAGCATACATAAATGACTATTTAGTAAACTTTGTATTCTATTGTGATGAATGTAAAGTAATCACACTTTCTCATGTTCTCCTCGCGGTGCAGTGCCTTAGTGACACTATAAATGCAATAAGATCTGACAATAAGCTTTGTGCAAAAAAAATTGTTGATCAGACCTCGAAACTGGAGATAGTGATCAAAATGATGAGCTCAATAGTATTTTTGTCACAGAAAAAATTAACATGGACTTGAAACTGGATAAAATCTTAAAAAGTATTACAAAAGTTGCAGACTCTGTAATACTCACAAAATAAACGATATCAGTGGTGATGTGGACATGTTCAGGGCGACTTTGGCAGAATTGACGGATGTTATTAGCTCTGCACCCAACATGATCTTGAGCATTCCTGAAAACACAGTACCCGTTTCGCAGCAAAATAGTTCGTCTATTTTCGAAGAAATTATGAATGCTAACTTGCATTCTCCTTCACAGCGACCTTCACTTTCTCCAAAACGAAACAAAAACGCCAAACACTCACAACCTGGATCTCCCTCTGTTACTTCACCTCGCGACTCGCCACCTATTGAAGCACCTCGTACCAACTTAATTCATAAGTTTGGAACATCATGGACTTCAACTCAATGGCAGAATAGAATAAAGAAACTACACGATTCTTATGAAATTGATAAGACCACTCTGTTCATTAAGGGCCCACCAGTCAAAACAACTATATCTTGGATGAGCAATTACTTTCGTTATAAACTTGGCATATCTATTACAAATTATTCAAAGATATCAAATAAAGCAAAAAAATCCTGCAGTTTCAAACTAAACATCCCAAGCAAATATGCGTGGATGTTCCTCAAACCCAGCAGTGAGAAACACGGAGAGTGGTTAATAACCGAATGGACGGATAAGCCTGGGAAAAATCTAAGACATTAAGTCCTATACAAAGTTTAGATAGTACAAGCATCAAATCTTCTGAAAGTAATCCTACCCCTAACAACAATCCATATTCTAAGAGTAATTTTAGTTATAAGTCTAACTCTTTTCCGTATATTAATACCCGCTCTAACTCTAAATCTAAGATAAACTCTTATTATAATTCTAACCTTAGTTCTATCCCTAAATCCTATCCTAAAAAGTTTCCATATAAAGAAAATATAAACATGCCTGTTCCTGAACCCAAACCTTATTCATTAAAAAAGAATGTGCAACCTAAATCCCACCACAAGTCAAATTCCAATTGGAGTCTGAAAACTAACATTTTTCCCATTTTTTCTTTCATAGTCAAGCAGAATACGGCCTCATCTTATAATAAGGTGAATACTGCAAGCAATCCAGCATCTAAGTCGCCTTCTCATCAAACACGTAACCGGGTTTCATTAAATCTTTACAATGAAACCAACTATGAGAAATACCCTAATTTCATTCATTCTCATACTCTTAATCCATCACCTCCAACCGGAAGTGTCTTAACAAAACCCACTTCAGTTTTAAATGAGCTTTGTAATCAACCTGGTAGTACTACGTCATTTTTAGACCCTCTACTTCCTCCGAAAGTGAAATTGACATTAAACTCTTGCGAAGACACTGAGAGTAGATATGCCCTTTCTCGGCTTAGGGAGAACAGCGCTTACAACAACGTTCGTCTGTATCTCGCTTATATGTATAGAGCCCCCGATTCAACATGCATCGAAGGAAAGACCAAAACTAATCTAAGAGTATTAATTCAGCAAGAAGGTCTTCCTACCGGTGTTGATGACTTGCGTAATTTTTTTGTCCGCATTCACGAGCACCTCGGAGTGACGATTGATCAAGTCAAGGCTGATCTTGACACCTATTTCGTTCACGTCAGAGCTAAACATGTTTCTCTTCTTAAAAAATCACGTAAGGAACAACAACAATATTATCGCCCCTAACTCCCTTTTTAGAGTTCGTTCAGCTCAACCAAACCCATCAACTAGTTTTCGAATTTACTATCATAATTGTGGTGGTATGAGAGGAAAGTTAAATAAACTGTTCGTTGATGCTAAATCATGCCATTTCAAAATTTTGGTTTTTACTGAAACATGGCCAAATGACAACTTCAAAAATGAGGAAATTCTTGACAGTGATTGGTCAGTCTACCAAACTGATCGAAATTACTCTGTATCAGGTCCCTCCCGGGGAGGAGGTGTTCTTATCGCAACCGAGGTTTCCCTTTCAAGTGACCTAGTAAACCACCACGAAACCACCTCTCACAAGCTCTTCGAACACCTTATCGTCCGAATCTGCTCAAGTAAAAACCTCTACATTTACATTGTTGTTATTTACATTCCCCCGAGCTCAAATGAAAGCATTTAGAACGAACTCTGTCATTTCATCAATAATCGATAACCGCGGCTCTAAATGAATAAGATATAATAATAATTTTTCGTGACTTTAACCCAACATTTCCTTTGTCATTGATGAGGAGGATAACTATCTTCTTCCAGTTAACCTCTCTAACTCGATTAACTATGCATTACTCAGCACGTTCTACAGCAACGATTTTCAGGAAGTCACTCCAATTCCTAACCTGAATGGCAGGTGGTTAGATTTAATCTTTACAAATTCCCATGATGAAGTTAAGGTTGGTCCAACCATTGAAGCAGAACACATTTTTAATAATACTCTTCACCACACTTACATTTAGAGTTGCCTTTACATTAGAGTTGTCAAATATTTTCTAAATATATAATTCTAAATATAATTCTAAGTGCGGATTACGAAAGGATAATCAACGATTTAAATGTTATATATTGGGATGATCTATCAACCGTGGACTTAGGCAATGCGGTTTCACTTTTCTATCAGCGTATTCTAACCATTATGGACAAACATATACCAAAAATAAAGAAAAGAGATGAACTTTCAGAGCCATGGCTCGACCATGATATAAGACATCTGAGAAATCAACGAAACAAGCTTTACAAAATTAGTAAAAATTACCCTAATGTAAGTGAGGAAGTAAAGGTGAGATACACTGAACTATCCAAAGAGTTTGCTATCAAGTCAGAACAAGCTTACAAATTATACACCAACCAAATTGGTGAGAAAATTCTTGTAGATCCTAAAAAATTCTTTGACTTTGTAAATGTTAAGAGAAAGTCTGCTGGTTACCCTACCACCATGTTCAGAGGAAACGTTAGTTCTTCCGATCCTGAAGTGATATGTAACCTATATGCAGATCATTTTAAGAATATATTTAGCGTACCGTCATACCAACATCAAGTTATGATGCCCTCTCCGATTTCATCTTTCTTGGTTGATAACATCCTCCTTACGCAAGAAGAAATTCTAAAAGCTATTAAAGAACTCGATCCAAGGAAATCTCCTGGTCCAGACCTCGTCCCGTCATACTTTCTGATTAACTGTGTAGACCAACTTCTCATCCCCTTATATATTCTTTTCAATAGATCCTTGAATGTTGGTATTTTCCCGTCTTATTGGAAGTCATCCCATATTATACCTATTTACAAAAATGGCAATAAAAGGTCAGTCGCAAATTATAGGGGTATTTCTATTCTGTCTACTATTCCTAAGCATTTTGAAAAAATTATATGTGAAAATTACATATCTAGTTAATCCCTTACTTAATGAACAGCAACATGGATTTCGTAAAGGCCGCTCAACTCTCTGAGTCCGCTAGTCCGCTAGTCTCTGATATTCTTACTGAAATGGAAAACGGACATCAGGTAGACGCAGTCTATACAGACTTCAGTAAAGCATTTGACTGCATTGATCATGATATCCTAATTCTTAAATTGCAATATTTTGGAATTACGGGGACCTTGCTCAACTGGATTAAGTCCTATCTCTCCGAAAGGTCCCAATTTGTTAAGTTTCAGGGTATCTTGTCTTAAAAAAAAAATCGGCGTGTCGTCTAGTGTTCCGCAGGGCAGTCACCTTGGCCCACTTCTTTTCAACATCTTCATCTCCGACCTATCGGTAGTATTGGGGGGAATTCCGCATCTTACGAATGCTGATGACCTAAAAATTTACTATGTGGTTAAGTCGGAAGAAGATTGCATTTTCTTGCAATCAAAATTGATCTCCCTCGAGCAATGGTGCAATCACAATAAACTCTATCTTAACACTAATAAATGCTATATTATCAGTTTCTCGCGTAAGAACTTAATAAAACAAAATTGTTACTTCCTTAATAGCGTAGAATTAAACAGAACAACTGATATTGTAGATCTCAGTGTTGTCTTAGATAGCAAGCTAAGATTCAACGTTCACTATGACAAAGTTTTATCCAGGGCTTGCAACAGCTCAGATTCATTAAAAGGCGAGCAAAGGAATTCAAGAATGTCTGGGTCACAAAAACCCTATATTGTGCATTGGTTCGTCCGCTACTCGAATATGCTTGCCTAATTTGGAGTCCAGCTTTTGAGACACACATTGAAAGATTTGAATCAATACAGACGCAATTCTTGCTTTTTGCACTGAGAGATATGTTTGACCCCCGCGATTTTCTCAACTTACCACCGTACTAACAAAGACATTCCCGTCTTAATCTGATGCCACTATCGTCAAGAAGAACGTTACTGAGTTCATGTTTTGCCTTTGATATACTTACTGGTGCTATAGACATCGAATACCTTTCCAATAAGTTCACATTTAACGACCCGGTAAGACGAACCAGGCATACACGCCTCTTAAAGGAATACCAACACCACACTGTCTATGGACACAATGAGCCCATGAGTAGATGCTGCAGAGTATTTAACAACTTTTGCGACTGCTACTCCTCTTCCATGTCTAAGCCCACATTTAAGCGGATCCTTTCCAATTCCCTATTCTTTTCTTAAATCTCTCTCCCATTTATATATCATATCTTAGATATGTCCCATTTGTTTTCCTCCTCTTCTTTCTTTTTGACATGCTTTTTGAAATCATGTCAATCCGGTGGGCGGAGTATGCCCACTTGGAGAATCAAACAAAACAAAAAAAAAAAACAAGGAAAAGAGGAGAAGAAAAAAAAATAAATTAGAAACTTAGATTAAGTTAATTAAGAAAATCTGCTAGAATAAGTATTTGCTTGCCTTGTTTGGCCAATAAATAAATAAAATAAAAATAAATCCACGTGATGCATATGCAATTGGAAGCTGTATGCCATCTTTCTCTTGTGATAGTATTGCGCCACAAGCAATTTTGCTTGCGTCAGTAGTTATAAAAGAATTTTTTTCAAAGTCTGGATATTTACTGTAATTTTTGGATAATTACCGCAATAGCGACTAACTCATGATTTTCCTTAATGCTTTCAATTAATGTTAATGCGTCAAGAAACTTTGCAGTTCGCTGACCTTACCATCAAACACCGGTACAATTTTTGCCGTTTTGTCTAAAACTTCGTCCTCTGTTCGTGTCATAGTGTCTGTTTCAGTTTCTTCGACTATTTCTGTCTGATCGCTATCGTCCGTTTCTGTGATTTGTCTATTTACCTTACAGCTTAGAGAAAGAGGGACCTTAATTGTAATCTTATGTTTATGGAATACTTTTATTAATTTGTCTCTTAATGTAAGAAAGATCTCATCTGCCTGTTCTTTGTGACTTATTGAGTATCTATCGTACTGTCTGTGTAGTATCGCTCTAATATTATTAAAAGATTGATATTAAGATTGTAATGTGTTTATTAAGTGTTTCTGATTTAATTGTCCTATTTTGGCTTACACGTTTATAGGATTGTTTAAATTTTGTTTGTAACGGTTCTAAACTATCCACTATGTTGTCCCATTGCTTAATTAGAAATTATTATAATTTTTTATCTGGTTGTTATGATTATATTTATTATTATAATTAACATCACAACAAATTAGTTATATGCTATTAAGAGAAAAAAAAATAGTAAATTTTTAAGAAAATCAGCTCTAAACTTCCTTAAATTCAGAAAACAGTTTATGTGTTTTTTTTTACATTTTACAATTTTACTATTGCTTAAATTATAGTATTTTAATTATAAATATTTATGTATTTAAATTATAACATTTCTGTCCGAACCTCAATTAAAACTTAAATTTTGAATTCGTTTTTCTCAAAATATAATTTTCGTACGACTTAACGTATTTTCGATGGTGCTTGCATCATATCCTTTGTTGTTGTTGTTGATTTCGAGATACATTGTTGAATCCTCTTGTTATTGTCTTTTGAATTTTTTTGATCACGTGTGTGATAATGATTATAGTTGATATAACCGCTAGTATAATTTCAATATTGTTGGGATTATTGTCTTTTCCGTTATCTTCATTTATAACGTTCTCTACAGCGGGCTTATTATGGTTTTCTTGAACCGTCTTCTCTACTTCGCACCCTGCGAAGAGTACCGGAATCGTACTTAGTATTTTTTTCCACCAAGTCATTTTTGTTAAGTTCTTTTTTTCACTTGTGTTCTTCTTTTTTTTCAACATTTTCAAACCGCGGCACCCACACAATCGTAATTGTGTCGTGAAAAGTATTAAGCTGTTGGTGCAATAGGCTCCAGATTTCTAAGTTTCTATTCGCTATCTTCTCTTTTTTTTTTTTTTTTTTTGTCTAAACCAACGCTCAGGGGATGCCCCCTTTAAATGCGAAAGCATTGCGTTAATTCGGAAGACGGGTGATAGTTAGTTGGAGGGTGGAAAGATGGAGTAGTGACGGTGAAGATTTGCTTTAAACTGACACAGATCAAAACTGCCGGGGAACACGCTCACAGGGAGATTATTCCACAATCTTACCGTGCGACCAAAAAACAAATTATCTCGGTAATGCGTGGTTCTATTGGGCACCGATGCAATGGTAAAGGGATGGGCTTGGAAAGCTGCCCGAGTAGACCTAGGAAATACACGATCTGGTGGCGTCAGGCCATGTACCTCTCTTGAACATTGCCCATGGTAGAACCTATACAAAAGGCTTAGGCAACCAACATTACGCCGATGCCCAAGAGAACTCAGGGGAGATAAAATATTTTCGTATCCTATCATATATATCGCACGTCTTTGAATTCGGTCCAGAAGCTCCAAATAAGATCTAGAAGCTCCTGCCCAAATGTGCGAATAAACGCTTCTTCGCTGGTTTATTTTGTGTCTTTTCGAGATTGTTTTTACTTTTTTCACTCTTCACTAAGTACTGCTTCTTATTTTCGGGGTTCCCCTTTTTTTCTGTTTTTTTTTAACATTTTGTCCAAGTTTGTTTTTTCAATGTTCACAACACAATTATTTCCTGTCCATTATTTTATATTATTGTTCCATGTTGTCCTGTCACGGTCGCCATGTAATGATCGCAAGTAAAAATCGGTTTGTTTTGGTTGGATGTCAATCCAAGACTAATTTTATTGAAAACCTTTATTATTAACATTACCTTAGTTTACATATAGTTTACGAATGTGAAGGTGAGTGAGAATACCGATTAGAGAGTCATATAAGTAACCATCCAAGAGTTACTCAAGTGAATTGCATTATTATATTTATGATTAATCAGCTTAGGTTACGATATTAGTAACCATGCAAAGGTTACTCAAGTGCATTGAAATAATTATATTTATGATTAACCAGCTTGACGCTTTGGCAATATCAAAGTGTCAAGTGTTTAGGTTATTGTGACGCTTTGGCAATATCAAAGTGTCAAGTGTTTAGGTTATTCACTTTATTGACCACTATTGTCAAAAAAGTGTGTATTTTCACTACAAACCTTGTATCTAGACGTTTTATCGTTCAAATATAACAAATTGTAATGCATATCGGAAATATGCAATATATATGCAAAAAATATGCAAAAAAAATGCCACAAATATGTAAAATATATGCCACATATGCAACAAATATGCAAAATATATGCAAACGAATTTCATCAAAAAACTGAATTCCAATCGTTAAATATAAAGTGCGGCCAATGCAGAAGAATATATATGATACTAGCTTATACTTGGCGAGCTTCGCTGTGCTTAACATTTATCCTCTAAAAGTAGGGGGATCGTTTTTATTACGTTTAAAGTAAGTAAAAGTAAGATTTAAGAACAGTTTTGAAAACTAAATATAACAGTTTGAAAAATGAAAATATTTCATCAAATTTCAAAAAAAATATTTGATATTATTATTCAAAAATGTATATCAAATATATATCAAACTCAAAAAATATTTTTCTTTTTACAAAAATTATTAGTTCTAGTGCGATATTATCGAAAAAAAATTCATTTTAATTATGTTGTTTTATACTTTCAAGTGTTTTCTAAAATTTTCTAATTGGAAGTTTTCACCTCCGATCAACAGATCATCTGATTTTGTAGTTTTAAGTTGCGCTCAAAATACTTATGTAAAGCAAAATAGCTCACATTGCTATGTTAACAAGAGGAAGCAAGATTTACTATCAATGTGATGTTTTTGTTGTACAATCGACTGGATGAGAGTGAAATTAAGATACTATAATTACCGTTATAAACTCTAAACACTAAATTTTTTATTTTCGTACGACCCGTCACTTCTTTCTTATACATTATCAAGGTAAGACACAATTCGAAATTTATATAACTATGAAATTAAATAATTTACATACCAGTAGGTACAGGGCAGTTACAAAATGATCTTGACAATTCGTGAATACGCAGACATGATTTTTTGAATGCATATTGCAATGGAAACTCTTCTATGCCGGAGTTGGTGTACCAAAGAAAATATCCTAATCCCATTTGGAAATGTGTATGCGCGATTGTGCAATACATGGTCTTCATTGTAATTGCTCTGTATCTGATTTATTTAAATTGATAGTTTTATGAATTTCGAATTGTGTCTAACCTTGATAAAAAAAAAAAAAAAATTATATGAAAAAAAATGATAGTTGCCGATATAATAACTTCCTTGGAAGCAAAGGTTTAAAAAAGAAATTTAAAGCTATTTTGAATAGAAATCCAAATTTTAATATCATTTCAAAAATAAATTACATTTAAAATCTTAAAGATGAAGATTTGTCTGGACTTGAACCCGTCACAAATGAAAATATCATGAAATATAAATTTGCTCCAATTATTTCGTGTGACGTTGAGGGAAGATTTTTTGCTAACAAAATGGTTTTTGGAAAGAAACGTCAAAGCCTTTCCAATAATAAACTAGAGAAAATTATGGTTGTATATTGTAAACCCATAAACCTATAAAATCTACTCTACTCTACTTTAATATAAATAATAAATAATAATAAATAATTCATGAAGTAACAGGTCGCTACAACAACAAAGTTCTTTACAGAACAAACCACCAGTAGACTAGATAGTAGACCGTTTCATTTTTTCAACGTTTTTCAAAAAGATCCCGGGACACGCTGATTTCTGATTCTACTTTTAAAAACATGAATTTTGGTATACAACACTTCAATATTAACAAAGGGTAAATGGTGGCGCAAAACGCTTAAAAGGTTTTTAGTTAAAAATTCATTATTTTGCAAAAAACATGAAATTTCTTCTTTAGTATTTTCTATATAACTAAGAAACTGATAAAACGATTTTTACCAATTTGCTTTTGCTTTAAAGATAATAAAATTTACCATCTTTTGCTATAAGAAACATTGCATTTTGATTGGTAAATTTTGTTTTACTACCCTCCAAAGTAAATTTTTAAGAAAATTATTACGAAAATTCGATGACTTCAACTGTTATAACCAGGGAGTTTAGGGAGTATTCCTGGTTGGCAAAAAATTTTTTTTGAAGCGAAGCTTTTTACGCCCCGTTCTGTGATTTGCTTGGAGTGAAATCTGAAAAATTTTCAACAGATTTTTTTCTTAGAATTTTATATGGTTTCTTTGTTTCTGTGTGTTTTACACCAAGTCAATTTAATATAACAAATATAAAAAAAAAAATTCCTTCACTTGCCGTGGGGACTCGAACCCACAAAATCATTGGTTGAGAGTTCTACACTCCATCCACTGAGCCAAGCACCCTCGCTGTGTAGAGGCATTGATTCAGTAATAAGTGCAACTGAACCTATGTTGCAGCACAGCCAATAACCTATTAATGTATTTGTGTGGGTTGGGTAGCTGCCCTGTAGGAAAATCAACTAATTTAAACTAGTTGATAAAGTAGTTTTTTGTCGACCACAACTAGTTGAAATTCTGACTTTTTTCCATAGAACGAAGTAACATATTTTGTATGGTGATGTCCGTTAAATAAGCCAATTGACTTTCGTCTCCATATATTTTCAACTACTTGTTAAATTAGTTATATTTAAATTATTTTTTAATTACTTTAAAATAACCAATTGAAAACTATTACTGATGGCCTAAAGTTAATAATATTTGATGAAATAACATGGTATATATAAATTTATATATATATATAAATTTGTAATCTAATAAAAATTTGCAATTAAAACATGTCAAAATCAGAGTAGTTGCCGCCTTAATATAATTCAAAGTAGTTTATCAATGACTTTTTTTTAAGTAGTATTTCAATTACTTCATATATAATGCAATAAAAACTATTTAGAATTGAAGTGGATGCCGCCTTAATGTAATTCAAAGTAGTTCATATACTGGTTTATTTTAAATTAGTTTTTTAGTTAGTTGTTTTTAAAAACCAGTTAGTTTGTTCCTATAGGGTGCTTAGCCACTTACTACAAGAGTTGATTAATAGTTTTTTATGGTTTGGGTAGCTGCTAAACTACTTGCTATCATCAGTGTTCCCACTTTTCAACAATTGTGGTAAGTCTACCACTTTTTTGGTTTCTATCACTTGTATCACCCACTATTTGCATTTTTACAAAACCTATCACTTCTTGATATATTTATATAAAAATTATTGCATTATAATTAAAATTTTAGAAATTTTATTGCATATATTTTATTTATGATTACATTTAATATTGTATTTTAGTACTGTCTTAAGAACATTATATGGAAACTATTTGCAATAAAACTAATTCAGCGTGAAAAAACATACTGTATGGTATACCTCTTATGATTTGTTTTGCTGTACGACTTCAGTCGAATTTTTCCTTAAGAAGAACAATATATTTCAGTTTTTTTTAAAATTCACCACTCATTTCCTCACTGTGGGCAAAGTGATATATTTTTTTTTTTATGTGAATTCGTTTATGCTGGGGTGGTATCGGCTAAAGTGATAATTGATAATTGACAATCAAAATCGTCGCTTTTGCTCCGTGTAAGGTGATTATCAAACTGACAATCTCTTTTTTTCCTATTGATTTCATGCGATAGGTATTAAGGTGTCGTTTTCAAAAACAACAATCAAAACAGCGACTGTCAACTATCATCTTAGCCGATTTCACCCCTGTTGTTGGTACATGCTTTTGTTTTATTTTTGCATAGTGCGAAGGAAAATTAACAATTGCCCACAAGTGCGTTGAAAAAACAATGGCAGTAACATGTATAATAATGAAATGTAATACAATTTACTGGTGTTAATATTAACGTGTGTTTTTTTAATATATTTAATGTTTTAAATTTTTGAATTTAAGTTATTTAAAAAAAAAAAAATTAAATTATAACTATGGAATTGTAAAAAAGCTTCGCTTCTCTCGTGTGTCTAACGACGCACTTGTGTCTTTTTTTTTTGCATATTTTTATCACTTAGATATTTGAGAATATCGTCCTAAAAGGTTTTTTGAAATTCAAAATACTTTAGGAGACCTGGCCTTTTTTGTCCAGCAATGTTTTCGTCAAAATGCTATTTGCTTAATTTGGTTACTTTTTGAATGCAATGGTGTGAAGCAACCGCCGAATTTCGTTCAACGCGTTCTTTAGTAGGCAATAACTTGCTTGTATACGCATTTTAAAAATAAATTAATACACATTATAAAGCTTAGGTATTCGAATGTTGGCAGCGTTTAGTTCACTTTGAATTGAGTTATAAGCCGGGCGCGCCGCGCATACAGTTTGGAAAAGTACAGTTTTGATAAAAATTTTTGTTTATGCTAAAGACAATGGATAGAAAATGGAATAGAAATAAAAATAAAAGAAACAGTGCAGTGCTGTGGTCCTTCGCACCAAAGCATATGCACATCGGCGCACGCACTATTGAGATTGAAAATTATATTGCAACTGTCATATTCAACGAAGGTTTTTTGCCAACACTTCAAATAATGAACCTAGTGGTTTAATCCCGATTGGCAACATCACATATGATTTCGCCATGTTTCGGAACGAAGAACGTTTGAAAAGGTCTGAAGCCAGAGCTCTGGCCGCATCAAAAGAAGGTAGAACTGCCCGAAGAGCACAAGAGCCGCTGAGTCCTCATTTTTTGAAAAAGAGGAAGGAGTTCTTTATGGGGCTGGCATTGCAGATTGATATATGTAAGTATTTCCCAAAAAAAAAATATTTTCTTGCCTAAAATTTTCTGAGTTTTTTCAAAATCACGTTTTTGAACTTTGAAGTCACTTTTCTCCGGTTCTACTGAAACAATTTTGATGAATCCAAGTGCAATCGACGCAGTATCGTCGATTTATCTAAAACTGCATGCTCAAATTTTTCATTTCAATTTTTTTTTTTTTTTTTTTTTTGCAAAAAAAGAACTTCAAACTTAAACGCGTTTATCTCGAAACCACGATTTTCGAGCTTGCGGCCCAGATTGCGCCCGTAGTTCAGAACCAATTTTTTTGAAACTAGGTGCTTTTCATAATTGAATCCTAAGAATTTTTGACAAAATTTAAGCGGATGGTTGCGCTTACAAACTCAGCATAAAAATTTCGAGCTTTTATGTTAGCTTGTTCCAGCGACCTCCATTTTTGATTGGGATTGATTTCTGTAGAAAGCGTTAAAAATAGAAAATAAGATTTTGTACGATATGAGGTAAAGCATATTTAGAGTGGAAGGAGTATAAGTTTAACGATAGGACGAGCAATGATGCCTTTTTGCGTTTTAATGTCTGCTACACGAACGCGTTTGTCAGTGCCTTGATAAACACGAATAACTCTACCTAGACGCCATTCTGTAGTTGGAAGATTTTCTTGTTCAATTACCACTAAATCTTCAACAGAAATGTCTTTTTCTGGGTATTTCCATTTAAATCTCTTATGAAGTTGTTAAAAATATTTTTCCTTCCAATTGACAGAAAGATGCTGAGCAAAGGCTTTAAGTTTTTGAAAGCAAAGGTTTTAAGTTTTTGAAAGCGATTAAAAAATCTTGATGAATGTTCGGATATGCTAGGTTCTGCAGGTGCAAAGATTGGTCCGACGATAAGAAAGTGACCTGGAGTTATTGCGGCTAGATTGGAAATGTCGTTCGACAAAGGTCTTAATGGTCTAGAATTGAGGCACGCTTCAATACGGCAAAAAAGAGTTGATAACTCTTTGAAGGTATATTTTTGAGATATTGAACTTTTCACTCCTGCCTCCCACAGGGAGCGCCAGCAGCTATAAAGTTCCAAATTATATCTTGGTCACTATAATGGGAGTAAACTTTTTCTTGCGATGACTTAATAAAGTCATGAAAGTCCTTTTTTATTATATTTGATGCACCAATAAAGTTAGTACTATTATCATAGGAAAGATTTTTATTAGCATCCTCGTCGGGATGTACAACGAGCAAAGACTGCAAGAAATGTAGTAGCCGACAAATCGCTTGTGTCCTCTAAATGAATAGCCTTAGTCGAAAAACAAATGAAAACACAAACGTATACTTTGGTTATCAGACAGGCTCGTCTAGTGTAATTTTTTACATCAATAGGACCCGCAAAGTCTATGCCTGTAGTTTCAAAAGGCCTGGAGAGAATGGTGCGTTCTACCGGAAGTGCAGCCATAATTTGGGATTGTTGTTTTTTTCTTTGCTAAGACGCAAATTTTGCATCAATGAATAGATTTAACTAGATTTTTGGTTTTAGGATTTCAATATTGCTGTCGAATTAAGCGAAGAAGTAGAGCATTTGCACCATGTAGTGATATTTTGTTCATACACTGTACTAGAAGTTCTGCAAATCGGCAAATTTAGGGTATAAGGATAGGATGCTTCTGGTTAAATGAAAGAAGAGGCGAATTAGTAAGTCGCGTAAGTGGTGTCTATGTATGGATTAAGTGTTAGTATCTTTCTCTTAGAGTTAATACAGATTCTATTAGAAATATTTTGGTATTCATCACCAAAATGTACTTTCTAACAAATGATTATCAAACGAGTTTTAATATTTGAAATTTCAGTTCCACTTATTATTAAAGAATTAAATGAATGTTGGTTTCTATACCTACTATGTGTTCTGTAGAAGAACCGGAAAACGTATGATAAGACACGATATGCCCTAGGCAGTGAAGAAAATTTTAAAAGAATATCGTCATAATTAGAAAAGAAACAAGCGTGTGTTTTTACTGCTCTCGCCTCTAATGTTGTTTCAGTTACACACTTTTGAGAATGAGGCCATAAAGAAAATCGTGTATCAACCAACTTGGACCGTTCCCCACAAATTGTTATTAGACAAATCCTCTGGAGAAATATAACGACTTCCGAGATCAGTAGGATTGTCATGAGTGTCAATGTGGTGCCAGTTTTTGCTATTGATTCGACTGTCCATTCGATGACTCTTTCTTGCATTTTGAAACTCGATTTGCTACAAAACAAGTCTAAGCACAAAATGGTTTTTGAAGCCAAGAAAGAACGATACTTGAATCAGTCCAACAAAATATATCATCAACTTCCATTTCAGCAAGAAGAACATCTCCACAAAGCTTTAAGCGAGGCAGCGAAATGCTCTTCACTGGTGCTACCTTTGTTTTGGTCAAGAGCAAAGATGTCCTTATATTCGAATTATTATTGATTCGGATATAGATCGCCCGGCGTATGCCCTTTCCGAGGCATCGCGCCATTTCGCGCATTCCATCGAATTCCCAGAGCTTTAGCATTGCTTGTCTCATCAAAGTTCAGATATTCGGTATTCAGTAGATGTTCTTTTGATAGATTTTGCAATATGTCTTTTTGATTTGCTGTCCATTTCTGAAGAGAAAATCCAGTAGACTAAAGCGCATTCATAAGCTCATCTCTGGCTTTTAAAGCCGTTGGTACATCATGAGCACCTGCTAAAACATCATCTACATACACACAATTTTTGAGGATAAAAGCTGCCAAAGTATAAATTTCTTGAACATCTGAGGCCAGCTGTAAAAGAGTTCGAATCGCAAGGAAGGGAGCACATTTAACACCAAATGTTACAGTTTGAAGCTCAAAATCAGATACGTCAGTATCTGGAGACTCGCGAAAGAGAATTCTTTGAAAAGATGAAAAGAAGGATGGACGAGGATCTGTCGATACATTTTCTGAATATTACTTTAAAAACATATCTAAAGAATCTCCATCGTAAAACAAGAAATGTTAAGTCAGCTTGCTGAACTGGGCCGACATGAAGAACATCGTTAAGACTGTATCCATTCGATGTAGAACTAGATGCATTGAATATAGCTCGTAAAGCTGTCATGCGGCTGTTAGGTTTAATAACAGCGTGATGTGGAAGATAGCAATGTTGTGGAAAGTGATTAAAACTTGGAGTTTCCACTTTTTTCAGGTTAATATGAAGATATTCGTTATATTCGATAACTTGGAGTTTCCACTTTTTTCAGGTTAATATGAAGATATTCGTTAACAACGTTGTCGTAAGTTGATTTAAGTTGAGGATTTTTTTAGTAAAGAAGTTTCATTTCGAAGAAATTGTTTAAATGCAATGTGTCGAGAAGAACCAAGTTTCATCTCAGATTGAAAATTTTCTTTGAATGGTAACGAAACAATATATCTACCAGCGCTATCCCTGCTAGTAGCTTGAACAAAATTTTGTTCACAGATTTAATCAGCTTCTGTTGTGCATTTTTTCTTGGGAATCTCTTCGAATTCCCAGAACAGTTGAATTTGCTTATCAATCGATATTTCGTCATTAAAACTTACTTGTGTTGTGAAACAAGATACATTTGTATTGGATAATGAACTAGTGAGTATCCACCCAAATGGAAGATTATTCATATGATGCTCAATAGCGAATTCTATAGAAACGGATGGAAGATTGCTAGTAATTTGATGAAGCACCAGAGCTGTAGCCTCAATATTCAAATTAGAATCGATCGAAGAACTCAAGAGAAATGAACATAATTGCGAATGGTTCGCAGATATCTTTTGATTGACACCAGAAATTTTTGCTTGAGTACGAGAAGTAGACAGTTTAAGCATGTTTCGAAGTCGTTCAGAAATAAACGATGCTTCTGAAGCAGAATCGATCAAAGCACGAGCTGCATATGAAGCGCCTAAATGACAAATAAGAACAGTAGCCGTCGCAAGAACGACGTTGCTACTACGAGAAAGTAAACAGAATTGCTTATTGGATGAGGTAATTGCTTAAATGTACTACGGCATTTCTTAACAGAATGGTTTCTAGTTAAGCAGTTTAGACAACAATTGTATTTTTTAATGGATAAATATTTAACAGTAATAGAAAGTTTTAAAAACTTAGGACAAGAGCACAAAAAGTGCTGTTGTTTCGGACAAATAATACAAGTTGAGACCGATATCTTCGTAAGATATGAATTAAGTTTCTTATGAATTGCATTAACTTGGGATACATTTTGATTTTTTGTGTGAGTTCTCGAAGAACTCCCCTTAATATCAAGAATCAAATCAAGGGCTTGATGACGATCAGTTAGCAATTCATCCAAAGTAATCTATTTAGGAATAACGGGTTTTTCCTTTAAACTTTGTTCCTACAAAGCTAAAGTATTATTGACAAAAAAAGAAAAATCATTATTGAGTCCCAAGAAAAAGTATTAATAACATACAATTTAAGCACAGACAAGCAATTATTAACACTTCTTTGCAGATTCTTAAGAGTTGCAGCATTTTCAGTTGATGCTACAGAAAGATCAAAAAGTAATTTTAATCGATTATTTACGATTCTTACGAAACTTATAGAATACGTTTATTCTTATAAGTATCTTTTAAATTCTGCCAAGCGAGTAAAAGCCACCATTTGGTAAAGGAGCTTTTTGAACTATTTCCCTAGCATCACCTTTCGATGTATTAATAATGTGGTATAGCCTTTCGACATTGCTTAACCTTGAACTATTAATACACTGAGAAAAAAATCAAACAAATTCGTGTTTAATTCAACCAGAAACACACTCGATTTGCCTTCAATATAAAAATAGGGTTGTTTTAAACACAACTTTGTTTAAAATAATTAAAGATAATTTTGTTTAAATTACCCATATTTCTATATAAAATGAGCACGAATCATATGCATTTCTTAACCGAAAATCCTTTTAAATGAAGCACGTTATTTATATTAACAGAAAACATGGTTGACAATTTCAAGCAAAAATATTTTAAATTAAAGCTGGTTCCTTGTTTGAATTAACAGAAAACATTTTTAAAGATTTCAAAGAAAAATGCTTTTAAGTTAACTTGGTCTGTTTGGTTTAACAAGGAACCGGTTTGAAAATTTCAAACAAAAATCCTTTTAATTTAACCTTGTTCCTGTTTAGATTAGGAAGAAACATGTTAGTAAAGTTCAAATAGAAATGCTTTTAATTTAATCTGGTTCCTGTTTGGATTCACAAGAAACAGGTCTGAAAATTTCAAACAAAAGTCCTTTCAATTTAACCTGGTTCCTGTTTGGATTAACAAGATACATGTTTGAAAATTTCAAAGAGAAATGTTTTAAATTTAACCTTGTTCCTGTTTGAATTAAGAAGATGCAGGTTTTAAAGTTTCAAACAAAAGCCATTTCAGTTTAAGCTGGTTCCTGTTTGGATTAACAAGAAACATAGAAAGAAACAGAGAAAGGCTTTTAATTTAACATGGTTCCTATTTGGATTAACAGATAACATGTTTGATAATTTCAAACAAAAGTCCTTTCAATTTAACCTGGTTCTTGTTTGGATTACACAGAACGTATTGTGTTATATATAATATATAAATATATATATTTATCATAATGCTGTATAATAAAAAGAAATTTTTGTATGGTTTCAAATAATTTTTATTATAAAGTATATTTATTGCGCACATATGTTTTTCCATTGTTTATTGTGTGAATATGTAACGGTGGACTAGTAAAGTAGGAAATTTTTTTATTAACACATTTTTTTTTTTACCTTTCTCAAAAGATTGGAAATGTCTATCGAAGCTATTTATTCCAATTCGATAACAGTACACATAAAGGTCGATATCATCGGTCAAAATTAAATTATTTTAAACAAATTCATAGTTTTATTATTGTGCAATGATAAATAAAAATGCTCTTTGTATTGTATTCCTTTATAGTTAATTTCGTTTGTTAATTTATAAATCCCATCAAGTATATCAGAATCAGTAAGAAACTCATATAAAGGAAATGATTGTTAGTAAATGTACATTTTTTAATTTCAATTTCATTAGTTTGAATTCCCGTTTCATATTTAAATAAAAACTCAGAATATTGCAAGCATGCCTTTATACTTAAAGTTAATGGAGGATTTAGCCGAGAAGTAATGGACCTGGCATATACTTTTAATGGCCTGTGTTTAGCCTCGAATCTGAAACAACAAATTTTTTTAATGGTCCACACACTTTTATAGCAGAAGCATAGTACGTTAAGAAATGATGCTTCGGCTTGAGCGTTTGTTGAAATAAACTTATATACAATACTTGATGTTCTCTTACAAGTTTTTGAAGATAATCTATATCATGCTCAACATCAATTACAGGTTTTAAGAGAAAATCTATGATTTCAATGAGTAAACAAAGCACTTCCAATGCTTTATTCCCACGTGGAACTAATTAATAAAGCTGTCATTTTTAAATTAGTTGATCTAAGTTTTTTTTTCTTCTATTATTGGAGACATATTGCCGACTTCGGTTTCGCCGTAAGGAAATACATTTTTTCTGCCATTTGACTGTTGAAGAGAAATGATGTTTTCGTTCAATAAAGACATTAAAATATTACATATATCATGTCGAATGCAAAATTGTTTGTTACATGAAAACATTTAATGTTATTAAAAACACATTTTTCACGCAACCCTGTTATCATTGGGTCATTACTTTTTATATCTTTGCGGTAGTTTATTAAATTTCTTAGTTTATCAAAACTTTCTTCCCACGAAGCTCGTATCAAAACTTTCTTCCCACGAAGCTCGTAAGGATATCTTATCTAACTTAGAAGCCCTACAATAATGATTCGAATTAAAAGATTCTGAAAAACCTAAGATGGTGTTAAGACCAAGATTATCTCCCCCAATCAATCCTAACACAAAATAAACATGAAACGATTCACCATTGACAATAATTTCGAGACCATTCTCTTCTACACATTTAATTTCTTTGATAAGATAAAAAAAAAATTGATATCATTTCCTAACTCTTTTAAACTTCTTGTTTTAACAAAGCCAAAATGAAAAATGAAATCTAATTTTGATAGTAAATGCTCTGAAAAATTCGGAAATATGTAGAAAGCGGCACATACAGCGTCGTTGTTAGATCCGAAAGGATTATTGATTTCATAGTCATCGATATAAGGAATATACGGTATAATACATTGCTTTTGCAAGAGTTGTTTCTTACTGGCAAAAATTTCCCCATCTACAAAATTATTAAACGTTTTATGTTTTAATGATTCTTCAATGTTTTTGAGAGTTACATTAAGGGCATTTCGCTACTTTAATAGAGAAAGACCCTAACTCAATTTTTTTTTTTTTTACCTTATAGAAGATAAAACTTAATAAAAAACGAAGTTCTGCAATTTCTGCAGTAACAAAAATTGTAACATCATTACATCACTTATAGTTTTTAATAAAAAAAAACCTTTGCAAAAAATTCGGAACTAAAGAATTTTATACGGATACGGATACACAGTGTGGGCTTAAATTGTGGAGACAGCACTTCTCCAATTTACTTACTGGCGGCGATTCCACCAATGCCACCCATGGAGAGCGCAGTTCAGTATCACCAATCGACGATAACGGAGTAGAAGTATCACCTCCTAGCCATGAAGAGGTTCGAGTTGCTATCCAACGACTCAAAAACAATAAAGCAGCGGGTGCTGACGGCCTATCAGCTGAATTGTTTAAAACCGGCGGCGATGAATTGATAAGGCGCATGCATCAGCTCATCAGCAAAATATGGCTAGCAGAAAGCATGCCCGACGATTGGAACTTCAGTGTACTGTGCCCTATACTTAAGAAAGGAGACCCAACAATCTGCGCTAGTTATAGATGTATCAGTCTTATGTCTATCGCATATAAGGTTCTCTCAAGCGTACTGTGTGAAAGATTAAAGCCGATTACAAAAAAACTGATTGGACCTTATCAGTATGGCTTTCGACCTGGTAAGTCCACCATAGACCAGATTTACACGCTACGACAAATCCTGGAGAAAACCCACGGAAATCAAATTGACACACACCTTCTTTTTGTCGATTTTAAAGCTGCGTTCGATAGCCCGAGAAGGGATTGCCTATACGCAACAATGTCTGAGTTCGGTACACCTGCAAAGTTGATTAGACTTTGCAGAATGACGTTGAGCAGCACACGCAGCTCCGTCAAGGTAGGAAATGACCTCTCCGAAACCTTCAATACCGAAAGAGGTTTCAGGCAAGGCGATCCACTGTCTTGCGATCTCTTCAACATCATCATGGAGGGGATAGTACGAAAGTCCGGTGTGCATCGTAATGGCACCATTTTCTATAAAGGTGTCCAGCTCCTTGCGTACGCTGATGATATTGATATTGTCGGCAGAACCAAGAGAGATGTTACCGCTGCTTTCGCCGCTATCGAAAAGGATTCAGCCAAACGATAAATGAGGGTAAAACAAAGTATATGCTGTCTACAAACAAGGGAGCGCGGCGTTTAGACTCCAACGTTTCATCCGGCAGCTATAACTTTGAAGTAGTCAAGGATTTCAAATACCTTGGCACCGCCATTTATACCAACAACGAAATCAGCCTGGAGATAAAGCGAAGAACAATAATTGCTGATAGGTGCTACTACGGGCTCAGTATGCAACTAAGTTCCAGAGCCCTCTCTCGATCGACAAAACTAACACTCTACAAGACGCTCGTTCTCCCTGTGCTGCTTTATGGCGCTGAGGCATGGGTAGTTTCGCAAACTGACGCAGCCGCTCTGGGGGTTTTCGAGAGAAAAGTTCTTCGCAAAATCTTCGGTCCTGTTCGAGTCGGCGATGACTATCGCATCCGAATGAACCACGAGATGTATGAGCTCTACGGAGACATTGACGTAGTTCGGCGTATAACTGTGCAGCGACTACGCTGGCTGGGTCATGTCCATCGCATGGACGACGAAGCTCCATCGAAAAAGGTGCTCGAGGCGAGGGTCGCTGGTCAACGACAACGAGGGAGACCATGCCTCCGATGGATGGACCAGGCAGAGGAAGCCCTAACCGCACTTGGTGTATCCGATTGGAGAAGGCGCGCGCAAAGTAGAGGCGCCTGGCGAGAGCTGATGAGGTCGGTCGAAACCCGGACACGGGTTGTTACGGCCACCTAAGTAAGTAAGTATGTAAAGAATTTTATTTATTACAAAGTTGTTTCCTTCTCCTATTGAGTTAGGGCTTTTTGATATAGGGCCTTTCTATATTAAGGTAGCGATTTGGAAATTCAAAAAATTTTTTCATTTGAGAGCGCCCTGGTATTAAGTAAAAATTTACAAATTTTTCCGTTTGATATTAGGAAAGGTTTTGGAGCTTCATATAAATCGGCTTTTTTAAGATAATTAAAAAAAGTGCTTTCTGTTTTAAAATTTTGAAAGAGATTGAAGCATGAATCGCACACAAATTCTGAGAGTTTCCCATCATTATAGTTTTTAGAAAATATTTCAAAAATCTTTCCGAATGATGAAGTTATTTCCGTTACTTCTCGTTGTATTTCCATAACATCTTTACGTGAGAGATTGTTCTTCGAATATAATTTTAAAGAAAACAATAAAAGCTTTTTTTCAAAGTGAATATACTATTCCGTACTGCACTTTCTACATTGTCAAAGCACGGTTCCAAATATTCAAATTGGATTTTACTTTCAGACTTTAGTTTTTGGACATTTATGTTGATTGAGTTATTTTCTATGTTAACATCTGCTTGAATATATTGATTAATAATTGAGGTGTTTGTTATATTGTCCTTTATGTGTACTCGTATCAAATGGGATATAAATGCTTTAATACTTGTAAAAAGTTGCTTACATCTTGATTGTACGCATTTAATTCTATCAAACATATTTACAAAATGTTCATTTCTTAAATGATTTACTAAATCGTTAACAATACTAAAAGAAGCGCAGCATTTATAGCAGAGAAAATTAATTTCGAATGAAAAAGTTCAATTAATATTTAAGAATATTTAGAATATTCAGCCGCATTGTGAATAAAACTTCGCCCGAAATTAAAAAAAGATATTTTCTTAATTATAACAATGTTCATAGAATTTTTGAAAAATTTGAACACAAATATTTGTATTTAGCGCCTATTTTTAAGATCACACGAAAAAAATCGTTAAAGGCATTATCCCCTGTCTAAAAAATTTAAGCTCCCTTTTTCAATTCCGGGGGAAATTTTGTTCATAAGGCTGATTATTTTTTTTTTAAATTATTTAATGAAGTAACCGAAGGAGAGTTAATGTCAAATCGAGTATGAATTGAAAAAAATACTTTTGGAAACTAAGGATAACTAAGATTAAGTATTTGAAAGATTTGAAAACTAATATTTAAACATTCGATTTATGAATTAATCAATATATCGTCAAAATATACGTAAAATTCTTTGAGCTGAAAAATATCAGCCCCTAGTACAATAACAATAGGTTGTACTGTAAGAGCAGATGCAAAGAATTTCTTCTTCAGGTCATTAATTCTTACGTTGTAGTTGTTAATGGATGTTAGATGTAGGCTGAAGCTGTCCTGAGCGTCACAAATGCTGAATTTTCCACTCTTCTTGCCATCACATTTTTTAAATCGTGCTGTTGGTCCAATAACGCTGTTTAAGAGTTTTGCTGTTATGTAGTCGATACTATATAAAATTTTGTATATTTTTTTACAAATAAATGTTTAATTTTGCGAACTCCACTGGCTACTAACCATATTATTTTTTATAAATTATATATATTAACATAAATATATATACACATTTCGTTGACAACTACTTTCGTAATCTCTTGAAGTTCCAAGAAATAACCACTGTTTCAGTGGATTAATTTTCACTTTGAAATCAATGATATCCTTGTTTAATGATCTGTTCGAGGATACTGAAGTGAAATTCGTTATTTTAGGTAGGATAAACTAAGATTCCCTTAAAAATTACTTTTGTGTCCTTAGGTCACAGCTAGGTAACAACACCGATCCGTCCGTGGGAGAATTTTAGTATCTCTCCGGACGAATATTGTCCATGTAGATCTTAACAAATAATTTTCGTAGTCGTTATAAGAATTGTGAAGAGGATAATGACTTAATGTTGGAATGGAATTTCAAACCATTCGATGAAGATTCAATTTCAGATGTACCAGAGTTTTCACATGAAAGCGTTTCACAACGAGGAAATCATAGAAGAACAATTGGAGGAATTTCCTCAGCATATAACTCCAGAAATAGCAGAAAAATTAGACGAATCTCCCCAGCATATAAAGCCCTTAAGCCCTTCAGAAACTACTGTTGGGCGATATTTGCAATGATATATGCAAAGACAAGAAGAATACAAGAAGAGAAACTTGATTCATTTTGTAGCCTTGTAGTTCTGTTTAGTTCTAACATTTTTCCGCAGTTCTAAACTGGGAACTGTTCATCGAAAAATGCAGAAAAAATCTGAGCCATGCAGAATACTCTTATTTATAATATACTCTCATTGATACCTATTACGATAAAAAAGACACAGCTGCGTCGTTGGACACACGAGAGAAGCGAAGCTTTTTCGCAGTTACATAGATTTGATAGATTAATAATTTTTTTCTTTTTAATAAATTAACTTTTAAATTCAAAAATTTAAAATAACAAAATTTATTACATATATACAGAAAACATATTTACTGGTTATTTTTTATTGTTAAATGTCAAGTTTCCACGCCAATTACATATACGGGCATGTTATGCCAGCGACTCTCCATTTTAACTCTCCACACATGGTTGTGAACTTGGCTGCACTGAACAAATTATTTCCTTCAACAGCGTACTGCGTAGCGAAAAGATCTGTCGAAAATTTTTCAGATTTCACTCCAAGCAAATCACAGAACGAGGAGTAAGAAACTTCGCTTCAAAATATATATTAAAGAACGCACACGAAACAAAATTTAACAAACATTTTAGATACCTTGACGATTTCATGCATGCGTTTGTTAACATAGAGTGTATATTATGATCTAGAGATTGCATCAACTCTGCTAAATCTCTGGCATGTGTTAACAGAGTTATTTCACTTAAAAACATGAAGAAAAAAAACTCTGTTAACCTCTGTTAACACATGCCAGAGATTTAGCAGAGTTGATGCAATCTCTACATAATAATTTATACTCTATGCCAACAACACCACAAACGCATTCACAATACAAACACACCGATGCTGGAGACACCTTGTGGCAAATAAAAGCAAATTTTTGTAGCATAGCAAATACACAATCCTCTATCTATTGATAGGTGGTGACGATCTATGCAGCATAGCTTCTGTTATAACTTAGATTAAATTAATAACGTTTTCCCACAGGTCTTTGTGGCCTAGTGGGTAGTGTGCTGGGTTATCGTTAAAAAGGGCACGGGTTCGATACCCACGGGAACCAAAAGATATTTTTAGTATTTAAATATTAAAGTATTAAATTTTCTTGTTGTAATAAGCGCTAGCAACAAAGAAACCATCAAAATTCCAAGAAAAAATCTGTCGAAAATTTTTCAGATTTCACTCTAAGCAAATCACAGAACGAGGAGTAAAAAGCTTCGCTTCAAAAAAAAACAAATAAATTTCATACAATTATTTCTTGCATTACCTATAAAAAAATTTGTTCATATAAACTATTTTGGATTTTACCCATTTCACCTATTATGTTCCAAATGCTGAACATTTAAAACTTTTCACTGATCACTTTTGTGAGTTGAACCATCGATGTATATTTATTTCGGGTGTAGTGTAAAAAAGTGACAATTTTCTTCAGTATGTCATATGCTAAGTAAAGTATGTTAAGTTAAGTATGTATACAACGCTTGCTTTCGGCTTTGTTCATATATTGTTCGATTTAAAACAAGAGAGGCAATGGTGGCCAATTCATTTCATTTGTAAAATTTACCGGTAATTCGAATGCTATCATTAGAATTTGCGAAACTTAGCTCTTCAGTTTTCAACATTTTTTTTTTTTGCAATATTGTTTTCACCGCATGCAACGAAGTAAACGTAGCTGACATAGCAAAACGGAAATAAATGACAGCTTAGTAAATTCAATGTAGACAATTAAAAAAACAATAATTTACAATCTGAGTTTGAGTTTTGGGTAAAAAAATCAAAATCATATACTTTTTTATTGTAGTATTTATTTACTCTCAATATTATTATTTTTTGTTTTTGTTGTTGATTTTGTTGCTGGATACATATGCATATGGATTCATGCTTTGAGATATTTGCTAATGGTTTCATGGCTCTGGGGGGTCCGGACCCGCGGATATCTACGCCACTGCTATACACTAAAACATTACCTTTAACGAAGCGATATATTTAAGAGTATTTAGAATCACATGTGGAAAACATTTTTAATAAGTTAAAAGGCCTCTTAATAAAAAGATTACCTTTTATCGTTTTATCCTTCAATTGATTAGTTATCCGCCATCGTATGTTTGCTAGTTACATGTAACCCTGTTTTAATTGAAGTTATAAGCGGTGGTTTCATAGGTAGCATATTGGAACTGTGCCGAGCATACAGAAACTATTAGACCGCAAAAAACTAATACAGACTACCGAACCTTACAGCAAATTAACAATTTCACAAGGATATTTTTGTTTAAATTTTTGTTATAAGTTTTAACACATGGGTATATTTTTTATATACGGTTTTATATGGTATATTATATACAAAATTTTTTTGTTGTGCTGTGGCTATTATGGAATTGGAATATACATGGAATTTATTGAAATTCTCGCAAAAGCTCAAGCTGGTGAAAAAACCGACTACTAACTGCTAAAATTCTGAAAGGAAAATGTGCTGCAGCACAAATAAATATAATATTCTAAAACTTACTTTATAAAAATCGGCCCAGTACTTTTGGAGTTTTACAAAAATTTGCAATTCAATTTGCAAAACAATAGCAGATTGCTGCTGTGTGTATTTTGTTGGTATTTCTCTACTGTGAGTATGCATTTTGTTGGTACAATGCTGACTGCGAAACGCTTGATTTTTTTAGATAACGCTCGATTTCACTCGCTACCGTTCATGTTCATACCGTGGGCAACATATGAAATCGATTCTAAAGGAGTAAACTCCAAAAACATAAAGCATTCCATAATAAAAAAATTACGACCATTTTAAAATCGAAACTTCGGCATTCAAACTGGCAATAACTAATTTTTCATCCGATTCTAACAGTATATTATTAGAAATATGAAGAAGAAAAAAAAAATTTCGAAAAACTATTCGCACTTCGCGCTAGCTATTTTATATTAAATTTGTCGACATATGTTATGTTACAGTAAAATAATTTAAATGTCCTTAAATTTATTAACTTTCCCGTTACTTATCACGTTTTGTTATGCTTGATTTTTACTATGCTATTTTAAATGGTCAATTGCTGTCAATCAAAGGAGAAATGCCAACATGTTGGCATTTTTTTACATTACAGAGAAAAATTAACAACAAATGAATTATCGAATTGAGTAATACAAAAAATATAGAATATTTTTATATTTTAATCTATTAAGTCGTCATAAAACTGACATTGTGAAAACCAGGCTTTACTCTTTGTGTCAGCGCCATCTAAATAATAAAATAATTCACAGTGCCATCTTCATCTCATCACTAAAAACCAACCAGTTCCAGCCCTGACAAAAAAGGTATAACAACGAAAGAATAAAGAAAACGAAGCCAAAGACAAGCACAAAATTCAAAATTTAGAGACGCAACGATTTTTGACAAGGACAGACGTGACCATAAAGAATTCCATTTCAATTGCCTTAATAATCTAATATATGGTATTTCTTTTTCATTCATTTAATAATTTCAGTACAAATTTAAACCTTTGCCTTTTATTACCGTAACATTGTGTCAAAAATCGTCTCTAATATAAAGTTGTTTTTGCCATTTATCCGCTTCACTTTAAACTCACACATCTACTGACGTCGACACATGGGAGAATCGTCTAGAAATTATTAGACTCAACAAGTGACGCTAATCGTTCGTTAGCAAATTACTTAATTTTATGCTAACCAGGAATAGGAAAAGAAACAAGCAGACATGTCAGAAGGAAGCCACCATGACGATTTGGACAGGACTATAGTAAGGAAGCACAGTGGGAAAGCTGCTGAAGCAACCTCGGAAGGTAGTGAAGTTAACGTTCAGCCAAAGTCCTCAATCAATTATGCAAGGAATAGCTACATTGCAAAAGTCAATGCAAGACTTGCGCCAAGACACTTCACGTGAGATGGAAGAACTTCGCAAACAAGTCCACACAGATGAAGCTGCTGGAAGAAGCCATCTAGCCTTGAAGAATACGCCGACAACTGATCTAAAGAGCAATAATCAGCCGCCGTCTACAGTATGTGAAATATCTACTATGCTAGCGCAGAAGACAAGTGACTTGCTGCTCTCTAATTCATCAGGAGCTAGTGCTCCATCGAAACCACACACACTGCAGCAGATTCCACAGCAGCTGTTGCAGTCTGCGCCGATAATTCCGTCAGATACCATGTTTCCACAGCATGTTGCTACATCATACCGACACTGAAACCAGCAGCAAATAATTTGTCAAATTATATGTTTCAGCAACATGCTACCAGAACGCCACATGTCTCGCAGCCTGACTCAAATGTTCAGCCAGAGTACATGTTTCAGGAACATATAACCACCACCTCTCAACAAACGCAGTTGACATCAAATGTTTTACAGAACGTCATGTTTCAGCAACAAGCTGCCACGCCGCCGCAGTACTTGAATCCATCAGGTTGCACACAAAGAACTTATGATGAAGACAACTCTCCAAATTGTTTCCACTGCCACCCTTTAGTGGAAATCCTGAAGATGGCCACTATTTTTTTCTGTTTTCACTGATTCTTCGCATGAGCTAGGTTATAATGATAAGCAAAACTTGATGCGTCTGTAGAAAGCTCTCAAAGGAGATGCAAAAGAGTCCGTTTTATCAATGCTGATATATCCAGAGAATGTTGCGCAGATAATCAATGAACTTGAGTTTAATTATGGCCGCCCTGAGTTACTTATAAAAACTCAAATGGAAAAGATGCAACAATTTCCTCAAATATTCGAATATCATTTGGAACATATCTTACCCTTTGCCAACAAGGTAAGAAATATCGTTACATTTTTTAAATCAAGTAAATGTAATCATCATCTTCTAAATCCTATGTTACTTGAGCAACTCATCGCAATGCTACCTCAATCAAAGCAGTACGAGTGGGCACGACATGCCAATAGTGTTTCGCTATATCCAACAATAGAGCTATTTTCTAATTGGGTGAGTGATCTTGCAAAGGTGGTGAGCATTATGCCAGCTAACTATATGGGTACCAATCGTTCGAGCTCTGCACAAGCGACACCATCACGTCAAAGCTTGCCACCACAACATCAGCCACGCTCGATTTATACCAACACACATCGCCAAGCCGCACCCCGAGCACTACGCAGAGTTTTTCATAGTAATGAAAACACAAGCAGTCAAGAAACTCATGACACACGTTCCAGGTGCATTCAGTGCCGCTATAGCCATAAGCTCTCTGAAAGCGGTGATTTCAAAATTCTCAAAGTTGACGATAGGTGGGAATTAGTCAAGAAGAATTTACTTTGTTTGCCTGTCTTGGTAAAGGTCATGGGCTAGGCCAATGCCGCAAAAAGGTTGCTTGTGGTATCGATGACTGCAAACGAATGCATTATAAACTTCTTCACAACAATGTCAAGATGCCGCTACCGGAAGAACGTGAGCTCGTTCTCAGCTGCCGCTCGACTCATCAACTTGGACATCTCTTTGAAATTCTGCCAGTCACGCTACTTGGTCCTCAAGGAAGCATATCCAGCTATGCTATGTTTGATGAGGGATCGTCTCTATCTCTCATTAAAGAAGACACCGCCAACGCACTTGGTTTGAGAGGTCAATCACATCAGCTTACTCTTCAGTGGTTTGGAGATGAGTTTTCAATGCAAAACTCTAAGAAAGTCGCCTTAGGCAGTAGAGGAAATTTTAACAACGCTGTTGAGTTTGCCTTAAAAAATATTAGGACTATCAAAAGATTAAACTTACCAACACAGTATTTCAACAAAGATCTTTATAAGATCTTTATATTTGTCTTCGATACCACTTGCATGTTACGACAATACTAAACCGGTATTGATGCTAGGACTTGATAACTGTCATTTAGGGGTTTTAAACAACTCAGTTGAAGCTGAGATAAACGAACCAGTTGCTGCATTGACTAAATTAGGATGGGTGGCGTTCGGGCCTGTGAAACAACGACACTCAGAATCAAGATTTTTTCATGCTCGCAAAATACAAACATTAACACAGTTACACAAAACCGTAGACGACTACTTGATGCTAGAAAACCTAGGGCTAAAAAATAGTGAATTTTTATTGGAATCTGACGAAGATAGCTAGAGATATTTTAGTCAAAACAACAAAAGACATTGGTCAGCGGTACGAAGTTGGTCTTCTATGGCGCAGGGATAAAATCATATTTCCTTCAAATTTTGATTCGGCGAAACAACGTTTAATGAATGTGGAGAGAAAAATGTCTAAAGATCCTGAGTATGCTAAAAAATATAAAATAGAAATTAATAATTATATAACTAAAAATTATGCACGACTTTTGACTATTGAAGAAACTGAGCAAGAAAGTTCGCGTACATGAATTCTACCACATTTTGGGGTAGTCAATCCCAATAAACCACAAAAACTGCGAATTGTATTTGATGCCGCTGCGGTCACTTCAGACGTGTTACTTATTTCTGAGTTGTTGAAAGGACCAGAACACGCTCAGTCGCTTTTAGCTATTTTGTTTAAATTCCGTCAACGCAGTGTTGCAGTAGCTGGAGGTATTCAAGAGATGTTCTCGCAAGTTAAAATAAGAGCTGGCGACCAAAACTCTCAGCGTTTTTTATGGCGCGATGGAGACACCACGAAGCCAATTCAGACATATTGCATGACGTCCATGATCTTTGGAGCTGCTTGCTCGCCATGCTGCGCTGAATATATTAAGAACCTTAACGCAGCCAAATACAGCGACGTCATGGAAAAAGGTGCAAGTGCAGTGATTGACAACACATACGTAGATGACATTGTAATTAGTTTTGATGATGAAATGGAAGCAGAAGCAACATGCCAACAAGCCAAACAAATATGCGCCGCTGCCGGATTCAATTTCCGAAACTTTGTCTCAAATAATAAAAAACTTCAAGCTACGCTTAATAATGAACCTCAAACAGAAGAAAAAATATATCACATGGGTAGTCAATGCTCAACAGAAAAGATTTTGGGCCTTCTTTGGAATACCGAAGACGATACATTAAGATTCAATTTTAAATTTCATAAGGTGCCACACGACGTTTTGGGGTTTAAGAAACCGCCCACAAAGAGAGAAATGTTGAGCCTGGTTATGTCGGTCTTTGATCCAGTTGGTCTCTTGGCCAATTTTATGATATATACAAAATTAATTTTACAGTCAACCTGGAAACTAGGAATTAAGTGGGACGACAAGATTCCACCCCAGCTATGTGAGCAGGGGTTGAGCTGGTGGAAAGAATATGGTAACATAAAAAAGTTTCAAGTTCCTCGATGTTACTCCCCAATATTGAAATCTGCCAGCAACATTCAACTGCACGTTTTCGTCGACGCAAGTTCAAGAGCCTATGCTGCTGTCGCTTACTTACGCTTAAAAAAAAGATAATTTGGTTGAAGTCGCTTTTGTTGCTGCTAAGACTAGATGCGCTCCATTAAAAGGTTAGACTATCCCACGTTTGGAATTCCAAGCTGCGGTTCTTGGTGTTCGGCTTAACACGCTAATAGAAGAGACCCACGAATTGACCATCAGCACAACATACTAGAGTGATTCCAAGACAGTTATTTTATGGATTCGTTCGCATAATAGAAAATATAAGCAGTTTGTTGGCTGCAGATTATCTGAAATATTATCTTCATCTACACCAGAACAATGGCGTTGGTTACTGACAAACCTCAACGTTGCAGACGAAGCTACAAGAGCTAATATACCGCATAAATTTGATGCTAAATCTCGTTGGATTTACGGACCAGAATTTCTTCGATATCGTGAAAATTTTTGGCCACAGCAGCCCACAGATTTTATTTCTGATCAATGTGAACTAGAACTTTCAAAACGCGTATTGATAGTAAAAAACGTGCAGCCACATCCCTTCGACTACGCAAAGTATTCCAGCTTCATAAAAAGGAAACGTATCATGGCCTGGGTTATTCGTTTTATCCATAATACCAAAGCTTTGCGTTGTAACCGTCGATCTGGAGAGCTCACTTCGTCGGAGCTGAGATATGCTGAGGTTACTATATGCCACCAGGTGCAGAACGAAGTATATGCTGATGAAATAAGCTCTTTGCGCCAAGGAAAGCAGTTGTTGAGGAGTAGTACTATTTATCATTTGTCGCCCGTTTTAGATAACGACAATTTGCTGAAGGTAAGAGGTAGAATCGATGCTGCATTCTGCCTGCCAATCACTGCGCGCCAGCCGATAATCATGCCGAAAGACCACATTGTGACTCGTCGTATTGTCACGATATGCATTGTCAAAAACATCATTAAAATGATTTATTGACGATTAACGAATTGCGACAACCACATGCACGCGCTGTATTAAGATCATGTAAGAAAAATTGTGTGGAATGCATTCAATCTCATGCTAAGCCAGTTGCACCATTGATGGGACAATTACCAGTGGATAGAGTCACTCCGTACGTGCGACCGTTCAGCTACACTGGTGTTGACTATTGCGGACCCTTTTTTATAACTATAAGGCGTCGTCGTGAAAAACTTTGGATCGCATTATACACATGCCTTATTACTAGGGCCATTCATTTGGAAATTGCTGAGGATCTTTCAACAGATACCTTTTTAATAACACTAAGAAACTTTACAAATCGTCGTGGAACACAAGTTAAAATTAGAAGTGACAACGGTACCAACTTCGTTGGTGCCCAAAAGAATTGAAGCCGGAAAACCGTTTATTTGATTTCGACCAAATTCAAAAAGCGATGTCAAAGGCTAACATTGACTGGGAACTCAATTGCCCTGGTAATCCTAGTGCAGGAGGTTGCTGGAAGAGATTGGTTTAGGTTTTAAAGCAAGGTTTTAAGGGAAGAAGCACCAAGACTTGAGACATTTCGAAGTGTTCTAATCGAAGCTGGAAATATTATCAACAGCCGGCCTTTGACAGAGTTACCACTTACAACTGAAGAAGAGGAACCACTAACCCCTAATCACTTCCTTCTGGGCTGTCTAAATTTAACTCAAACTCCATGCCGAGATGACGAAGATATTTGCCTTCGAAAACAATGGCGAATTGCTCAAAATTTAAAAGATAGGCTGTGGAAGAGGTGGACAATTGAATATTTACCAAGCTTACTTCAACGTTCCAAATGGAGAGAGGATGTTGCTCCATTGCAGCCTGGACAGTTGGTTATAATCTGCGATCCGGGTCTACCCAGAAGCCAATGGAGAAAAGGATGAATCACTAAAACATACACAGCGAAGGACGGCCAAGTTCGAACTGCAGATGTCCAGACAGCTCAAGGCCAAGTACGCTGTCCTGCCAGTAAGCTAGCCGCTCTAAAATTTTGTGAAATCCCAGTGGATCTCACGAGGGGTGGAATGCCATCTAAATCATCCATCTAAATAATAAAATAAGTCAAAGTGCCATCTTCATCTCATCACTTAAAACCAACCAGTTCCAGCCCTGACAAAAAAGGTATAACAATGAAAGAATAAAGAAAACGAAGCAACAGACAAGCACAAAATTCAAAATTTAGAGACGCAACGATTTTTGACAAGGACAGACGTGACCATAAAGACTTTCATTTCAATTGCCTTAATAATCTAATATATGGTATTTCTTTTCATTCATTGTATAAATTCAGTACAAATTTAAACCTTTACCTTTTATCGCCGTCACACTTTGAATAAATGTGGAGAGAGATAGAGCGCAAAAACTACATATAAAAAATTCTAATACACTATATATGTTCAGCCAAACGCCTTGCGTTCAAAAATTAACAAATTTTAATCTCTCTAGATTGAGTTTATCCACTCTCACGTTCTCGGTTTTTAGCGGTTTCTTTTGAGAGCAACAAAAATTATTGAACGCCGTTCAAACGATCACCGTGTGACATCAGCCCTCAAGACAATGGGTGTCAATGTGCAAAAACTTAACACATTAATTAAAAATACTTATTATTAGATTTTCAAGATAACCCCTACGCTCTAACACAAATATGACATTTTAAAACTTATTTCATAAGATCGATCGTACTTTTGGAGTTTACCTGGAAACAAAAATTTGAACTAAAATTTTATATAATAGCAATATATACATATATATAAAATAGATAAAACATGGCACAATATATGTTTCTAAAAAATCATCGACACCTTATTGTAAGGTGTAAGGTGTATACTTTATTGTAAAAAAACTACTACACCATATTCTTTTGTATTGTATATAGTGAACACATCTGCTTCCGTTTTGTGTCAAACAAACTCTGACTCTTTATTATTTCAAAAACTTCTTACAATTAGCTTAAAGCTACATACATAACTTAAATCTACATACAAGCACATAATCTTCTTAGAATTAAGTGCATGTATTCGTACCAATTTGTAGCAATGCAGCTGCATGGTTCTCACGGAAAGTGTCAACTTAGCATTTGACGCTTGCGTGGGAACAATGCCACTGGACAACGGACAAACTTGGTTATTTGAGTGATCCATACGTGACTATATCGATGCATTTATATAGAAAGGCAAATTTTTTTGTACTTAATGGGTAAATAAAAAACTTCATAAAGAACAAAGTTCTGCAGTTTCTGCAGTAAAAACTATTGTTACATCATCACACTTATTTAGTTCTTAATAAACAAATGCATGTACAAAGTATTCGAAACTATAGAACTTTACTTTTTATTAAGTTTTTCCCTTCTTCTATTGAGATAGGGCCTTTCTATATTAAGGCATCAAAATATTGAAATAATAAATACTACAGTGTGGGCCCTAATAACTGTCGCACTAATTTCTTTAACACAAAAAAAATATACAAAGCATTTTGGGCTAAAAACATTTTTATTTTATTTTTTAAATTGTTGACTTACATTTTTATTGATTTAGTTCAAATCTTTCACCCTTAACTTTTTTTACGAGCTTCAAACGCTTTTCGAAGCTATTACAGGCGGCACGAACGACTTCATCGGGTATTTCGTCCCAAATTTTTTGTAAGCGGCGTTTAAATTGTTCCAATTTCATGTTTTTAAGATTTTTTAGTTTATCTAACATGTATCCCCATACACAAAAATCCAAAGGATTTAAATCCGGAGAAGATGGAGGCCATTCATCCACTGGAATGAAACAGGAAATATTGTCTTTGCACCAACGCTGAACAGTTTTGGCCTTGTGAGCCGGAGCAGAGTCTTGCTGGAAGCAATATGGCTCATTGCCAAAAAGCTCAGATGCATGAGGGTGAAGATGCTTGACAAGCACTTCGTCCAAATAGTATTGGGCATTGATTTTTACGCCTTTGTCAATGAAAAGGAGCGGGAGCTTGCCTTTTGTGGATATAGCTCCCCAAACCATAACTGATGTGGTGTTTTGGTACCGTTCAATAGCTTTTTTTTCTGCTGAAATGTCACACATCCTCGGTGCGTATACGCGGTCGTTCTGTGGATTGTGACTTTTTTGCAGAATGAATAACTTCTCGTCAGAAAACACAATTTTGCAATTTGCGTGCCTCTGAAGGAGCAAAGCACTTCTTTCCCTCCGCAATTTCTTTTGCCGTTCTGTAAGACCATGAATCCTTTTTTTTTGTAAGCTTTCATCTTTAAATTTTTTTTTATGACATTCCTGATGGTTTTGCGGCTCACATTTAGGTCCTTGGCCAATTGTCTCCCTGAAACTGCGCAATTTCTTCTAATTCGCTCTCGTACAACCTTCACCAGTCCTGAAGTTCTAACGGTGCACTTCCGACCAGGTTTTTTAGAAATTTCGACGCTCCCAGTTGCCTTATATCTAGCAATAGTGCGTTGAACGAATCTGCGGTTAACTCCTAAATAACGTAGGATGTTAACAATTTCACAAGTTTTCTTGCCTTGCATATGCAATTTCTGAACAAGCTCTCTTTTTGCTTCCATCGCTCACAAACTTTTAATAAGAACTATTTCAACAGACAAACAGATCATTTGAATTCACAATTAATGTATAAAATTAAATTACTAACGGTAAAAAGTCTATGTATACTTTGTTTGGCACAGGGGCGCTTGAAAAAGGTGCGACAGTTATTAGGGCCCACGCTGTACATGCACTTACCTTTGTCAAAATATATTTCTGTCGTTCACATATATTTCACAAAAACACTTCATAAAATCATAAAATCAAATAAAAAAAGTAACATTAATCGCCGCAACTCTCAAGAAAACTTCTACGCTGAGCCTCTAAGCTTAACAACAGCCTAACATTGATGCGCAATGATTGAAATAGGAGTTGATTTCTTGTTCTTCAAGCAATATATGAAAGTGCGAAAGAGACAAGTAAGCAAAACACGGGTACATACCAGGCATGATATTTGGGGGCTTTTAGGGCTTTTTTGGGCCCTATTTTGATTTCATAGGCCCCGAAGCCCTTTCGATTCATTTTTGGCCCTTTTAAGAATTGTATTAAATAAATATTATTTAAATAGAATGCCATTGATGTAAAAATTTAAAATTTTTTTAAATGATTTTAAATCAATCTCAGTAAAATAAGTTCTTTTGAATTTTTTAATATCATATACTCATTTTGGAATTATATCTTTGGAAAACAAAAACCCTCAATTTTCCTCAATTTTGTTTTATTCAAAGTATTAAAAAACTTTGCCTCCGGAAGTTTTTCGAAGAAAAAAAAACTCCTTTTTAAATAATTTGTTTTTTAAGATTTTATTTTATTTTAGACCAACATTTTCTTACATTATTAAATCATAACTATTGAAGATTTATCCCTGAAATTTTGGTCCAAAAATATTCGTCGATAAAGTAGAATAGAGCAAGACCGCGAAAGACCTTAAAATTTGCGGTGAGCAAAATATCTGGAGACGGGATCTAAAAAAAAAAATGTTTCGGTTTATTTAAGAGTTCTTGTGCGTTTAATCGTTGCTTTTTGAAAAATATTAATTTTCAAATAAAATAAAGCTAAAATAAAATAAAATAAAATAAATTAAAATAAAATAAAATAGAGCTTAAAAAAAAATAGTTTTTTAAATGATGTCTTTTTTCCGGAGGCTCTTAAGCTACATAAGCCTATGCAGGTACGTTTTTGGTTGGATATAGAAATATACACTTGTATAAATCTATTAAGACTGAGGGAAATTTTAAAAAACTAATTTTCTTGTATTTTGTATTTATTAGTGTTATGTATCTTAACCAATCCTTAATCCTGTATCTTAACACATCCTTTTTCGTGACATGTATGGTCTGGAAAAAAATCAATATGGCCCAAATTTCAACTGAAAGTTTTTCAATTTTCAGAATGTTCTAACTTAAAAACTATGAGCTTTTTCAAAAAAATTTGGACTGCGGAAACTGCGACTGAAAACTGTTTGTCAATTTATTCGATGTGATTTAATGGAGGGGTTAGGCAAGCAATCGATCGAGTATCAATCGATCAAACGGAAGAAGCTGTTAAAACGCGTTATATTCGCTGTCTGAGTGTATGTAAAAGTGAATGTGTGCATAGAATGTTTCTTTATAAATATGCTATATATATATATATATACTATATAAATATAAGCTTTTAATGCGTTTTTCTCGAAACATACTTTTTCAAAACGGACCACACCAATGCAAGCAAATTAATCGACCTATTTTAATTTTATTTTTTCTTGATCTATTTGTAATGTTATTCTACACATCCTTCACCAAAATGAGCGTTTTTGGAAAATTTGTCTAGTTTTTACTCAACAGTATGGTCAATGTAAATGTAAATGTATTATGTAAATTTTCCGACTTTTTTTTCTATTCTATACTATTCATAATATTCTTAATTTTCCATATTTTCACTCCATTTTGGTAAAAGATCTGCATTCAGGGGTATATTTTCGAAAGCAATTTTTTTGTCAGACAATCTGTAGTCGCACTAGGATATGGGTCGATTTTCACCTTTTTTTTAAGGACACCAACTTTAGCGCCATCTTTATATATAAAAAATATATGTAAACAAACAAAAACATTTTTTTTTACTTAGACTAATGATGTTAAATTAACATGCAAATGGAATTTTTTGTATATATAATACACTTTTTAGAAATCATCTTCTAAAATTTGCCTTAATTTTAAATGCTTTTGCCTAAAACCTCCCTTAACTTAACTTTGTTGTTAGAAGGCTCTATATTCCAAAATTGTTGAATAGTTATGGATTTATTCTTTGTTAAATTCATTGGTAGGAGTGGATTTTCTTCCGCTATCATGTGTATTTCACCATACATCATTGATTCAAAAATTTTTGCTATTTATGTGATAATCCAAAATTTTCCCTGCCTCGACTTAAACAGCGAAAGCGAAAGAAAACACAGGAGAGTTAAGAATTTTTTGAAATCCTGAAACTGTTAATTTGAATATTAATTTTTAACATTGCAAAAACATTTTTAATCAAAATGTGAATAACATTGTTGAGATTATTAAAACGTGTGCTATTTTTTTTGTCATTATGGTTAAATATCTAAATAAGAAACCTTAAATTTTTTTTGAAAATTTTCTTAAAAAAAGTAAAAGTGTTAATCATTAATTTTTTACCACTAAAGGCCCCATTCATGTCAAAAAGGCCCTATTTTTGTATGAATTTTGGCCCTTTTACTACTTAGCCAATATCATCCCTGGTACATACCAATGATGGCATTTTCGATACAATTGTACTTTTGTCAGTACATTCAACGTCTGAAAAGTACGTTAGTACACTCGAGCCATTTTCAGTACTATTTGCCCTAATCAATGTTGGATCAATCAATAATCAATTATTTTGGACTTTTATTTTATTCGGCAAAAAATTAAACTTTTCAATTGATTTAATATACTTAATTTATATTGTTATACTTACTTTCAAAGATTCAACATTACTTTTTTTTTTAATTTAAGGGGTTACATGACATTGGTTTTACTTATATACTTGTTTTACTTGCTACCTGTCTTTTGGTGGTTGTTATTTTGCACCTACTTAAAGGGTGAAGCCCGAATTGCTAAACGATTGCAAAAACTATAAGAAACAGCACAACACAAGATAACGAAGGCATACAGTACGAAGCAGGCATGGCAGATTGAAGGTAACCTTTTTTTTCTTTGTTCACAAACTTTGAAGGCGTTTATCTCGAAACCATGTTTTTCGTACTGGGTGCGGCACTATCGGGTTAATTTCTTGACGAATTTTTTTTTTGTATTCGTATGACACGAGCTTTTTGTCGATTTTTTATGAATTTTTAAAGTCAATATTTTTTTCGAAAAAACACACTTTCAAATTTGGAACATAACCAAAAATTGAAAAAAATTAAAAAAAAAGCTCGTGTCATACGATAACCAATTTTGTTAAAATTTAAAAAAGTAATTTTTTTCCAGATCGGACAATTTTTGCAACTCCCAGCGCTGCAACCACGAGGCCCCGTTTTTTTCTCTGCCGCCAGTTTGGAGCTCTATAAAACCATGTTGGAGTGAAAAATATATTTTTTTTTTAATTTTTTTCCTGTAATTTGTTCAATTCTCTACAATAATAAAAAAATTTGGAAAAATGTTTGTTTTTGACTGAGTTATAAATTTTTAAAAAAAGGTCTGTTTTCTCTGCCGCGAATGTCATGTTCCACCTTAACGTTTTCCAACTTTAGAGCTGTAAAGGAATGCATTCAATTTGATTTTATTTGCTAAAAGGGATATGAGTGAATAACGAAATACAAAACTCAACGAATGTAAAATAAAAATTGATTCAAAAATAAAATTTTTAATTCAGATTCAATTTAAAAAAATTATTAATTATTTATTTCCGTTATAAGAATAATAAATACATTTTTTCTCTTATGAATGATATTCACAAAGAATGCAATTCATAAAGAAATTCAGAATTTTCAATTATTCTTTTTTTATCCATTTATAAATTTTTCATTATTCATTCCTTCTTTTGAATTAATAATGAATAAAAATGAATAACGAATAAAAAATTAATGAAGGATAAGAACTGAATAACGAAAAACAAATAAATAACAAATAAATAATGAATAAAGAATTAATAATGGATAAAAGAAAAAATAATGACAAATTCCGGAATTCTTTGTGAATAGCATTCATATGAATAAAAAATTCATCCAAATGAATGAATGCATTTTGCTTTCCTGGAATGGATTCTTATGTCGTTATTCAGTTGTACTTAAAATTCAGAATAAAAATGCAGATTGTACAGTTCTACTAACCGGATTTTTTTTTTCAGAACTTAAGAGCAACCGCTAGTTATATTTTGCAGTTATATTTTGAGCTTTCATTGATTGAAACAATTACTGTAAAAATTTCGTTCAACAGCTTAGAATTTCAAATATTCGGAAACTTGTAGCAAAGAAAATATTTGTAATAATAACAAAAACGAGGATGTACAAAAAACATAACATAAGTAATGTAATAAGCTATGAAATTTTAAAACAACATTTGAATGATAATTTTAAAATTTTCGATACATTTGGTTTCATTTTAATACTATTTTCAACTCGATTCGATACGAAATTAAAAAAAGCAAATGCCATCGCTGGTACAAACTTTCTGGAACCTTGTTTAAGGTAGTGTTGCCATCTTCAGATTTAAGTTTTGGTATCATCAATTGATGAGTGTGTGTTAGCGTGCTGGTTTTAATTTTTTGAACATTTTTAGAAAGAAATTAATTTTACATTAATAATTTCGGCATATAGTTGAAAAAAAGCTTAAAAAATGCAAATAAGAGAAATTTATAGTGATAGAGATTTAAAGTTCAGGAAACTTTCACAGGTTTGTGCAAACCTTAAAAAAACAAAATTTTTATAAGTTTCCATTTATAAAATTAATTATTTTACCTTCTCTAAATATGATGCAATCACAGGTAGCTTTAGCGGCAGAAAATATTGAAAAATATGATCAAAATACCAGCGTTGATATATGCAGAAAAATTTATTTTTTATCGAATACTGTTGGTAGACCACTGTTGGTGCTTTTTAGAAAACAAAAAATAGTACTTAAGCGTATGTTTTTAAGCTTATGCTTATGCCAAGCTTATGCTTGGTTATAAAACTTAATTACCTGAAATATCATTTAAAAAAAACTTTTCTACACTTTCTCTATAGCTCAATTCGATTATTCAGTTGTTTTTCGTTTTCCAACATCGTTGAAAATTTTTCATGGTAGAAAAAATGCCAACGTATTGTCATTTTTAATTTGATTGACAACAACTGACCGCAGAAAATCACATTGTGAAAACCAAGCATAAGGCACAAAAAATAAACCAGGCACCAAACCTTATTTTTCTTGCGTCGAAGTTTTCAAAATGCACCAAATCTGGTAGAAAAAGGACCAAGTTGACAACAAAATAGATAGTATGTAATTTTGTTCACCAAAATCTTTTATACAAGACAATTTTTTTTTAAATATTTGGAGCATTTGAATGATATGATGATATCAAAAAGAAAAACAAATGGAATTAACAAATTAATTCTTTCAATTATAACATATTGCTCATAGCAATTGAAGCACCAAGAGCAACAACCGGATAACTCCACTTTACCACAACGACAGGAGTTGTCTTATTCTTGCTCCGTTTTGAAATAAAAGAGAATTTCAAAACTGCTTTTGAATATTTTAGAGTCATGATAGTTGAATTTTCATTACACCAACTTACGCGGAATTTTTTTCTTTTAATATCTGCATCAAAAAAACATTTTTTGAAAAAAGTGGAGTTATCCGGTTGTTGCTCTTGGTGCTTCAATTGTAATAGTTCCTAAACCCACAAAATAATGTTTACACCAAAATTACGCGTGTAATTAATTATATGCCTACAAATTTTCATTTCTACAGCATACTATGCTTAAGGAATAAAAAGTACTAAAAATGGTACGAAAGTACGTACTTGTGCAATCTTGTACACAAGATCAGGCCAAAAGGTGTCGGCCATCTTAAAATATTTCGTGTAACACAAAGTTCTATAAGAAAAACAAGGAAAGAGAGTGTTGCGTATGATTTTGCTTAATGCTTGCCATGATACAATCAACACGTATTCATTTAAGACGCTGTGCTGTCAAACATAAGGTTTATAGTGTCAAATTAAAGTAATTTTATCATGAGAAAAGTAAAAAATAATTTTGGTTTATGTAAAAGTGCAATGTTTTCACTCTTAAATTTTCATGCATACATGTTTTTCGTATGTTTTCTCTGTACATATAAAGTAAAACGGACATCAAACTTTCTAATAAAACCATTTAAGAATAAAATTTAAATAAATTGGGCACATTACACGCAAAAATGATTTCGTTTTCGTTCAACAATACATGTATCATTATTGTTATCATCGTTTTGACCCTTAAAGCTTAAAATGACAGTTTAGCCTTCGCGATTGTTAAAGACGAAAACAAAACATTTGACCAATTTTTATTGCTTTCGTCTCACTCTCCCACTAATAGATTCAGTAACGTAATATCGGCGTTTGTAAAATAACACTTACATTCTATTCGAATTTGTTGTTGAGGGAGGTTGAAGAGGTAGCAATCTGGGGAACATAAAAACAAAAGCATGAACTGAGGTTTTTAATGCTTTTAAATAGCTTCCAGTTTGCTTCAAACTGTTTCATATTTCAGTCAAACAGTGTGTCAGACAGGTTTGAATTAAACAATATAATAATTAATTTAAATTTGTTTTTTATAAAAACAACATTTAAATGGTTTTAAGTTTGAATGAAACATTTTTATATTCGAATCACTCAATATAATATAAGAGTTGATTCAAACTACTTTTGTTTCAAAACAACATTTAAACAGTTTCAGGTTTGAGTCAAGCAGTGTCATGTTTGAATTAAACAATATAATAATTAATTTAAATTTTCTAAACATTAAAACAGCACTTAAACAAATTCATGTTTGAGTTCAACCGCTTCATGTTTGAGTAAAAGAGTGTCATGTTTTAATCAAGTAATTAATAGTTGACTTAAATTTAATTTTTTAATTAAACAATATTTAAACAGATTCATGTTTAAGTCAAACATCTTCATGTTTATGTGAACTGCTTCATGCTTGAGGCAAACATCATTATGTTTGAGTCAAACAGTGTCAAGTTTGAATGAAACAATAAAAATTTGTTTTTAAAAAAAAATATATTTAAACAGTTTCATGTTTGAGTCAAACAGCTTCATATTTGAGACAAACAGTGTCATGTTTGTATCAAACAATATAATAGGCAATTTAAACTTCTTTCCTATTAAAACAACGTTTAAACAGTTTCAAGTTTGAGTCAAACAGATTCAATTTTGAGTCAAAATTGTCAGGTTTGAGTCAAACATTTTTAAAGTTATTTCAAATGCGTTTTCTATTAAAACAACAATCAAACATTATTTTGCTAAATAACGCATTACTTTTGTTTGAAATAGGCATTAGTCTACCATGGAAATATTAAACATGCCAATTTTTGATTTTTTCACGTTACTTTTTTCTCAGTGTATAAAGCGCGGTAAGCATGTCTCTGAATATGGACCAGGATAGATAATTCTCTTTAAAAACCTCCATATCACATGGTGGTAAGCGAAGATTATTTGAAAATTCTTAATTTTTTTGCTGGAAGTGTCAAGCTGGCCGGCAGTAGCTGATCTCATTATTTTTTTTTTGCTCATTATTTTTTTTTATATTTGGCTTTAACTACTTCAATATCTTCAGAGACTTCTTGCTCCTCAATATCGCACTGGAAACCGCACTGGCAAGACTGTTTTCCTAAGTTGTATTTTTTATTCGTGCTCCAGAAATAAATTAAAATTTGCTAATTTTCGTGAAATTATTAAGCTAAAAATAATTCGATTTGGTCTGCTAAGGATTGCTGAGGATATTCATCTTTATTGTTCCTGATTTTCATCGCTAAAAAAGCTGGAAAATCCTTTTAAAAATATTTGCATTCATACTATATATACATTTCTTTTTATTTCAGTTTGTTTATTATCTAGCAACAACAACTTTATGTTTAGCTTGTTGAAGCAAGATTGAAACTTTGTTTTTAATTTCAGTTGCATCTTGACGCTAGCTTGCTATCTTGTCGCTGGTGCTTCTCAAACTGTTTGACAAATAAGTTGTTTAATTCTCAAACTGTCACTAAAATAGAGTTGCCATAGTACTTTTGCTTGCACTTTTTGTTACACTTTTGTAATTTTATTACTTTTATTAAAAATGAACTGCAATTTCCGCAACTGCACTGTAAAAGGTGAATCTGACCAGCTGGTTAATTGCTGGTTGTGTGATGCTTTTTTTCACGTAAAGTGTGCAGCATTGAATGAGAGAATTTTTGATGCACTCAATGAAAGTAAAGGACTTCGTTGGTCTTGTACAGACTGTAGATCTGTTAAGCCTGGTGCTATGTCACTGCATCCGTCTGTTAATAATAATATAAATTTAATTTCACTTTCACCAGTTTTGAACTCTCCTTCCTGTACTGAATCTGTAAATAAAGATCAAAATGCTGAATATATTTCATCTACTAATGAGGCTGCATCAGCTGATCTGAATTTACATCCGCTTGAGTCTTCTGAGGTAGTACCAACTATAGTCGTAAGTGATGATTCTTCGGGTAATTCTGGTAAAAAATAAAACCTATGCTGAAGCCTGTACTGATACTAATACTATTCCTTCAACTTCCGTTATGAGCTCGGTTTTAGCTGGTGCTATACCAAAACAAATATTGAAAAAAAGTATTAATCTGCCGTCTTGCAAAGAACTTGTGGTTGTCCAGCCTTCTAGATCTATATTTGTGTCTCGTTTTGCTCTTAATACATCCGAAGAAGACGTTTTATATCATATAAACTCTAAATTGAATCTTGTTAACAGGAATATTTCGGTTTACAAATTCAAGTTTTCATATGAGCGCACTGTATCTTCTTTTAAAATAAATTTGCCTGGGGATCTCTTTAATACGGTATTAGATCAAGGTTTTTGGCCTAAAAATACGTTGATCCACGAATATATTCCTAGATCACAACCTAAAACTACACTGGCTTCTTTACCCGTTCGCACTACTAAACAAAAAAACTAGATTGTTGCCTTGCATTCCTTATCTTATACCAAAACGTTCGAGGTTTGAATACAAAGCAAAAATATGTACATATTTTAAGCCACAACCTACTTTTTGACATAATTGTTTTCAGTGAAACTTGGCTTAAGCCTAACACCCTAAATACTGAAATTCTATCTAATAATTTCAATATTTGCCGTAAAGATAGAAACGATATTGCTGGTAATTCTTTTAATGGCGGAGGAGTTTTAATTGCCGTTAAATCTTCTTATTTCTCATAAGAAATAATAATTCCTGAGGGATCCGATATTGAATTCTGTTGCGTTCTTGTAAAGCATGGTGCGTTCAATCTTTATGTAACTTGTTCATATATTCCTCCTGTTTCCAACGTAGAGGTTTATTTGAAACATTTGGTCTCGATAAATAAAGTGTGTTCAAAACTTCAGCCTCATGATCACATTCTAATAACGGGTGACTTTAATCTTCCAAGTGTCGCTTGGAACTGCTGCACCGAAAACCCTGCAATATTATTGCCTTCGTCTGAATGCTCTTCTGCTAATTCATTTTTAAATGAGCTTTCAAGTCAAGGACTTTTTCAATTAAACAGCCACTTTAACAAGAATAGCCGTTTGTTAGATCTTTTATATTTACACAGAGTGTATATATACATATATATATAAATATACAGAGTGGATATACAGTAAATATACATATATATATAAATATACAGAGTGGATATACAGAGTGGATATACAGATCCACTCGTGCTCCCTGAAGATCCGTACCATCCAACTTTAGAAATTGCTCTTAATTTTCCTAAACAATCTGTAAATAATCGTATTGCTCAACCTCCTGCTGAGTTAAATTTTAAAAGAACCAATTATGTTTTGTTAAAAAACAATATATCTAATAGTAACTGGACATCAGAAAACCTTGATTCGGCTGTCTCTGCTTTAAATAGAACTCTCAATGATTGTTTTCTATCATCAGTACCACAGAGAAAAGCCCGTTTAGCATCTGGTCCTGTATGGTTTACTGAAGAACTGAGAAAATTAAGAAATTTAAAATCCATGCATTATAAAAAATTTCAAAAAACTCATAGCATTACAGATGTTGGTTCTTATACCTCAATTAAGTACAAGTATCGTCAATTATGCAAGCAATCTTACGATATTTATTTAATGAAGGTAAAATTAAACATCAAATATGATGCTAAATCATTCTGGAAATTTGTCAACACAAAACGCAAGATTGATTCCTATCCTTCTTTTATGAAATATAAAACTGTTGAATCAGATAGCAGAATATCATTTGTAATCTTTTCGCTGACTTTTTCAAAGCGACCTATTCAACTTCATTCTATGATAATCTAAGCTATCCATTCGGTGTTCAATCTGGGGATATTTGTCTCCCAATAATTGATACGAACACGGTTTTATCATACTTAAAAGCTCTTAAAACGTCATATAAAAGTGGTCCCGACAATATACGTCATGTATACTAAAATATTGCTGTGATGAATTAGTAACTCCTATCACTTTGCTTTTTTCGTCTTCATTAAAATCTTGCTATTTTTTTGCCAGTTGCCTGGAAGTCGTCTTTTATTATTCCGTTGCATAAGTCTGGTAACAGGTCTTTAATCGAAAACTATCGTGGAATTGCAAAATTAAGCGCTTTGCCGAAGCTTTTCGAGGCAATCATTACTTCACAATTATCACATAGTGTTAAATCTATACTGTCTCCACTCCAACATGGATTTGTTTCAGGAAAATGTACGGTTTCAAACCTACTTGAATTTACTTCCAAAACCATTGAGAATTTTGGAAAAGGTTTACAGACTGATGTTATATACACAGATTTTAGTAAAGCTTTTGATGTTGTTAAACATGAGCTCTTAGTCTTAAAGCTATCTCTTGCTGGATTTCCCACAACACTTGTAAGATGTATTGAATCTTATTTATGCAATAGAACACAACGTGTTCTTTTTAAACTTGTAAAATCTCATGAGTTTCCTGTTACTTCTGGTGTACCTCAAGGAAGCCACCTCGGGCCTCTTCTTTTTTTACTGTTTATAAAGGATTTGCCATCTGTCATAAAGCATTCGAGTATTTTAATGTACGCAGGTGACGTGAAACTATTTCTTCCTTTCAAAATTGCTAATGTTGCCGTTCTCTTGCAAGCTGACATAGACCATCTTTATAGCTGGTGCAACGTGAATCGTATGAATCTTAACATGAAGAAATGCAAGCATATGACTTTCACTCGAAAATCTCCTGTCACATGTATTTATAAAATTTGTGACCATACATTAGAGTCCTTAGATGTATCCTTTGTGAGTCCTTTCATAATCTTGGAGTAACTATGGATACTAAACTTCGCTTTCATATTCATATTAATAAAATTATAAATCGAGCAAATAGTGCTTTAGGTTTTATTAAACGATGGGCAAAAGAGTTTAATGATCCCTATATAACAAAAACCTTATTCACCTCTCTAGTGCGACCTATTTTAGAGTATGCTTCAATTGTTTGGTGCCCTAGATAAAGTTGTTACATTGACGACATAGAATCAATTCAGAAAAAGTTCCTTTTGTTCTGCTTAAGCCATCTTTACTGCAATTTCAACTATAACCTACCACCTTATGAATATCGTCTGCAACTTTTAAATCTTCCTACTTTAAATAATCGGAGAATTATGCTAAATGCTACTTGGATTTTCAAACTTTTACATGGATACGTAGACAGTCAATACTTACTGAGCAAAATTTATTTTAATACTCGTATTCCTCTCCGACCTAGAAGATCTTTTGAGTTACTTTACATGAACTTTTGTAGAACTAATTACTTGCAAAACGAACCACTCAGAAGCGCTTGTGGGGACTTTAATTTTGTTTCAGATGCAATTTCTTTAAATGAATCCGTTTACTCAATTAAATTTAATATTTTAGATTATCTACAGTACCGCCATTAATCTGGATCATGCTTTCCATGGATACTGAATATTTCCTGTTATGTTGTGCACAACTTATACAATCTAGCTGTGTAGTTAAATATGATTATCCAGAGCGAGATCACGTCCATCTCGCCTGGCATATGCCGGTTTGACGTCGTACGACTAGCTTTGCATGTGTGAGCTGTGCTCTAATCCATATTTATATAGATATACACGCTATAGATATATTTTGATTATTCAGAGCAAGACCTCGTCTGTCTTGCCTAGCACATGTATGAGCTCGACCTCGTCCGTCTAGCCTGGCATATGGGAGCACCGCTCTAATCAATTCTTCTATTTACTACTAAGAAGCTACCCGGATTGCATCTGTATATACCTGAAATCCTGACAATTTTACATTTTTATAAAATTTAATTGTACATAAATTAATTGTATCATATTTATTTTGTCGAATATTAATTAATATAAAGCCATATGTGCTTAGCATTAAAATAAATAATAATAATAATAATAATAAATATTAAGCATGTCTCATATGAAGTATTTGTTTTAAGCCAAATATCACAAATTTCTCGTCGACTTCTAAAGAAAATTTATTTTGATCAGTTGAACCGATTTCAGAAAAATTTGCATCGAATTCAACGCTTTGATCAGAAAGTATAATAAAAATGTCGAGCGCCATCATAATTAAAAAAAACGTAAACCGAACCGATAAGACGAACTTGCTTGCGTAGCGATAATATCTTTAAGATTTAGAATTGAACCAATAATTTCCAACAAAAAGTTTAGAAAAAGTATTTATAAACATTCTACCCAAGAATAATGTTACTCTTTTATAGCAACAAAGGTATAAAAGAATCTTTTAAGAACGAAAAAGAAAAAAATCAAAGCAGATTATGTTTTATTTTTGGAAAACTGCCTTACGTTTTGTTAGGCAATGGCAGTACTGCAGTCGACATTAGCCCATTCTGGGCCCAGAACTAACACATTCTCCTGCGAGAACCAGTTGACGTTTCTAAGGTCAAAAAAATGTTGCATATCTATTATAGCTTAAAAATGAGAGATGTCCCAATAGAAGAGGAACATTTTTATATATAACATCTATACGATATACTAGTTCACACAAATATGTGTGAATATTTGTGCTAAAAATTAAATAAAACCCATACTCTTAGAATAAAAAACTACTTTTTACATAATTCTTTAATAAATCTTAAGTTGTCGACGCGTCGAAAATACGAGAAAATTTGTTAAAAACAAAAAAGCCTTAAAGTTGCTCTGGTGTAAATGAGTTAATTAAACTAAATCTTTGCCGAACAAAAAAGTGTCCAAATTCTTGGTCTAAAAACTTTTCTCTATTAGGGAATGGCTAGTGTTCCGAAACAGAAAGACTGGCTTATTTCTTGCATTAAGTTGCATTCAGTTGATCTCGTCTACTTGTCGGTATCGGTGTTGTTTTTTTTAGTGTGTGTTGTAATAGTAATTATATAGTGGAAAATTTAAAATTTTGTTAAATCGTTTGTATTAAAAACTATTAATAATTGTATTTATGTGTTTTTAAAAGAAAAAAAATTAATTTTGTTTTGTTTTAGTGATTACATGATTTATGTTATTAATATAGAACAGTTTTTGTTGGACTTCACACAATCTAGTGTGTGTATGCCTAATTTTTTTCTATTCCTCTTTGTGCGGTGTTTGTTTATCTGTTGTGCAGTGAGAGTCTCTAGTGTTGTTATTGTGCTTAACACTTTGTGTACGCTGCATTTAACTGTGCCAACCCTGAAAGCACATTTTACATTTAAAAACGCTCACAAAATAATCTAAATTTTTTTCCAATGGATTATTTTTCCATTGATAATATTGCTGCTTGTTCTCTGAACGAGCAATGCAAAAGCCAGAATATTCTGTACCCTATGTTCAGCTGTTCTGGCCCATATGAGCGAATGTTCCATGCTTCTTGTGCTGGTATTTCTAAATCGTGCCTTGACGATTTAATGTCAGTCCGATCTGGTCTTCGCTGGTATTGTGCTTCGTGCAGGGCCCTTTCCCCGGATGAACTCTATTCTAAAATAAAGCTTTTTGGGGAAAGCCTTAACTTATTAAATAATAACTTCAGAGAAATTGTTTCATTTTTTAGCGAAGTTAGTGTCGCACCCACTACCAGCGTTTCTGATGAAATTACTGTTCAGGATAACATTTCGGTTCCTTCGTCCATGACTGCATCTTCCGGAATTTTGTCAGTTTCATCAGAAAAAGACCTTAAAAGCTCTAAAAGACAGAGGAAAAACAAAAACAAAAACAAAAATAAGCGTCGGAAGGCGTCCTCCAGACCTTCCAAGGCAGAGCAGCCCCCAGCAATGCCATCAGAAAATAATAATACGGTGATTTCTCATACACCATCTTCTATTCCTCCATTGACTAGTAGCCCAAATACGATTTCAACTACGCCTAACAGTCATTTGACTTTAAGAGCAGTTTCGAGGACCAGAAATGTTTTCATTTCACGTCTTCAGCCCGACACATCAATAGAAAATATATTGACGTTTGTCAGGCAATCCAAGTTAGTGAACTCAAATGCATTCTGTTCATGCAAAAAAATTGGTAATAAGCCTTCCCATGCTTCTTTTATTCTAACAGTTGCAGCCGAAGATTTTACAACTGTTCTTAAATCTAATTTGTGGGCCGATAATATTCTTGTTACTGAGTTCAAGCCAAAAAATAAGTCTAAAAGGGTGACTCAAGCCGCCCGCCAGACTCAAAAAAACTAAATAGGCTGTCCCTTTACTATCAAAATGTAAGGGGACTACGTTCTAAGACGCAGAGCTTATTTCTATCAACTCAAAATTGCTCTGAGGATATTATCGCGTTAACAGAAACGTGGCTGAACGGAATCATTACTGATTTGGAATTGTTTGAAAATAGTTTTCAAGTTTTTAGAAAAGACAGATACATTGAAAATATTTCTTCTGTCGGTGGTGTAATTTGCGTTAAAGTTATACATTGTAACTCTAATGTATATGTTATTAATGCATATGTTCCTCCTAAGAGTAGTGTAGAGGTCTATGCAAGCCTTGCGGAGTGCATAGATTACATAATTGATTTACTTGACGTTAATGACGACATTTTATTATTGGGCGATTTTAATCTACCTGATTTAAAATGGCATTCTTCTGACGATGATACGTACTATTGTGCATCTAATTCGAAGACCCGCCAAGAACATATATTTGTTGATAATATATGTTCAGACTTACAACAAGTGAGTTGTATTTAAAATAGTCTTGAAAGACTTCTTGACCTGGTCTTAACTACAGACAGTAACAATGTTGTTGTTAAGAGGGCCTTTCATGCTCTAACTACTGTTGATGAATATCATCCACCATTGAGTATTTGGTACAAATCCGACAGAGCAAATATAGTAAATTCTAATTCAGCAGATAAGCTTTATGAATTCAATTTTAAAAAAGCTGACTTTTTGAAGTTGAATCAGTTGCTTCAAGGTAAACTTAATGCAATTTTGGAATATATAAAAGGAAATTGCCTTGATGACTCCATACATTTTTTTTATATGGAACTCTTTGCTGTGTTTTCTCAATCAGTACCTTATAGTCTCAAATTTGTGAGGAATTCTGCGTACCCGTGGTACACAAAGGATTTAAAGACTCTTCGCAACAACAGGTATAGGGCATGGAAGAAATACGTCTGTAGCTTAGGCTCAAATGACCTAGAAACTTACAAACGTTTGTTTCTGGAATTTGAAAATCGCTCAGCTACATTATATCACGAATATTTAGATAATGTTAAGCTGAGAATATTGACAGATCCAAAGAAATTTTGGGGATTCGTAAACACAAAGAAGAAATCTGATGGATTTCCTTCTTCATTTAGAACTCCTGAGGGATTTACTGACAATCCCGTCAAAATTTGTGGCCTATTCGCCAATCTTTTTAAAGAATCATTCTGTTCAGATTCTTTTACTCCTGATGGAGAGTACTTTGAATATATGAATTCCGAACCCAGAGTATCTTTGGAACATATATCCTTCACTCCAGAGGATATTTTAATGTATATTAGATCGGTCGATGAGGAGTTTGGTGCTGGACCTGACGGTGTTCCTGCCGCAGTGTTAACACAATGCGATTCCGTTTTGAGTCAACCACTTTCTTTATTATTCAATAAATCTATTAACGAAAGTTATTTTCCACTTTTTTGGAAAAAAATCATTTATAAGTCCTATTTTTAAAAAGGGTTGAAGGAACGATGTCAGTAACTATAGGCCTATCGCTAAGCTCCCATCGATTCCAAAACTTTTTGAGCGGATGGTGTATGATCGGGTGAAAATTCACTGTGGGGAAGTCATAACAACTCGTCAGCATGGTTTTGTGAATGGCAGATCCACTGTGTCTAATCTTCTCGATTTTACAACATTCTGCTTAAATTCTATTGATTCTGGTAACCAGGTCGATTGTGCTTACACTGACTTTAGTAAGGCATTTGATAAGCTACCACACAATTTAATCTTATTTAAACTTGAGTTAATGGGATTTCCACAATATTTTGTGAACTGGATTAAATCGTATTTGGTAGAGCGATCTTATCAAATACGTTTCCGAGGCGCATTGTCTTCTGAATTTATTGCTGGATCAGGTGTTCCTCAGGGTAGTCACCTTGGTCCTCTTCTGTTTATTTTAGCTATCAATGATGTAACTCATGTCATTGAACACTCTCATCTGCTTATTTATGCCGATGATATGAAAATATACAGAACGATTAATTCTAGAGATAATTCAGTACTCCAGTCTGATCTAAAATCCTTTGAAGTTTGGTGTTCTAAAAATAATATGTTTTTAAATTCAGATAAATGCCAAACTATGACCTTTTCGCGAAAAAGGAAAAATTTTATATTTGATTATAAGATTAAAGATACTGCCTTGAGTCGTGTAGACACCGTCAAAGACCTAGGTATATGCATGGATTCTAAGCTGTCGTTTAGCATTCATATTGATAATATTTGTAAAAAAGCATCTTCAATGCTTGGTTTTGTAAAACGCTGGGCCAAAGAATTTAATAGCATGATTACAACTACAACGTTGTATTATGCAATCGTGCGTCCTCACTTAGAGTATGCAAGTCAAGTTTGGTCCCCAAGTTAAAATGTGCATGTTGATCGAATAGAAAGAATCCAAAAACGTTTTGTTCAGTTTGCTCTAAGGGGCTTAAGTGGAACTGACATATTAGACCTTCCTCCTTATGAGGATCGTTTAAAACTATTAAAAATGCAGTCTTTAGGTGATCGAAGGAAATCGGCAGATATCGTATATTTCCACCAGCTCATAACAGGTGTATTCGATTCTCCAGAACTTCTTTCTCACATAAATTTTAACACTAACCGTAGAAGCAGTAGAAACGCTAACAACTTAATTTATTTGCCATTTAGTAGAACAAATTATATGGCTACTGCTCCTTTAAGTCGCATGAGTTCCTTTGTTAACAATTGTATCGTTTTTGATGTTAATTTGTCAAAAGGTCAACTCAAAAGTAGATTAAAATTAGTTGTGTAATTAGATCTATATATACGCATGGTTAGTTGTTACGTCTTGTGTTGTCCCTGAGCCCAACCCATTTATTGGCGGGTAAATTTTTCCCACATTAACTTGTTTGTGGTCACGGGTATCCATAACATTGATATTTTCAATGATTACTGGGTAGTGGCTTTAGATGGGTTAATGCTGAGGAAGTGCGATATAGCTGTACTCTATTGTTATTGCATGTAATTTTAAAAGCAAGAGCGTTGTAAGAGAAAGAACATCAAGTGACAAAAGAAAAGTGGCTTATGATTACTTTATAACCTTTCGGGCAATGTTCATTAATATAGGTTAAGTCACTTGAGAGAAAAGTACTCTATTTCTGCCTTTGCTCGAACTGTAAAAGTAGCTGTTAGCTAAAAATTGTACAGATTCAGTTTTTTTTTTCTTGATTTCCTTTTATCCATTCATGTTCATTAATATAGGTTAAGTCACTTGAGAGAAAAGTACTCTATTTCTGCCTTTGCTCGAACTGTCAAAGTAGCTGTTAGCTAAAAATTGTACAGATTCAGTTTTTTTTTTCTTGATTTCCTTTTATCCATTCTGACAGTTCGACCGAGCTTCTCTCAAGTGACTTAACCTGTATTAATGAACCTTGCTTTCGGGAAAACCGAACCAATGTTTGCCAAAAATTTTTGTTAAATTCAATTGGTATTTCTCAGATGACTTTGAGTTATGCAATAACCAATTCAAATAAAATAAATACCAGCGACGAGAACCGACGAAACCAAAAGGAGCCTCACAACAAATATAAGACTAAAGTGAAAATGATAAAAAATGTAATGAAAATTTGTCAGCTGTCCACTCGAATTATTGTCGCAATAAAAGCAACAAACTTTTCAACAAACTTAACAAAACAAAGCATGTTTTTTTCTTATAATAAAAAAAAAAGAAGAAATTATCGTATGAGCCATGATGCTACATGATTAAGTAATTTCATAAAATCAAAATTATCGTATGCTCTAAAATTCACTCAAAAGTTGAAAAAATTTAAATTTTTTTACACTGTTCGAAAATGGGAAAGTAAGTATAAGATCGTACATGAAATACAAACAAATTCACAACACACATTAAAACAAAACACAAAAAACTGTTTCCTGTAAAATTTTAATTTTGGCGCTTTCGATAATTGGGCGCATAGGGGGCGATAATAAAAATTTGATTATTGTTCTTTAAATTTGGTTTCATACGGTTCAATAAAAAAGGGCATGCACAGCTTATGCTTTAACGGTTGTGAGCATATTTGTTTGTTTTTTATTTAATTTGTTTTTTTTATGTTGCTGCATTAAAAAATCACAAAGCGAGAAGAACTTCAAAATGTTAAACTTCTGTGCTCAATTCGCCGAGAAATATATCCAAATTTTGGTTCAGGAAGGTTTTAAATAAAATTTTAACTTCAAAACCTAAATATATATGCTAAATTTGTTCCTTCCTCAATTAACTATAAACCGTATATCATACAGTTAACGACCTAAAATTGAAATACTCGATTCAGAAAAATTTGTTTTTTTCAGTAAAAACCAAAAAAAAAGGATAGAAGATGAAAAGTTCTCATCCTGAATTTATGACTAAAAATCAACAATTATGCAGAAAATCGACTGAAGGTATTCAAAAGCTCCGGTCTATCTTCCTTGGTACCAAAATCTTAGCCAAATTGCGAAAAAAGGGATTTTTATATGAAAATCAGATTTCCACAGCCCAAAACTTACCCCAAAATTAAAGTTCTCATCCTGGTCTTTTGCTCAAAAATCAATACATATATGGAAAATCGACTAGTGGAGGGAGAATGTTTTATATTTGTTTTTTAATAACTTAATCACGTAATTACTTAATTACCCAAATGAATTGCAATGGAAAAAATGTCACGTAGCGCCATGCCACATAACGTTTCATACTAAGCCCAATAAAAAAATGACACAAGGTTTTTAAATTTGATTACTTTGAAAATAAACTTATACTATTTCAAACTCTTCTAAAGAAAGTTTTATACAAAAACTCTTGCCAATTTACAGAATTTTACTAATTTTGTGACCCAAGTCAAAAACCACTTCTATTTCTTGTCACGTAACGCAATGAGAGTATATTCAATGAGAGTATATTATAAATAAGAGTATGCATGACTATCAGATATATTTTTTCTGCATTTTTCGCTGAGCGGTTCCCAGTTTAGAACCAGAGATAAAGAGATAGGAACTTCCATTTTTACAAGGCCGTTCGTGCTCTTTTACTTTTCTACCTCACTTTTTATGCATTGTGGTGAAACTCACAGATTGTGTACGTGAGTTCACCTCATATTTGTCAAGTGTTGTTTCGGTGCAATTTTGCTTAACTTTATTGCGGCTGCACGTGGAAACATTTCTTTTAATTTAATTAGAAATATAATTAGAAACAATTCCATTGATTGTTTAATCCATGAGGCAACAATGAGCAGTCAAGCTCATCATAAATTGTCTGGAATACCACTGAAGCAGCAGCGTTCGAATGAAGTTGATTTGATAGGTAAGCGGCTGGAGCACTGGCACTCAACCAACAATAACAGCAAATAATTATTCTTCTATTTCCGTGTAGAAGGATTCTCGGAGAAAATGGCTTATCTGTGCATGAACAATGACTACTCGGACGTGGAGTTCTTGGTAGAAAGTCAACGTCTGCCTGCACACCGTTTTATATTGGCTACTTTATGGCAGACTAGCCGAATCCACACAACATGAAATTCAGCTAAAGGCTCCTTTAGAAGCTTTTAAAAAGCTATTATGCTACATCTATTTCGGTCACATGCCACTTTAACTGGGCACCATTTGACGCAAAGCTGCCAAGTAGAACAAGGAGGAGCACAAAGATTTATTTTAAGTAAACTATTTTTTTATTAAAACCGAGTCTTTAAACTTTCAGGATTTATTTTCGTAGAACTCTGAGGCACAGCCACCAATTAAAGCATTCGATCCGCGTCTAGTCTTTAATGAAGTGGATGAAACTGCATTTCGTGATCTTATTATGCAATCAGAAATCACCGACGCTGTATTCGTCTACAACCTGATGAAATAGAAAGACATCTAAGTTAGCAGTGAAATGAAACAGAGTCTGCTGGAACTAGTGTGTTTCTATAATAACTGTGAACCGCTTTCCGAAGAACTAATTGAAGAACGTTGGTTTAAGCTGAGCACCGCAGGTCGCGCAAGTCACTCTTCGAGCTGGAAAGATGATGAACTGGTGGAAAATTTGTTTGCAGAAATCGATCCGAAAACGTCAAGCAGCTATCATACGAGGAATGGCCAAGTATTAGCAGGTATTTTTGATAAAATAGCTAAAGTGATAACTTGTGAAACAATATGAATTTTACAGGCTGAACGTGCCTATGCTTTGCTGCAAGAAGCAACAGAAAAGCAACTTGAGTTGGACACGCAAACCTTTAATTCCATTACTGCTATTATACATCTACGGAAAGTACCGATAAACGCTGGGATCTGTGCAACGATTTATTGCAACAAATGGCGCAGCAACAACTGCGTCCCAATGTTGGCACCTTAAATGCACAGCTTTACTGCGTTAGCACATTTAACAATTATAAATTTGCACGTAATTCAATACTGAAAGTTTTAAAAGAATTCAAGCAACTTAATATCCAATTCAGCCTGGCGTCTTATTATTACTTGCTGATTATATTCTGTCGCGAACGTAGGCCTATCTCGCATGTCATTGTAGATATATTAAACGAACTGGAAGGCAAGGAATTTGAATTTGTTGATCCCAAGGACACATACTTCTTTATTATGGCCATGGATGTGTGTCGCAACCATTTGCATGATAGAACATTAGCCAAAAAGGTGCATGCATTGTTGCATGTAGGCAGCAACTACAACTTGATTGGTGAAACTTACAAAGGATTTATATAGTTTGATAGATGATAGTAGAAAAGGTGCATGAAATAAATTCCGTTATTAAAGAACTTATATATAGTTTTAAATATGTTTTATATAAGGTTCTTAATCAGGAACTCGAAAACTGTGACAACAAATTAGGTTTTAATTTAATTATTATAGGGAGCGGTACCAAATCTCAAGAGCCAAAATTTCCACCACAGACAAAGTCTCCAAGTTACAAAATATACAAATTTGAAATATCAAATTAGAAAATCTCCAAAGACAAAATATCCAAGATCATAACATTCAAGCCAAAATCACCAAATTTATTTTTTTTTTAATTATAATCCAAACACTACATATTTTTTGTTATTTTTAATTCAATCAAAAATACTTTGCAATTTTTTTTTTCATTATTTCATTGCTTTCATATTGATATTTTAACGTTGTAAAAGAATACAAAATTGTATGGCTCAAACAAACTATGACATTGACATTGCCGTAAACTTAGGCTTAGATTAATTTAGTTTTAATTTTAAACTTTAATAAACTTTTTACTTAAAAAAATTAACTAAAACTAAATTAAAAAAATTAACAATAAATAAATTGGGTTTGGCGATTAAGTTTTTGAGATTTTGAATATTTTGTGCTTTGGAGATTTTGGCTTTGGATATTTTGGTTTGGATATTTTGTCGTGGATATTTCGTACCCAAGCCATTATTATAACGTATATTTCTGCAAGTGCATTTAATTTATTTTTTTCATTTAAGAACATAAACCGTATACATTCGAAAAATTTTTGCATGCATTTCCAACAAGGCTCCGAGCCAGGCTGTAACTTGTTTGCAATACTCTGTAGAAAACAATATAGAATTCATGCCTCTGGCCAAGAAAATAAACGAAGTATTCACGCTAAATGAGGTGCTAAATGAGTAATTAATTAAGTTGCTGTTAGGCAATAAAATTTTTAAAACACCATAGCCGGTTAAAGTTAAAGTATAAAAATTTTTTCCATCATAAAGAGACCCATGGATTTGGAGACTATTAGAAAAAAATGTGGAAGGATGAAATCAGAATTGCTGTACATTTTAAAATGTCAGAAAGGTTATGCTATTACCTATTCAATAAGCTATTAACGATAATAATGATTGTCCTTAGAAAATTTTGCATTTGAAGATTTTCTTTAAAGGGTGATCGTCAAATATGCTTAATATTATCTTTAACGTGTTATATCTTCGAAAGTAATGCATGGAATTTCATGGTTACCAGCTTATTGAATAGCTAATAGCAAAACTTTTCTTTGACCATTATGCTTAGTTTTGTATACCAATACAAAATTATTGTAAAATAATAATTTAAATCCAGTTTTACATTTTTCCGTCTTCAACCAAATTTACACCGTTTGTTCGACTTCTATTTTTATTGTTTCTATCAAAAATAGAAACTAAAATTTGACTTATTTTTTCGATAAAAAGTAATGGTTTAAAATTTAGCAGTGCTATTTTTTATTAACTATAATAATAGTTCATATTTTTAAAACAACTAATAGAGCACATTTTTTAATCAAAAAAAAAAAAAAAAAATGCAAAGTAAAAGTCCCAATATTCCTTTCCAATTAAAAGTTATTATTAAAAACGTATTTTCATACCATAATCATATTGTTTTTTTTTTTTTGTTTATATACTTTTATTAAGCAACTGAAATACAGAAAAAGAAGTTTGTTACAATGTCTTTAGAGATTTTTTCCAATTTATTGTTCTTAATTTTTTTAAAAATGTTATCTTTATATTATTAACAAAATAGTCCAGTTATTATTAAAAAGTTATTAAAAGTTATTATTAAAAATCTATTTTCATGCCATGTCTGTATAAGCAAAACTCGTTTTCTGTTAATTATTAAATTTCCCTTGCTCATTTTTAAAATAATCTTGCTTATTTTTAAGAAACAAATATTATTCCATTGCTCTTATTTTTATAATACTTTTATTAAGCAAACGAAATACAGAAAAGTATTTTGGTTACAATATCTTTAGAGATTTTTCCAATTTGTGGTATTACGAGCAAAGCTCCAAAGTGTAAAGAGAGGGTTTATCGTCGGAGCAAAATATTAGAAGCACATCGTCATTGCACAAAGATTCAATACATAAGCGAAATTTCCGATGAAGTTGAATTAATGTATATATTCCACAAAGTAGGATAAAATTGTCCATGGAATAAGTATAAAAAAAAGAAATCAATGCAAAAATATTTGTTCCTTTTAAAATTTGAAAAATGAGCACGTTATTCTAAAAATTAGCAAGGGAAGTATATAGAAATTTAACAATTAACAGAAAATGAGTTTTGTTAATATAGATCCACATGGTATGAAAATAGATTTTTAGTTATCTGTAAACTTTTTAAAGCTAGACTATTTTTTTAAAATTATGAAATGGGGAACCCTTGTTTTTTAATGACAGAAACAAACTAATTTTTGTGTAAAACTAAACAATTTTTGCTAGTAAATTCTAAGCTATTATAAAGGGGGCTTAAAACTCAATTTTTAATTTAAACAATTTCTACAACAAAAACAACTTGTATGTTTTTGAGAAACTTTTTGAGAAAACATTCAATATTTTGGATCTGTTTTGAAAAAAAGATAAAAAATATTAATGCACAGCAAAAGGTTTTGCTGAAATAATTTTTGTTAGTAATTTTATTGAACTCTTTGACAAAAAAGAATTGAGTATTTTAAAAAACAGCGGATATATTTGCATCGAAATTCATAACTTTAAATTTCGGATTATTTTTCTCATTGCTTCGGACAAACAAGTAAGAAGCATAAGAAATTCATAAGATTTATAGTTTGTTACTTTTCTTTCCGATTAGTTTTTCCGAACAGCTGACCGTGTTTCAATTGTAGAGGTGGTGAGATCAATTTAAATCCGGAAAGTTTTTTGGGCTATGCAGTTGTCACACATATTATATGAAATGATTATTAATTTGACAGTATGGTGATATGGTGAGTGCAATGGCAAATCATCCCTGCCTACAAAATATTCTCCTGCCCAGGGATGATTTGCATTTGTGGTTTGTGATAGTATTGAGGTTTTTGTGTTAGTATTGATCTCAATTTGACAGAAATCAGTACATAAGGCTATCCCATTCGAACAGTAAAAAATCGAAGTTTCCTATCTCTTTTTCTCTGCAAAAAAGAATTGATTTGCAGACATTCACTTATAATTTGCATCTATAGGCCATATCCCGTGAACTAATCAATCAACCAATAATTAGAAAAATAAAGACATGGTTGAGATTAGCATTTTGACTATTTGAAATCTAAAGGTTTTTATTAAAAGGTTTCCCGCCAATTTTTATAAATGTCCAGATTTTTAAAATATGTATATGTTGAGATTTCCCGCAATTTTATATTCGTTAAGAGCTTTCCTTGAATTCATAGGTCATCTCTTTTGGTCTAATGTACGTTCACATATCTAGTTTGTGTATCTCTTGAAAGATTTGTTTTTATTCTTGCGTAGTCAACACGACAGGGTGAATAAGACAAATATTAATGCTAATTCCGTCCTTTCTCAAAAAGCTTGCAAAGCTTGAAAAGCTTTTTGATCAAATTATCCAATACAAAACCTTTCAAACTTTCAACACAAAAACCAATCGAGAAATATCAAAGCGTACTTTCAGATGTTAATAAGGTATGTTTCATATATATAACGCCACTACGCAATTTGAAATATTTTTGTAACGGCCAGTTTAAACAATAGATAATGTTTTGCGAATTTGGTCATCTATGCACAATAACAATAGTGAGCAAAAGTGAAGTCTTATCTAACAACGGTACATTGTTTATTGCATAATATCACTTTTGATGCTGTTTCATATTTATAACGCCGTTTCAAAATTTTGAATAAAAACGATTTTTATTGAATATAAAATAAATAAAATTTTTAAATTACTGTTCCAGTAGCTTCAATAATATTGTAAATGCGATTTGGCATACTTGCAATTAATTTTTTTAATGTATTTGAACCAATTTTGCTTCATTCTTTGAGAATAACTGATTTCCGTTCTTCCACGATGCCAAATTGTCTGTTATTTTTATATACCTGGCGTACAATAAGTCCCCACATATTCCCGATGGGATTACAATCTGAAGAGTCCGCCGGCCACTCCAATAAATCAATGTTATTGGCCTGAAACCATCTCGATTTACGTGGATTGCCGCATTATCTTGCTGGAATACTAGTTGTGTCTGTCCGTTTTTTCTAAAAGTGGAGTCAAACTGCTCTCCAGCACACGAGTGTAGTCAGCGCTCTTCATCTTGATCTTTCAATTTCCGAAAAACCACCCCACACCATCACATTATCTCCACCAAAACTTCTTTTTGAAAACGGAAGTGGGCCGCGACGAATGTCGTATTATTAATGTCAAAATTCATCCAGGCCATCAAGATTCCATTTTTTCTCATCGGAAAAATGATATGTAAAAATTAACCCCCAACGTGGCAGCCTTTTTTAAAACATTATTGAAAAGCTGACTGTTGGTCAATTTATTCCTATGTTCCTTCTTGCAAATTCCAAGCTCGTTCTCTTATATTTGCTAGTAAGAGCAGGAACACTCTTCATAAGTTCACTGCGGATATGTTTACACTGATGTAGCACTCTCTATACCGGTGTTCCGAAAACTTCTTCAGCAACAAAACTCCGCAACTCTTTTAAACTGTGTGTTGTGTTGCTCGCAGCTCGGATTATTTTCCGCTGATCGCGGTTAGATGATTTTTTTTTCTGGCCCGAAAATTTTGTTTTGCCGTAATTTTGAGGATTGTTAAAAAAATTTTGAATGACTATGGCTGCGATTAGTTCCACGCCCTATTTCCCGAATTCCATAACCGTCTTCTTTACGAATTTTTATTTTTCCAATTTTTTCGCAAGAAAGTTGGGTTGCACGAGGCATTCCGGTCTAAATTTTTTTTTATTGTTAAGGTCTTGAAAATTGAATGCACAATTTTATTAATCTCTGCACTTCAAACGCAGCAGAAGGAATAATTGCAAGCGGCGTTATAAATATGAAACAGCATTAAAAGTAATATTTAGCAATAAACAATGTACCGTTATTAAAATAGACTTCGCTCTTGCTCTTGTGCATAGATGACCAAATTCGCAAAACATTCTCTTTTGTTTAAACTGACCGTTACAAAAATATTTCAAATTTCGAAGTGGCGTTATATATATGAAACACACCGTATATGGGCATTTCCGTGGTGGCGCACGTGACGATCGTACGACTTTAATGAGTAAAAAAGAATGAAAAATTTAACTTACAAGTTCCTTATTTTGTTTTACACACTATGTAAGGTGTAAAACCTAAGAGTTCTCAAAAGTTCGGCTCTTAGAAGCCACCAAAAATGATACGTTACGTGACAAGAAATAGAAGTGGTTTTTGACTTGGATCACAAAATTAGTAAAATTCTGTAAATTGGCAAGAGTTTTTGTATAAAACTTTTTTTAGAAGGATTTGAAATAGTATAAGTTTATTTTCAAAGTAATCAAATTTAAAAAACTTGTCATTTTTTTTTTATTGGGCTTAGTATGAAACGTTACGTGACATGGCGTTACGTGACATTTTTTCCATTGTTATTCATTTGGGTAATTAAGTAATTAAGTAATTATGTGATTAAGTTATTAAAAAACGAATTAAACATATTCTGTCTCCACTAGTCGATTTTCCATATAAGGATTGATTTTTGAGCAACAATCTAGGATGATAACTTTAATGTTGGGGTAAGTTTTGGGGTGTAGAAATCTGATATTGATATAAAAATCCCTATTTCTCGCAGTTCGTCTAAGATTTCAGTACCAAGGATGATATACCGGAGCTTTTCAATACCTCCAGTCGATTTCCTGCACAATTTTTGATTTTTAGGCAAAAGTAGGCGAGTATTTCACTTCTAGCTCTTTTTTTGGTTTTGATAGTAATTTGCTGGATAGGGAAGAAAATAACCTTTTGAAATCAGCTGTTACATATCAAAGTTTCAGGATGAAAACTTATCATCTTTTATCCTCTTAGTAGATTTTATTGTAAAAATTTGGAAAGTGTTATAACATTTGGCTATTTACGGTATGAAGGATATTTGATTGAAGAACTTGGTGAAGAATGATAAAATTAATTGTTTATTTTTGGAAATATCCTCATAAAAATCAACAATGCACTTTCAAAGCACAGCTAGCAGTTAATATTATGCTGTGTGTTAAGGTGTTTATTATGGATTTTATAGATGTAATTTATGTAGATTCATTCAAATGTTTTAAGGATTATTGTAAATATATATTAAAAGTATATTATTATGTTGTTTTGCCAATTTTAACATTTGCGGCGAATTGGCACTTTTTGGATTGAAGCTTACGGCGAATCCAAAAGTTGGACTGAGTTAAAAATGGACTAACTTCAAGCCGGTATTTTATTACTTTATATTATAACACTCATGATACAATAATTTACAAGGTATCCTTGACAACTACCTTTTTTCTCACGAGCGGCGATTGGGAGTTGTCAAATCAATACAAAGTTTAACTTTTCATCTGTTTTGCTGCTTCTTCGTTTTCTCTTTTTCAATGTGTTTTTGACAACTCCATATCGCCAACAGAACTGTCACTCCTACCTTGTAAATCATTATACCATGATTACACTCAATTTATTATGTTATTTATTATGTTACATATTGTATTCACACACACACACTATGTTATTTTATTCACACCTTAGAACATTTGCTCTGTTTACATTTTTTCACTCAATCACAACATATGTGAAATTCACTCAAAATTGTTATTTATTTTGAAATACTAAAATGCCGTTAACCTTCTATAAAAATAGGGGGTTGCGAAAACAAATTCATTAAGTTTTCTAGCTTAAAATTATTTACCTCAACTTAATCTTCAAATTAAGCTGCATACAGAGCTGCATACCTTCATACAGAAAATTATATCCACTGTCGCAACCAAATTGGTGCCCTACCGACTTAGTCGATTGATGATAACTTTTAAGAAGTAATCCCCACAACTACGTAGTTTCCCATAGCCTTGACTGTGTCATTCCGCTGTAAGCACTGCGCTCACGGTTTTCTGAACGATGTTGTTTTAACCTAAACTCAATTGTGTGAACGGAGGAGTAAGTCATTTTAACCTACATTCGATTCTATGAATGGACCTGTTATCCGTTTTGACTCCCATTCGGTTGTATCAACCGACCTGTCAATTATTTTGACAAAAATTTGGTTTTTTTGAGTAACCCATTGATCGTTTCGACCTACACATTGTTATTGACTGTAGGCCATTTTGTAGGTTAAACAATCTACAATATGTTCACAGTAATCGTTTTTCTAAAAATAAAATCACACAAGATAAAACTGACATTTTTTTATTTTTATATAATAGATTGATGGTATTCTTTAATTGCGGTAGGAATTTTTTTGTTTATTTTGACCCTTTTACTGTTTACTGTGGGAAAAGGTAATTTACGTGGGAATTGTTCCGAATTTTGACTGGCAATCATGGGTCTATCTATTACCTATTCAACGATATATTAACCATAAAATCCATGCATTACTTTTGAAGATATAACATAACTGTTTTTCAACTCACAACGCGCAAATTTCTCATAAAAATTTTTCATGTTTCAGTTATTTCATAAAGGGGTGAACCATCAAGAGTGTACATAATACGTAAAATGCATAGTACCTATGTAAAATAAAAACCGAGCGGTTTTTTATAAAAATTTTTCGTGTTTTGGTTATTTCGTAAAAGGGTGAACCGTCAAGTGTGCCTAATATATGATATGTATTATCTTCAAAAGTAACGCACAGAATTTTATGGTTAATAACACTTTTTATGGTTGATAAAACAAACACTTTCAAATCGCGGTGCCCAGGAAATTGTAATCGTGCCGAGTTCCTAAATGCGTTTACGCAAAGCATCAGTGACCTTTTTCTTTGAATTCGTGCTAAGCAGATCCACCGAAACTGCGAAACTAAAACGTGCTTAAAAATAGTAACCTAGTTGCGCAGTTTTGGTGAATCAACTAAGCACCAATTAATAGAAAGTCACTGATGCTTTTCATAAATGCATTTAGGAACTTAGCCTTTCTTTATGCATGTTTAGATAGAAAGCAATTTTATTTAACTTACCTAATTATTGTTCCTCTTACAAGTTATTAAAAAAAAAAACGACACAACAAAAATTCCGTCCGGACACGTTTACAACTTTGAGAAATGAAATGCAAGCGTCTTGCGATTAAGGTCGGCTTACACAACTTCCTGTTTGTGAACGTATGTCTGTTTCACTCGATAACTCGGATGGTTTGCCAAACTTGCAGTTGCAAGGTTGGCTGTTGAGATTGACGCAACTAAAGGGTGCGATTGATTTAATAAAATTCAAAACTCGAGTGCAGCGTAAAAATAATGCTATTGACATAACTTACAATGTGGTTGTTACAATGACTGGTATTGTTCACTTGTCTGCAATAGCTTCAGTTAGTTATTTAAGACACATTACGTTCCTTGTAGTGGCAAAGGGAGTTGAAATAAATACATTTACGCGGTTCAAGCAACTAACATGTCATATTTTCATTTTAACTGAACAAACATTTGGAAATGAGCGGGTTGCGAAGGAACGATCATTCGCGCCAACTAAGAATCAACTGTGATTATTTCATTCGAGTTACATTAACCAAATATCAGTTGAAGCATTTTTCTTCCGATTACCGCAAATAATATTCATTTCTCGCACCCTTATGCCTATAAATTAATTTTCTGAGTGTTTGGTGTCGGCTGAAAATATTTTGAATTTTATTTATTTATTTTATTTATATATATATATATATACCGCTATTGTACATTAAGATAAATCTTTTGTAGTACATCAAAGAGGAAATAACAAACAATTTGTTTTAAAAAGATGGGTAAAGAATTCCAAAGTCTGATGGTGCTAATGAAGAACTATTTACTGCTGTTAAGGTAGTTGTGCCTAGGAACAATAAGATTGGTCGACCGAACGGATTGTAAAAACCGTAGTTTTTCATAAAGGTACCCTGGGTACTGAGTGTTAATAAGGATGTGCAAAAACATAATACTACGCATATTCAGATATTCAACTAAACTACCACCGAGTATATCTTTGCTTCTAGAAGAAATATGGTCAAATCGTTGAATGTTAAAAACATATCTAGCAGCGTTATTAAATGCCACAAGGAGCTTATGTTGACACTGAGAATCCAGTTTACTGTATACGACATCTGCAAAAGTTAAGTGTGGCACAATTAATTGAATAACAAGCCTTCGCCGAGTCTCCAGGGGGGTGAAATCAGAAGAGGCACACAAGTAACGTAAGGTACCATAGATTTTACTAATGGTATTATTAATATGGTCACTACAATCAAGTTTTGAGTTAATAATATAACCAAGGTTTATTGCTTTACTAACAAATTGCAGCTTATCAGTTCCTATAAACAAAGGTGGAATGTCGACAAAGCAAGAATCATTCCTAGCAATTGGCAGGACTTTTGATTTGAGCGGATTAATAAGTAGGAAACTAGTGGCAGCCCATTTATTGAGCAATGCTAAATCATAGTTTAACCTATAGCTTAAATCTTCTAAAAGTCCGGGAGGTCGAGAGAGGTAGAGCTGAATATCGTCAGCATAAGCATGAACTGTTGCATATTTGCAAACGGTAAAAATGTCATTTAAAAAGATAGAAAAAAGAAGGGGATCCAAAATTGACCCTTGTGGAACACCCGTAGAAACAGTTTGTAGAGACGAAAAGTTATTTCCAACTCTTACCCGCTGCATTCTGCCCCCGAGGTAGTTAACTAAAAGTTTTACTGCGCAGTCACTAAACTTAAACAAATGTTTAAGCTTGTAACAAAGCAGATTGTGGTTGACCGAATCAAAAGCTTTGGAGAAGAGGCAGAGAAGGGTAGTAAAATTCATATCAAAATTTTTTCTAATGTCATCAATAATTTTCACTGCTGCCGTCGCACAACTATGACCGGCCCTAAACCCAGACTGAAGTGGCGATAAAAGATTGTTACCATTTAAGTATTTAGAAATTTGATCAGACATTATTTGTTCAAAAACCTTACCAAGTGCAGGGAGTATACTTATAGGTCTGAAATCCTTAGGATCAGAAGCAGAATTAGATTTAGGAATTGGCCTGACGGTGGCTATTTTCCATAGATCACGGAACCGAGAACTAGTTATGCAATGATTAATGATATGAGTAAGAGGCGCTAAAATAAAGTATAACTAATTTAATAAATTTAATGGGCAATTCCTACTGCAATTGAAGTAATTTTCATTATACATTTTGCAACATAGTCTTCACTAACAGATGAAAACTCAAACTCGGGAAAGGGAAAAGAGTTTGTTCGTAAAGACAACTCATCATTGCTACAAATATTAATAAGATTAGGGTATCCATTTGCCAAAAAATAGTTATTGAGTAAGTTAGGATCCAAGTTACACTGACTTGGCTCTTTGCTGAAAACTCGATATTTCTTTAAATTTTGCCATAATTGTTTGGAGCTCAAGCTAGAATTCAGTTTAGAATTAAAAAATCTAATCTTTTCCTGCCGAACAATAACTGTAGCTGCATTACGCGCTCTTCTGTAGTTGTCCCAATTTCCATTAGTTCTATTGTTTTCCATTTGGCGTAGAGTTTATTTCGTGCCTTTATAGCTGACATAACACGAAAATTAAACCAAGGACAAGAATTATTTATTAATTTGAATTGAGCGTAGTGGAACATGACGATTAAACAACACATTTAAATTACTATTGAAAACTCTTAGCTTATCATCAACCGAGCTATAATGCCAGCAATCCGTCCAATACATAGAAGATAAGTCATAGTACAAGGCAGAAAGATCCACTGATTTGTAGTCACGGTATGAAAATTTAACCTGAGAAGTTCTTTCAAGACTAATATTAAGACAACAAAATATTAGGTCATGGTCGGACAGAAAATTCATTTGTTCGTATTTTAAAACATAAGAAGAATCAGATACTAAGCAAACATCAAGAAGGCTAGGCTCACAACCATGCATATAACGGGTTGGAATACCAGAGTTTGCTACATTTAAGCCGCACATTGATGACAAATAGCGAAAGTTACTCGAAGCCGAGTCTTCCCGCAGTAAATTTATATTAAAGTCGCCACATGCAAAGATGAAACCATATTCAGTAATTTTAGTATTGAGGTAATTGAAAAATTGTTCAGGGTTGTTACTACGATGAGGGTTGTACATACACGAGACTAACACTTTTTTATTATTTCCAATAAATTCAACAATAAGGTACTCACAGCCATCATCACCCTTATTCACAAACTTTACATTCAGACTGGACTTACAATAAATTGCCACACCTCCACCCCTTCTTCCACGTCTATCATTTCGGAACAATTTATAATCCTTAAAATCGTAAAAACTATCAGGAATATCGTTCTTAAACCATGTTTCCGTGACACAAACTACATCAACAGGCGAGTTTTAAAAAACATACCTTGCTTGATCTAGTTTGAAGCCCTTCAAACTTCGCGCACTAAAATACACTACATTAAAACCATCACACTGACTACATAAAACATTCATTAAGGCTTTGTAATTGCCAGTAGCACCAAGAGACAATCCATCAGAACACATAAGTAACTAAACAAGCATAATTAGAGTCGGGTTTAAGCACTTTGAGACACAGACCACGATTAGATAAGATAAAGAGAAAAAGTTCTTGTAGAGAAAGAGTAAGAATAAGGAAAGAATTAAAAAGCATGAATATAGAAGAAGTACGAGAGAGAATAAAAAGAAAATAAACAGATTGCTTAGAAATAAGCAGATGAGTACCATATTGGCGCAATAAAATTATTAATACTAACTTATACAAGTACAATAACATTTAAAACAAAAATAATTTAAGATGATCAGCCTCATATTCCAGCGATGCAATCAACGTTCTGCTTGCTATTTACCTGCTTCGCCTCACCATCACGGGTTACTCTCACATAAACATTGCCACGTAACGAAAACACAGCAACAAGACGATTTTCATGCTTCATTTGGTTAGCATAGAGCATGATTGCGCGGTTTGTTTTGGTCAAACTTTCGTGTATATACAGCGACCCATCACCCCTAGTTGTCGCTTATTTGTTTTGCGAAAGTTAGAAATGGCTTTAAACAAAGAAGATCGCTCATATGTCGAGGAGAGTTTTACAATAAACGCAGAGTTTATGTTGTTGTTTTTGGCACGTACTCTGAATATATTTCGCAGCCTGATCGTGTTGCACTTTACTAAAGAGCAAATCTTGTTGAAGATCTCCTCAAGGTTCTCATTAGCAGAAAGAGGAACACCGTTCAAGATAACATCGTTGAGACGGCAACATTTTCGTGCGCTTCCATTTGAGTTTTAAGCGCTCTTATTTCTTCATTAAGCACAGACGAAACCAGTATCAATTGTGTTGTCTAACCGTTTATTTTCTATTTTCTGCTTTAGTTCTAAGACGTCCTCTTTTAGCAAACTAAATTCAGCGCATGTAGCTTCAACCGCTGTAACTCTCTTCAGTACATTGCTAATGGTGAACTTCAAATTAGCTAGTTCGGCAGATACTTCTCCTATTCTCTGCATTACTCTTCCCTCCGACTCATTTATCGCTTCAGTCAGCTGCTCAACGATGCTCTCCCTAATACAGTTTAATTTAGCGTTTAAACATGCATCAGAGAGAGAAGGTGTAGTTGATGAGTCATCAGATCTAGTGCTGCAGGTACCGAGGGGGTACTGCGAGTGTTTTTATAATTTTTGCTATGATTTAAAGAATAAACCCGCACAATTTGGTTTATGTTCCGATGTAAAAATGTCACTCGAATCAAAATTTAGAGTTTTACGTAATGGTGAAAAGTCTTAAGCTCAAACGGTTAAAAATACCACCGAAAACACTTTAAATTGCAGACAGCGAAGAAAACATGTCTATTCGCTGCACATCTCAATTTTTTTTTTTGTTAACATATGCCATATCGCTTTTTAACGATATTTTGAGTTTAGTCGTTATTCCTTGTCGCCACAGCTATATATATGAAACAGAGACCTGCAGCGAATCGTTTTGTTACGATTCTAAATCACTCGTCATAAACGGAGTGCGAGTGCGTGCGGTACAACAACAACCACTTCCACGCGAAGCATTCTCATAACAGCGATGATTGACGAGTGCCGCTGCTTTCACTCATCACTCATTAGAAAGATTGCTGAATTCTAAGCTTATGATTTTAAGCACCCTTAATGACTCTAGAGTCATTGAATGATTTGCGTGCACTTCAGTATTGGCGTGCGCTTTCCTTGTTTTACTTTTGTTTTGTGTTTTACGTGTTGATTAAGATAAATAGTCAGCTTCTAAGTTGGGGATCGCTAGTTCAAAGAATTAAATTGTAACAAACTTGCTTTATACTTGTATGTTGTCTATTATGTGTTCCTTGTTGTTATTGTATTGTTTTTAATCCATTTTTTAAATCACTTTCACACTTGCGATGATGAATTGCTGAGAACCTTTATGTTTATGGATGCCGTAAGGAAAGCGGCAATCCAAAATAAACAGGATTGCAGAATATTTGTTAAATCGAAAGTTTGCGTAATAAATAAAAATAAAGAAAAAAGTGTAACTGCAACAGAAAATTGTTATGAACGAATGAAAAAAAAAAAACTGGGATAAAGTGGAGAAATGACAAAGGCTTAAAGAAAATTATATGATTTGAATGATTTCATGTTAAAAATCAGAAAAAATTGACCGGCTATTATTGAGCTTATTATAAAAAACGTAAAAATATTAAGAAATGAAATAAAAGAAAAGGATGGTTTGTTTTTGTTCCAGTGAAAAATTCAAAAAAGGTTTAGAATTAAGTTTTTTAAAAATTTCGCGAATCAGAGTATATCACATTTTTATCCAGCTCGCACCTTGTGCCTCCGCTTAAAAGACATATTCAGGATATGATTACGTTACGCAATAGAAATCTGCACGAATACATCCGAACGCCTCTTCAAAACATTTGCTTGAAACACGTATCATAGAGTATATATTATTATATAGTTGATGTATTCTCTAGATAATAATTTACACTCTATGCACGTATACATGCACTCTATCATTGTCAACAACCAACTACGAGTGAGTATACTACAAAACAAAATAAAAACATTCAAGTACTGTACTCAAAACCGACATGTTTTCAATTTGAAATTTCCTCGCGTACTTGTGCTCGTACGAGGGGTGCGTTTTATATTTCGGGATTAGAGAACAAAAACAAATATTAATCATCGAAAATCACTTTATTGTTTTTCAAAATATTCTCCATTAAGATCTATACACTTTTGCATGCGTTTTTGTCGAAGCACTTTTGCCACTCTGATTGAGGTATCTCCAAAACATGCATTCTGAACGCCGCAACCGCTTCTTCGGGCGTCGAAAATCGTTGTCCACGCAGTTTATTCTTCACGGTTGGGAATAAAAAGAAGTCATTCGGTGCCAAGTCAGGACTATACGGCGGATGATCCATCAAATCGATATTTTGGGTGCTCAAAAATGCAGTTGTTTGAGCCGATGTGTGAGAGCTCGCATTGTCGTGGTGAAGAGTGATCCGTCTTCGGCGGTTGGTTTTCCTGATTTCTTGGAAGACAACTGGCAAACAAATGGTTGTGTACCACTCATAGTTGACTGTTCTGCGTTGTTCTAGTGGTACGGTTGCGACATGTCCATATTTTCCGAAAAAACAGGCGACCATTTGCTTGGAAGTGCTTCGTGCGCGAACAACTTTTGTTGGATTTGGCTCATCTTGAAACACCCATACAGTCGACTGCTGTTTACTTTCGGGCTCATACGTGTAAATCCAGGATTCATCACCTGTCACGATGTCATAGACGTGTTTCGAAGCACCGCGATCGTATTTTTTGAGCATTTCCTTCGACCAATCGACACGAGCCTTTTTTTGAGCGATTGACAAATTGTGTGGGATCCAACGCGAACAAATTTTTTTGACAGTCAAATGTTTATGCAATATTGAATGTATGCTGGTCCCACTTATGCCTAAGGTTGCCTCAATCTCACGATAGGTAACATGACGATCTTGCAATATCAGTTCGCGCACAGCATCAATGGTTTTCGGAACAACAGCTGATTTCGGACGACCTTCACGAAATTCGTCTTGGAGTGAACTACGACCACGATTGAGTTCACCATACCATTGATAAACACTGGTCCTTGATGGAGCTTCATCGCCAAAAATTGAATTAAGTTCATCCATGCACTGTTGCTGTGTTAATTCACGTCGAAAGTTGTAAAAAATAATCGCACGAAAATGTTCACGATTTAATTCCATTTTTAGACCGAGATGAATCTTTTAAGTTACTATAAACAACACAAATAGCTCTCGTATGTCAAAACGTTCTGAGTACGTATAAGCCAACAAATGTCAAACTTTGCGATAGAGCTTTCAGTTGACAGATTGCAACACCAGGGTTGCCAAGTCCCGAAATATAAAAGTCACCCTACGTATATTAAGTACATGTATATAAGTTAGATTAAATAAAAGAATGTGAAAACAAACCTTACAAAGAATAAAATTGATTTTTTTAAACTCCAATACTTTTAAAAGAAAGTGAATAAAATAAATTACAAATAAAGTTGACTTTTTTAGACATAATTTTTTAAATTGATCTTCATATCTATTTCGAGTTGTACAGCAAAATCCACTTGGTGTACTTGCAATGTTTTGAAAAGACAAAGTAGTCTGCATGAAAACTAGCTATGCAACCAACCCAAAGTTGTGTACACACTCTGTTAAGATCCAACCGGATGTTGTACACAACTCGCTTCAGCCTGTGTTTGATTTAAAATTACTGTACACAAGTTTGAAAGATACTATAAAATGTGGTACAGTACGAAAGTGTACACTTTGCTGCAGGCAAAACAAATGTATTCATGCAGATGTCTATTACGCAATCTATCACGCGCCTGCAACTAAATTATCTAATCTTATTTGTCAGTTCGGCAGCGAGTTTCAATGTTCAATTAAGGAAATATAGGATCGGAGGGATGGGTTTGTGTCCGAGGACGAGGAAGATGAAATCCAATTATTTTTCAAAGCTACTATAAGCAGTTCTAAGTTTTGGCTGCTTTTGACTTCATTTGGGCTGAAGGCAATTGTAAAGTTGGTGATATGTTGGCATTTCGCAAATTTAAAGAGTAAGCATTACAAAAAACTCAAACCTAATACTATACAAGAAAATTAACAGAATTTTTCAATCGTTAGCAGTTCAATTATACTTTTCATATATTTATATTTATTATTTTGTTTAGTCTTCACCTGACAAATATCAGTAATTATTTTTCAAAATGAATTTATCCAGTTTTCTCCAGTTTTTATTTGTCAATACTTCGTTGTTAAATACTATAATTTTGTTTTTATGTAAATCGGATAAAATATGACCCAAGCGGTATATCTATAACTTTAAACTCCAATATATGAATAATTCACAAAAGTTAACAAGGCCTGCCTGAATTAGTTCACACAAGCGAACGGCTACTGTATGTATTTATATTTTAAGAACTTTTGAATGAAGTTTTTAATAATTATTAAATTTTTTAACGATTTTTATAGTTTTCCATTTTGAAGCAATTTTATTTAATATTTTAATAATTCTTAAAAAATTTTTTAAAAAATTTTTAATATATTTCTTCAAAAATATTTTCACAATTTTTCACTAATTTCTATCAATTTTAAGTATATGCATTTAAATATTTTTTTAATACTATTTTTAGATTTATTTTCATACATTTGCCGAGTCCGCTAGCATTATATGTATATAGTAATAAATTTATATATTATATGTATAATAAAATAGGTCAGCGGTAACACTGCACGCGATTTCCCTTAATGACTCCAGAATCATAAGAAATGACTCTAGAATCATTAGAATCATTGAGCGGCATTCTTATGAGCGATGAGTGAAAGCGGCGGCACTCGTCGCTCATCGCTGTTATGAGGATGCTTCGCGTGGAAGTGGTGGTTGTTGTACGCAACCGCACGCACTCGCACTCGGTTTTTGATGGATGATTTATAGTCATTCGTTCGAATCATAGACAAGTTGCAGTTCTCTGATATGAAAATATTTCATAAATACGTGTCAATAACACAAGCAGTTACTAAAAAATATTCGTAAAACGATTCTTGATTTATATGATTATAGTGGTTTACATTTAGTATCGCTGTGTTTTTAAAATATCAATCAAAATATTATTGCAACGCCTTATTTTCTATGTGCATCAGGTGGTCAAATCGACCCCACTCTAACTGATTGGAGTCTGCCAGCAGACTGAAAGTTTTTAGCGGTGCAAGAATTTTTATACGTAAACATTGATTGTAAGGCTCCGAGAAATTCGAAAAACGATTTTGTTCAACAAACAACACGATGTTGCTATTTCGGCACGAACTAAAGCAACAAGTATAAGAGCGTCAACAGCAACTGAACCATCAATGATTTACTCATACAAAAATGTGAATTTTTCTTTTTTTCTTTCGCTATCTTGTGGCTTTATAAAAGAAATAACAAGATCCAAAGTTAGATATTCTTTCTACAAACAATATAACTGATATTTTGGCATACATTTTAAATTTGTACGATGAATATGAAAGCTTGTTTTTATACTCTACAGTGTCCCCCAAAAACGTTAGCATGACCTTGAAAAAATTTGTAAAAATACCCCACACAAACCGCACTGTAAGACGTAATTCTACGTCAAATCTTTTTGTGTCATGTGGGAATAAAACCAGGATTCTCTAGCGTATTGGCCACACACTCTATCTACTACGTCACGGCCGCCACTGTACTGTACACACACGTGTATGGAAAGCCTTATCAAATACCCTTAACTTCTTTCCTATTGCGAAATACTCAATAAAATAATAAATGAAAGCGCACATATACACACATACAATAGTGCACAAAAAAGCAAAGAATAATAATATTGACAAAAAGGCATGTTTCGACAAATAGAAATCAAAAAATTTTGGGTTGAATAAAAAAGTGATGTTACTTTCCATACATTTTATATTGTGTCTACATTCGAAGACAACCGGCCAGGAGATGGTGATTTTTAAAAGTAGGGTCTGGGAGTGACAATTTTTTATTATGCCGATAGCAACTGAAACTGTTTAGAGTTAATTTTGAAGGAAGCTACTGAAAACTTCGGACCCTTTGGCTGTATAATTTTTTTTTATTGAACTTTTCCAGCAAAAATGCTACAAATGTAGACTACCGAGCACATGAAGGTTAAAGCGATTTAACCGCTTTTATGTGGTCATTTAAGGCAATTTTCTGCAAAAAAAATGCTATAAGTAATTATTGAATTTTGTACATATAACGCAAAAGTGCAAGTCCATTCTTTTGTCACCTAAGGTGTGTTTCATATATATAACACCACTTCGAAATTTTAAATATTTTTGTAACAGCCAGCTTAACTAAAAGAAAATGTTTTGCAAATTTGGTCATCTATGCACAACAACAATAGTGATCAAGACCAAAATCTATTCTAATAACGGTACATTGTTTATTGCTAAATATTACTTTTGATGCTGTTTCATATTTATAACGCCACTTGCAATTATTCCTTCTGCTGCGTTTGAAGTGTAGAGATTAATAAAATTGTGTAGTTAGTTTTCAAGACCTTAACAATAGAAAAAAAATGTAGACCGGAGTACCTCGTGCAACCCAACATACTTGCGAAAAAATGGAAAAAATTAAAATTCTTAAAGAAGAAGGCTATGGAATTCAGGAAATCGGGCGTAGAATTAATCGCAGCCATAGAGGGATTCAAAATTTTTTAACAAACCTCAAAATTATGGCAAAACAAAATGTTGAGCTGCGAGCAACTCTACACACAGGCTAAAAGAGTTGCGAAGTTTTCTTGCTGAAAAAGTTTCCCGAACACCGATATGGAGAGTGTAAACATTAGTGTAAACATATCCGTAGTGAACTTATGAAGTGTGTTTCTGCTCATGCTAGCAAACATAAGAGAACGAGCTTGGAATTTGCAAAAAGGAACATAGGAGCAAATTGACTATCAGTCAGCTTTTCAATAATGTTTTAAAAAAGGGTCCCACGTTGAAGTTTAATTTTGACATGCCATTTTTTCCATGTGAAAAAATTGAATCTTGATGGCCAGGATGGATTTTGACATTATTAATACGACATACGCCGCGAACCACTTCCGTTTTCAAAAATAATTTTTGGTGGGGAGAAAGTGATGGTGTGGGGTGGTTTTTCTGAAATTGAAAGTTCAAGCATGAAGAGCGCTGACTATACTCGTGTGCTGGAAAGCAGTTTGACTCCACTTTTGGAAAAAACGGACAGACACAACTAGTTTTCCAGTAAGATAATACGGAAATCTACGTAAATCGAGATGGTTTTATTAAATTCAATTAAAATCGTTTTTATTAAAAATTTTGAAAAGGCGTTATAAATATGAGACAGCATCAAAAGTGATATTAAGCAATAAACAATGTACCGTTATTAGAAAAGAGTTCCCTTTTGCTCACTATTTTCTTGTGCATAGATAATCAAATTCGCAAAACATTATCTATTGCGTTATATTTATGAAACATACCTTATTTGTACGAGTATTGAACGTATAATCACTATACGGAAGTTTAAGTAAAATCGGAGACTATGTTTTTTTGTTATTGACACTTAAAGTTAGGAAACATTTCCAGTTTTACTCACTTTAATATATATCAAGAACATCGGAACATGTTTCCTTTTCGGACTTCAAAAAGGAGGAGGTTCTCGGTTTCTGTTTTTTTTTTTTTAAATGTATGTACCGATAACTCCATACTTTTCGGTGACCAGATAGATATAATAAGCACGAACGTGCCCGTGGAAAAGTGGGTGGTATTCGAGAACTGAGAGTGGCAATACTAGATCTCGCAATACTAGATACTACTGTATCTCGAATATTATTGACACTGGAGTACTGCAATTTAGGGTAGAAGTAAAAACAATGAGTACAAATTACCGTCAAGAAAATGGGCGTACTTCGACAAATGGGCGTGGCAATATTCTTGAAAAATTTTGAGACTAGAGTACTGTAATTTAGTATAGGCGTAGGTATTATTATTACAAATTATGGTCAAGAAAGTGGGCTTTATTCGACAAATGGGCGTGGCAATATAAGAAAACTCTGTATCTCGAATAATATTGACACTACTGCCCTTCAATTTAACGTAGGAGTAGACACAGTTAATACAAATTAGGGTCAACAAAATGGGCATTATTTGTCAAATGGGCGTGGCAATATAAGAAAAAGAGTATATCTCGAATAGTATTGATGCTATGGTAATGCAATTTGGTATAAGGGTAGGCATTATTAGTACAAATTACGGTTAATTAAGTGGGCGGTATTCGACTACTGGGAGTGGCAATATTAGAAAAACAGTGTATCTCGAATAATATTGACACTAGGGCACTGAAATTTATAGTAGTACAGGGGTAGGCAGAGTATTAAAAACTACGGTCAATAAAGTAGGCGTTATTCGATAAATGGGCGTGGCAATACTAGATAAACACTATCTCAGTTAATATTGACGCTGGGGTACTGAAATCAAGTACAGGGGTAGGCACAATGATTACAACGCTCAAGAAAGTTGGCGCTTATTTAACAAAGGGGCGTTGCAATATTAGAAAATGGGTATAATTATTTTAAAATACGAGACATCTAATTTAAATTTAAGAGACATATATTTGAAATAACAAACTTTCAGAATTTAATAGTACAAATTTTTTCAGAACAATTGTATTTATGTTGTTTATACACTTTTTTCGAAAATTTATCATATTCTCTAAAAAGGAAGAAATAAAAACTTTTAAAAAAAAAACAACCGACTACAAAATCACTACAAAGTAAAAAATAATTTAAAAAATTACTTTTCCTTTTAATTTCTTGGTCATTGTTTTCGAATTTAGTTAGCTGTAGTTTCCAAAAATTAATAATAAAAAATCAAACCGTTTTTAGCGGGATTTATAAAACTGAGTTTATTAACAAAATTAATATATACAAAGTAACCGACGTGTGCTCTTCAGTGCCAAAAATTGCTCTGCTCAACTAAAGAGTGAGAGAAAAATAACAAAACAAGAAAAGAATAGAAACAAAAACTGAACAGTTATTTTTAAGATTAGTTAAGAAGTTAACATTATGATTTACATACATATTCAATGTTGAGTGAGGGCACAAATAAACCAAAAGTATTGACAAATAATAAGAATCAAATTATGCCTATATGAAGAGCGTAGATTGAAAAAGATTAAACTTTATAAAGCAACAACAAACATATAAGTTTATGAAGAGCTGCTATTTTTGTTACTGGACGTTGGTATTGTCCTTGTGCGGTTTTGATAGTAACGACTCGCACTGCCCCGTCCAATCCAATTGTGGAAGCTACTACGCGACCAGTTACCCATTTAGCTGGAGGGAGATTAGGTTCCATGACTACGACGACCGAGCCAGCTTGCACATTGGGCTGCAGCTGCTGCCATTCAGACCTCTGCTGCAACGATGTAAGATATTCCATACTCCATCTGTTCCAGAACCCATGAACACGTGCTTGTAAGTTGCGCCATTGGTTTAGTCGGTTGACGTTGGTGTCTTGGAGTGTAGGTTCAGGAACGCTGGTGTATTGTTCATCAATTAAAAGGTTCGCTGGCGTCAGTGGGTCGCTGTCAGTATCCGAATTGGTGCACAAAGGGCGTGAATTGAGCACTGCTTCAATTTGTATGAGAATAGTGCAATACTCTTCAAAGGTTAGCGCGTTGCTGCTTATGACGCGTCGCAAGTGCAGTTTAATGGATTTGATATTAGATTCCCACAAGCCTCCAAAGTGAGGACTGGAGGGGGGAATAAAGTGCCAGTGTACACCATCGTTAGCTAACGACTCTGCTACTTCTCTTAGGCGTTGTTGGGATACTACACTCTTTTGAAGCTCGTCAATAAGTCGCTTGCTGCCGTGAAACGTTGTCCAATTGTCTGAATACATATCGGTTGATTTTTTTTTTCGTGCTATAAAGCGGCGGAAAGCTGCAAGAAATGCCTCAGCGGTAAGAACGCTAACGAGTTCGACGTGCATCGCTTTTGTTGAAAGGCACACGAAAATAGCGAACCAGGCCTTTCCAATTTTCGGTGTCCTACCTTTAGAGAGCCTAATTGACACTGGGCCTGCGTACTCAAGTCCGCAGTGTAAAAAGCAGCGACTGGGATTGACGCGTGGTGATGGAAGATCGCCAATAAGTTGCATGCTTGTTGCTCTTCGTTGCATAAAACATTTCTTGCAGCGAAAAACTACACTGCGTACCAAATTGCGACCCCCTAAAATCCAAAATTGTTGTCGTATTATAGCGAAAGTTGCTTCAACACCAGTATGAAGGTTGGTTTCGTGTGTATATCTGGCAATGAGAATCGAAATATGAGAATTTTTTGGTAATAAAATTGGATGTTTTATATAATAATTTATATTTGCGTGTCTTATGCGTCCGCCGACACGTAATATCCCACTTTCGTCTATAAATGGCGTATAACGAATTAAAGTTGATTTAGCAGGCAGTGGCATCGATTGCTGCAGCAGCGCAATTTCTCTTTGGAAGTCAGTGTTTTGTTCGTGTCGTATGATGCGCTCTCTTGCTACCTGCAGCTCATATGATGTTAAATAAGGTCCGAGTGTATTTGATGTTTTACCAAGAGAGCAGCATAAATGAAATCGAAGACACTGTGCGACGATACGTTGTAGTCTTGTCCACGATGAACATTTGTTAATTAAAATTTCCAAGGCGTTGTCGTTATTGGCTGAGCACAGCATCAAGTTGTTTTTTCTCTTCTTTTCCTCTGCGAGTACATCAGGGTCCGTTGATTTAACGTACATATATTTTTCTTGAGGCCAATCACTGTCAGGCTGAGAGAGCCATGATGAACCCAACCACCATAACGTGTATTGGAGGAGCTTTGAAGGCAAGAGACCTAGCGACGCACAGTCAGATGGATTGTCTGCTGACTGAACATGTCGCCAGTGCTTGCGAGGGCAAATGTCGAGAATCTCCGCTGTACGATTGCACACGAAGGTATCACATCTGCGCGGGGGTGATAAAAGTCAGTGAAGAACAATCTCCGAGTCCGACCAGCAGTATATTTTTGAAATATTTATAGTTAATGATGATTGTAACGATGACACCAATTTTGTAAGCAGGTGTACTGCGTTCAATTCGAGGCGTGGAATTGAGATTGACTTCAAAGGTGCGACGCGTGTTTTTAACACAATAAGGCGTGTATTCAACAAATTCAGCACCAGCACTGAATTGACGACTGTAAACGACGGCAGCATGTATCTTGGCACTCTGATAGTAGCTAATTGTGGCAATTCATCTATATAGCGATGCCAGCGATCACAAAGATTATCTGGTAGCTGGTCGCCCCAGTCCAAACCATGAACTCTAGATTCCTGAAAAAGCATTTTAAACAAAACAACTGTAGGAGAAACCATACCCAGAGGATCAAATATTTTTGAAGTCTCAGAGAGCACGATTCGCTTCGTTGGTCCCTTATCGTACTCCGTTGGCCTTATCTTCAACAACAACTCATCGGTACATGGGCTCCAGTTCAAATCAAGAATTTTTACCGCAGTCTCAACGCTACTGCCCAGCTCGATTGCTCCAAACTCTTTCATATCATCTGGAAGCAGGTGTAATAAAGAAAAAAATTAGAGCTCCACTTACGCAAATTGAAATTTGCCTTCTGCAACAGTTGAACCAATTCTTTTTGTAGTTTGAGTAGCTCTTCAATGTCATCGCACCCAGTGAGAATGTCGTCCACGTATGCGTTTTATTACCTCGAAACATTTTTTCATATTCATATATGAATATTCATTCAAAAAACTTACATATTGTTTCTTAAGTTCAGGGTTGCGCTGAAATTTGGCTTCAATGCTGCGTAGACGTACAATTGTCTTTGCGTAGGTATCATCGATTGGCGGAATATCGCTTTTGAATGGATATTCAACGACGTACGAGCCATCTGCGTCGCGCGTGTGACTGGCGGCGAAATAAACCTCGCATGGGTCTGCTTGATCAACGATCTTTTTTGATGTAGTTACATTCTCCAGTTCCATGAAAGTGCGAACTAAAGATCGATGTTTAAGAGCACGTGATGTGCTACCAAAGGGCGTGCATTGTCATAAGGGGGAACATACGTACCCGCTATGACCCAACCAAAAATGCTGTTCAATGCTATAGGCAATGAAGCTTCGAAAGAGATACGCTCACCAGTGCAGATGTTCCAAAGTTGATCTGATCCAATAATTACGTCGATAGGGCCTGCTTCGCCAAACGATGGGTCTGCTAAAGGTAAACTGAGAAGTTTTGTGGAGTTTGCGCTAGATAAATCTACCGGTTGTGTGGGAACTGATGATGTAAGCGATGGCAAAACTAGCGCTTCAACTTCCAATGAATCGTCAGAGATGCGTGATGAGAGATTAAGACGTACACACCCGCGTGTGACACCTGCGTTGCTTAAGAGATACCACTCACAGGAATACGAGCGTTTCGCCGAGATATTCCAAGAGCTTGAACCAATGACTCTGTCACAAAGGTTGCGGTTGAACCAGTGTCGAGCAAGATGCGACAATTGACCGTGCTGCCAGCTGAATTAGAGACCAGAACCAGTACTGTAGAAAGTATTGTGGTAAAACGTGTCGCTCGATTGGTTAATGAGAGCGTGATTTACCGTACTAACGTGAGTAGCAGCGTCCACTGATGCTTGATGAGCACTGTTCTGAGGAATGCTAGGCGGTGAACTTAGAGTTGCGTTTGTGGTAGCATTCATGTTCATATGCAAAAATGTATGATGAGTAGCGTTGCATTCGCAACAGCGTGACTGTGACCGGCACTGATTTGCGTTATGCGACAATCGAAGGCAATTAAAACATACATTTTTTGCTTTAACAAAAGCGCGCCGCGCGGCGACGTCAAGGGCTTTGAATTTCGAGCACTGATAGAGCGCGTGTGACTCTTGACACTGCACACATTTGAGCCATGGTAGAATTATAAGGTAGATGCAATTCGGAGAGCATATGACGAAAGAAAAAAACATTGGCGTAGGTATAATGTCACTTTAGACATTTGCCGTTTACTCGTTCGGCCATAGGAAAGTATAATTTGCTTGTAACCATATATCTCAATTGAGTACCCAGATTTATGTGAGAAAATGTTAGAAAAGTGAGTAAAAACCATAAAAAGTTAATAAAACTAGCCGTGTTATTTCATATACAATACAAAATTAATTGTATTTTGGTCTTGAATGAAGCAAATACAAGTTAGCTTCTTATATAATTTGAACTCGACTACTTACTTCGATTGTTCGGTAACCGATTTATTTACATCGCTTTGTATGGCTGCTTTCAACTGTCAAAATATATTTTGACAAGGTAAATTGCAGCTGGAAAAGTTAAAATATGTTCTTTTAAATAAAGCTGCTAGTAAGTGTTTATTTTATTTGACATACTCGTGCCAATCATTAACAAGATAAAATATTAACAAAGCCTCAAAGAAATTACCATTGATGTGCCCAAACATTTGTGCCCAGCAATTTCATCGGATAACGTCACGCTAAGTATTCATGGTATCCTCTACTTACGTATCATTGATCCACACCAAGCTTCTTATGGCGTTCAGAATCCAGAATTTGGCATAACACACATATCTGGTTTTGCGTTGTCACAATGTTAGCATTGTGGACTCCATCCATAAAGTAAGTAAAGCTTTGGACATAGCGTATCTACGTTACAAAATAAGAGATATTCCTTTTACATACAAGATCGCATGAAGCTATGCAGATGCAAGTGAAAGCTGAAAGACGAAAGCGTGCTGTTATTTTAGAGCATAAAGGTGTACGTGAAGCAAATATTAATGTCGCGGAGGAAAAACGAAAATCCAAAATTCTTGCATCTGAAACTGAATGGCAGGAAAACATCAGCAAAACAATTGGTGAATCAGTGGCAATGTTAGCCATAGCTGATGAGCGTTCTAGAGGATTAGTTGCTGTTGCTAAAGTTGCTAAAGTCGCTGGTTAGAGCGGAAGGACACACAAAGCTTGGTACACGCACCGTTTGGTTTGTGGAAAGCCGGAGTAAGTTAAGGATGTTTTTTTTTTCGATATTAACAATTAATTTAAAATTATTTTAAAGAGAAAAAATCAAAACAATTTTACTGCTTAAGAACAGCTACCAGCAAAACAATAGCTACAAATAACACAACAGTTGTAAGTACCAGAACAGCTACAAGCAACAAAACAATTACCGCCTAACCAACAGATCCCAGCTACACTCACGAATACATCTTCGAATGATAACTTAACCCTTTTCCAACAATTACTACTACTTCTTCCGAAGCAATTACTCCTAAACTACCACCCAGCGGCAGTTTAGTAGCCATTATCACTATTACCAAAACAAATGTCTTCATACGCTCTAAATGCATCGAAGATAATTTATTGTTCACAAATCGCTGTACAGTTGTGCTATGATCCTAGATAATGAAGATTTAAATAATATTAAATTGATCCATATGAATCCTGGTGTTTTGGATATTAAACTTTTTGATGAGTTATTTGATAAACCTACATATTACGGCGACTTACAATCACTTTAGTGATTCCGGTCATCTTAAAAGGTGTACCCGATGTTTATATGACAGATGAAATCCGCTCGTTTATGTATTCATATTTGAATGGTATTTACTTGCAATTGAAATATGAGTCAACGGATATGAATGAAGAGAGGGATGCACATATGGTCGAGCTTATAGACCAGGCAACAAATCAAAGCTACAATAAAATTAAAATGAATCTGGCAAAACCTGTGGAACCAGTGCCAACTAAGGAAATCATACATAGAAATGTAAGTAAGGCCCCTATTATGTAACCAACCCAACTTAAGTTGACTCTATTGAAGTACAATTTTTTTTTATTACGTATTAAATTGAACCATGTAGTTTGTCGTTATCTTTTAAGAATTTTCATGGTTTTGTACCATGTAAAAAAAAAAAAATCTAGTTGAATCGAGTCAACTAAAGTTAAATTGCTATACATAATAGGGGATTTAAAGAAGCGTTTGATTTTAATAACATAATTTAGTTGAATTAAAGAATTATTCTCAGCAACTAAATTTTATTTCTATAGACTTTGCTTATGTTTGGTATTTATTTTCTCTTCAGTTTCTAAAGCATCAGTTTCTAAAGCTGCCAAAGGGTGAAAATGTGCAACTAGTTGTCATGGATACTTCCTTGCTTTGCATTGGATGCATTTCATGTACCCTAATTGAATATGCTCTAGAGATACAAAAATTTCAGAGCGAACTTCAGACATGCAAATTCATTGCCGCAACAAAACTAGGCACCTAGGTAGAAAGTGAAATTAATAATTTAAAATCTTGTTTACAATCTCTAGTTTTTCATTTATTTTAAAGAGTCGATGAACTTTTCATTGCCAAGTATAGTGTTGACAAAGAATGGTATCGTGGTCGCTGTCTTGAACTTGTCGGTGATGGTCATCCAACGATAGTCTTCTTTGATTATGGTAATATATCAATGGTGAATATTAAAGACATTCGTCTTTATCCACCACAATTTACCTATCCAATCTTTACGTACGATTGTGAGATAAAAGGTTTGTCTAATATCAGGAAGTAAAAGTAGTAAACATTTAATCAAATTTACTTTGCAGGCCTGCCGGAACATTGTGATGCAGATATGTGTCTAAGCTAGAGCAACATATAAGGTGAAATATCTTAAATATGCAGTGTTAAAAAAAAAAATTTTTAATGCAGAAATTTCGAGCTTTTAGTAATATTTTCGAGCTCTTTCAAAAATTTTCCATTTTCCGGAAAATTCGAAAAAAAAAATTTGCATAGCTTAGATAAATTACCTAAGCTTGAAGCACCGGAAAATAAAATCTTATAAAAAAAAAATCATATAGGAATTTCAAGCTATTTTCGAGCTCTTCAATAATATTTTCGAGCTCTCGAAAAACCATATATTTTCCATATATATTTTTATATATTTTATGTGTGAAGTATCTTTAACAAAAAAACAACGCTACAATTTCGAGCTATTTTCGAGCTCCTTAAAAATAATTACGAGCTCCCTAGAAACGCAACAGTTTTCCCGGAAAATCGAGAAAACGTCTTTTCATATGCAGGCTAAAAGCAAGTATTCAAATTTTTTTATAATGAAAAAAAAACAACGCTGTAATTTCGAGCGATTTGCGAGCTCCTCAAAAATAATTATGACCTCCCTAGAAACGCAACAGTTTTCCCGGAAAATCGAGAAAACTTCTTCCCATATACAGGCTAAATAGCAAGTATTCAAATTTTTTTATAATTAAAAAAAAAAACAACGCTATAATTTCGAGCCATTTGCGAGCTCCTCAAAAATAATTACGAGCTCCATAGAAACACAACAGTTTTCCCTGAAAATCGAGAAAACGTCTTCCCATATACAGCCTAAATAGCAAGTATTCAAATTTTTTTAAAATTAAAAAAAAACAACGCTATAATTTCGAGCCATTTTCGAGCTCCTCAAAAATAATATCGAGCTCCCTAGAAACACAACAGTTTTCCCGGGAAATCGAGCAAACGTCATCCCATATACAGGCTAAATAGCAAGTATTTCAATTTTTTTTTAAATTAAAAAAAAACAATGCTTTAATTTCGAGACATTTTTCAGCTCCTTAAAAATAATTACGAGCTCCCTAGAAACGTAACAGTTTTCCCGGAAAATCGAGAAAACGTCTTTTCATATGCAGGCTAAAAGCAAGTATAAAACGAGGTCAAAAATAATTATGACCTCCCTAGAAACGCAACAGTTTTCCCGGAAAATCGAGAAAACTTCTTCCCATATACAGGCTAAATAGCAAGTATTCAAATTTTTATATAATTAAAAAAAAAAACAACGCTATAATTTCGAGCCATTTGCGAGCTCCTCAAAAATAATTACGAGCTCCATAGAAACCCAACAGTTTTCCCTGAAAATCGAGAAAACGTCTTCCCATATACAGCCTAAATAGCAAGTATTCAAATTTTTTTAAAATTAAAAAAAAACAACGCTATAATTTGGAGCCATTTTCGAGCTCCTCAAAAATAATATCGAGCTCCCTAGAAACACAACAGTTTTCCCGGAAAATCGCGCAAACGTCTTCCCATATACAGGCTAAATAGCAAGTATTTAAAATTTTTTTTAAATTAAAAAAAAAACAATGCTTTAATTTCGAGACATTTTTCAGCTCCTCAAAAATAATTACATAATAATTACGACATAAAAACCAAACTCGATGGAAACTCGAAAAATATTAAAAATAACCCTTTTCAAGATAATTTTAATCATATAGAAATAAGCATATTCAATTTTAATTATTGCTTATTAAAAAAAAATTAAGTTTGCATTAAATGAGAGAATGTGAGTTTTTTATAAAACTAAAAAAACTTTTATAAAGCTAAAACAGCAATCAAGTAAAAAGCATGTCAATCGTTAGTAATCGGTGTAAAAAAAACTTTATATTCAAATAACATACTTATATATCTGCTTATTATAGAACTATTGGCAACATTCCCATTATACTAAATTTGCGGCTGGGTATTCTCTCAAACACCCTTGTGCGTCATACCAGCATTGTGCCGCAAGAGCTAAGAGTCAATCAAAGATATTTTGTATCCAAAGTATTTATGCTACTTATACATTTAACGCTCTCTTTACATTGAGTATGCTTATGATTTATATTTAGTTCTACGAAAATGAGTTGAGTATTAATGATATGTTAACTGATGTTACACGTATAGTAATTACTGTATTATACAGTCATTTTGAGCCTCGTATAGGCAAACAGTAATTAGTTTTGTACAGTAATTGTATTAAAATACACAAAAAATGTTTGGAAAAAAACATTTTAAGCATCTAAGGAGATTATTTTTATAGATGAACGATTTGTTGTTTCAAAGGGAAAGTAGGTCATTAAAATGTAAATGCTTGGAAAATTTAGCATGTAGTAATTATTTTTGTTAAGCTCGAAAATAGCTTGAAATTTTTGCTTTGTTTTTTTTTTTTTAAAATTTGAAATACTTGCTATTTAGCCTGTATATGAGAAGACGTTTTCTCGATTTTCCGGGAAAACTATTGTGTTTCTAAGGAGCTCGTAATTATTTTTGAGGAGCTGAAAAATGGCTCGAAATTACAGCATTGTTTTTTTTTTAGTTTAAAAAAAACTTTTGAAATACTTGCTATTCAGCCTGTATATGAAAAGATGTTTTCTCGATTTTCCGGGAAAACTGTTGCGTTTCTAGGGAGCTACAAATTATTTTTGAGGAGCTCGAAAATGGCTCGAAATAATAGCGTTGTTTTTTTTTTAATTTTAAAAAAATTTTAATACTTGCTATTTAGCCTGCATATGAAAAGATTTTTTCTCGATTTTCCGGGAAAACTATTGCGTATCTAGGGAGCTCGTAATTACTTTTGAGGAGCTCGAAAATGGCTCGAAATTATGACTTGTTTTTATTTTAATTTTAAAAAATTTTTAATACTTGCTTTTAGCCTGCATATGAATAGACGTTTTCTCGATTTTCCGGGAAAACTGTTGCGTTTCTAAGGAGCTCGTAATTATTTTTAAGGACCTCGAAAATAGCTCGAAATTGTAGCGTTGTTTTTTTGTTAAAGATACTTCACACATTACCGTATGTTAAAAGGTGTTTTTTTTAATTTTTCCGGAAAATGGATGGTTTTTCGCGAGCTCGAAAATATTATTGAAGAGCTCGAAAATAGCTCGAAATTCCTATATGATTTTTTTTTTAAAGATTTTATTTTCCGGTGCTTCATGCTTAGGTAATTTATCTAAGCTATGCAAATTTTTTTTCGAATTTTCCGGAAAATGGAAAATTTTTGAAAGAGCTCAAAAATATTACTTAAAAGCTCGAAAAAAGCTCGAAATTTCTACATTAAAATTTTTTTTTTAACACTTTGCATAGCTAATATATTTTACCTCAACTTATACCAAATGGCAGCATTATTAAATGTGATTCTACTGAAGTTTATGGAGAAGATTCTTCTCACGCAATCAAAGTTAACAAAATAACAAGATTGCTTGTAGCGGCCGTATTTTTGGATTTGCAGAGCTTAAGAAATTAAATTTTAATTACGTAAATAGCAAGAACACACATTACTAAAGTATAATGAACAGCATTTTTTAAAAGTTTAAATTAAAAATAATCTGTTTTAGTAAAACAAAGCTAAATTGTCACATACATAAAAATTAATATGGACTTTCTAGAAACACAGTAAGCCCGCAGGTGGCGTTGCAAATTGACGTCAAAAAAGAAAATACTTTTCCGGTGGGACAAATGAATCCTACTGGGTCATCTGAAAAAAAAATAAAAAGGTTTGTGGTTAATTTAAAAACATAACTCTTGGGATCGCCGTGGGATCGCTATTTTTTTTTATTCATTAGAAAAAAATAAATGATTTTGACCATAAAATGTCATAAATTTTCGGGCTTTTAACTTTGAGCTCAAACATATTTTTTAAAATCAAAAATTAATGGCGCTATTATGAATTACAACTTAACTAAGTCGACTAGATTCAACTCATTTGTTTTCGTTTAACGTATTACAAACATTTCAGTTGAACCATGTAGTTCAAAAATTCTTAAAAGATTAAGGCCGGCGATACATTTAGAGGAGATCAAAAAAGGAGTGATATTGAGGGGATGGTTTGTATTAGAAGAAATTTGATTAGAGTTTTAAAATTTTCAAATTTGGTAAAATATACATTTATGTTTAAAAAAATTTTTGTTTTTCAAAAACAAAGATGGCGCTGGCTACAACGATTGCTGCAATAGACCTCTTTTTCGTACTGCGGACATTCTGCTGGCTCCTAGATTGACACGAAAAAATTTTTTTTAAATTTTAAAACGTAATAAAAATATCTTCTTTTTGAATGAAACTGATTTTTAAAATAGCCTTTTAAAATCCTTTTATTCAAAATATAAAACAAAAAATAAGTAAAAAATGCAATTTTCTTTTTCCAAGTACGTATAAATTTTTAAAAAAACTTGTTTTAAAATTCTGTCTCATTCAGATAGATGACATTTTTATTACGTTTTAAAATTAAAAAAATTGTTTTTTTCGGGTCAACCTAAGAGCCAACAGAATGCCCGCAGTGCAAAAAGACGTCTTTTGCAACAATCGTTGCAGCCAGCGCCATCTTTGTTTTTGAAAAACAAAAAATTTTTAAACATAAATGTATATTTTACTAACTTTGAAAATTTTAAAACTCTAAACAAATTTTTTCTAATACAAACCATCACCTCAATATCACTGTTTTTTGCTCTTCTCTAAATGTATCGCCGGCCTTAAGGCAAACTACAAGGTTCAACTGAAATGTTTGTAATACGTTATACGAAAAAAATTGAGTTGGATCTAGTCAACTTAGTTGAGTTGTAACTCATAATAAGGGTCTAAAAAATCGGGCCACGACGATCCCAAGATTAGGTCTTTAAATTAACCACAAACCTTATTTTTCAGATGACCCGTTTATTTGACCCGCAGGAAAAGTAATTTTTTGTTGAACGCCAATTTGCAACGCCACCTGTGGGCTTACATGTACATGAATTATAAAAAAATATTTTTTTTTTGTATTCTTGAATACTTGATTAAAATAATAAAATCAGTTTTTATAAATATCTGCAGTAGTTTTTTTCAATCAGCCTTTAAAAAGGCTTTTAAAAACACGCCTCAGACCGGAAAAGTCCCCTTAAGAGTGGTCTGACATTTTTCCACCCCTAGTCATTATTGAAAAATGGCAATTTAAGCTAAAAGTTAATACTAAAAAAAACAATCGTTTCCACACCACCAATGAGGTAGATTGCAAGGTGCGTTTTTTTTTTACATGGTATTCCCAATAGGCCTAGTCCATGGTTTTGTTTTTAAATAGTAGCAATGAATTATTAAATATACATATATTAAATATGTATTATATTTAAATATTATTAAAACTCATACATTAATTTTGATGAGCTTGTTATTTCACATAATTCTTTGTTTTATCTTTTGAGTTTTCAGCCGGCTGTTTAAATTTCTGATACGGAAAAACATCCTGCAAGTAAAAAATAATTTTTTGACTTCATCTGGCAAGTCAATTGAAGTAGACTTTACTTTTAAAAATGTGCGGAGCTGCTTGCAGTGGGCGATTTCTTTTCCATTTATTTTGTAGAATATAGCCTCTAAGGGCTTGATTTTTTAGGTTTTTTCAAGCCACCTCTTAAAACTTCATTCACCCAACTTCATTCAAATTGGAACTCTTCTAGTTTTAGTTTCCGAATCATATATCCTGCGATATATCTTTAATATCGATTTCTTCATTCTCAAATTCTTCGAGGATCTCGCTATTGGGGTCTATGGTAGGTTCTGCGTCGCATTGTTGCTGGAATAACTCACCTAAAGAGTTGTTCGCCGTTGAACTGTTTAACCAGCTTGTGTCGTCAGATTCCACGTTGCCTTCACTATTCAGCAGCTCTGTATTTTTTGCTAACTCATAATAAGGAAGAAACCCATTATCCCCGTGTGAAAACTATTTAAAAACGGAAAATGTGTTAGTTAAATACAATAACACATAGATATACTTACTTTTCAATCAAAGATACTCTCATATTTTTCGAATGGAATAAGATAGAAATTTATAAGAAAGAATTTAAAATAAGAAAGAATTTAAAACTTTTTTAAGCAATATACATAACTCTGTATATTTGGATATATTTAAAAAATAATTCTGTTAAAATTAATATTTTATACAATTTCTTAAACTAAAAAAATTTATATTTTTAATTTTTCTTTTTGGTCTTAAAGTAGTAATAATAGCTTATTCAATTATTTCCTGAAAAAACCATGTATTCATTTTAAGTAATTTTTTAACTTCTTTAATTTTTCGCTAAATGTTTAATGTATGCTGATGATGTCAAACTATTTTATAAAATTTTAACACATTTGGGTGTTTTTTTTTTGAAACTCAATTAAATATTAATAGCTATTATGATTACATTATATCAAGATCATATTGATAGAAATACACAAATTTATAAGGTAATTTTAAAAATAAAATATTTAAATGTATCCTTAGTTCGAAATATACATGAATATTGCTCTATTGTATGGAAGCAATCTTATAATAAATTTAAAAAACTTATAACTAAATATGCACTTAAAAAGCTATATTGGCCTGATGGTCTTCCAACATATGAATCTCGTCGTAAATGACTTGGCTTGCAATCCTTAAAAGGTAGAAGATCTCTTAGTTCTCTTAGTTCCGGGAAAGTAAATTGTCTGGAGCTGTCCAATTTCTTCGAAATTTATGATGCTTCAAGGAATTTGAGACATAATCGTATGTTTGAAGAAAGTTGAAAATAGTTTTAAAATATCAATATTTTTTTTTTGCAGATTGTAATAAATCGGTAGATGGAAAAAATACGTAAACTTAAAAATTATTGAAATATTTTGGGCTTGGTTTCAAATCAATTAAGATTATATAAATTTTATAGATATTAAATATGAAGGTGTTTCATAAAAAATATATACAACGAAAAAATCGACATGTTTTAAAATTGATCACAATGTTATAATCTCCAAATTGTATTTTCATACAAAATTTTTGACTTTTATAAATATTCATATGTAAATTGATAACATTATGTGGTTATTTTGACGAAATTTGTTTTAAGCTATTTTTTTATAACTCTAACTAACTCTAATTCTAACTCTCATTTTTATTCCAAGTCGCATTCTTATAAAACTCTACATAGAGAAAATTCTACTTCACATGACTTAAACTACGCACCCTCCGACAAAAAATTACCCAATCCACATTCTAGCTCTGATCCGAATTGGAAACTTAAGACTGATATTTTTCCAATTTTCACTCCGCAGTTCATTCGCAACATAAAAACAACATCTTCTAATCCGAATCAAGCTAATCCCGCACTTCAGCCCTCTCTCCCAAAACGAGTCTCTTTCAATCTTAATCCTAATTCGACACATTAGCAAATCAAAATGAGAGTAATATACTCCAGACACTCTATCCTAACTTCGTGCATTCACATACTTTAAACCCATCTCCTTCTGTTTCAATCAGAAGTGGTGCCCCTAGCCAACCTGGCAGTCCCACTTCTTTCATCGACCCTCTTCAACCACCAAAGGTCAAATTAACTTCGAACTCTTGTGTTGACACGGAGAGTAGATATGCCCTATCTCGCCTTAGAGAGAACAGTGTCTACAATAATGTGCGTCTCTATCTAGCTTACATGTATAAAGCACCTGTCTCTACTTGTATAGAAGGCAAAACCAAGACAAACCTCAAGGTCTTGATTCAGCAGGAAGGCTTACCTACCGATGACAATGAATTACGCAATTTGTTCACCAGCTTCCACGAGCAGCTCGGCTTGACAAGTCAACAAGTCAATGAAGATCTTGACATCTATGGAGCTCATGTAAGGTCAAAACACATCTCTTACCTTCAAAAAACCCGTAAAGAGCAGCAACAATATTATTCCTAACCAGCCTATTGCCCATAATCAAACCCCTTTTCTCAGCCCAATTTTTGTCTCTCTTTACTACCAAAATGTAAGAGGATTACGCACTAAAATCTCTACAGTGTTCCTTAACTCTCTTAAGCTTCCCTACGATATTTTTGCCCTTACTGAGACTAATCTTACCCAAGATTTCAAGGATACTGAAGTATTTGCGTCTGATTTCGTGGTGTTCAGAGATGATGGACTCGACAAAGATGATCTCTCCTCAGGTCGTGGTGTCCTTCTAGCAATTCACAATCGCTACAATCCAGTCTTTGTAAAAAATTCCCACACAGCTAACTTTGAATTTATTTGTGCCAAAGTTTGTGTCGCAAAACGGAGTATATTCGTTATCTGCTGTTATATTAGACCTTCTCAACCCGTGAATGGTTACCAGCTTGCAGTGGACGCAATCGATTCACTTCTAGATCTAACTGATCCATCTGATACCATTATATTTCTGGGGGACTTTAATCTTCCTAACCTTCAATGGGTCCTGTCAGATGACGAGTGCCACTATTTTCCTTCAAATGCTACATCTGAAAAAGAAATTCTCTTTACTAGCTGTCTTTCTGACTCCGGCCTTTACCAGTTAAGCGGAGTAACTAACAATATAGGTAGACAACTAGACCTTATCTTTTCTTCCGATTTAGATTATTGCATAGTCTCAGCGAGTGACCATTTACTCTCAACACTTGATCAGTACCATCCACCTCTATCTCTTACCCTATCTTACAACCATAACATCATAAATACACACTTCGAGCACGCGTACAGTTTCAACTATCGGAAAACTGATTTTGTAAAACTAGAAACTTTACTCAGCAGAATCGATTTCCAACCTCTCTTCGATTATGCTCACGAAAGTGTTGATAATGCTGTTGCTCTCTTCTATGACAAAATTTTCTTCTGCTTCACACAATCTGTCCCCTTTACTAAACAGAACAATTTTTCGTCATCTCCTCCCTGGTACAATAAAGAACTACGCTCACTCCGTAATAAGAGGAACAAACTTTGGCGCACTTATTTAATCTCTCGTTCTTCTATAGACCTCGCTAATTATCTACACTCCTATAACCTTTTTTCTGCACTCTGTGAAAACCTATATGAGTCTTATCTTGCTCATATTCAAACTAAATTGCTGTCGGACCCTAAAAGCTTCTACAAGTTCATCAATATAAAAAGAAAATCTGATAACTACCCATCTACCCTTACTTTTTCAAACACCTCCTCAGATAACCCGGAAGTAATTGCAAACCTATTTGCAAATTTCTTCAGTCAGTCATTCACGAGTCACAACGGTGAACTTGATTATGAATACTTTTCTTCGTTAAGCCTCGCTGACTTCTGTTGATATTACACTAGGTGATGTCTTAGAAAAGATCAGCAATCTAAAAGATGATTATTCCCCTGGTCCCGATGGCTTACCTGCTATTGTCATAAAAAAATTCGCGAACATACTGGCTCATCCCCTTTTGACTCTCTTTCAACTTTCTATTTCTCAGTCAGTTTTCCCTAAGTTATGGAAGAATTCGTACATAATACCTCTGCACAAAAAAGGACCTAAAAATGAAATTTCTAATTACAGACCTATTGCAAAACTGTCATGTGCTCCTAAAAATTTTGAAAGTATTATCTATGACATTCTCTTCTTCCATTGCAAATCTATCTTTCCTGTTAACCAACACGGCTTCATCAAGGGTAGATCAACTACCATTAACCTCACAGAATTTGTTTCAAACATTCTATGCTCGTTGGAAACCGGTTTCGAAGTTGATGCTGTTTCTACCGACTTCAGTAAAGCGTTTGACAAAATCTCACACACTATCATCCTTCTTAAGCTTAAAGCCTTTCGTTTTCCATCCCTGTTTATATCCTGGATCAAATCGTGTCTCGAAGAACGCCATTATAATGTCATCTTTTGATTTTCCAACTCAGAATCTTTTACAGCTACCTCTGGTGTCCCACAAGGCAGTCACCTTGGTCCTTTGCTATTCGTCTTAACAATTTCTGATGTTGACGGTATCATCAAAGAATCCAATCTTTCTGTGTACGCTGATGATATGAAAATATATCGGCGCATACAAACCAGCACCGATTCCCGAAATCTTCAAAACGATCTTGTCAGCTTTTCCACTTGGTGTCAAAAAAATTTGCTGGAACTCAACGTCAGTAAATGCCAAGCTATTACATATTCTCGTAAGCGACTCCAACTCCCCCCGAGAATCTATTACATACTCGGTAAGCCAGTTCCCTCTGTAAGCTCTTTACGTGACTTAGGTGTTATTTGTGACAAGGAACTTAACTTTAGGTCTCACATGGATAATATTATTAGTAGAGCTAACTCTGCACTTGGTTTTGTGAAACACTGGTCCAGAGAGTTCTCCAATCCCTACGTCACAAAATCTCTCTATCTTACCTTTGTTAGACCCATTCTCGAATATGCCAGCCCAGTTTGGTCTCCCATTTACATCACCCATTCAATGAGAATCGAAGCCGTTCAACGTAGATTTATTCGTTTCGCTCTACGTGGTCTTCCCGGTTCTGACAGTTTCAACTTACCTCCTTATGCCGACCGTCTGAAGTTGATTAACATGCATACTCTTGAAAAACGAAGGGAGGTTGCCGATGTACTCTTCATTCATCAACTAGTATGCGGAACCATCAACTGCCCTGCACTGCTCCACTTAATATCATTTAACACAAACCCACGCAACCTTAGGTCTATACCTCTCTTCCACCTTAACTTTCATCGCATCGATTATGGATGCAGTGAACCAATAACCAGGATGCTTCGCATAACCAATAATTTGATCAGCGAATTCGATTTTCATCTTAGTAGACCTCGACTCCGAAATACCCTTCTTAACTCCAACGCCACTTCTTCCCCCTCTTTAATGTCTTCTTACAACTAAGATAATGTACTTATACTAATGAAGATACATATTCACTGTTTAAATTTAAGTTTTTAGTGTAAGTTTTTAAATTGCTTGTATTAAGCTTAAATAAATAAAAATAAAAATAAAGATATTATCACAAATAGTTTTTAAATTGAAAACATTGTGATCAAAAAATAGCTTAAAACAAATTTCGTAATGTTAAATAACAACATAATGTTATCAATTTTTATGTGAATATTTGAAAAATTCAAATATTTTATATGAAAAAATACAATTTGAAAATGATAACATTGTGTACATATATCATAAAAAATATGAATTAGTTTTAATGTAATTTCATTTTAATTTAATAATTTACCTGGCAGGTATTTACGTAACCTGTATTTGAACTGCATTGGGCTTGGGTGGTCATGTAAGCCACCTCGGCTTCTTATTGCACCAAAAAAGGGTTCAAGCAGATCTTGATTGAGCCTGTATGTGAGAATGTAGGTAAGAGAATACTTCTCTTTAACATACTCATAAAGAAGACGAACAGAGGCGTTGCTAATCAAAATGCCTTTTTGAAAGATTCGACTTTCATTTCGTCGAACGAGAGGACGCAAACTCTCTCACCTTCCGAATGCAAAATACCTTCGTCGAAATTGACTTTAGTCGTCCATCTTGTCAGGGTCGAAACTGACGGCAAAGGAAAGCTTTTTTATAAAGGTGCCTGTATGCATGCAAGCAAATTGCTTCCGAAATGTCCTCCCAAGGCCAATGAATGGTTCGCTCAGGACATTTCAATTTTCTTATTTGACCCTCAGTGAAAATGCTTTTCAAGTTTAGGTCAAGACAGGTACTTTCCTTGATTTCAGTCTTTAACTTGTCGAGCTGTCTTTCCAGGAGTGCAACTTTTTTTCGCAAGTCCATTAACTTTAGCAACTCATGACAATCAATTGAGCTTTTAGAAATAAGAAAGAATTTTAACTAGAGGGGTAGGTTCACACTGATTTTAAAAATTATTGTTAACCGTTTCGACCCCAATGTTGCCTGAGAGCAATTTTGCTTGGTTGTCGGCATACGATCAGCGTTCCTTTTGTTTTTGAAACCGTAATAATAAAATTATAAAAGAACGTTAATAACGAATTTGGATGTGGATTCGTTGTTAGCCGGAAACTACGCCACCTTGTTTCCCGGTTCACACCTGTGAACGAAAGACTGGCCACGATCCGCATCAAGGCAAAATTTTTGTCCATCAGCATTATTTGCGCGCATGCCCCGACGGAGGAAAAGGAAGAAGCCGTTAAAGACGCTTCTACGCTAGTCTTGAGGACGTATACGACTACCTTCCGGTCCGTGACGTGAAAATAGTCCTCGGCGATTTTAATGCGAAAGTCGGAAGGGAAGGCATCTTTGGCCCCACTGTCGGTCAGTTCAGTCTTCATGAGACCTCCACGAACAACGGTCTAAGACTGATCGACTTCGCCGCGGCGCGAAACATGGTAGTTAGTAGCACCAGATTTAAGCACGTCGACATCCACAAGGCCACCTGGCTGTCCCCGGATCAAAAAACGCGAAACCAAATTGATCATGTTGTAATCGACGGAAGGCATGCCTCTAGTGTTCTAGATGTGCGTACATTTCGGGGGGTCAACAGTGACTCCGACCATTATCTTGTTGCAGCCAAGATCCGCATGCGATTATGCAATGCGAAGAACACACGCACAGGAATGCAACGAAAGCTAGATGTCGCTAAGCTGCAATTACAACGGAATGCCGAAGCCTACTCCGCTCAACTCTCGGTTAAGCTCAACCAACCAACATCTGTACCCGACGACGCCGGCGGACTTTGGGCGCATATATCCCACTCGTACTGTGCCCCATACTTAAGAAAGGAGACCCAACAATCTGCGCAAGTTATAAAGGTATCAGTCTTATTTCTATCGCATATAAGGTTCTCTCAAGCGTACTGTATGAAAGATTAAAGCCGATTACAAAAACACTGATTGGACCTTATCAGTGTGGCTTTCGACCTGGTAAGTCCAGACCAGACCAGATTTTCACGCTACGACAAATACTGGAGAAAACCCACGAAAATCAAATTGACACACCATCTCTATGTCGATTTTAAAGCTGCGTTCGATAGCCCGAAAAGGGATTGCCTATACGCAACAATTTCTGAGTTCGGTATACCTGCAAAGTTGATAAGACTTTGCAGAATGACGTTGAGCAACACACGCAGCTCCGTTAAGGTAGGAAATGTCCTCTCCGAAATCTTCAATACCGAAAGAGGTTTCAGGCAAGGCGATCCACTGTCTTGCGATCTCTTTAACATCGTCATGGAAGGGATCGTACAAAAGGCCGGTGTGCATCGTAATGGCACCATTTTCTACAAAGGCGTCCAGCTCCTTGCGTACGCTGATGATATTTATATTGTCGGCAGAACCAAGAGAGATGTAACCGCTGCTTTCGCCGCTATCGAAAAGGAATCAGCCAAAGTGGGTTTAACGATAAATGAGGGCAAAACAAAGTATATGCTGTCTACAAACAAGGGAGCTCGGCGTTTAGACTCCCACGTTTCATCCGGCAGCTATAACTATGAAGTAGTCAAGGAGTTCATTTACCTTCGTCGTATGAACGACGAAGCTCCAGCGAAAAAGGTGCTCGAGGCGAGGGTCGCTGGTCAACGACAACGAGGGAGACCATGCCTCCGATGGATGGACCAGGCTGAGGAAGCCCTAACCGCACTTGGCGTATCCGATTGGAGAAGGCGCGCTCAAAGCAGAGGCGCCTGGCAAGAGCTGATGAGGTCGGCTGAAACCCGGACACGGGTTGTTACGACCACCTAAGTAAGTAAGTAAGTAATTCATATGTAATTTTTTTAATATTTATAGTATAAATGTATGATAAATGTATAAATTAAATAGTATCCAGCAAAGGTTAAATTAAATATTTTTAAAAGCTGAATTTTTAAAAGTTAATTTATTAAAAATTGTTCATAGTAAAAGCAACTTTTTGTGTACGGATAACCGAGGCAGATTGAAAGTTTGTCAATAAACTTGTTGAACACACACAAGATGCTTAAAAGTAAAAAGAAAATACCGTGCCACAAGCAAAAAGTTGGGGTCGAATGGGTTAACATTGCTGTAATATTATTGTTTACAAATTAATACGTTGACTTACTCTGTTTTCGTAGAAGAATCTTCATACCTCGGCTGGTGTGTTGTTGGGGCCGGCAGGCACATTTCCATGCACTTGGAGTCTACAGTAAGCGTCGATTTCACTTATTTCTAAAATAAATCACAATGTTTATGTTTTAAACAAAACGCACTTTTAAGAACTTCAACAAATCACAAATGAATATTTCAATAAAGTCTGTCCGCCAATTAATATTTGCAAAACAGCTGATTTTGACAGTATACCTACGCCATTGTTATTGTTGTGTAGCAGAAGTGAGGGTGATTCTAATGCATCTACTTATAATTGTATCATTATTTGAGCGAATTGAAAGTATCTTTTCTTTTCGTTGTTGTTGCTATATTAGCCACAAGAGAACCACGTGCACGAGACATGCGTGATGAAGTAGGCTGACACGATTCCAATGCGTCACAGCGGCGTGACAAACATTTTAAAAATTTACCGATTGTTTTCTATTCACTGTTATCACTTGCTTCTGCCCAAGCCTTTTTTGTTTCATCATCGAGCTTATTTATTAAAATTTGAATTAGCCACGGATCGCGATTAGTTGACTGAAGAGCAAAACCTCATCGGCGGAATCTGATATTTTGCGCAGTGAAACAGCATCTGAAGTGCTTACGCGCGCTAAGGATAAAAACGTGTTTACAAACGACCGAACTATAAGCGCTTTGCGATCGTACCTTTCGGATAGGCGATCCCATGCTTCCTTGTAATTATTGTCCGTAATCGCGATATGTTTTATTAAATTAAATGCATCACCGTCGAGATACAATTTTAGACATTGAAACTTTTGTGTATCAGATAAACTGACCTTTTTATCAACTGCACTTGTAAATAAGTCTCGGAACGAGGGCCAGTCTTGATAATTTCCGGAAAATTTTGGTAAGGTTATGTTTTCGAGATGCACACCTGATTTGTTGGTTGGATTTAACTTCTCTAAGAATTCAGCCTGCTGCGTAGCCAATCGAGCCATAGGCGTTTCGTTGTATTGTAAATTTTCGGTGCCACGTTTTTCTTGTATCGCTTTAGTGAAATTTACATGTGCGTCGAAATATTTGGACTCATAAATATATGCGTCTTCTGCAGGGTCCTCAAAATCGTCCTCTTCCTCGTAAGCGTATAATTGTTGACTAAGTTCTTTGAATTCGGCATATATTTCTTCTAATTTAGCTAAACGATTTTCTAAAATTTCGATTGACAACGCTTCAGCTGAATTTATTGAGGTTAGGTACATGCGGCTTATATAAGATTTTACCCAGCCACGTTTTCGGTTAACCGCACTCATGGAAGACATGCTGAAGCTGTCAAATCGTGACGAAAACTTTTCCGCTAGCGATTATTTTATTCAAGATGGAAAGTATGCCACGCTTTCAGACAAATTTATAAAAATCCGAGGCTTTCAACGATTTTTCCGAATTCCGACTATTCTTATATTAAACGCAAATAATATACCTGTCGCTTGAGCAGTTATTCTGGTAAGAACAACCCCAATAATTTTTTCAGCCGACGCCACGCACAATTTTTACTATACATAGATGTGTATATGGGAACACAAATATCAAAAAATGCTAATATTATTTTTGGCACTATTTATTAGAATCCGGCTCGAAGGACCAATGTTTTCGAATTTAGTTGGTTGTAGTTTCCAAAAATTAATAGTAAAAAATAGAACCGTTTTTAGCGTGACTTATAAAACTGAGTTTATTAACAAAATTAATACATACAAAGTAACGTGTGCTCTTCAGTGCCAAAAATTGCTCTGCTCAACTTTCTCTACACTGCAGCTTAACTTGCATCAAAAATGCAAGAAGTGAGTGCGATTTAAAGAGTGAGAGAAAAATAACAAAACAAGAAAAGAATTGAAACAAAAACTGAACAGTTATTTTTAAGATTAGTTAAGAAGTTAACATTATGATTTACATACATATTCAATGTTGAGCGAGGGCACAAATAAACCAAATGTAATGACAAATAATAAGAATCAAATTATGCATATATGTAGAGCGTAGATTGAAAAAGATTAAACTATATAAAGCAACAAAAAACATATAAGTTTAATTTTTAAGGCCAGTGGTTCCCAAACAGTCATATTTGATAATTTATCTAAACATATTATTACATATGAAATCTTATTATTTTAATTTTTTCTTATTTGTTTAATTATCATAAATATATTTATTTCTTCATGAATACAAATGCTTTGAAGTTGGCGCTCCTGATTAAAAGTCTGATTATATTAGCGCCGACCTCAAAAGCTTTTGTAATCATGAAGAAATTAATATATTTATGATAATAAAACAAATAAGAAAGAAAACAAATAAGAAACAAAGAAAAGGAAAAGTAATTTCAAAATTAGTTTTTACTTTGTAGTGATTTTGTAGTCGTTTTTTTTTTATAAAGTTTTTTATATTCACAACTGCTTTTAAACTATTCAACGGAATTAAGCAAACTTTACAGATTTGGAAAACTTTTTTTTATATTTTTGAAAAATTTACAACATGACCTGCATCAGTGAAAACAAATATCCGAAAATTCTCACCACACATTTGCATAATTCACTCATAATTTCGGTTTTAAGCTTGAGATATTGATTTGCATACAACTTAAAGTGTAAATTTTAAGAATAAAACTTTAAGTTTTCGTGCATATGCTGTTCATTCAAATTTCCACATATTTTCAAAATGGTTATAAATTCCTCTTCGTTGAAGATTTTTTTGTCGATCTATGTATTAGTTAAGAAATTTGGAAATTTTTTTATTTTTCCTTATGGTCGCCAATGTTACCTGTAATAATATTTTAATATCTCTTTCTCTCCCTTCTTCTTTCTTACCGCAATGTCTCTTGTTTTACTCCATTGGGTTGCACTAAAATTGAGCATTCCCTTGTTAGTTACTGAAGCGATTGCCAACCGTTGACCGAAGCAATTACTACTTCCCGAGGTGATTACCACCTTATTACCTCTTACTGATGTGATTACCAACTGATTACTGCTTACCAAAGTAATTACCACCCGATGATCGAAGCGACTACTACCTGTTTACCACTTACCGAAGTGACTTACCGAAGTGATTACCAACTGATTACCGAAGCGAGTACCGCTTACCGAGGCAATTACCAACCGATTACCCAGTCGACTACCCAACACCATACTGGTTATCACACCATCCAGCGAATATCTGAATCTGAATTATTGAGAGATTATATATAAGGATTCAATAAAGTAACTCTTTGAATTACTGAGATACCTCCCTTGAAAATAATTTGTGTGAGTTAGTGGGCCTTTTCACAGGACCCTGGAGCAGCTGAGTTTTATCTCAGCCTTTGATAAAACCACGTTACAGGGTTTGTTGAATTTTGTTAAAGTAATGGTTCAAATAGAGAATTTTGAATTGTTTCTAAAAAAATTTTAATTGCGAAAATTAACGAAAATAAAAATTTCCCTCAGAAACTTTCACTTACACAATAACAAAAATAATTAAAAAGAAATACAAAATACATAAAGAAATAAAAGTAATAAGAAATTTTATAAAAATATATATTTAAATTTTAAACTTAACAAAAGACAAATATAATGGATAAGGAAAACCTATAATTTTTATGAATCAGTTCACCGGTTGAAGCTTTAAATCAAGAATATACATTTATGGTGCATTTCACATAAAGTGGAACCAAAAATATTGATTCCTTTAGACTTTATTTCTTTTTTGGCTATCTTATACCTTTATTGATCAAGGTCTACAATATTTTGGCTCTGTGTAAAAGCTAGGGTTTGGTTTTCATCAAATCGTGAAATGTCAAATTTGACTTTTTACGAAAACGATTTCGTTGATTTAAATTAAGTGAAATTTTAAAAGAATTTAAAATTTAATTTTTGAATATTCAAAACTCCGAACGGCTTATGTTCTCAAGAAGCTTTTCAGGGCTGTTTTTACTCTCTGAGGTTTGCCATTTTCTGCGGAGAGGTGACGGCCGAACAGAAAAGTTGATTCAATTGAAAAAACTTCCTGTGTTAGATGGGATTTGAAGCTGGGTTCTATCGCATACGAGCCACGCACCTTAACCAGTATGTCACGGCCGCCAAGAGATAATAGAATCATTTAAAAAATTTCGAACCTTAAAAAAAGTTTAACTGTCCATATCGCATCCTATCTACAAAAGAGCACAATTCATAATTTTAAAAGTTAATTTAATTTAATTTTAATTTTAAATGGTTTGCAGGAGAAGCAAAAACCATTTTTTCAAAGCACTCCATAAAAAACAAAGGCAAAATTATTTTTTTTTTTAATTAAAGAGTGAGAAGATGAGTGAACAATTTTGATAGTTGATGGAGGTAATCTCTACGAATAGTTTAACGTTAAAAAGTAATAATTTGTAAATTTAGAGTTGTGTCTGTTTTGTAGATAGAGTGCAAAATTATCGAATTCCCCAAAGTTTTTCCCCTGCTAATTTTTATTATGAAAATGTGATGTTTAAACACTATCCAGTTTCCTATAGAAATCACTGAAGAAAATGTTTTAAAAATATTTTTTCAACTGAGAATCTTTTCCGAAAAGGGTCATATTTCTATTCTATTTGAAAATAATTGCGACCTGTTTAATATGTTGTGCTTATTACTCTAATATTTTTTTTTTTCGCTCACAATAAGGCGGACTGGGAATATAGAATAACAACACAGAAACCCTTACAATAGTAAAACCTGGGATCCGTCTTCGAAAAAGCATACATTATCCCCTTAAACCGTTTCATGAAAAATGTTTGTTCTATCAGCCGCCATTTTATAACTATAGCTGCTGAAAGCAGAACAAATGTGAAATTTAAAAATGGTTTTTTTTCAAGTACGTAAATTTGAACAAGAAGCCACTTACAATAAGAGGCTAATCTTTCATATCTGGTGGCGTAATCGATTTTTCTAAAAGATAAGGCCGATAATGTAAGTGTAAGTGTGATAATAACCACGCAAAAAATGACGGTTCTTACAAAGTCAACCGATTTGGACCAAATTTGGTATATAGGAGTTTTAAATAGGATATATAGAGATTTTTGGAGTCGCTGGTCACAATGGTCTAAATCGCGCTTAAAATATTACGGATGATATATGGTGAAACTTCTTAATTTAATTGATTAAGGACTGAAAACTATTTATTTAGGGTAACTGAATACGAATACAATTAAGAAACTCATAAATGGCGGGTTCAATATTCAAATTTCCACTGTAGTTTAATTGGGTAATAAGGTAATTAAGTAATTATGTAAGTTTTTAGCAATAATATATTGTTTGTCATATAATAAGAATAATATATTCTTAGTTTTTAGTAATAATTTAGTAATAATTAAGCAGAATATATTATCTGCCTCTCCTTGCCTCAAGCATTTTTCATTATTTTTAGCCAATGCCTTTCTTTTTTACTAAAACAAAAACGTTTACGAAACATTTACAAAACATTAACTAAAAAGAAAAATTACATTTGTGAAACAGTGCAGACGGTTTGCTCATCATGGCAAATGAACGTATGTTTAAATTGCGTAAATCAATAAAATAAAAATGTTTCTCTAAGATAATATCATTAAAAAACCAGTTTTTAATAACTTTTAGTTTTCGTGTCACGGTGGACTTTTTTCTGGAAATGCCCAAATATGAAATAGTAAATATGTATATTAGTTACGTTAAAGCTCAAGAACGGCTGAGAGGATTTAAATTATTGTTTTGCTAATCAACTGCTATGACACTCGATTGAAAAAAAGGCTATACAATTTTTACCACACCCCTTTTGCCGCCCACAAATCAATAAAAATGCAATATTTCAGACTTAGTTGTTATAGACTAAAATTTGGTAATTTGTTAAATAATTACTGTCGGCAACTGTACTGAAAATCGGCATAGTCGAACTATATCTACGCCCACTTTTCAGAAATCATTATAGCTTCTGAAATGGACATGTTTTGATACTTAAACTTGGTATGTAGGTGCTATGGATCCAAGGGGCGGTCATTATATATTTCAGCGAGCATAAAACGAGGGGCGTGTCCACTCATACAAGCTAAATTTTACATTTTTGGTTGAAAATAGCAAAGACGAGGTTCAAAAATTTCTTAATGGCCGTTATATTAGTTCTTCTGAAGCAGTCTAGAGAATTTTTGGTTTACCAATTCATGAACTCTTTCCTGCATTAAAATACTAGGCAGTACATTTGGAAAACGGACAAAGATTATAATTTACTGCAGAACTATACACAGCGTGGTTTAAGAAATACCTGAAATTGAAATTGCGTTTTTTAAACTATGTTCGAGTGATGATTTCGCGAAGACCTTGCTCTACAGCCAAGTTCCTTCATATTATACATAAACACTAAAGAAATGAAGAATCTACGGAAAGGAGCACAAAATGTTAAAGGATGTGTTGAAGTCAAACGATATTTGGCTCTAGGTAGAGTTTACACGATTCAAAGTAATTATTCTGAATGCTTTTAAGTACCTTCGACTTCTATTGCAACACATAAAGGGTCGTACAAGTATCACTTATTTAAGAACTGTAACTTTTAACGAGAGCTTGGCTTCGATTGAGAGTTACGATTTATGCTGAAGTAGAAAATATTCTGTATACTCGCGAAATTTATTATGATCAAGATAATCTTTCAGTTTATATCTCTGAGCAGTGGCGGTCGAACTACTCCGTCAACATTTAAGTTATGGCTTTCAGTTTCACCATGCAAAACAACATATACAGGCTCAATTAGTAATAACGGTGACATTGCAAAAGGACTCAAAGGAGCATCATTAGTTGTTTGGGATGAATGCACCATGACACATAAGGCCTATATCGATGCTGTTAATACCATGTTGCAAGATGTTAGGTCATCAGGTCGTGTGATTGGTGGTGTAACTTTTTATTCTTTGGCGACTTCCGTTAAACACTACCGGTTGTACCTAAGGCCAACCGAGCTGATACAGTAAAAGTTATCATAAGGAAATGAAATGTGTGTCAATATGTCAATAAACTTCAATTGACAACAAATAGGTGTGTCCACTTAAGAGGAAATCACGACGCCGCTATATTTACAGCACTTTTACTAAATATAGGAAAAGAGGCAATTGTTCTTGACAAAGGATTTCTTCATGTTTCAGATATATTAGGGACATGCGTTTCGATTATAGACAATTTGGTTTCAATTGTTAACACATATATCAAAAATTTTTGTCAAAAATCTGCCGCATAGTTATGTGAAAGAGATATTTAGGCTATTCACAGTTTAAGTACGCAGGCCTGTTTAATTTACGATTTGTTATTTTTACGCCAACTTAAGTAAGCGTATTTTTCTTTGTTGTTGTTTTGCATGCAAACAAGCGTAAACAAAGTAGCCCTTGGACGTGTTTTTTGTGTCCCGTATTTTTATCTCTTATCTACAGGGTTTCAAGATCATTGAATACGGCAAACACATACTGAGGTGCTCCCAGTTTCAAAAAGAACAAATGCTATAAATACGCTTTTTCAATATACGTTTAAACTGTGAATAGCCTAATTGTTTCCACCAAAAATTCAGATGTATGTACAAGTCAATCGATATGATAGTTAATGAAGATTCACTATCCAAGTGAATTTTTTAATTCATTACATTCATGCGGCTTTCTTCCATATAAATTAACATTTAAAATTAATCTGCCGATTATGTTATTGCACAATTTAAAACCTCCAAAACTTTGTAATGGAATGCGGCAATTTAAGCAACTTATACACTATAACGATTTCTGTTGAGTTTTACGACGATAATCGTCGGCAACTCTTTTACTACTGAAAGTGTATAAATTTACACATGCACATTCTTAAACATTTTTTGTTGAATAATATACCTAAAATGTATAACGATTTGCACACTGATGTGTAAAATTTAAACTCACTTATGTTTATTTTTCAACAAAAAATTTGTAAATGTATGCATTTGTAAATTTATTGGTAGTTAAGAAGTATTTATATCAGGGCCGTAGCTAAAGAAATTTTGCTTCTAGAACTAACAAGTTTTTTCAAAATTAGAAAAAGTTTTTTCAAAATTAAAATAAAAACTTTTAGGAGGAGCTTTTGGAATTAAAATTTTTTCTAAAACTATTTTAAGAGGTGAATTTGAGTAATTTTAAAAATATCAAAACAAAATTTTGTTATAAATAATTTCGATGATACGTTTAGCTTCAAATAGACAAATTATTAATAAATATGCTTTCCCGAACGTCGACAACATTTTTTTTATGATTTTTTAAAATCCCTTCTATTTACACAAATCTTCTAGAAAATTCTGTTTCTGTTGCCAAGAACGAGTTTAAAGTTTCCATGTGAAACATTATATTCGAAGCAAGCTGAAAATCTAAAAGTATTTCGATTAAATTGAAATTCACCACATCACTACTCGTAGATAGGCTGAAGCTGAGGTATGACCCAAAACCCTTTTTACTTGGATGCTACATATGGCAAAATAATGGCAATTTCATCATGACAAGGATTTCAAAAGCATTTGCCATTATTGAAATTTTTACACATGCTAAGTTCACCATTACACACTTGTAATCAAACAAAACATTACAATAATTTTGATGGGAAATTTCAACAAATAATTAATAAAAATCATTTTGTTTGTTTGTTTTTGTGTTTGTTTGACTTTTATACAAATCTTCGGCTGAACGGACTTCGTTCAAACTTAAATCGTGTATTGCTTGCGGTCTAGATTAGGTTAATTCATACTTAGTTTTAACCACGCTCCCTTTTACCGCCCACAAATCAATAAAAATGCAATACTTCCGACTGTTTCGATTTTATGAGACTAAAATTTGGTAATTTCGTTTGTATGGTTACTTTCGGCAATTGTACCAAGAATGGGTTTCCACGCATTCTTTTAACGCCCACAATTAATGAAAATGCTATATTGCAGGCGGTTGTGGTCGTATAAGACTGAAATCTGGTAATTAAGTTTGTATACTTACCGTCAGCAACTGTACTAAAAAAGGGCGTGGCACAATAATTACGCCCACCTTTAAGAAATAATTCTTAACTTCTGGGCCGATTGCGCTGAAATTTTGGCAGTAGATTGTTTTCGAGCACGAGATGGTTTATGGGTAAAAATATTGGCCACATCCCCTTTCACCGCTCACAAATAAAAAAATTTGGTTGCTAGAACGAATGTGGCGAAGCCACGGACAACTGGGTCCTGCTAGTATATATCCCTCTTGAAAAAAAATCAAGACAAAAATTTCATTTTTTATTCTGCTTCGAATGCTGAAGCGATGCACACAGAGTTACAGCTAGTATTCCCTAATAAATCTCGAAATTCTCGAAGTTCTCGAATTTCCCAATGTTAGAAATGTGTTATAACGTTGACATCACTGTAGATATAAAAATATAAAAATAATTGGTTTTTGAGAACTAGCTATAGTTACTTTTATTTTAAAATGGTTCATATAGAAATTTCCCTTAAATGTAATTATTTACAAGTTTTAGATTCTGCATTATTTACATAGAACATGCGTATTAATACTATTAGCCAAGTAATGGAGTGTAGAGCTAGTTTTTATACATATCACTTAAAACCTTCTCCATGGGTGTATTACCAATTGTGCGTTGAAAATAAATGGTTTCAATTTTATGAGATCTAACTGTTCTTAATAAAGACAGCATAAGTAAAAGTCGGCCGAATCGAGCGATTTGCGCAGAAAACTGAGTGCGACTGTGTTGTGACAGCATAACCTGTGTGATAAAAATGCTATTGAATTTTTAAGAAATACTTAATAAGGAATTATCCAACTTACATGTGCCTGATCTTGTAAGTTCTCTATTTGAGCTGGATCCTTTAAACCTCTTGTTTCAGGCCGAAATAAAACAACGGCTTTCATACAAGCGAATTCTGCCGGATCTACTAATACAGCTTTGAATTTACAAAAAGTTTCGTGTAATATTCTAACGTCGGCTGCTATCTAAATTTATCTCTTCAAAATTAAAATATCCCAAGATATTGTTTCTTAATATACCTCTGCTTTTGAAATACAGGAGTTGTTATTATTAATAGTATTGTAATAGTTACAGTGCTCCGCAACTGAGAAGAGTGCACATCCAGCTGGATCCAGAGGAATACACCATTGAATAGCATTAAGCAGAAATAATTCAGACCATGACTCCTCTAACAATATAACCTAAATTTTATTTTTATTTTTATATATGAATTATAAAAAATTAAAATGGTGTAACCTGATCACGAAAAGAAAGACTAGCAAAACTAGGTAAATTCTTAGCCCATTTTACTGCCATAAAGAGTAGACGGGCACTAGTTTCGTAGACAGTTTCACGAGGATGTCCATAAATTGTTGTTGACATAAATTGAGGTATACCAAGTTGCTTAATAGTTTCATTTTCTGGTTCTAAGGGTTCCTCATCATTAGTGACATCAATCAAATCATCTGATATTGAATATGTAAATTTTAAGAAAATCATTTCAAATTTGAATAACATCATCAATTGTGTTACCATCGTTGTCATTATCATGAATGGGGCTTGAGGAACTTATCGAGGATACACTTCTGTTTACTTGTTTGCTTTCAGATGCTTAAAGGAGAAAAAAAAAATATCGATAATAGAATACAGAGATTAATTTTCTTTTAAAAATGTAAGTTTTTTAATTGTAGTCTAAAAAAAAGTTATTTTAAAATTTAACAAAGAACAAATAAAGAAGAATAAAGAAGAACTGCCAGCCACACAGAAAACAATTTGCTCATTGATTTTATGAATTTGTTCCAAAATATTATGAATTTTTCATAATATTTCACCAGAGAACAGATTCGTAGTATCAGTGCAAAGCGTACCTATCATCTCGTGTTATGGACGTAATCATAATATCTGTGAATATTTACCTAAATTTTAAGAATTTATTCATAATAACAATGATCGAAGTCATAATATCTGTGGATATTTCTAAATATTAAGAAGTATTTCATATTTTCCAGCGCAATCATAATATCTGTCAATATAAGTATAGTATAAAGAATTAATATTATATTTTAAAATATTTCTATTTTTGAACGAAATCATAATTTATGTGAATATGTAACTAAAATTAAGAATTAATTTATATTTCGTAACGAATTGGAATATTTCATGTATTTTTTCAAAGAAACTGTTTCAATAATACTTACGCATCTATTCTCTTTCTGAACTTCAGCATAAATTATAAGCATGTTTCTCTAGACTTTGTTTTAAACATTGTATATAATTTTAAAACAGCAAGGTTAAGGTTAAGGTTAAGGTTAAGGTTAAGGTTAAGGTTAAGGTTAAGGTTAAGGTTAAGGTTAAGGTTAAGGTTAAGGTTAAGGTTAAGGTTAAGGTTAAGGTTAAGGTTAAGGTTAAGGTTAAGGTTAAGGTTAAGGTTAAGGTTAAGGTTAAGGTTAAGGTTAAGGTTAAGATTAAGGTTAAGGTTACGGTTAAGGTTAAGGTTAATGTTAAGGTTAAGGTCAAGGTTAAGGTTAAGGTTAAGGTTAAGGTTAAGGTTAAGGTTAAGGTTAAGGTTAAGGTTAAGGTTAAGGTTAAGGTTAAGGTTAAGGTTAAGGTTAAGGTTAAGGTTAAGGTTAAGGTTAAGGTTAAGGTTAAGGTTAAGGTTAAGGTTAAGGTTAAGGTTAAGGTTAAGGTTAAGGTTAAGGTTAAGGTTAAGGTTAAGGTTAAGGTTAAGGTTAAGGTTAAGGTTAAGGTTAAGGTTAAGGTTAAGTAAGGTTAAAGGTAATTGACATACATTATTATTTTCAAATAAGAGCCAGGGGCCGAATCGGCGCTCTGTGAACGTAGAACTCGTCACGTAAACTTGTGTTAATTGAATACAATTCAATGACGACTCTGTGACGAGAGTTGCACGTTCACGAAAGTAGCGATTCGGCCGCTGGTTTGGAACGTGGGCGTAGCTAGGATTTTGTTCAGGGGAGCGCAATATTTATTTTTTGCATATGACTGATAAATAAATAAAAAATAAATTAAGTTTTAGTAAATATTAATAAATTCTATGCTTTTTAATCATAAGATATTTATTATAAAATTAATAAATAATATAGATTATAAAATAAAATTTTTAAAATTTTCATGGGGGGAACTGTTCCTCGACGATACGGGTTGTTTCAAATGTACAAATTATCGACAAATAGGACTTTCCGACCGTTGAAAAAACTTTTTTTATGATTTTACGATGAATTTAATAGATCTCGATCATTTGTGTGCAAACATTTGACATCACACACAACACAATTGATCATAAGAAGCTCGGTCAAAGTCCTTTCAAGGGCTGAAATGGCCATTTGTTTTTTTTTTGTTTTTTAATATATTTTACTTGTATGATATGATCACAAATACTATTTTTTAGAAAAAATTTAGTTCCAAGCGTCCCCACCTTAAAGTTTTAATTTTTATTATAATTTTAGTGTGTTTTAATTTTGAAAAAAATTTGTTAGTTCGGTGAGAAATATTTCGCTAGATCCGCCACTGGATTGAAATAAAGTATTAAATTTATGAACGCATTCTAAAAGAATATCATGATTGTGAACGAGTTCACGAGAATTCTCAAATAATAGGAATACTTTCTTAAATTTTGTGAATCCGTTCTTAGAATTTATGAACCAAGGTTGTATGAACTAAATTCAGAAATATTATGTAAAGAATTTTGTTCGAAAAGCTGAAAACATAGGAAAGTTGTTCAAAAATAATCATATTTATTTTGTACTCGTACCAAAAGAAACCAATTTGAAACTATTTATTATGAAACTAGGTTAATAAGGAGAAGAAGGAATGCTTATGCGGAAAATTGTCTTCTCCTATGATATCAACACGCAACAAGCGGCACACAGTGTAACTAGTAGGACAAAATTAGGTATGGAAAAAATGTTGCAAATTTGTAAAAGTATGTACGCAAATTTAAAGTTTAGAGTCTTAATTATATGAATCTGAAATAACTTTGCGATATCTTCATTTGTGGACTTGACGCTCTTTATACGAATATGAACATTTAACGAAATTTAAGTTTTTATAGTTTTGTACTGAATATTTTTCAAAATCAAAAAAATTTTAATATAATTTACAAACGAAACTTTAACAAAGATATATTTGAAGTTATTGCTTAAATCAATATGGTTAAAAGTATAAACATAAATTTTATATTCCACAAAAAAGGCCTAAATCCAAATCCAAAAAAAAAAAACCTAAATTTCTATATACAATTAAAGAAAAAGGACATTTTGTTGTTCTTTATTTTTAAATATGTTTTATAACAACTTTTTTAACACAGTTTTGAAGGTTCTGCTGGGACAACTCAAAATTAAGAATTGTATGCATATAATAATAAAGCATGATTTGGCAAATTTTTTATAATGTTTCAAACGCAACTAAAGAAAAAATTACATTTTTGTATTTTTTTTTTTTATTTTAAAATATGTTTTATAACAACTCTTTTTGAATACATTCCCGAAGATTTTTCTGGGACAACTCAAAGTTAGGAATTTTATGACGTTTTTCCTAGATCATGTTTTTGGCGAAAATGCGCATTTTTATATGGAAAAATAACAAATTTCTTATAAAGTTTCATACTGCAATTAAAGAAAAAGGATATTTTTGTTTTTCTTTATTTTTAAATATTTTTTATAACAACTCTTTCTGAGCACATTCCCGAAGATTTTGCTAAAATTACTCAAATTTAAGGATTTTATGACCTATTTGCTTAAGCATGTTTTGACGAAAATGAGCACCATTTGCGTACAAAAAAATATTTCAATGTTACATTCCTTCACTGAACACTACTTTAAAAAAACTAATTTTCAACTATTTCGATGATTCTACATGAACCATTTGTAACCTAACTTAACCCTGGAATACTAACCTACGTTAAGTTTTGTCACTCTTAAAGGTTTCTGCACACTTAACGGCACGTAACGAAACGACAGTTTAACGGCGACGAAAAGGCAACGTGTGTTCAGTGCACACTTAGCGGACCGACGGCGAAAATTTATACAAACAGCGGCAATGAGAAATCAAAACAAAAAATTCTAAGATATGTGCGCAAGATTTTATGATAAACAATTAGCAATTATAGCTTTGCTTTTAGATGAAGAAGATGCTTAAAATCAAACAAACCGTGATTTTCTACCATATGATCAAAAATTTTCGCGCAAAAGTTCAATTAATTGACTCTGAACATTTCTTGCAACTAATTTTTTTGAGATCAAAGGAAACGACAAGCTGGTCAGAATACTTTTGTTTTATAGCCACCGGCTTTTTCGTTGGCGTAAACAGTCGTCGCTGTTTCGCCGCCGGTTAGAGTGCATGTATACATAAGAACACTGGGTAGTTATATTTTGTAGTTTCAGAAGACTTAACGAGTAATATAACGCATAGTGAACTCAAGTTTAGTATTCTAGGCATATAAAATAAAATTAATATACTAATTCCTTATTTTATTGGAATACTTTTTATTTTATTTTATTAGTATACTAATTTTATTTTATTAGTAAATAAAATTAAAAATAAATAAACCGAAAAATGTGTCAGAAAACGAAGAACATCTCAAAATATTGGAAGAGGCTAAGAAAAGAATTCAAAGAAAAGATGGGCCTAATTGTCGATAGAGTCAAAACTGGGTACGGTACCTAAAATGTTGGGAACATAGCCAGAAGGTTCTTCTCTGATTATCAGTTATCCGCAAGTATTTTAAAAGTTGATAGTGACATAATAACAAATTTCAGTTTGATTTTATGGAAATTATCTAGCGAAAAATTGACTAAAAAAGAAACTTTCAAAGCCTTGTTAGATCGTGCTTTCGATCGTTGTATTTAAAAGATTGGTATAAGATGATTGGTATAAGATGCCACCAGTACATAAAATTCTGGTTCAAGGAACTGAAATAATAGATAACTTTAATTTACCTAAAGGAACTCTTTGAGAAGAAGCTTCAGAAGCTAGTCATAAGGAGTTTAGAAAAATGAGGTTAAATCCTACTCGTGAAAGCTCTAGAGAACTATTATAGCTGTCGTCAGATCGTTATATAGATATCTTTTCATAGAAAAATATTGAAAAATAAAATAAAGCGTGATAATGAAATCGACGAATTTATTTTCAATGAAGATCTCGATACGAATGATGACACAAGTGATTTCTTTCCTGATCTCGATTTCTTTGACTATGTGTCGAGTGCCTGCAGGAATTACATCGATGACAGTCAATAATTTTTTTTTTTGTAATTTTTTCGCTTCTTAAAAATTATGTTAAATTTAAACAAACCTATATATTAAAAATAAAAATAATTTTTTTAATTAATAAGCTGCATTGAATATTGTATGGTAGGTGGGAGAAGGCTTGGCAGATCATCATGACATTTTTACATGATTTGAAATTGAGTCAAGTCAATAAACAAGTTAATTCCCTTTCTTATACTTTTTACAAGGAGGTATTGCTCATTAAATCTTCATTTTGTGTGGAAGGTGGGCGAAGAGCGTCGCCGATCTTGATAAAAAATTGTGTGGCGTTATATATTTATGAAATAATGTCACATGCTAAATTTCATGTACCTACGATGGTTCTTTCTAATTTTGTCCCTCATCCATAGAACTCGCTACACCAAGAAAAAAAGCAAAAGGTAAATCACCTAAGTCGGCTTAGGTGAAGAGAATTGTTTGTGAATTATAAACTTATGCTTATTCACCTAAGCAATTTATTGTTTAATACATCGCTTTGAAAGCACATACTTCGATACCTTGCCAAAAAAAAAAATATTTGATTCACCTAAGCCCAAAAACCAAAAATACAAAATTAAAAACAACTAGCATGGATGGCTTAAGCATAGTTTTAAGCTATTTTCTGCAAAAAAAGAAAAAACACAGCTGCGTCATTAGACACACGAGAGAAGGATAGATTTGATAATTTAATGGTTTTGTTTTGTAATAAAACCACTTTTTAATTCAAAATTAACATAAAGTAAATTAAAAAACATACGTAAATATTCACACCAGTAAATTTTATTATATTTCATCAACAAAAGAAAAGAAAAACAAAAAAAAAAAAATCTGTGCCCGCCGTGTGGAATCGAACCTGGAGCTTTTGGTGCCAGTCCAGCGCTCTACCAACTGATCAAAGCAGCCTTGCTACTTTTTGCTGACATAACTGCAGTTGCGTTAATTCACCTAAGCAATCTATTGGTTAATACATTGCTTTGAAAGCACATACTTCGATACCCTGCCAAAAAAAAAAATAATTGATTCACAGAAGTTAACAGATGCTGTATTAACAGATGCAGTACGTCGCAGTATTCTGTTGATAGCTGCAGCATAGCTTCAGTTGTAATTAATATTGAATAAATCACTCCGCGTAACGAAGGAGTTTGGCTCGAAGCTAGTGTAGTGCCTTCATATACAGTGCGATCGGTTGATGTTGGTTCAAATCTCAACGGCGTGCGAAAGGTAAAATTTTTGTATTTGATATTTAATTTAATTTAATGTTCTTGTTATAATATACGTCAATCAGCAAGAAAAGCCGAGAAGTCATTAGTTTCTAAGAAAGAAACTGTGTTGATAAAAGAAAACTTTGTGTTGTTGCCGATTTCAGTCAAGCAAATCACAGAACGAGAGGCAGCAGCTTCAAAAAAAAAAAGGAAAATAAAAAAACCAAAACCCGAAAACAAGTTATATTTTTGAAATTAAATTTTTTTTAAAGTAGTGTAAAAAAAAATTACCAAATACTCGGTTAATTTATCACCCAATAAAAAGTGGCAAGTCAACATGTAATACTTAGGCGTTTTGATAAAGTACTTGGGTGGCTGCAAACTGCCAAAGCCATCTTTTAAGTTATACTAGGTTTTTTTCAATTTAACATAAGCTTTTTTTTCGGTGTACACTGTGGGGCATTTCTGCAGGGTATTATCATACATTTTTTGAATAAGATTTTTTATTAAATGAATGGAATAATGTGAAAATATTTTTAACACTAAATTTAAATACAATCTTTGATTTTCACTCTCCAAATTTTTGATATCGAATACCTATATAAGTAAAAGTCACAGCACATTGAAACTCAGAATGGAGTAACCACTTGGTGATGTCTTTTTAATAGAATCTTGGACGGGCATTGCACAAGTGGGTATGGCTCCGTCCATATTAGCCAAATTTTTAATATCAAATAGCTAAAAAAAAAACGAAATGGCCATTTCTGCCCTTGAAAGGACTTTGACCGAGCTTCTTATGATCAATTGTGTTGTGTGTGTTGTGAAATATTTGAACACAAATGATCGAGAACTTGACCTAAATGTTTTATGCCGACTCCGAACGGCTTATGTTCTCAAAAAGCTTTTCATGGCAGTTTTTACCCTCTGAGGTTTGCCATTGTCTGCAGAGAGGTGGCGGCCGAACAGAAAAACTAATTTATGTGAAAAAAAATTCTGCGTCAGATGGGATTTGAGCCTGGGTTCTCTGGCGTATGGGCCACCCACTCTACCCACTACGCCATGGTCGCCACTATCGAATAGCTATGGAAGTAAAATTCACAGAATATTGAAGCTCAGAATGGAGTTACCACTTAGTGATGTCTTTTTAATAGAAAACTTGAACGGGCATTGGACAAAGGGATGTTGCTCCGCCCATATAAGCCAAATTTTTGATACCGAATAGAATTGGAATCAAAAATCACAGAACAGTGAATCTCAAATAGAGTTTCTCACTATTTGGTGACGTCCTGCTGCCGGAAAGCTGGAACGGGCATTGAACAATAAGAGTGGTGTCAAACAAAAGTTGTATATTTTAGGCATAGACGTAGACGAGTGCTGGGTAAACTAATAAAAATAAATAAAATAACTTCTATACACATATCTTATGATTTTGATCGTATAAGACTAAAATTTTGTTGTACATGCTTTGATAGTGAAAATTATACATGCTTTGATAGTGAAATACTACGCTTGATATGTAGGGTCTCTGGATTCAAGTGGCAGTCAATGTATATTATGCTGCAGTCAATATCAAACAGCCACAGTATATATTTATGTGGGCACTTATTAATTTACCGTCAAACAAACAGACATACAACAATAGTTGGATGAGGTAATTTTGAAAATTTATCGAAAGATCATTATCGAAATTTGTTATGGTTCTTCTTACAAACAATAAATCGTTTTCCTAAATTTGGTGTTTCAAAATAAATATAGTATTGTGGCAATACTGTAAAATACCAGATATGTTTGACATGTATATTGGATGTGTGAGCGTGTCGAGGAGTTGGCATCTGTTATTATTACTGTACGGATTCAGGGCCACTGAACTCGAACGTTTTCTTGGCTATGCAGAACTCAATTTACATGGTTAAAGAATCGTGCAGTTCAAGGTGTTGAGTCAGTACATTTTCCTCAAAAAACAACCTTGGCTTTGAGCGCAAGTAAACTCAGCAAAACAATGCAAGCTTTAAATCAGAACGACTACATATCCCAGCAGCGCATGAAATATAATCTTTTGTTTTTGTCAATTTTAAATGCTCCTCATATATGCTGACGCATCAATTCATTGCAAAGATTGTTTTGTTGTACACTTAGCTATATTTTAATATAGCTAAGTGTTTTTATATATATTTTTTGTTTTATAATATGTATATGTTTGTGTTTTGATATTTTAATATATTTATTATATTGCTTTATTTATATATATTATTTATTAATATTGATTTTTGCCTATAAAAGGGCGATAATCTGAATAAAGCCAAGTTTTTTAGTAATCAAGCTCGGTGTGCTTAATTCAAGCTCTGGGTGTTTCCTTCAACTCCTCACGAACAGTTCCATGTGATGTTTGTGAAAAATAATTAAATAGTCCAAGTTTCTGTGCTTGGGCTAGAACCAAACCATCAAATCCAAACGCGGATTCTAACATTGGCCCCCGGGTGGACACACACAAACTACAAAATCATTTGTAATCATACTCCTGCTTGGATTCTTTGAAGAATATGGCTACTTTTCAACAGACCTTGCAAGTACAAAAAGGAGTTGCAGACGAAATCCAAAACCTGGTCAAAAGCTTTAAGAAGGATTCACCAGACAGAAAAAAAGGCCGCTTACAACAATGAGCTACTACAATGAGCGATTGCAGCGTCTTACCAAATATTTGGAAGATTTCGAAGAAAACGACAATCAGCTTCGAACACTTACTAATCAGCCCATGGAGCATGAATATTTTACCATAGGATACTACGACCAAATTAACAATTTAGCGACCAGCAACATTAAGATTTTTCAAGAAGAAATCCAGCGCTTAGAAACATTAAGCAAAGGTTCTACAGGAAAAGACGCAAGCATTTCCACCTCAGTAACAGAACAACAATCTGAACCAGCCGCGGCTCCGTGCAGTCTTCCGTCACTTGATTCATCCGCTGCAACAAGCCTTACTGAATTCACTTAACCGTTTATTGGATAGCTTGACCAAGTATCCAGATGACCAGTCAAGATTTCATGAGGCAAATATTCAACAAATAACCAAAATTTGGTTGGAAATAGAAACTTTAAATTACAGCTTGTGGGATAACTGTGAGCAACCAAACGAAACTCGAGTATATGCTGTTCGGATACAACTTTTATACCCAGACGTACCACAAGAAAATGTCACAAACCAAGATCATTTAAGGTTATCACGAACCATTCCTCAATTTAATGGGAATAATTTAAAATGGCGTCAATTTTTTGATTTGTTTTCACAACTGGTGGATCAGCAAGTGTTGCCAAAAATACACAAAATGTGGTATTTTAAAACAAATCTCACTGGAGAAGCCGAACAACGCATTAGACATTTGGCTCTCATCGAAAACAATTATTAGATTACATGGGTAATGCTGCCAGAAAGATATAACAACCTAAGAGTTTTGTGCTCCACGCTTGTTCAAAAGCTGTTGGAGCAATCATTTAACGGATCATATGTGTCATCAATTAAAAAAGTTCATGATACCACGAAAGAGGGTCTAATGTCTCTTGAAGGGCTCGGCATATCATCATCAAATTGGGATCCTTTTCTTATTCATTTGTTATTGAAAAAACTAGACCAACTCATATTCGATATGAACAATCTTTAAAGGATCCAAGAAGTCTACCCACCATGCAGGACTTCCTGGCCTTCTTGACAGCCCAATTTTAGTCTCTGGAATCATTTGAGCACAATAATAAACAGGCGGAAGACACCAAGACAAAACCTATAGATGCAAGGTATGCAAAATTGGAACACATCCATTATTTTCGCGCTCATCATTTTTGCTGTTAAGAACAGCAGAACGGCTTCAAGTAGTCAAGAACAACCAGCTGTGCATAAACTGTTTAAGAGATGGACATCTAGCAAGTAACTGCCCGTCATGTAGCTGCACAAGGTGTTGCAAAAAACACAACACCTTATTACACATCGACAACCAATGTACAACAGGCTCCACACCATCATCCAAGGGAGCCATGCCATCAAAGGCACACAAGACACCCACATCGCCTTCATCGTCAACATCGTCTTCAAAACCTGTTAGCTTATCCATTTCGGATGGCTCTACTTGTAACAAATACGTTATGCTTAGCAATGTTTGTATACAGATAATAAAAAACAGTGGGCGAGAGCTTAACTGCAGAGCAGTGTTGGATTCTGGCTCTCAAGTGAATCTTGTCAGAGAGACACTTGTTAAGAGGCTATGACTCCCACAAAAACACGCTTCATTCAGTATAGAAGGGATTGGAGCCAAAAACAAAGATTGTAAAGCACGAATAAGCGCAAAAATACGATCCACAGTAAACGGTTTCGATACACGGCTCGAAGCGCTTGTGTTACCAAAAATTTAAAGCGCTCAGCCATCAAAATTGATAGGTGTGTTATCATGTCACCCAACATACCACTCGCTGATCCCACATTCTTTCAGCCTGGTAGCATAGATGGTGCAGAATTTTTCTTACAAGTACTTTGAATTGGTCAAATCAAATTAACCGACAATCTACCAAGTCTACAAAATACTTTGTTTGGATGGGTGGTGTCTGGTAAGGTAGAAGACATCAAAGTTATTTCTGCTACATGCGATATTTTTTTGTGAAGATGGTGAAAATACAAGTGCATTAATCAAAGGGTTCTGGAAATTGGAAGAAGTGGAAAACCCCAAATACCAATTCACAGCTGCAGAAAAACGATGTGAATTGCATTTTACACATAACACTTGAAGAAACTCCGATGGACGGTTTGTGGTAAAAATTCCCTTCACGGAGAATCCAGCAGCATTAGGAAAATCAAAACAAATGGCTCTTAATCGTTTAATAGCAATAGAAAGACGGCTAGGTAAAAATCCTGAACTCAAGTTGTCGCACACTAATTTTATGGAAGAATATAAAAGTTTGAGACACACGGCGGAAGTGTCAAGTCCAGAAATTTTGCGCAAGCCATACTATGTTATTCCACACCATTGCATTAGTAAACCATATAGTTGCAGTACCAAGTTACGAGTAGTGTTTGACGCTTCCGCGAAGACATCATCGGGATTATCATTAAATGACTTGATGTACACGGGGCCGATCATCCAAAATGATGTATTTACCATCTTACTACGCTTTCGAATCCCAAGATACGTTTTAACTACAGATACTCAGAAAATGTATAGGCAGATATTAATACCCCCCATGATAGGATGCATCAAGTTATCATATGGATAAAAAATCCTGAAGAAGAGATTAAATATTATCAGCTAAACACAGTGACTTACGGGACCAAAGCAGCACCGTATCTTGCCATCAAATGCTTTCTGGAGTTAGCCAAAGAAAATCGCATAAAATACCGCTTTGGAGCTACAGTATTGGAGAACAATTTTTATGTGGACGATGGCTTACTCGGAAGTGATAATCTAACCACCGCCATCAGGGCTCGCAAGGATTTGAGTTGCGAAAATAGTGTGCTAAAAAACCACAATTACTGAAAGGTATTCTAGCAGGTCATGAAGAAATAAATCTAGATTTTGACGAAGAATCACGTGACAGTGTTAAGACCCTAGGATTAACATGGCTGACGAAGCCATACGTTTTACCAAGACCAAAACCATCTTCAGCAGCATCACAAGAGTCACAAAAAGAAATGTGAGTTCAGAGTTGGCAAGAATATTTGATCCGTTGGGTATAATGGCTCCAGTTATCATAAGCGCAAAAATGTTCATGCAAGAACTATGGAAACTAAAACTTTACTGGGATGAGGCGCTGCCTGAACTACATAGCAAAAGGATATCATTTCGAGACCAGCTCCAACAACTAAATGAAAAACAAATTCCTCGTCACATATTATATCATCAGTTTCCAGAATCAAGTCAGTTGCACATTTTTACCGATGCTTCTGAGAAGGCTTACGGGGCCGTTGCATATCTGTGTTCAGTCAATAAGGACGGAAGGGTAGCTGCAATGCTGCTGTGTGCCAAGCAGGGATGATATTGGCTTTACTGTAAAAGGGCCAAAATTCATATAAAAATAGGGCCAATTTGACATTAATAGGGCTTAAGATTTAAAAATTGTAATTCAATATCAGAGGCCGTACCAATTATGCATTTTATAATAAAAAGCAAAAAATAATAATTATATTTTGACTTTAAAAATTTTGAGCAAAAAGTAATAATTATTTCTAGTTTTTATTTGTTAGGGCAAAAATAAAACACAAAATCTAACCGATAATTTTTTGAGCACTAAATAACTGGTAAGTTTTGATTTTTATTTTTTAAGACAAAAATAAAAATCAAAATCTGACCGATATTTTGTTGAGCACTAAATAACTGGTGAGTTTTGATTTTTATTTTTTTAAGCCAAAAATTACGGTTGAACCAAAGTTTTACTAATTTTAAGGCAGGAAATGCACGCTCCACGCATGATGACGATGATGATGATGACTCATTTAGAACTGTAATTTAAATGATTAAATGAAATCACTTCCATCTTAAATCAAAAAATTTTGGGTGAAAGTGATATAGTTTCATGTTAATCTTTCAAAATATTTTATTTCACGCGTTGTTTGTAAAAGTTAAAAAGACGCCAAAATTAATCTATATATAAAGTGTTCTAAAAGAAAATTTTTAACAAGAACATTTTTCTGATAAGTCAATCCTAAATTTGATAAATAAAAATAAAAATTGTAAAGCTTTTCCACAAAAACCACACACCAAATTTTTCCATCTTGAAATAACCGTAGAATGTCAGAAATGAATAAGCAATTTAATGAAGACTCTCCGTCAAGTCTTGCAAGAAGTCTAATTAATGAAGCGGGACTAGGGTTCACTCTTTTCATCTAAACTCAACTTGGGAAGTAAACTAAGCTTGTTGAAATTACTAAAAAGTATGCTCTTAATGGGTATGTATGCTCAATGACTGTATTTAACAAAACTTGTTTTACTGAGAACAGTTTTAAAGGCGTAGGAAATATCGCCTTTACATAAAATACAAAGAATAAAAAATAACATTAGAAATGAAATGAAAAATCACCCAACATTTTTCATACGAAATTGGGGTGAATGAAATAAAAAATGAATGGGAAATTCAAAAGAAAAATCACCGAAAAAATTGGACAATTTGGCACATTTTTTAACGAAATTTCGCTTTTTTTTATACAAAAATCACCTACTTTTTTGGATGCAGTTTCGCTTTCTGTTTTTAACTGATAGTTCACATTGACTACTAGTAAAATGGTAATTATAACTCTTTTTTATTTTTATCACTTGATCCTTATGTTTTTTAAAAATTTTAAATAATTAACTTAAATCGGTCGAGAGCTATCCGTCACCTCTCTCCCCCCGCGGTTGTCTTACCTTTACATGATCACAAAAAGATAACTTTTTTTCTTTCTCCAGATATTTCTATTTACGAAATAAATCAAAGATAGCTTACAATTGGCTTCCAGAAATTACGAACGAAGAAAATTACAAAAAACCCGAAATTTTCCATACAAAATCGGGCTTAATTCGTCGAAAAACAATTACCGAAATTTCTACCGATTATGTCATTTCTTAGGGTGTTTGTACCAATAAAATTAAGATCTTTTTTGCAAATACTTGAAAAGGAAGAAAGGCCCGAAAAAAAGTCTTGTACTTTAGGGCCGAAAAAAATCAGGCATTTTCTCCAAATTATAAATAAAAAAAACGCCCGAATTTTTGTTTACCGAAAAGTTAAGAAATTTCAAATTCATTACTATAAAATGGTTCGCCCTTTTACGGAAGATAAAAGAATATTGTTCCGTAAAAGAGCAAATCATTTTATCATAAAAAAAACACCATCTGAACCTTATCCGTACATAATGACCATGGACCTCTTGTTCATGAATTACATCAAAAAACAAATAAAATTAATGAAACCTTTGCAGATATTTTTACAGGGCAATATTAACTTACTACTCAAATCTGTTCTTTTATACTTTGATAATCTTATTTGGAAATAAAGACCGAAAAACTGCTGAAAACTTCGGTCGTAATCCATTTCCATTTTCTTTCGAGTCTTATTTCCAAACCATTCGAGCATTATTTCTTTCTTTAGGGCTCAATTGCAATTTCAAATTCGGCCGTTTTTTCCGAAATTTAATGCTTCCAAAATTTCGGGCTTTTTGCACTTTTTTTCGGGAGTAAGTTCTAGAAGCCTTATAATCACTTGTTCGTCGTCGTCTATACAAGCAACAATATTTTCAATTTAGAAGCAAAACCCTTTGTGAAGGTGGATATTGGTTGTGTCATTTTATTTTTGTCAAGCACTACAACGCCGCTGAATTGCATTTTGGAACATTTTTCCAAAAAAATTTTGAACATTTTTTCGTTTTTATTGTGTAAAAATTTTTTATTCTTTTCGTTTGGGGAATTTTTCATTTTATTTTTTCGGTGATTTTTCTTTGGCATATTAAAATCATATACATCAACCAGTAAACTTTTCTTTTAAAAAATTCCGATTTTTTTTCGGTAAAATTTTCCAAAAGGGCCTAAAATGAATAAGAAGGGCCTCGGGCTTTTGAAATGAAAAAGGGCCCAAAAAAGCCCTAAAAGCCCACAAATATCATCCCTGGTGCCAAGTCCAGAGTTGCACCCATAAATCAGCAGCAACTGTCAATTGCACGGTTGGAATTATGTGCGGCCCTGCTGGGTGCGCAACTTGTAACGAGAATTCAACAAGACATTAAAGATTGTAGCGAATCCACAATCTTGGATAAATGCGGAAGCTTCGTCATACGAAGTTTTCGTAGCCAATCGTAAAGCAAAAATTCAGGACTGTTCTATAGTACAACAATGCCGACATATAACATCGAAACAGAATCGAGCAGATGTGTTGACAAGGGGATGTGATCCATGAAACTTTATTGAATGCACCTTATGGTTTTATGGGCCATTAGGCGTAATTTTCCACAAATTTTCTATATTATCCTGTTAATCCTAGGAAACTTCTAAGTTTTCTTAGTGTTCTCGGTATTGCAAAATTAGATATTGTTTCAATTTTTTTTGGGTCTGTTTTGATGACATTTTGTGATACCAGGTATCCTCAAAATTCAACTTCTTTTTTGTAAAATACAAACTTTCTTAAGTTATTTTTAATTGGCCTATTTAATGTATCAACTATTATTTCTAAATGTTTATAATGTTCTTCAGTATCCTTTAAAAATATAATTATGTCGTCTATGTAAATGTGACAGAATTTTCCTAAGTAATTTCTAAGTATATTATCCATTGCTCGTTGAAATAAGCTTGGAGCATTTTTCAAACCAAATGGCATTCGTAAATATTCGTACTTGCCATTGTTTACTGAGAATGCTGCGTTCTCTATGTCCTCTTCTTTCATTTTTATTTGATGGAAACCTGATTCTAAATCTATCGTAGTAAATATTTTAGCTTTACCAATATTTGCTAAAATTACCGAAGTATCTGGTATCGGATACTTATCTGAGATTGTGTCACTATTGAGTTTTTTATAATCTATGACCATACGAAATTTGGGTGTACCATCTTGATTTGTTCCTTTTTTTGGGTCTATCCAAATTGGAGTATAATAAGAACTTTTACTTGTCCTTATAATATTCATTTTTAACATTTTCTCAATTTCTTTATTCACGAAAGTATTTGTAGCTAATGGATGTGGATATTGTTTACTCCATATTGGCTTTTCTTCTCGAGTTCTTATCTCTGCTTTAATATCTGTTCTGAATGGTAAATTCATATCAATATGGTTATGTTCTTTCTTGATTTTCTCAATTACATTTTTCCTTAATATTTCATATTCATTTTCTTCTTAGATATTGCTTATTTGCATTTTGTCGGTATTATTCTTCGACGGCTTTTTGAGTTTTAAAGGTAAATTGTTCTTTTTAAGTCTCAAATTTTTATTTTCATTAATTTTAGCGGTATGCTCATCGCTTGGCGTCTCAGAATTCGTTCTTTCTGAAATATTTTTTTTATAAATAATTTTACTTAAAGCGGTATTTCCTTCGCTTGGCGTTTCAGAACATTCGTGTTCCAAATTTCTTATTTTTATATTTTCATTGTTTCTTTTTTCACCCGTATTTTTGTTTTAATTTTCCATCTAATTGATATACTTGATTTCTTCCCCTTTATTTCTAAGGTTCCGTTTTCAAAGTCTAGTTTGATATTAGTACCTATTTTTTATAAAATTCATCCCTATTAAAAAGTCACTTTCTAAATTTCTAATTTCATAAAATCTTTGTATTATTATGAAAAATTCCATTTCTGACTAATGTGTTATTATTGTACAGCCATTTATTGTTTTTATCCGTTTCTTAATTGGTAGAATCATTCGTGCAATACAGACGTTAGGTCTACAATAGCAATTTGTAGCACCTGTATCAATTAATATTTTAATCCTTTTGTTTGTTACGCTGTGGGTTCCGATAAGATATGGCAGGTTGTTCGGTCATCTCAAAAAGCTTTCTCATTAATGTTATTTATTCGTTGTGATTTTGGTTGTGGGAGTTGTGCGCTTTCTAATGATCTTTTTTGTCCTTGCGAGTTATGTTGATAGTTTAATGATGAGTTTCTAAATTGATTTTTCTGTATGAAATTAGGATTCTGTTATAATTTTGCCTATAATTATTATTAAAATTACTATTATGATTATTATTAAAATTATTATTGTATCTCGGTTTGTTTTGAATTTGTATGGATTCATCTATCTCCATTGGCGTTGGTTTAGGTTGAGTTTCGTTTCTTGGTAGAGGCTTTAACATATTGTTTGTATTTCTTTGGCTTTGAATTACGTTTCTTGCATGCCATGGTGATCAATCTATATTGTTCATCCTAACTATTTTATTGTTATATGGAAATCTTAAATTGTTATGCTGTTGCACAAAGGTTCTGGGCTTATTAAATTGTTGTAGTAAATAATGGCTCTAGTTCTTGTGCTTTTGCTAAAGCATTTGGTAAATCTAATGGAGAATGAGAAAATAGTATATTTGATAAAGGTGGATTTAAAACTGTAATACAAATTCTTAATGCATTATTACAATTGCGAATTATTTCCGTAAGTCATTATTGTTTTGTTTACCAATAACACGGTGTGACAGTCAAAAAACTTCTGGGATGGGACATAGTGTAGGTTGTAGATATAGTTGAATGTAACATTGTGGCATACCACAAATTTTTCATGCACATCAAAATTTTGAATAATGGTTAAAAACCCGTATATTCGAGGTAGATGGAGCTAAAAAATCGTACGTCTTAAACTATACATTCTACAATAGTTTGTAATACGGCATTGGAAAGAAAAAGTAACACCTTTCTAACGGTGTATTACATTAAAGTCTCGAATACAAATTGAGGGAGCTACATGTAAAAACATATCGATTTTTCCAGTTTTTTGAGACTGCACCGTACTTTGAACGAAAATTAATACATCAAATTTGTATAAAACTGTTTATTTTTGGTATGCAGTTTCAAAACACATTTAATTTGCGTATTCTACACCTTAGTTTATTCAAATCGTGTAAAATTTGATTGAGTTATGCAACTTTTTAGGAAAAAAGCCATTTGCCGATATATGTATTAGATTCATGATGTGTATTAACTTCCGCGTAAGTTCAATTGGGCAGTTTTGTTTGAATTTGTTACTTACAATAAAATAAACATTCTGTAAACAGAATACCGAACACGAGTGGAATAAGAACGGTTTCACCAAGAAACAGCTACTATAGAAAAGCGCTTTGATGGTAAACATAAAATCAATATGAAGACAAATTACTGCTGGTCACTTAAACAAGAAACCGATGATGATCAGTTAAAAAGAAAAAGATCAAGTTAACATTTTGGAGTTGCATTTCCAAAAACGGTGTACTAAAAGTTCAACAAATGCTTTTAAACTGTCACAAAACATGCTTAAAAATTATATAAATAAATTGAAGTAGCTGAATATGTTTTATTTAATTTTGCAGTAACATACTTAGACATTCTTATTCAAAAAAACAAAAATCTTTAAAAATTTACTGTAAAGTACTCAACAATATTATATATTATATTAAATACTAGCAGGACCCAGTGGTCCGCGGCTTCGCCACGGACGTATGGCAAACATTTTATCCCGCAAACCATCTCGTACTTGAAAACAATCTACTGCCGAAATTTCAGTGCAATCAGCCCAAAAGTTTTGGAGTCTTAATGATTTCCTAAAAGTGGGCGTAATTATAGTCCCACCACGCCCATTTTTAATACAGTGGCCGATAGTAAGCACACGAACTTAATTACCAAATTTCAGACTTATACGACCAAAACCGTCTAAAATATAGCATTTTCATTGATTTGCAAAAGGTGGCGTGGAAACCCATTTTTGTAAGAATTGACGAAAGTAACCATACAAATTAAATTACCAAATTTTAGTCTCATACAATCGAAACTGTACGAAATATATCATTTTTATTGATTTGTGGGCGGTAAAATGGGGCGTGGTTAAAACTAGTATGCAAAAACCTAATCTAGGATGCAAGTAATACACGTTTTAAGTTTGAGGGAAATCCGTTTAGATTTGTATAAAAGTCAAAGAAGAAAACACACAAACAAACAGAAAATTATTTTTAGGAATATTGATTATATTATATATTATTGACGGATTTTAGAAAAAAGACAAACGTTTTACTCCTGAAAATGTGATCTTTTTAAGTAATAAAACAAATTTATTGAACAAAATAGTGTTCAAAAACATCACCAAAGTCAAAAAATTGTAAAAAAAAATGATTGAACGATTATGATTATGAACGATTATGTATGGCATGTTTAAAGACATAAATTTCTTCTTTTCAAAACCGATAATAAAATGAAAATCAGTAGATATTTGACGAAGTTATGGGCGTATAAGTGAGTGCATGTGCGAAAAAACAGTTTTTTTACCGTTATTCAAAATTTTGATGTGCACCAAAAAATTCTAGTATGCCACAAAAATGTTTGTAACAACACCTACAACCTACACTATGTCCCATCCCAGAAGTTTTGGTTTGGTTTGGTTTTTTTTTTTTTTTTTTTTGTCACAGTGTGTAATGTTAATTTTTTATTTACCTCATTATAATAATCTAAGAAACTCAATTATCCCTGTCTTAAGATACTGAACTCTTGTTCGATTATGTGTATAGGTCTTTTATCAGAATATGCGAAATCTAACCCATTGATTATCGCATTACAATTTAGAACCGCGCTATGATTAGTTAATACATCATTAGCCTCGCCTACAATTTTGTTTCTTAAAATAGTTAGTGCACCGAAATAGAGTTTACTACCCTTTTCATATAATGATAACGAATTTTGTGAAGCTTCTCTTCAGCTTACATACGTATTTTGCTTTCCCGAAAATTCTGGTAATGTCCTAATAATATCTAGTGGTTCGTTACAAACCTTTGTGTATTTCGATCGTTTGTTTTTTGTAATCCTCAACATGATTGGTACAAGTTAATGAGGATATTAGATTTTGTAGTGCAAGAATTTGATTTTGTAGTGCAAGAATTTGATTTTGAAATGATTGGTTATTTGTCGCGATTAATTGTGATACTAAATCTGCTGTAATATTTGCCATTTTTTGATCTTTTTTCAAATTAATTTTACCAAATAATTCACTTAATTCGTTTATCCCGTTCCGACTATTTTTCATTTATTTTTACCGGATATTTCACTTTTTAACTCTTTCACAATAATTATATAGTTATTATATCTTAAAATAGCAGTAATTAACAATTCTTACTTTTATTCCCTGATTTTCCTCGATGACTTCCAATTGCAATTATTTCGTTCTCCAATTTCTGGATACTTATTTTTTGAGTGGCGTTTAGTAGCTGCTTCCTTTTTGGGCTTTTATCTCCAGTACTATTAATATCGTGTCAGTCCGATATACCACTAGTTTTTTTTTTTGGTCCTTTTGCCTTTGAGGCTAACTGTTTTTCTGCTCCTTACTTTTGTTTGCAACGTTTTCTTCTTTAATCGAATACACTTTTGATTGCAGAGTTTTTTCATTATTTCAATGAAGAGTTGCGAATTCTTCTTTTTCACTTTTAACTTTCGCATTCAGGAGTGATACTGAGCTTTGTTGTTAAAGTTTTCGGAAAGTAATTTTTTTAACCTCCTGGCAGGATCGCCAATTAAAGTTTTATGATTGTGAAGTATTTAAAAAAACTTTATTTTTCATTTTTACTTAAACAATCTAAAACGTATGTTTACGATACATTTAGTTACATTCACAAACTGTTCTTCCAAACTGAAACTCAAACTGAAAACTGCAAACTCAAACTGAAACTGAAACTGCAAGATCAAACTGAACTCTTCTTCTTTAAATTACTGAATTATTTTTTATTAAATTATTTATATCATAATTATTGTTTACAATAAGACTTGTATTTACATTAATTTGATATCTTAACAAAACAACTGTAATTCAAAAGTAATATGAATATAAGTGACTCATTATCGTAATTTGATTCATTCTTATGATTATGTTTAATTAACCCTAAGTCCGTCCTTGGAGTAGAATTGTACCCCAAGCTATTTTTAACGCTAAATTCAACACACATGTAAAACTCATATGACACTTAATCAGTCTTTTTCCGATTTTGTTATTCTTTATGTGTGTGATAGATATGTTCTCAAGCGAGTTTTATAAATAGTTAGCTTTCAGAAAGCAATATAATCAGATGCTTACTATACGTCTTTGGGGTACATTTGTACCCCATAAATTTTTCCATATAAGTTCCGTCGATATGTATAAGTTCCGTTATTTTTTCTTGTGCTATGGGTACCGACTTTATTTCATGTGGTACGCTCAGCCTTGCATTCATCAGTGTTCGTTCGGTTTTCATTGTGCTTACATGTTGTCAAGTGAAATGAGTGAAAAAATAATTTCTCTAGTAAAAAAAAAGTGCAATTTGTGCTATAAGTGCAGCCGAGCAAGAAGAATTGGATGACTTTCTGGGCGATAATGATAGATCGAGCAACAGTAGTAATGCTAATGATGATGATTTTTTAGCCGATGATGATGATTCTGATGGTGATATTTCTGATCATAAAGGCCAGTATGCGAACGACCCGCCTTTACCAGAAATGCTCTTGATATAATCAATGATTTAGAATCTGGCATCAGTGAGAATGTACTTGGTGAGCTGGTAGATGAACCGGTACAAGAAATTGGTGGCAATCGTGGGCAACGATATGTGGGTCAAGGTTGTAGTGACCATACAGTTTGGTGGTCAATGCCATTAGCCACTAAAAAAACCGACTGAAAGAACCGACCCTCTAGCTGCTGATCGAATTGCTGCAATTTCTTTCTCTACAACAACATTCGTAAAAAAAGAAGACGAATTCAAGGCATTCTGACAACTTCGATAGTTGAAGAAATTGAAACATTCGTAAAAAAAGAAGACGAATTCAAGGCATTCTGACAACTTCGATAGTTGAAGAAATTGTATTGACCACGAATCGAAAAGCACGCCAGGCATTGAAAATAAATGCGGCATTGCCAAATCCAAAAAAGAAATGCGACCTTGGCATGATTAAGCAGTCAACGAATTATACGCTTTTATTGGTCTAGTTCTCCACGCAGGCGCAGAAAAATCAAATTTAGTCGAGCCTAAGGATTTGTTTGCCAAGAACCACATGCCTATTTATCGAGCAACGTTGTCATTGAAAAGGTTTGAGCAAATATCTCGGTTTTTACGCTTTGACGATAGCCGTACCAGAGCGTTTCGTTTTCAAAGTGATAAGCTAGCATCGTTTCGTACGTTTCGTACGCAAAAAAAAAAGGGATTTTCGTATGAAAATCAGAAATCAACACCCAAAATCATACCCCAAAAAAAAAAGTTTTCATCCTGGAAAAAAATTGTATTTTTGTATGAAAACCAGAATTCCAAAACCCGTCAAATGCAGAAAATTGACTGGAAGTATTCCGGTCTATAAAAAGGGATTTTTATATGAAAATCAGATTTCCACACCCCAAAACTTACCCCAAAATAAAAGTTCTCATCCTGGATTTTTGCTCAAAACTCAATCCTTATATGGAAAATCGACTGGTGGTATGCTCAAGCGCGGGTCTATCGTTCTTGGTACCGAAATTTGCGCTGAAGTGAGAAAAATCGTGTTTTATTGTATTTTGAGTTCCATATATTAGTGCCAATTTTGAGAATAAACTTGTCTGACCTTCATGATAAAATTTACAAAATTGTGATTAAAATGTTCTCAATTATTTTTTTTTTTTAAAAAGTATTCTCAAAATTTAGTAATTGTTTCGCATATATTAACATCTGAAAGTATGCAATGATATTTCTTGTTTGGTTTTTGTTTTAAAAGTTTGAAGGGTTTTGTATTGGATAATTTGATTAAAAAGCTTTTTAAGCTTTTTGAGAAATGGTGGAATTATTTATTTATTTATCATCATCAATGGAACAAAGATTCCTAACTGACTAAAGAGTATTTGGCAAAGTTACTGAAATTTAAAGTAACAATAATATAGTAATAATAATTAGAACAGTAAGTATATAAACAATATAATAAATTAGTTGTTTAACGATAAAAATTATCAAGAAGACTTTTAAAGCCTGTTTATTGAAAGTAAGATCTATGGCAATATTGTTAGAGAGCATATTGTATTCAATAAGAGCTCTATTCAATGGAGCGTTAATAGCATAATTAGTTCTAAGCAATCTAATGGAAAAAAGATCGTAATTTCGGAGATTTCTTATTGGAATATTAAAATTTATCATTTCTAATAGGCTACGACTGTCCACTTTAAATAAGCCCCTTTATTAAGTCTGAGACATATAAGATTGATCTTATAGTTCTTCTACTTTGTAGCGATTTCAATCCAATTAACAAGCATCCAGCACTATATGATGGGGTTGGCTCAGTATGAATTAAGGAGATAAGAGCATATCGTGTAAATACTTTTTGAAGACGTTCAATTCTACTTATGTGGGAGCTATAATAAGGATTCTAGATAAATGACGCATATTCAAGCTTGGATCTAACAAAAGCTGAATAGAGAGATTTATGCGTGTATGGGTCAATATAGGCCGAACTGTTTCGACGAACAAACGCATACATGGCATAAGTTTTAGGTAAAATGTAGTTGATGTGACTTACAAATCAAAACTTTGTATCAAAAATCACACCTAAATCCGATAATTCATCAACAGAATTCAAGACAATTCCATCAATATTATATGAGGTATTTATGATATTTTGGGGTTTTAGTAAAAGTAATGTGAAAACACTTTTTATGTTTAACGATAGATGATTTTTACAACACCAATCAAATTCATTTGACAGCTGAAGTTGTAAATCATGGGTATCTGATATATTTTTTATGACTGACAAGGAAAGGTCCCCAGGTGTCACTCACCGATTTGAATAATTTTTGGATATGTGATAGAGGACAAAAATCTAAGGTCGACGTATTTTTTTATACGTGCTCAATCGATAGTTTGGGGTTTCAAAATACGTTTTAAAATCAGCGAAAATTTCGTTTTTTTGCCACAATTTCACTATTTTCCATAGAAATATATAGAAATTTGGTATCAAACGAAAGGTATTTTAAAGCCACATATGCTGGCATCCATTTTGAGGAAATAAATTTCATTGTAATTTTGTTGATGTAATTTTTAACAGTATTTAGTATTTAGTTATAAAAGTTACCTTTTTTTGTTTTTTTAAATTTTTAACTTTTTATATTAAAACTTTCTTTATTAAAATATGCATTTATTTTCTTAAAAAAAAAATTTTTTGTAGAGATGAAGACCACAATATGGTATCAAAAATTTTGTTTTTTCTCCAAATTTCCGTATGTGTCAATATTTGATCGGAAAAGTTTATATTTAACAGGGCTTCTATACAACTTTGTGCTTTTAACTAGTTTGCCCGAAGGAATGAGAAAAAAACCATCGGAAATTTAAAAATATGACTTTCGGTGTAAATATCTCCGCTAGTTTTCAACATATGAGGTAATTGACACCTTTCCTTGTGAGTACATTTTCAGATCATCAGTATATGGCAGGTACCTTGCATTAGAAAAGCAGCTACCAATATCATTGATGAACAAAATGAAAAGCAGAGGGACAAGAACACTGTCTTGTGAAACGACAGAAGTGGCTACAAAAGGAACAGATCTCTCGTTGTCAACAACAACATAGCAGATTCTATCAGATAGATATGATTTTATCTATTTTGAAAATATTGAGTGAAATCCAAATCTTGATAATTTCGCAATCTAGATTCGGTGAGAAACCTTATCAAAGGCCTTAGCAAAATCTGTATAAATTGTATCTACCTGAAAACCGCTATGAAATGCAGAGATGCAAAATTTTCTTAATTGGGTCCACTAACCATAAACATTTTTTTAAAAATAAAGATGACATTCCATCAATATCAGTCTGCACTGATGGTTTCAGCTCCAAAATTCCTTAAATAATATCTTCACTTGATATTAAAAGTGATGCAAAATCAATCGAAGAATGAATATGCGGAAAGCTATCATCAACGATGTCATTATCTGTTATGTAGTTTGATTTGAAAAAACCTGCGAAAAGGTTAGCAGCATCATATGTGCAGTTAACTATTTTATCATTGTAAAAAACAGCTGATGGGATGTTGGAACAATTTCTTATAGATTTCACATACCTCCAAAACGCTTTAGGGTTGGAATTAATATTATACTCAAAGTCTAAAATGCACTTGTTATAAAGATATTTATTAAGGAAGTTAAACTTCCTCAAATAGTGCCAGTATCTATCAAAAGCAATAGAATCATTAGTGTTTTTATTTTTAAGAGTTTTTAAGCCTTTAGTAAACCATGGAAGCTTATAAGATTTTTGCGAGTTTCAAGAATTTTTGCCTAACAGATGCCATAAACCTTTAACTTAAAAACTTCAAAGCAAGAATTTATATCGGAATCACTAAACATAGAATTCCAATCAACATTTTTAAAAAGATCATTAAAAAGATTAAAATCACAAATATTTTTGTTGAAGCTTGCGATAGCACTATTGATATTAAGAGATGGAAATTTATAAAATTCTAGCTCAATGTTAAATGGAACATGAAGAAAATCAGTTGCTGAGAAAGGAAATGGATTTTCATACAATTTATAATTAATATTGTTGCTTATATAATTTAGGTCGAAAATTCTATTTAATTTATTTTGCATACTATTAATCTGCAATAAGTTTACACTAAGAAATCTATCAACAAGGCTAATTTCAATTGGGCTATTAACATTAGATGGCGTAAGAATATAGCAATCATAAGCATGAGACCAGACTAATTTATTAAGACTAAAATCACCAAAAACACAGAGGTGACTATCTTGAAGATTATTTGAGGATAAATTTGAGAAAAAGGATAAATCAGCTCTAGCCAAGCGCCTCTGCTTTGAGCGCGCCTCCTCCAATCGGGTACACCAAGTGCGGTTAGGGCTTCCTCAGCCTGGTTCATCCATTGGAGGCATGGTCTCCCTCGTCGTTGTTGACCAGCGACCCTCGCCTCGAGCACCTTTTCGCTGGAGCTTCGTCGTCCATACGATGAAAATGACCCAGCCAGCGTAGTCGCTGTACAGTTATACGCCGAACTACGTCAATGTCCTTGTAGAGCTCATACAGCTCGTGGTTCATTCGGATGCGATAGTCATCGCCGACTCGAACAGGACCGAATATTTTGCGAAGAATTTTTCTTTCGAACACCCCCAGAGCCCCAAAACCACCCATGCCTCAGCGCCATAAAGCAGCACAGGTAGTATGAGCGTCTGGATCGAGAGAGGGCTCTGGAACTTAGTTGCTTACTGAGCCCGTAGTAGCACCTATCAGCAATTATTGTTCTTCGCCTTATCTCCAGGCTGATTTTGTTGTTGGTATTAATGGCGGTGCCAAGGTATTTGAAATCCTTGACTACTTCAAAGTTATAGCTGCCGGATGAAACGTGGGAGTCTAAACGCCACGCTCCCTTGTTTGTAGACAGCATATACTTTATTTTACCCTCATTTATCGTCAAACCCACTTTGGCTGATTCCTTTTCGATAGTGGCAAAAGCAGCGGTAACATCTCTCTTGGTTCTGCCGACAATATCAATATTATCAGCGTACGCAAGGAGGTAGACACCTTTATAGAAAATGGTGCCATTAAGATGCACACCGGCCTTTCGTACGATCCCCTCCATGATGATGTTGAAGAGATCGCAAGACAGTGGATCGCCTTGCCTGAAACCTCTTTCGGTATTGAAGGTTTCGGAGAGGTCATTTCCTACCTTGACGGAGCTGCGTGTGTTGCTCAACGTCATTCTGCAAAGTCTAATCAACTTTGCAGGTATATCGAACTCAGACATTGTTGCGTATAGGCAATCCCTTCTCGGGCTATCGAACGCAGCTTTAAAATCGAAAAAGAGATGGTGTGTGTCAATTTGATTTTCGTGGGTTTTCTCCAGGATTTGTCGTAGCTTTAAAATCTGGTCTATAGTGGACTTTTCAGGTCAAAAGCCGCACTGATAAGGTCCAATCAGTGTTTTTGTAATCGGCTTTAATCTTTCACACAGTACGCTTGAGAGAACCTTATATGCGATGGAAATAAGACTGATACCTCTATAACTGGCGCAGAGTGTTGGGTCTCCTTTCTTAAGTTGGGCATGCTTTCTGCTAGCCATATTTTGCTAATGAGGTAATGCCTTATCAATTCATCGCCACCGGTTTTAAACAATTCAGATGACAGGCCATCAGCACCCGCTGCTTTATTGTTTTTGAGACGTTGGATAGTAACTCGAACCTTTTCTTGGCTAGGTGGTGGTACCTTTTCTTGGCTAGGTGGTGGTACTTCCACTCCGTCATCGTTGAATAGTGGCACTGAACTGCGCTCTCCATGGGCGGCATTTGTGGAATCGTTGCCAGTAAGTAAATTGGAGAAGTGCTGTCTCCACAATCTCAGCACTCCCTGTGTATCCGTATTCAGATCTCCATTTTCGTCTCTACAAGTTGATGCTCCGGGCTTGAAACCTTGGGTTAGACGCTTAACCTGTTGATAGAATTTTCGTGCATCCTTATTGCCCTGGTATACCTCAAGTTCCTCACGCTCACGCTTTTCCTGCTCTCTTTCCTTGCGTCTGAAAAGGCGCCTCTCTTCCTTCCTCTTTTCGCGGTAGTTTTCTCGCACGGCTTGCGTTGCAACTGACTGCAGCGTTTTTCTATATGCGGTGTTTTTTACTGCTGTCGTGATCCTGATATTGCACTCCTGATCGTACCATTAGTTCTGAGGTTGCCAATGACTTCTTCAGCGGCAGCACGCATAGAGTGGGATATATGCGCCCAAAGTCCGCCGGCGTCGTGCCGGCAATTCTAGATGTGCCTTATAGAGATTTTCACCACTATTTGGTGGTATATAAGATGTACAGATAAATACCCTGGACTTTCGCACAAAGCTGATCCAAGAGAGAGTCCGCATTTTCAAGCATAACGACAGTTGCATGAAATTTTCGACGAACTGGTATTAGTACACCTCCTCCCCTTAAGTAGCCAGTTTTGGCAACATCACTGTCCTTGCGAAATCAAAAAAATCAGCGTTGAGCTAAGTTTCAACCAACGCAATAACATCATAATCTGTCTGTGAGCTTTGAGATAGTATAGAATGAGCTCTTCTTCTAATTCCAGACATATTTCGATAATAAAGAGATATAGATTTATTTTTATTAGCAAAAATCGGAGCATTTATGTTTGCCTCACCGCATTTCCTGGTTTTGGGAAAAAACGAAAAGTATGCAAATTAATTCCAACAAGCCGTAATGACGCATCTAACACTTTGTCATAGAAAGCTGTAGAAACGCCAAGTTTAAAATTTGCTTTTGTAATAGAATCATTACAGACGTTATTTTTGAGCAGTTTGGTACACGTAAGGTGACGTTTATCGGTACCAGCATGCTTAGCACCATATTCTATAATATTTTCTTCAGTTTCCGAAGGCATAAACGACCACAAGTGTAGCCACTTCATACGTGGAGCAGCATTAAGATCAAGATTAAGATCAACGGCAACATTATTACCAACAACAAGAGTTTTGTTTCTGTTTTGAGGCTTGTTACGTTGAACAGCATTCCAACCAGAGCGAGGTTGTTGTCTCGGTGAAGCGAACGACGAAGTGGCAGCAGCAGCAGGCGGCGCAGCTTGCACAACTTCTGCAAAAGTATGCAGACGAGGCTGAACATTGTTAACAGCATCAGAGATGAGAGCAGTATTTGTAGCAGATGAGTGTGACGAATTGGCATGTGGAGACGGAACACCGCAATCAATGTTAGCAGTCTCAGCAGCAGCAACAATAACAGTCTCAACAATAGAGCCACTTGAAGAAAGCACAGCAGAGTCAAGTTCAGCACTTTCAGCAGCAACAACGGGAACATTTTTTTTTATGGTCTACTTGATGCAAGAGTTTTTTGCACAGTGGAGCGAGCAGGTTTTATTTGCGAATTTACATTAAATCAGAAATTATTGTTTTTAGTTCTTTCACTTCTGAGACTAAATCAGATACGACTTATATTAATTTTGAGTATGAATTGACACAATTTCCGCAGTTAAATGCAATGTTTGGACTTGTTTTAATTAAATCAAATATTTTTTCGTAGTCTACATCGACACAAGACTTATGGAAGTCATTTTTGCACACTGTGCAGTTAAGAGCACAATCTTTACTTATAGACTTAGAGCAAAAAGCACAACGATAACAAGATAGGAAACTTAAAAAACATAACCTCAAAGAAGGTTTGCATATATTTGTGAACCGAAAAATGCAACCCTGAACGCCACTCTTGTTCTTCATCGGCCGCAAACTCTAAAAGATATCACTTTGCAACCCTTTAAAATAATGCATATCATCTGTTTTTGATTACATAAATATTTAAGTTGGGTTGCAATAACTAGTTTTCAACCTAAACTGATCATTGCATTCCCTTATTTTGGTTAATATATGCTTTCAAAGTTTGCCAATTTCTTCAGTTGTTGTATTTGTCAATATTTTTAAAAATTTTAATTTTTCACAAACCCCCGTTAGTTTACACAAACCCCCGCTATTCGAAGTGTGATAAGAAAAAATAACGCACTTCTGCTTTTTCTGCATTTTCTGCTGAAACTTCGTTTTCAAACAAGAAAAAAAAAGCTTGGATTGAGTACATTAATGTTTTAATCTTTAAGTTGTGTTACAGGAATCTGTTAAACACCCAAATAATTACTACATGCATGCCCTTATTTTACTTTTTATCGCCAAACAAAGATTGAATATCTTCACATAATAAATGTTTTTTTATTTTCACCACTACCGATTTATGGAAGTTTCATGCCATCAGAGTTGCCAACTCTGATTTCTTAAGAATTCTCTTGGATAGCATGATTTTTGCACTGGTACGAAATGGCATATGTTTATCTCTTAGTTTTATAAAATTGCATTGATCATGTATTTGCGTAAAATATAAGGTTGGATTTAATGTAACTACTTAAAACTGTAAATATTATTTCTACGTTAAAATGCATATTTAGAGGAGTAGAAGCAGGGTTCGTATTTGCTCTCTTTATTATTATATTATTAATTATAATAATATATAATTATTGTAATATTATAAATAAACGAACGGCTCACTTTGCTTTCTTCATTATATATTCAGAGTGATTAATTTCTCTTTAACAGTTTTCATTCATAAATTGCGCTCCTCAAAAAAACTGACTTAAAGCGCTCTTTGCATTTCATTCATTTAATATTTCTCGTTCGCAAGTTTTGTCAATTCCAAATTCAATTTATTACAATTTTTGCATTAGCTCAAAAAAGGTCCTAAATAGGAAAAAAATTAACGAAAAACATTCATAGCTCCCCGGAGTGCACCATAGAGGGGTAAAATGTGTGACCAGGTAATACTATTTTTTTACCACCAATATTTCTTCTCAACGTACCCACCTTTCTCTGGACCTTCTTGTGGGTCCTCCTACAAAAACACAAAAAAGATAAATGTCGAAAATGGTTTATATCGTCCGTAACTGGACCCCTAGACGGGTCAAATATATCAGCTGGTCCTATTATTATATCCACAATATTTCTTTTGAACATACCTACTCCCTATCTGCCACCCTTCTCTGGGTCTTAATGCGAAAAACACAAAAGGTGTCGATTAGTATTCATACCTCTCCCGAATTGACCCCTAATAAAAAATAGTAAAGCTCATCTGAAAAATATAAAATTTTTTAAATTATTATGTGGGAAAAAAATGTTATAAAACTATTAAAAATAAAAACGGAAATAGTAGCGACATAGTTTAAACTCAATTTAGGCAAAAAAGAAAGACATGACATGATAGTTTAAGTCAGCTAAACTTATACCAATGCTAAAATATCTAGTTAAGCCAAGTTTAAACGTCCAATTTTGGTGAGTTTAATTTGACTCGAACTTAAAAACTGGCCCTAAGTATTTTATTGAATAATTTTCAGATGAAATATAATACGACTTAGTCAGCAAACCTTTTAACTGCAATTTCCAACATTACGTACTTCATTTCTAAATTTTACGGGAATAACTGTTTCATATATAAATATATTCCGAACACTATTTTGTCTCATAGAGAATAAGAACATATGAGCAATAATGAATATATACTTGGTCAAGTAATAACAAAATATTTTATTGTACGTGATTTTATAATTTTCAGAATGTTTTTCGACGTCCCGTGGACCCAATTTATCTTCTATGATCATCGTTGAGGATTAATAAAAGATATCTATGTGTAGCTAATAACAACCAATCCAAACATTATAATTTAGTGGCTAAACAGACCGTTATAACACCTTATCGATATCTTAAGTTGTTTTTTTTTTCATATTAAAAGCTAGCCTGAAAAAAGTGAAATTGGCAACTCTACTACTGACAATGAAATGGAAAAAAAATTTATTTCATTCATAAATTTGAACAGCTGATATTTTTAACCCGAATCTTCCATGTTAAAATTGTTTACTTTTTGGAAGAAAATAATGTGTTTTTATGTATAAAAGTTTATTTAACATGAAGCTAAAGTACAACAAAAAATATGTTTAGCCTAAGTAGCATAATTAGCAACTGACACAAAGTAGATATATGAACCTACATTAGACAAAAAGAAATTACCTATAAATTCAAGGAAAGCTCTTAACGAATATAAAATTACGGGAAATCTTAACACATATATATTTTAAAAATTTGGACATTTATAAAAATTGGCGGGAAACCTTTTAAAAAACCTTTAGATTTCAAAAAGTCAAAATGCTAATATCAACCATCTCTTTATTTTTCTAATTATTGGTTGATTGATTAGTTCACGGGATATGGCAAAAAGTATATATAGTGAAGAGAATGCATGAAGGTGGTGAAGTTACGATAGTGAATCGCGGCTTGTGTATAGTTTAGGTTCGAAGCAGCGAGAATTGAAGGTAATACGGAGAATGGCAGCGATCAGCTTCGGCGACATTTCTGAAACTACAAATTCCATGCATGCAAGCCAAAATCCGCTCAAAGCAGGTTTTGCGAGAATAAAAATATCTCTTTGATACAATTATTATTTGCATGTGTTTTGTTTGCTATTATTATTTGCATATGTGTAGGTATGTGTGTTTTGTTTCTAGCTGAGCGCTGCGTTTTGTTTAGGTTTTAGATATTAAGAATTTATTGAAATTTAGATTAAATACTTCGTTCGAACCTTTCTCTTTTGATTTTGAAGAACAATTTTTTCTTTTGAATTGAGTTATTTTTTCAAAAGTTTTCTTCCGAAATTGATTTGAAAAAAATGATTTTGAAGAAAAAGGTTTGCTCCATAAATTTTAAGCTGCTAAGGAAATTATGTTTTTTTTCAAAACTTTTCTTCCGAATTTAGAAGAAATATTTTTGCTCCATAAATTTTTAGCTGCTAAAGAAATGATATTTTTTTTTAAAAAGTCTTCTTCCGGTTTTAAAGAAATATTTTTGGTTTATAAATTTTTAGCTGATTTAGCATTTCTTGCTACATTTTTTTTTATTATAAAATTTGTCCTCTGATTTTGTATAAAAATGTTTGCTTCATAAATTGTATGCTGGCTAAAGAAATGATTTATTTTTTTTTTAAGTTTTCTTATGAAATTGAAGAAATATTTTTGGCTTATAAATTTTTCGCTGGCTAAAAAAATGATTTTGAAGAAAAATGTTTGCTACATAAATTTTAAGCTGCTAAAGAAATGATATATTTTTTTCAAAAGTTTTGTTCCGAAATTGAAGATATATTCTTGGTTTATAAATTTTTTGCTGCTAAAAATTATAGATTTTTTCTTGTTAAAAAATGTTCCCCTTAAGCAATTTGGAAACTACAGTAGGTCGATATTTTATTGTGTACAGCTTAAAGGCGAAATTTGCTAACAAATAAAATGTGAAAGTTGCCAAGAAAATCTTCTGAAGTTGGAAAGTTCTCTTTCGACTCAGAATCTTTTCTTAACACAAAAACTTATAGCGACAAAATATATTTTTTTAAAAAATCCATCCGATGAGTTCTTCAGTATTTGTAAACAACATTTTTGAATATACAAGTGCGTTTTCGAAAAACTAGCCACAAACCGAATTTAAAATATGTCTATATTTAAATCTACAAATATGTTCATATTTCATCTTCATGTTCATTATTATCTATATATTAATATAATAAATGTATTAAATGTTATACATACTTACGTTTAAATTTTTTTGTGAATTTTCTAGGGCAATGATCATTCAAAACATAAAAAACCTTCAACTAAATGTAATTGAAATAAAGTTATGTTTGCACGGTACATTTCTAGTTATTACAAATTTAATTAAAATAATTTATGAAATTGTTATGAAAATCTAAAATTGCTTTAATTGACGGTTGATGAACAAATTTGCATTAAGAATTTCATAAGTAGCTAAAATATTATAAATAAAAAATTTTCTTCAAAATCGGAGGAAAATTTTTTTTAAAAAAATCATCATTTCATTCCATTAGCAGCTGAAATTTTATAAACCAAAAATAATTCTTCAATTTCGGATCAAAACTTTTTGAAAAAAAATATAATTTGTTAAGCAGCTAAATATTTCTGGAGCAAAAATCTTTCTTCAAAATCAGAGCAATATTTTTTAAAAAGAAAAAACCGGTAATTTTTAGCAGCGAAAAATTTATAAACCAAAAATATTGCTTCAATTTCGGAAGAAAACTTTTGAAAAAAATATATTATTTCTTTAGCAGCTAAAAATTTATGGATTTTTTTAACCAGCAAAAAATTTATAAGCCAAAAATATTTCTTCAATTTCGGAAGAAAACTTTTAAAAAAAAGAAGTCATTTCCAAAAGAAAAAATTTTCTTCAAAATCAAAAGAGAAATGTTTGAACGAAGAATTTAATATAAATTTCAATAAATTCTTAATATCTAAAACCTAAACCAAACGCAGCGCTCAGCTAGAAAAAAAACACACACACCTACATGGAATTCATGGAATTTGGAGCTTTGGAAATGTCGCCGAAGCTGGCCGCTGCCATTCACCGTAGTACCTTCAATTCTCGCTGCTTCGAACCTAAACTATATACAAGCAGCGATTCACTATCGTAACTTCCCCAAATTCATGCATTCTCTTCACTATATATACTTTTTGGATATGGCCTATAGATGCAAATTATAAATGAATGTCTGCAAAGAAAATTCACGCAATTCAAAGTAATCAAATAGAGAGTATTTATAAGCTTACTTACTTACTTAATTAAGTGGTCGTAACAACCCGTGTCCGGGTTTAGGCCGACCTCATCAGCTCTCGCCAGGCGCCTCTGCTTTGCGCGCGCCTTCTCCAATCGGATACACCAAGTGCGGTTAGGGCTTCCTCAGCCTGGTCGATCCATCGGAGGCATGGTGATATGGCAGATATAAACAGTGATATATGTACTAATAGAACCCGCACAACTTTTTTGCATATTTTCGCCTAATAGATAAATTTTCAACTTTCTTATATGGCGTCTCAAACATCTCTGCAGTAAATTTTAGAGTTGTGGCATGAAACTGCGGTAATATCGTTGGTGGATCTAGAAAAGCTATTGATTTTGCTAAACTATCCCTAGAATACTAAACATAAATTTATACCCTTAAATACTAATCTTCGCCTGCGAGGCTACTTTTATAAAAAACAAGTTATTTTTATAGTTATTTACTGAAACAAAAAATACAGACATTTTAATTGAATTTTGGCTTTTAAAAAAACAAAAGAATGTGTACATATTTTCAATTTTTAAAATATAAGTTAACACAGTCCAAACTGCCGCTTTATGCTGGTGCAGCATAATACACTGCACGCGCATGCAATTCAAGCCGAGTCAGCGTCTGGAGAGCTTCCGTCGTATCGTGGCTTCCGTCGTACGAAAGTAGTTTGTAAGATAGTAATAGTAAATAAAGTTTCTTTGGGATAATTCTAAGTTATGCAGTTCAGTTCTGTTTCGGCACTAGCTCTAATAACTCACCTTATTTCTCTTACCTAAAATAAATTAAATCAAACATAAAAAGTAATTGTTTTTATTTATAGCCCGCTATTTTTTTAATCGTGCGAGATGAAAAATCGTTAACTGGCACCCGAGCAGGGACCGGCAAAGTGTTCGTGTGTGATCCTGGCGTGATAGGCAAACAATCCAAGTTTTATTATTGCAAGTGACTACTTGGAAAATTGACGAGTGAGAATCACTGCTGGAAAATAAATTTCAACATAAAGAAATAAATAATTTCAATAAAATTAATAAGAGCCACTATTTGGAAATTTAATGTGAACTTTAATGTGATACAATGTGATTGAATGTGTTTATGTTTAACAAGTGACAATTTAATAATCACAAGCCTTTGCAGCCGAGGGTTACACACGGACCGTGCCGGTTCCAAAAAACATTTTAAGGGCCGGTGTAAGCTAGGTTGATTTCTACTCGAGTAGTTTGGTGATTATGTGCGCGAGCTTTCTATCGAACGAAAGTTAATGTTTCCATAAGACCACATTTGAGGCACAAGTCGTGCCTCAGTAGGTTGTTGGTGATTATAAAAACTGACGACTAAACCGGATAACACGACCTTTCCGCCATCGGTTACCCTTGAAACATAAGGTTAGAATATTAAAAAATATATCAAAGAGAATCTTTTGAAAAACAAAATTGTTTTTTCTCAATTCATTATTATCTACATACTCATAAAATAAAAAGAAAAAAATTCAACTAAAAAAAAAACACAAAAAGAATACACAATAAATAAAAAACTACATAATTGCAAAAGAAGCTGACATTTTTATCGTGTCTACTAGAACATCTCGTAACCGGAACCTGCAACAACTCGCAGCAGTAAACTACAAAAAACAAGATCAAAAAATAAAGAAACAAAAACACAAAAAAACTTCAGAGAAAACACTTCATCCACACGAAGCAATTGTTTGTCTTAATGTAAGTCTTATCTTTAAGTTGTAATCCAATATTATATAATAATATGCAGAAAAAAATAAAAATAAAAAATTATAATCGAGACAATTCTGTGGCTAGGTAGCTAGCGACAAGTAAAACGAAAGATTTGTTGAAATATTTGGGTCTAAGATATTAACTAAAAAATTACAGAACCTATTATATTCTACTAAATAACTGATTGGTAATATCAATAAATTTCATATAATTAACTAACATTAGTAAAGTAGAAGATATGAAGAATTCCATAACCGAGATTAGCGGGGCTGTAAACTCTCTTATCGAGCAGATGAAAAAATTTGAGCAACGCGTTAACCTGCTCGAAGTAACGGATCGTCGCGCCACTCAACTCGATTTAGTCGAGCAACGAATTGTTTCCCTTGAGCAGCGGAGTAGGGGCAACACGGAACCCGTTAGTGTTCCACTCTGCACACCACAAACAGAAGCAGATTTAAGGGATATTTGCAAACTCCCAGACCGCGTTAAGGAGTTGCAGATTTTTGAAGGGCACCCTGGGCAGTACGTTTCCTGGGTGCATTGTGTCGAGAATATTCTAAAGGATTATGAAATAGTGCGGGGAAAGCCTATATTTAGGGCAATCCTTCAAAGTATTCGGGGTAAGATCAGGGGAGGTGCTGACACTGCGTTGATCTCGTATAAAATATTTGATGACGACTGGTCGTCGATCAAGTCGTGCTTATCACTGCACTATGCTGATAAACGGGACATAAGGACCCTTGAACATTAGCTCAGCCAGCTAACCCAAAAGGGTTCGAAACTTGACGAGTTCTACGCGGTAGTGAACCACCAATTTTCCTTAATTATTAACAAGATCAAGACAGAAACGTACTCCCAAGAAACGGTCGACGCACTGATCGAAACATATAGAAATAGGGCATTGGATGTTTTTATACGCGGATTGGATGGAGACCTGTCCAGGACCCTGATCGTACAAAAGCCTCGCACACTCCCAGAGGCATACTCTGCATGGCTCGACTTACACAATCTTAATTTCCGTAGGCACCCAGTGCATAACCTAGCCGCTCCAAACACGATTACAGTCCCCATTAACCAATTAATAAGAAATGACAATAGACAGCCGATACCTCCTAGAAGATTTGTTAATGTTTACAAGCCCCCAAGAGTAGATTATATTGAGAATGGGGAAGTTGCTGAGGATCAGGTAAATTTTATGATAGGTGCCAGTCCAGCGTACCATATTTAGAATATGTGACGAGGGACGGTACTGTGCTCAAGTTTCTAGTGTACACAGGAGTAAGCAAAAATTTTATTTGTCCGTCCGTTGCAAAAATTTCTTTCGTCACTCTAAAAAAACTATTCTATGTACAGTCAGCTAATGGTCACATAAAAATTTGTCAGGAAGTGAAAGGAAAAGTTTTTGAAAAAATCGGCAATAATTCAGTCATACGTTACGTTACGTTACACGTTTGACGGTATCATTGGAGATGACACACTTGGAGGCCATAATTGACAGGAAAAAATAATTTTTTAACAATAAAACCCCGCTAAAGGAAAAAGTTTCAATAGAAGTCAATCACGTCACAAAAGGTGATCTTCCTAAAGATGCAGAGAAAACCCTAGACTGCCTTATCAGAAGATACCAGTGCCTCTTTGGACCAATAAGTAATAATAAAATGGTGAAAACAAACATTAGGGCTGAGATAAAGACAACTACAGATGAACCAATCTATACAAAAAGCTACCCTTACCCTGCCTGCATGCGTGATGAGGTCGAAAAGCAAGTAAATGAGTTGTTGGATGAGGGAATTATTTGTCCCTCGAAAAGTCCGTACAACTTCCCAGTCTGGGTGGTTCCAAAGAAGGCCAAACCTAACGGAGAAAAGCAATACCGAATGGTGATCGATTTTAAACGATTGAACTCCGTCACCATACCTGATACATACCCTATTCCGGACATAAATTCAATACTCACTAGTTTAGGTAAAGCAAAATATTTCACGACCATTGATTTAACTTCTGGGTTTCACCAAATTCCCATGGAACCGTCCGATGTGCAAAAAACTGCCTTTTCGACAATGAACGGGAAATATGAATTTTTAAGGTTGCCTTTCGGTCTTAAGAATGCGCCTTCCATTTTTCGACGCATGATAGACGATGTCCTTAAAGAATTCATAGGCAAAAGCTGTTATGTATACATCGATGACATCATCGTCTCCGGAAAAGACGTAAATGGCCATTTAAAAAATATTGACACTATCTTTTCAAGTCTCCAATCTGCGAACCTAAAGGTCAACCTCGAGAAAACACACTTTATGAAATCCGAAGTGGAATTTCTTGGCTACGTTATAACACCTGATGGCATACGTGCCGACGCGAAGAAGGTTGCCGCCATGCGTCAGATCTTACCACCCGAAACCTTAAAAGAATTAAAAAGCTTTTTAGGTATGACATCATATTACCGTAGGTTCATTCGGGACTATGCCAAGGTTGCGAAACCACTGACTATCTTGACAAGAGGGGAAATCGCTCAAGTGAAAGCCAACCAATCGAAGCGAGTAGCCATAAAACTAGATGAAGCAGGGCTAAAATTATTTAATGAATTAAAAACTCTCCTATCATCTTCAGAAGTTCTAGCTTTTCCAGACCTTGAAAGGCCATTTAACCTTACCACCGACGCTTCAAACTTTGCTATCGGGGCAGTCCTTTCTCAAGGTGAGCCTGGAAAGGATAGGCCAATTTCGTATATTTCCCGGTCTTTGAACAAAACCGAAGAACTGTATGCTATGAACGAGAAGGAAATGCTAGCGATCGTTTGGGCTTTGGACAATTTACGCTCATACCTGTATGGCGCAAAAGAAGTTCGCGTGTATACCGATCACCAACCGCTCACCATTGCATTGGGAAACCGAAATTTCAATGCAAAGCTTAAACGTTGGAAGGCGCGTATTGAAGAATACAATTCCCAGCTTATTTATAAACCTGGCAGGTCAAACCTTGTCGCAGACGCTCTTTCTCGGCTTAAAACTGAAGTAAACCACTTGACCGGCTCTACACGCGTTGAGCCCACTCATAGTGAACGCAATAATTCCGACAGTCACCCCAATAAACCTGAACTTCAATCATCTCCCACTCCTACCTATCCTTGCGAAATCCTTCATATTGACATTTTTGAATTAAAGGGCGAGAAATTTCTAAGCTGCATAGATAAGTTCTCGAAGTTTGCTAAATTATTCCATGTTCAAAATAAATCAGCCACACACCTACGAATAAAGCTAACCAAAGTTATACACTATTTTACCATACACAAACTGATCGTCACAGACAATGAAAGAAGCTTTTTGAGCCCCACAATGGTAAAATACATAAGATCACTAGGCGTTGAGCTGTACAAAACACCGACCCAAAAAATGAGGTCAAAGGTCAAGTTGAAAGGCTCCATTCAACATTGATAGAGCTATATCGGTGCCTTGAAAAAGAAATAACGACACGACAGCCAAAGGAACTTCTATACATAGCGGTTGACCGTTATAACAATTCATTTCACTCCGTCACGAAGAAAAAACCAAGCGATGTGTTCTTCAACAGAACTGAGCTCATCAATTATCAAAATTTAACAAACTTTCGCGACAGGGTGCATGAATATATAAGAGCGCAAATCGAGCGCAACCAAGAACTTAGGAATTTAAGAATTAATAAAAATAGAACTAAGCCAAAAGAATTTCAAAATGGTGAAACTATTTTTGTTGCCAACAAACAAATCAAAGGCAAACAGAAGCCTCTATTCAAAAAAGAAACAATTGCAAATGACCATAAAGTCACAATTACAACTACTGGAAAAAATTCCATAAAAGCCACATAAAAAATATATAAAAATATGGCAATAAATAAATAAGTACAATTTAAATTTCCATCGAATATCTTTTGGAAAAATGGTGGACACTTGAAAACTTTTTCTATTTTCAAGATGTCGGGGTTCGACTCCCACCAAAGATGCGATGTATATATATAAAAAAAAAAAATAACAAAAGTAAAAAAGAAAATAGAATATAAGAGAAATGAATATACAATTTAAATTTCCATTGAATATCTTTTGGAAAAATGGTGGACACTTGAAAACTTTTTCTATTTTCAAGATGTCGGGGTTCGACTCCCACCAAAGATGCGATGTATATATAAAAAAAAATAACAAAAGTAAAAGAGAAAATAGAATATAAGAGAAATGAATATACAATTTAAATTTCCATCGAATATCTTTTGGAAAAATGGTGGACACTTGAAAACTTTTTCTATTTTCAAGATGTCGGGGTTCGACTCCCACCAAAGATAAGAGTAATGAATATATAAAATCATTAATAAAGCAAATCAAAATAAAAACGCAACTTGTCGCCACCACAGAGAATTTGTCAGGCTTCCGTGTGGGTGTAGTGCAGTATAAAAAAACACCATTTAGTTAATGTCACAACGTAAGAATTATAGTAAATCCCTGTAAAATCAAGAGACAAAATAAGAAAAAATAGTAAACTTTTCAGTTTGTAAATTTTTGTATATTACCACTACTTAGCATTCCGCAAATGTTTATAATTATTTCTAGCTAAATAAATATTATATTTATATATTTTTGTATATTACCACTACTTAGCATAACGTAAATGTTTATAATTATTTCTAGCTAGTTTTTAGTCAAAATTTAATTAAAACAAGAGAACTGACTGCAACATTTATTCATTGTCAAGCTCGGCCTCTTAGGAGAATTAAAACTAGTAACAAGTTGTATTCTTTCAGAATATCTTTTCTAGCAGCGGCGCATTGCATACAGATCTTCGACTATAAAGCACCACTGGTCTCTGTGAAAGATGGCAAGGGATACATCATCAACGGGTATTTCAAGCTCGTGCATACTATAGATTTGGAACAGTACGAACATCTATTAGATCAAATGTCAAAGTCCGTTAACAGAATCGTACCGAATTCGGATAGGCGACGCGTTCTTGAATTTTACACAAAACAAGTCGGAGACCGCATCCAGCTTCTCAAGGGAAAAACATGGAGACAGACACGCTCGATCGATTGGATTGGTTCAGCATGGAAATGGATAGCGGGTAGTCCTGATGCATCTGATTGGAACAACGTCCTTAAAAATGAGAACCAGATAATCGAAAACAACAATCACCAGTACAAAATAAACGAAAAACTATTCATGACAAGCCAGGAGATAATAAGAAAAGTCAATCGTGCAGTCGAACAGGTCAACAGCTAAAGTAACACAAAAAGCATAGACGACTTCGTACAAACAACCTTGAGCCAAATTTTAATCATCAAAGATGAGGTTAATGAGATTATTCGAGCGTGCCAAATGGCCAGAAGCGGCATCGTAAACACAAACGCTATTGATAAGGAGGAAATTAACAAGATCATCTCAGAAATCGAAACGCTCCCATATGAAAACGAGATCGAAGCAATCGAATACGGAAAACCATCAGTAAACACAAATGGCTTTATTTTACTCTACATTATCTCAATGCCTAAGGTTAAGAAAGAGGAATACAATCTACTTCTGACTAGAGCCTCGATTATAAAGGCACAACAAATAGACTTGGAATTTAATAAAGTATTGATTAGCCAGAAGGAAACTTTTGGGATCATTGGAGATTGCCTCTCAATAAGTGGTACTACCTTTTGTAACACAGATGCTTTGAGGACACTTCAAGAGACTGACTGCGTACCAAAATTACTCAAGGTAGGAAATGCAAAATGTAAATATCGCATCAACAATGAAGAGATTTTCGAACTCATCAAGGAGGACACCATTTTCGTCACCAACTTCAGAGTCCAGCTACTCGCTAATAACACATCGAAAGCTTTAGAGGGGACATATGTCATCCAGTTTGAAAACGAAACAATATATCTCAATAATAGAACATTTTCGAGTATCAGCGCTTCGAAGCTTAAACCTTTGCCACCAGTATTGATGAATATCACAAGCCAGGGGCACAAGGTTGATGTCGGCTACGTTCATAGCATCAGTATTGAGAACATACGACAGCTTAGCAGACTTGCACAAAAAGTCAATTTCTCTACAATCTCCGACTGCCTGATACTTTTGGTGGCAGTAATTGTCGCATATACCCTGGGAAGGAAGATCTATGGTAAGGTTTACATTCCTGCTGTTAATCCTCAGCCACAAGGATTCCATACCTCCAACAGTAATTAGATCTACGGGCCGTAGATTTTTGAGGGGGAGGAGTTAACACAGTCCAAACTGCCGCTTTATGCTGGTGCAGCATAATACACTGCACGCGCATGCAATTCAAGCCGAGTCAGCGTCTGGAGAGCTTCCGTCGTATCGTGGAACCAGTGTATGCATACGCAGGTAGTTTGTAAGATAGTATTAGTGAATAAAGTTTTCTTTAGGATACTTCTAAGTTATGCAGTTCAGTTCTGTTTTGGCACTAGCTCTAATAACTCAGCTAGCTCAAGCTGGCCAATGCCGGCTATTTTTTTAATCGTGCGGGATGAAAAATCATTACCTTATATATTAAGTTTTATTATTCGACCAATTTTTTAATATTTTATAAAATAGTTTCCTTCGGTCTTTTTTGGTCAATTTGGTTTATAATGAAATTGAATCATAATAAAATCATTTCTTTTAACCAACGTTTCGCAAGTAGTTTCTTGCTTCTTCAGGCGTTGTTCAAGTTGTTTTATTTAAACTGAAAAAAACATACATTAAACACATATAAAACATATTTTAAAAAAAAAACAAGCTTGTTTTGAATACTTGGACATAGTTAATATTTAAATTTTTTAACTGAAACTTACATATAATCAAATTAAAATTTTATATTCTAATATAAAATACTTATATACAACATTTAATTTTTTTAACATTGCCAGCTGAATACTGTTGTCTAAAACTATGGTGTAGTTGGAGCTTGTGTTGTCTTTGTCCTCTTTGGTGTTCATTGTTTTTGCAATTTTTTCTTGTATGCGAAGATTCTCTAATATGTGGCGTCTATTCTCTTTTGGCTCTTTATCTAAAATTCTTATTTTCTCGAAGTCCGCTGTGTGTCCGCTCTCTATTATGTGTTGTGATCAGTGCAAGGACTTGAAAAAAATGTTTAGTGGTGAACTGGACTCAAAAAGTGTGGTAGAATGAAATTAAGTGTGGCAAATTTGATAGCTCATATAAAAACTATATATGTTTATATTAAAAAAAAATATTAATAACACACTTAACAATCATAAAAATAGTACCTATATATCTAATATAAAAAACAAAAATAGATTAATAACGAACAAACTTTATAAAACAGAAAACAAAACAATATAGAACAAATCGAGTTTAGGGGCAGTAACCTAATTTTATTTTAAATATGTGTTTGTATCCCTCCAAAGCCCAATTTCTTCACAGTTCGGTAAAAGTTACCGTTCAGTTAATCTCACAACTCGCCGAAAATGAAAGTATGATTTTCCAGCAAGATGTGCGTTTACAGGGACGGCAACTTTTACCGAACTGTGAAGAAGATAGAAAATAGAAGAACCCATTAGAAATGTCACTTACTTATGGTTTCAAGATAAAATTCACTTAAGTTTGAAAAAAGTAAAGTTACGTATTTCAAAACTAATTAAAAAATAGGGCTCCAGCCCATACATTAGATATATGCCAAAAAAATAAAAAGAGACATAAAAAAAACAAAAACTAGAGATCAACAAACCTTCCATCAACAAACTTAAAAGATTTAAAATTTTATTAATTTTGCCGGAGGCTCGAAAAGTTTTTTTATTACAAAATTCTTTAAAAAAAAATTTGGCTTGCAACGAAAGGAAATCTTCAGTATCTTCATCATCCTCGTCCAAAGTGACGCAGCTACGTTTTGTCCTATATTAGATGCTTATAATTTGTAATTCAATTTAAAATAACATCTCAACTTTATAAATTATAACAAATTTGTCCATTTCCGTGGCGCGTTTAAGCTTCCCGCGCAAACGTTTTGTTAACAGCTGACAGTCAACGTCAAAACATCAATGTCATTCACAATATAAAGCATATATCAAAATCTAGTGATATTCACAATTAAGCTTTCTAGTGATGTGTTTATTAAAAGTATTTTATAGAGAACAAATTCATCAACAAATTTTATGTTGATGGAAATAGTGGTAGATTAAAGCCTTCGGTGGTAAAAGTGGTAGATATTACAATTTTGAAATGTATGTAATGTAATTTTGAAATGTAGTAGATCTACCACAATAGTGGTAAAGTCCGTGCACTGGTTGTGATAGTCCCGTGGTAAGTTGCGTTTTGTTGTCCCTATGTAGACTAGATCGCAAGCTTCTCCTTCTTTTCTTTTACACGAAACCTCATAAACAACATCTTGTTGCTGCTCATTCTCTATCAGTGTTTTTGTGTTTGTGAAAATTTGTCTCAGTGTTTTATTCGGCGTATGAGCGAAGGAGATATCTTTTGCCTTATTGTTTTATGTAGATTTCTAGAGTTCGTCAAATTTGGTATATATTTACCACCAAAGTACTTTGTGGTGGTGGGTCTTTTCCAACATTTTTTTCGGATCATGTTGTTTACGACGAGAAAATTATTTGATGTCAGTATAGTTTTTATTTTATTTATGTTGTTGTTTTTGAATAACGTGCCACTAAGTGCAAGTACTTTATATATAAAATTGTTCGCCATGTTGAATTTTTGTGTTTTTGGTTGCGTTGAAAGGTAATTCATTATTCTTCCCGTTGATGTTGGTTTTGAATACCAGTTGAATATAATTTGGTTATTGTGTCTGTGAAGTTTTACGTGCAGATATGGTATACTTTAATCTTGCTCAGTTTGTATTGTGAATTTGAGTTTGTCATAGTATTGATTAAGTGTGTTTAAAATTATATCTTTGTCTCTTTCTTTTATAATTGCAAAAACGTCATCTACATATTTGGTTCTGTATTTGATTGTTACATTGTTTTTCTCCAATACAGTATAGTCTCGCTTTTCTGGATACTCGTTATACCGGCCTTCCAAGTAATACGGACATCTCTGTAAAAATATTTTTGTGAAACAATGTTAATTAACTATTATTTATAACTTCTGTTCTTATAATTACTTTACAAAACTGTTTTAATAAAAGCAATTGAACGAATGAAGCTGAAGTAAACATTGTACATATAATGGCTTTTATAATTATTCCGCTTTGTGAATTCCGGACACTTCCAGAAATGCGGACATACGCCGAAACTATATGTGCCCGGATTTAGCGAGACTGTACTGTACTTCTATTGTATTCTCAATTACGTCAGCGATTGTTGGGTAAAAAGGATTTCCCATTGGCATGCCAAAAATTTGGTTATATATTTTGTTTACATATTTAAAGTAATTGTTTTGATTGAGACAAAAGTCCAAGATTTTTAAAAATTTATTTTTAGGTGTTTTTGTTTGCTGTTCAATTAAAGCCAATTTTTCATTATAGTCCTTATAGCTAAGTATATGGGTATATTCGTAAAAAGAGATAGTACGTCGAAAGATACTAGTATTTCCTGTTCGTCTAAAATGAGGTCTTGTAGTCTTTCTTTTAGTAGATTTAAGTTATTTATGTAATGTTGTTAGAGTTTGAATATTTTTACAAAACTTTGCAAAACAAAGATTATTTTTATTATTTCAGATTTCCAAGATACTATTGTCTTGATTTAGGGTTTAAAAATAATAACAAAACTTAAAAACTTAACAAATCCAATCGGAGAAGATGGACTTTAAGGCAAGAATATTGTATTTTGCCAATCCTGGAATTCCCAAATTGAAAAAATTTTTGTCGTAAATTGTTTTGTAGTGCAAATTTGAATACATATTTTACACTAAAACCAGAGACTGATAGCTTGGCAAACCTGTGATTGCAAAACTTTTTCAAAAAAAAAAATGAGCAATATTTTTGTAAAATTTATTCTTCTATACTTATTCCTCTATTTAAATGTTAAGATATTAATGCTTTTTTGTTTTAATTTGGATAAGTCGCGGAAGTATTGATAAATAAGTATTGATACAAGAATAAGTGTCTACTTGTCATAGAGTTCGGACGTGTTGTAAATTGTAAGCTCCGCAATTGTTAAATTTCAGTTCAAATTTCTTTCGTGAATTATTGCATTAAACTGCATATTATTCGTGGACTTCTATAAACATAAATTCTAAAAAAGTGCGAATTTAGTGGTTTCACTTGACCACAGCTAAAAGTTCAGTGGGCTATTTAATAATCAGTTGAACAGTACTATAAAATACGACCGAATTTAAATAAAAGTGCGAATTCTGCAAGCTATTTTTCGTTCACTGTGTCAACTTTACTCATAAAAAAAAAAGTTTCTTGTTGCGCTATAATTGCTCCAAACCTCTGACTGCTGTATTGGCATTTTTCTGCTAAACAGACAGAATTATAAACAAACAATTGTAAACAAACAGAATTATAAAAAAAAGTTAAAAATAAAAAATAGCAATAAGAACAATAAAAATAAAAATGGGAAAAATCTGTGCCTCACCTTCTTGTACCGCAGAAGACCGTAAGGCGCCGAAGATAACGTGCAAAGGCCTTTGTGGAAAATCTTTCCACACTTCTTGCATAGGCTTATCGAAAAGAAGCTTAACTTATCTTGATGAATATCTGGCCAATTTTTCGTTTTACTGCGATGAATGTAAAGAATTGTCACTCACGCATGTTCTACTCGCGATAAAATGCCTTAGTGACTTAACAAACTCAGTGCGGTCGGAAAATAAACAGTGTATGAAAAAGACAGTCGATCTAGTGTTGAAATTTGATGAGGCATTAAAATCAATAGAAGACCTCAGCAGTGCTGTCGAAGTGACAAAAAATTAAAGTAATAAAATGCTCGGAACACTTAACCAAAACTTAACCAAAATCTTAAACTATGCCATAGACCATCAAAACGATATGAACTGTGTTGAAACCGCAATAAGTGCTATAAATAAATCAATAAATACAAACTTTGAGAAAATAAACACAGTTGAATCAGTAAAAAATGTAACTGAAAATATCGCGTGCTTAAGAAATGACGTCGACATCTTGCTGCAATCGAACTGGAAAAAAACAATACAATCACCAACTGTTCCAGATCCACTTATCGAAGTTTTGTATCACAAAATAAATGAAATAAGTGACGATCTTGTCTTATTTAGAGAATCGCTTGCGGAAATATCTGATGCAATCAGCACTGGAACCAACAGAATCAACGTGACAGAAACCATTGAACACAATTCATCCTCCCTCTTCGATGAAATCATGGAAGTCTCCGTGCTATCCTCTTCAGTGCGTCCCTTACCATCTAACTCGGATTCGCAACCTAGCCAACCAACACCCACACGATTAATACAACCACCTGTTGCTGCACCTCGAAAAATTATTAATCACTTTGGAACCTCTTGGACCACTTCAGAATGGAATCACAGAATTCAAAAACTGAAGACAAAAACTGAAAAGGCTTCCCCACAACTACAGATGCAACTTGGGTAGAAAATTACTTTAAAAAAAAGTACAAATTAACCATCTCAGACTGCCATAAAGAGTCGTCAAAACGATCCAAGCTTAGCAGTTTTAAATTTAATATACGCAAGGCATGAAGGTATGCGTACGAAAGGAAACATGCGTATAACTGAATGGACGAAAAAACCAAAAACGGAAGTTAAGGCACCTAGTATTAAGCCTATCACTAAGCCTATGATTAAATCTATTAAGCCTTCTAATATTGATAGTAATAAATATAATATAAGCCCACCTGCTAGAACACCCTCAAAACCAGCTCAAGATCAAAACTGGTCATATAAAACCAATTTATTCCCAAAGTTTTCTCCACAGTCTAAACTATCTTCTCAACTGTTATCTTCTTCTAAATTTCCTATTACTCAGTCGTCGAAACTCCCTTATCCTAAAGTTAAACGGGTTTCGCTTAACCTCAATAACGACGAAAAAAATAATACTTATCCATATAAATTTAATAATTTCGTCCATTCCCATACACTAAATCCATCCCCACAGCCCGTAATAGTCATACCTAAGCCTACTTCTGCACAACCTGTTACTGCAACACGTTCACCAGCAATCACACCCTCCAATAACACACCTCCTCCCTTAATTACTTGCACTAATACTCAAACGTTCACTAATGCTACTCCAGCCTTTCTGGATCCTCTTCTGCCACCTAATGCGAAGCTCACAAAAAATCTCGCTGACGTTAGTAGTGAGGGTCGTTTCGTTATGTCTCGTCTAAGAGACCGTCGGTTGTATGATAATGTTCGATTATACCTGTCTTATTTACATAATAAGTCTGACTCAGTCTGTATTGAAGGTACAACAAGAACAAGTGCTATGGTGTCAATCCAACAAGAAGGTCTTCCTACCGACCCTGTCGAGCTGAAAAAAATTTTCAATAACTTCCATGAAAGCCTCAACATTTCACCCACTGATGTTGAAAACGACCTCACGGCATTTGCATTGCATACCAGCTCAAAGTATATATGGCATTTACAAAGAGCACGTTCTAACTTCAAAAATTTTTATTGTCCCTAACTCTCATCCTAAAGCAATGTCCGATTATCCAGCCTCCCGAAATACACTACCTTCAATTGCGTCTTTTAATATATCCTACCACAATTGTGGTGGCATGAGAGGCAAACTCAATAAACTGTTTGTTGAAGCTAAATCTTGTCATTTCAATGTTTTTGTCTTTACGGAAACGTGGTTGAATGACGCTATCAAAAATTAAGAAATTCTAGATAGCAACTGGACAATATACCAGAATGACAGAGACTATGCAAGCTCTGGCCTGTCTTAATTGTCTTAATTAATTGTGGCGGTGTCTTAATTGCCACACATAACTCCTTATCTAGTGAATTAATTGTAACCTGCTCCTCCAAATGCTTCGAGCACAAAATAATCAAAATAAGGCTAGATCAAAAAGCTTTCGTATACATAGGTGTTATTTATATTCCTCCGAATTCAACCCACAATTCCTACAATGAATTATGTGAAATCATAACGTCAATAACAGCCGCGTTAAACGAAGATGATAGAATTATTATTTTTGGAGACTTCAACCGTCCCAATATAACTTTTGTGCACGATGATGATGACAACTATCTCCTTCCAATTAACCTGTCCAATGCGATCGACTTCGATTTATTAAGTTCTTTTTATAGTAATGATTGTCAGCAAGTAGCTCCAGCTCCAAACCGAAACAATCGCTGGCTAGATTTGATTTTTACTAACTCATATGACGAAGTAAAGGTTAGTCCAACCTGTGAGGCTGAGCAGATATTTTCCAATACCCTCCACCATACTCCTTTTACTACTGAGTTATGTACTAACAACATAACTTTTATACAGTCATTCAATAATTCTATTGTATACGATTTTCTCAATGCCGATTACAATAACATTAAAAATGACTTAAATTGTTTGGACTGGAACCACTTGTCTGCACTAGAATTGGACGATGCTGTATCGTCTTTCTATCAAAAAGATTTTTCTGTATTTGATACTCATGTTCCAAAAATAAAAAAAAAAATAAACTATCGGAACCGTGGCTTGATTGAAATCTTAGAAATTTGAGAAATCAAAGAAATAAACTTTACAGAGTCATTAAAAATTGCATCATTGTAAGTGATGAGGTAAAGGTTAGATACGAAGAGCTGTCTAAGGAGTTCTCCATTAAGTCCGAAGAGGCTTATAGGCTTTACACAAATTTAATTGGAGAAAGGATTATTGAAGACCCGAAAAATTTTTCGATTTTGTAAATGTAAAATGGAAATCGACCGGATACCCAAACTTCATGTTTAAAGGCAATGTTACTTCATCTAACTCACATGAAATTTGTAATCTCTTTGCGGATCATTTTAAAGAAGTCTTTTGTTCAACTACTTCACAAAATCAACCTACATTTGCCAGTATAACTAGTAGACCGCCATTGGTTTGTGAAATTAATATAACACGGAGTGACATAACAAATTCCATTAAAGAATTAGATTCAAATAAATCTCCAGGTACAGACCTTATACCACCAATTTCACTTGTTCAATGTTTAGACCAATTAATTACGCCGTTACATATGATTTTTAACAAATCCTTGCATACAGGTATATTCCCAACTTTTTGGAAATCTTGTCATCTTACGCCAATTTATAAAAATGGCGACAAGAGATCAGTTGAAAATTATAGGGGTATTGCAATATTGTCAGCAATTCCAAAGCTATTTGAAAAAATTATATGTTCCAAACTCACGAGCATAATTAATCCGTGTTTAAACGAGCAGCAACATGGTTTTCGTAAAGGACGATCAACAACCACAAATCTTGCAATCATGGCATCAGACATTCTTACTAAAATGGAAAAGGGCCACCAAATAGATGCAGTCTATACAGATTTTAGTAAAGCCTTTGATCGTGTTGATCACGAAATCCTAGCTAAGAAACTAGAAAAATTTGGTATATCAGGTACTGTGCTGAAATGGCTCAAGTCTTATCTCTGTGAAAGATCCCAATATGTAAAATTTCAGGGTACTTTGTCTAAAAAGATTGTTGTCTCGTCGGGTGGACCTCAAGGTAGCCATCTTGGCCCACTTCTCTTCAACATATTTATTGCAGACATATCTATATAAGTTTTGCATGATGTCCCCCATCTCTTATATGCAGATGACTTAAAATTATACTATAACATTAGATCAGAAGTGGATTCAGTATTCTTACAGAATTAGCTTTTTTCTCTGGAACAGTGGTGTAGTAAAAATAAACTTTATTTAAATATAAATAAGTGCTACGTTATAAGTTTTGCCCGTAAAAACGTAATCACATATAGCAGATATATGCTAAATAAGATAGAACTTAAAAGGGTCAACCACATAGCAGATCTTGGAATAATTCTTGATAGTAAGATGCGCTTTAACCTTCACTACGATCATATCATATCCAGGGCAAACAAAATGCTCGGAATCATAAAAAGACGTGCAAAAGAATTCAAAAACCTTTGGGTAACTAAAACCTTATACTGCACATTAGTACGACCAATCTTAGAATACTGTTGCATAATTTGGAACCCAGCTTTTGTAGTGCATAGTGAAAGGCTAGAATCTATTCAAAGACATTTCTTGCTTATTGCATTGAGAGACCTATACGATCCTCGTGACTATACAAATTTACCACCATACGAGAGTAGACTTACAATCCTCAATTTAATGTCGCTGTCATCAAGGAGAATATTAATTTGCTCATGCTTTACATTTGATGTTATTACTGGTAACATCGGTAGCGATTACATCTCGAGCAAGGTACTATTTAATAATCCAATAAGGCGAACAAGGTATACAAAACTTTTAAAAGAATCGCATCGCAACACTAATTACGCATTGAACTAGCCCTTGAATAGATGTTGTAAAATATTTAATAATATCAGCGAGCATTATACACCGCCAATATCGAAATTCAGATTCAAGCGTTCCCTTTCCAAATCACTTTCCTTTACATAACTATCCCCTTATTAAACACCAATTCACGTCCTATGCCCAATGGTACATATAAGTGAATCTTCTCCAATTCCTTTTCACCATTCTGATCCCTTTTCTATTTCCTTGATCTAGCATTTGTAGAAAAATTGTAAATGAAAAATTTTAATGTTAAATAAGTAAAACACCGCATTGTAATATTAACTCTATCCTCCCATATCCAAATGCCTCTTTTTACATTGCCGTCTACTACCCATACCTAAACAAAATTTAGTTGTTCTCCCACTTAGCTTTCCATCTTAATAATATTTTAGCATAGTATTAAAAATTAGTACATATTTTTACTATGTGTATAAAATCTGTTAGTATGTAAGCTTAGTATATAAGTTCCCCCTTCGTTCTTCTTCTTGTCTTTTCTTTTTGACGTGTTTTTGAAAATGTGTCGATTCATGTGGGCGGATTACGCCCACTGAGAATTGCATATCATCTACACCTAAAACAAGGAAAGAGGAGAGAAAAACAAAAAATAAAAAAATAAATACAACAACGACCTGTTAGAAAAATATGTAAGAATAAGTATATTGCCTTGTTTGGCTAAATAAATAAATAAAATCTAATACACCGGACTATTTGGCAATACTGGCTAGATTCAGGAATGAAAAAGATAAGCGACACTACCCTACAAAATAGATATTCCAATTCACACTGAGCAGAAAGAAAAAGCACTATGATGCACAGGAAACCTTTTAATGCGGACTTTACATGGTCAAGATTGTTCCACAATTTTACTGAGCGACCGAAGGACGAATTATCTCGGTAATGCGATGTTCTATTGGGCAAAGTTGCAATGGTAAAGGGATGGGCTTGGAGAGCTGCCCAAGTGGACCTGGGAATACACAAGCTGGTGGCGTCAGGCCATGTATCTCCCTTGAACACTTCTTATGGTAGTACCTGTACAGCAGGCTTAGGCAACCAGCATTGCGACGATGCCTAAGAGAGTTGAATGAATATAAAATATTTCCATCACCTATCACATATATCGCCCGTCTTTGAATCCGGTCCAGAAGCTCCAAATATGATCTTGAAGGCCCTGCCCAAATGTGTGAATTGTAATCATCAAATATATATATTGATATATTATTGAATATTTGTTTGTATGCGTCACTTAACCTCGTTGCTATCTTGATTGACCAAAATAAAATTATTTTGATATTTTCCAATGCTTGTCCAGCGGCTTTATGTGTGTAAGGGTTTGATTGACAATCTTTTGGCAGTTCGTTTGTTTTCATCGTTCGGCAATCATGTCTACAGAAAACAAAGAAGCGGTGAAAAAAAAATTGGAGAGGACAGGAAATTTTTGGCAAAGTTTATTGAAGTTTACCAAAAATTTTTGCAGAAATTTTTGAAGTTTACGAAAAATGTTTGCAGAAAACATTTTTAAGAGTTTCAATTGATAGATCATTTCTTTTCTTAAACCACTCATTCATCCAAACTCTTTTATTTTTACGTTTTTTAATGCAACTTGTCATGCAATTTATCCTATGCAATTGTCTGTGTCATTCATCGCACGTCTGCATTTTATGAAAAATAAAAAAAAAAACGAAATGGCCATTTCAGCCCTTGAAAGGACTTTGACCGAGCTTCTTATAATCATTTGTGTTGTGTGCGTTTGTGAAATGTTTGAACACAAATGATCGAGAACTGGGCCTACAAGTTTTATGCCGACTCCGAACGACGTATTTTCTCAAGAAGCTTTTCATGACAGTTTTTTCCCTCTGAGGTTTGCCATTGTAACGACGACTATGTACGTATACTACACCAACTTCATTCACTGCATAAATATTTCGAGAAAAAGCAAATATCAATAACATTTATATTTCTTTTAACATTTTATGTGCAAAAAAATCGCAAGTGCTTAAAATACTGCAAGAGAAGCAAGGTCTGATTATAGTGATCTTATTTATAGAAAAGATTTTAATGTGTTTTTAAGAAACTTCTGTGTGATTTTTTAATCACTGGAATATTCGGTGTGATTATTTAATAAATATGAGAAATTATTTCAAAGAATCCATGAAAAATAGTTGTATTTTCTTCTTGGAATACAAACCTATGTTTGCTGCAGACTGTGCCTGGTACAAAAAAAGTAATATGATTAAAAAAGCTTTTAAACATATAAAACATTAATATGAAATCTTTTGTTATATACCAATAAAAATGATTAAGTGATTACCAATAGGAGTACTCATGACTATACAATATGAAAACATTAAGATAGTTTCAATGAAACTGTTGAATATTTGAGCACTAAGAAAACGAAAAAACAATCATAAAGGGTGTTCATGTAAAGCGGTAAGCTTTAAATTTACATTTTTTGTTTATATATTATATATTATATATTATATATTATATATTATATATTATATATTATATATTATATATTATATATTATATATTATATATTATATATTATATATTATATATTATATATTATATATTATATATTATATATTATATATTATATATTATATATTATATATTATATACTATATATTATATATTATATATTATATATTATATACTATATATTATATATTATATATTATATATTATATATTATATATTATATATTATATATTATATATTATATATTATATATTATATATTATATATTATATATTATATATTATATATTATATATTATATATTATATATTATATATTATATATTATATATTATATATTATATATTATATATTATATATTATATATTATATATTATATATTATATATTATATATTATATATTATATATTATATATTATATATTATATATTATATATTATATATTATATATTATATATTATATATTATATATTATATATTATATATTATATATTATATATTATATATTATATATTATATATTATATATTATATATTATATATTATATATTATATATTATATATTATATATTATATATTATATATTATATATTATATATTATATATTATATATTATATATTATATATTATATATTATATATTATATATTATATATTATATATTATATATTATATATTATATATTATATATTATATATTATATATTATATATTATATATTATATATTATATATTATATATTATATATTATATATTAAATATTATATATTATATATTATATATTATATATTATATATTATATATTATATATTATATATTATATATTATATATTATATATTATATATTATATATTATATATTATATATTATATATTATATATTATATATTATATATTATATATTATATATAATATATATTATATATATTATTATACATAATTATATTATATATTATATATTAATTAATTATATATTATATATTATATATATAATATATTATTATACATAATTATTACATAATATTTTATTTATATTATTATAAATTATAATAATATATATAATATATATATAATAATATATATAATGGTTGAGATTAGCATTTTTCCTATTTGAAATCTAAAGGTTTTTATTAAAAGGTTTCCCGCCAATTTTTATAAATGTCCAGATTTTTAAAATATATATATATGTTTAGATTTCCCGCAATTTCATATTCGTTGAGAGCTTTCCTTAAATTCAAAGGTCATCTCTTTTTGTCTTATGTATGTTCACATATCTAGCTTGTGTATCTCTCAAAAGATTTTTTTCTTTTCTTGCGTAGTCAACACGGCAGGGTGAATAAGACAAATATTAATGCTAATTCCGTCATTTCTCAAAAAGCTTAAAAAGCTTTTTAATCAAATTATCCAATACAAAACCTTTGAAACTTTTAGCACAAAAAGCAAACGAGAAACATCTTAACTAGGGTTAACTAGGAAGAGAGAGAGACTTGGATAGTACTTATTTCCAACAAGTTTAGAGAGGGCATGCTTAAATGTGGTATACATACGGGTAAATATTTATATACAGGCAATTTAACTTAACCCTGAGTTAATTTTGGTTAACGAGGAACTTAGACAGGGTTTGCTTGAAAGAGGATTTGGACATGGAAGGTGAGAAGTATACGGAAACGTTATTGAATTCTCTACAGCATCAACTGATGGGTTCATTGTTTGCGTATGTAGTTTGGTGCTGATATTCAGTTAACAGCCGAGTATGCCTAGTAAGTCTTATTGGTTCGTTGAGACATATTATACTAGAAATATATTCACTGTCAATAGCACCATTAATAACATCGAAAGTGAAACATGAACCCAATAATGTTCTTCTTGATGATAATGGCATCAAGTTTAAAAGGCTGAGTCTGTATTCATATGAAGGAATGCTATTATAACCACGGGAGTTGTACATGTCTCTCAACGTGTATAGTAAGAATTGCTTTTGAATAGACTCGATTCTTTCGCTATGGGAATCGAAGGACGGACTCCAAATTATGCAGGCATATTCAAGTATTGGCCGCACTAACGCACAGTATAAGGATGTAGTGACCCACATATTCTTGAATTCATTTGCTCGCCTTTTTATAAAACCAACCTGTTTGCTGGCTCTGGACAAAATTTTGTGATAGTGCAAATTAAAGCGCATCATGCAATCCAAGACTACTCCAAGATCCACTACATGATTGACTCTTTTAAGCTCGGTACTATTGAGGTGGTAGGTATGTAGTGCCATGTTGTTCTTACGAGAAAAACTAATAACATTGCATTTATTGATATTAAGATGCAGTTTATTTTGGATACACCATTGCTCAAGAGACAACAGTTTTGACTGTAAAAAATTTGCATCTATCTCTGATTTGATTGCATAGTACATTTTTAAATCATCTGCATACATAAGGTGTGGGATATCGTTCGGGACTTCTGACAAGTCTGATATAAATATGTTAAAAAGAAGAGGACCAAGGTGGCTGCCTTGCGGAACTCCTGAGGAGACTGCAATTTTTTTTGACAAAATTCCTTGGAATTTAACATACTGTGATCTGCCGTCGAGATATGATTTTAGCCAACTTAGTATCGGTCCCTTAATACCGAATTTTTCTAATTTACATGATAGCATGCTGTGATCAACTCTATCGAGGGCTTTACTGAAATCTGTATAAACAGCATCTATTTGGTGCCCTTTTTCTATATTTATTAAAACATCCGATACCATGATCATGAGATCGGATGTTGTAGATCGTCCCTTACGGAAGCCGTGTTGCTGCTCATTTAGACGTGGGTTGATTATACTTGGTAGCTTATCACAAATAATTTTTTCAAAAAGTTTTGGAATGGCTGATAAAATTGCTATGCCTCTATAATTTTCAACAGACCTTTTATCTCCACTCTTGTTGATGGGATGATTTCCAATATGAAGGAAATGTCCCACAAGACAGTGATTCGTTAAAAATTATGTATAACGGCAGAAGTAGTTGGTCTAAACATCGCACCAGAAAGCTTGTAGGAATAAGGTCCGGTCCAGGTCCCTTAAATAAATCCAGTTCTTTTATGGCATTAGAAATCTCTTCCTTTGTTAAATTTATACTATCCACCACAATATTTGAGCTGAGAGAAGAGGCTTCAAATTTGGTAGTAGATTGACAAAAGACCTCCTTAAAATGATTCGCATATAAGTTGCTGATTTCATGAGGGTTGGACGAATTGACAATACCTTTAAACATAGACGATGGATAGCCGCTAGATTTACGCTTCAAGTTAACAAAGTCAAAGAATTTTTTCGGTTCTTGGATGATTTTCTCACCGATAAGGTTAGTGTACAACTTGTACGCTTCTTCTGACTTGATAGAGAACTCTTTTGATAACTCGTCATACCTTAGCTTGAGTTCATCGCTTACATTATCAGTGTTTTTGAGAAGTTTATGGATTTTATTTCTTTGATTCGTCAAAAATCTGAGATTTCTATCTAGCCATGGATCTGAAAGCTTATTCTTTTTCTTTATTTTTGGCACATAACTTTCGATAGCTGTAAAAATGTGCTGATAAAATTTAGAGACAGCGCTATCTACGTCTAAGTTGGAAAGAATATAATTCCAGTTTATAGCATTAAGATAACATTTTATGCTTTCGTAATCGGCGTTGAGATAATCGTATGCAATGGAGTTATTATAAGATTGGGTAAAGGTAACTTCATTAGAAGAGAAATCATCCGTTAAGGCTGTATGGTGAACAGAGCTAGCTAACAAATTTTCTGCATCACTGCATGGGCTTACCTTCATTTCCTCATATGCGTTAGTAAGGACTAGGTCCAACCATCTCCCATTTTGATTTTGTACAGAAGAAATTTGCTGCAGACCACTGCCATAAAAGGTACTTAGCAATGTGAAATCTATGATATTTGAAAGGTTAACAGGAATAAGATAGTTGTCATTTTCATCGGTGACAAACGATATGTTTGGGCGGTTAAAGTCACCAAGAATAACAACTTTATCTTCCTCATTTAGAGTAGAGATAAAGGCGGACTGTTTTCACATAGCTCGTTGTATGTTGTTTCACTTGAGCAGGGAGGAATGTAAACGACACCAATGTACAAATATAGATATTTCCTAAGCAAATTCTAATTATTCGGTGATCGAAGAGCTTGTGAGTAGGTTATCTATAAGATAACTTGAGAGAGAATTGTGAGATGCTATCAGGACTCCTCCTCCTCGTGAAAGACCTGTTGAGGAGTAGTCCCGATCATTTCTGATGACAGCCCAATTACTGTCAAGAACTTCCTCATTACTGAAAGTATCATTTAACCATGTCTCAGTGAATACTAGTACATAGTAGTGGCATGATTTGGCGTTAACATAAAGTTTTTGTAATTTGCTTCTCATGCCACCACAGTTATGGTAAAATATGTTTAACAAATTTGAGTTAGGGACGATAATATTGCTTCTGCTCTTTGCGTGATTTTTGAAGAAGAGACACGTGTTTAGTTCTGACGTGATCGCCATATGTGTCAAGATCTGCCTTGACTTGATCAATCGTTACGCCAAGTTGTTCGTGAAAGCAAACAAAAAGGTTACGTAAGTCATCAACAACGGTAGGTAGCCCTTCTTGCTGAATTAATACTCTAAGATTAGTTTTGGTCTTGCCTTCAATGCATGTTGAATCTGGGGCCTTATGCATATAAGCGAGATATAAACGAACGTTGTTGTACACACTGTTCTCCCTTAGACGAGAAAGAGCATATCTGCTCTCAGTGTCTGCGCAAGAATTTAATGTCAATTTGACTTTTGGAGGAAGTAGAGGATCTAGAAATGACGCAGGGCTACCAGGTTGATCACAAGGCACATTTAGAACCGTAATAGGTTTATAGACACTTTCGGTTGGTGGTGATGGACTTAGAGTATGGGAGTGGATGAAGTTCGGATACTTATCATTGTTGGTTTCATTGTTGTTTAGATTAAATGAAACCCGTCTTGGATAAGTGGAAGATTTTTTCGATATTAGATTGCTTTTCACCGTATTGTTAGTTGGAGCGGTATTCCGGTTGACTATGGGAGAGAATATTGGGAAGATGTTAGTTTAAGGATTCCAATTAGTATCTAAATTATGATGGGACTTAGATTGCAAATTGGATATAGAGGTAGAATTAAGATTAGATTTAGAATGAGAAGAGTTTGAGCTAGAACTATAATTACTTTTAGAAGGATTCTTAGAGTAAGAATTAGTATTTATGTTAGAGTTAGACAAATTTTTAGGTTTATTAGTGTTGTGCTTAGGATTATTGCTTATTTTAGTGTTAGAGCTCGTGTATGAGTTTGACTTATAGTTGCTAGATTTATATACTTTCGGAGTACTCCCGGCCTTATCTGTCCACTTATTGTAATAGTTCCAAGAGTTTGGATTCCATCGGAGGCACTCAGGACCAGCCAAGCGTATTTGGTGGGCATGATAACTTTAAAGCTGCTAAATTTTGCACGGCTTCGAGATGTTTTCTAGCAATCGGAGATGGAGACGCGAAATTCTTTTAAGAAGTATTCTCGCACAGAGGATACAGATGTCTTCGAGAGAAAACCTTTGATGAATACTGTGGTAGATTCAAATTTATTAGCAGACGTAAGCGTTTGGATCCTGTTTTCCCATTCTGTGACAGTCCACGAGGTTTCAAATCGCTCAATAACTCTACGCGGCGCTGCTATAGGTGCTATAAATTCCAAGTCGGATGCAGTGGAAGTGTTCAGATAAGCTGGCTTATTTGGTGGCAAATAATTAACTGATGGTGAATGGTTGGACGCTTCCAAAATTTCGTGAAAGACGGAAGATGAATTACGGTGAGGGATCTGTGAGGTCATGACTTCCGTGCTATTAGGAGGAGATCTAACCTCATCCACTATATCTGCAAGCGTTGCCCGGAGCACAACCATATCGTCACAGATTCACTTATTTTTTCAAATAATATTTCAAACATTGGATCAGGTTGCAATGGTGATGGTTCGGGGTTTCTTGAGGTAGATTGGATCGCGGTTTCCACATCATTACGCAAAGACCTCAGAGCACTTAGTATGTTGTTGGCTGAGTCATCTTTTTTAAGTAGTTCAATAATTTTGTTGGCTTCAGATTTTAGCTCTTCGGTCGTAGCTTTGCACTGAAGGGTTTTATCACTGTCACTTATAGTTTCCGTCAACAATTTCAGGTTCTTAGAAATAGTTGAGATAATCGCATTGTTTGATTTACTCAAAAATTCAACTCTCGATATGTCATCGGATACATGATTTAGCAAGTCGAGATTTGGGATACTATTAACCAAGTGCTTGTTATCGGAATACATTACTTTTAGGGAGTCGCTTAAACACTTTATAGCAAGCATTTTCTTTCCACCCTCCAACTAACTATCACCCGTCTTCCGAATTAACGCAATGCTTTCGCATTTAAAGGGGGCATTCCCTGAGCGTTGGTTTAGACAAAAAAAAAAAAAAAAAAAAAAGCTTAATGTGTGACAGTGACAAGTGCCTGCACTCGTCACAGAAGAATTTGAAATGAGCCTCATATTCTTGAATGTAGTTGAGGCTTCTCTTTGTCATTCCCACACAGATATCGTGGTATGATTTTTCGCACAGGCCATTACATATAATTTTTGTCACGTTTTTGTCCTCAATAGTTCAGTTGTTATAGGCGCAAGTGAATTCCATTGTTGTATTTTTTGGTAAATGGGTCAGTTTTTTTCTGGGTCAAACACAGTAAGCAGCAGCTTTAGTAGTTTAAAAAGCTGAATTATTATTAAATAAATCGCAGATAGAGTTTTTTAATTGTTTGTTATTGTTTTTTATGTATGTGGGGAATTATTTTTGTCTTTTATGGGTGAGTAAACAGCAAATAATGCACTTTTTTATTTTATTTTAATTGCAATGATTAACCACAGTAACCAGCAGCTTAAGCACAAACAGCAAATAGTTCAAAGTTAATTTAGCAGAAGGTGCACTTTTTTTTTGATTTTGTTTTAGATGTGTCGATTAAAAAATAGCGGAGTAAAATCAAAAGCACGTCCGAACGGTTTGACTGACAATTATAATTTTCTTGTATGAAAATCAGAATTCCAAACCCCGAAACTGACCCCAAAACGAAAGTTCTCATTCTGGATTTTTGGCATGTGATAGCTGATGCCAAAAGGATGATTTTGTGTCTTCTTCCCCAAATTGCTATCAATCGTCCTTCATACCGTAAAACGACCTAGAAGTGACTTCTGTGAAGATAGCCCAAAATCTTCAGCCCAACTTTTTGCTCAATTCGCCGCATATCATATATGCATTTTGAATTCGCCGCAAATACAAGAAAAGGTTTTTAATAAAATTTCAACTTAAAAAACTTAATATATATGCTAAATTTGTTCATTCCTAAATTAACTATCAATCGTATATCATACAGTTAACGACCTAGAAGTGAAATACTCGGTTCAGCAAAATTTGTTTTTTTCAGTAAAAACCAAAAGAAAAGGATAGAAGATGAATAGTTCTCATCCTGAATTTTTGCCTAAAAATCAACAATTATGCAGAAAATCGACTGGAGGTATTCAAAAGCTCCGGTCTATCGTCCTTGGTACCGGAATCTTAGCCGAATTGCGAAAAGATGTGGTGTTTATATGAAAATCAGATTTCCACACCCCAAAACTTACCCCAAAAACAAAAGTTCTCATCCTGAATTTTTGCTCAAAAATCAATCTTTATTTGGAAAATCGACTGGTGGTATGCTCAAGCCCGGGTATATCGTCCTTGGTACCGAAATTTGGGCCAAACTGCGAAAAAAGGGATTTTCGTATGAAAATCAGAAATCAACACCAAAAATCATACCTCAAAACAAAAGTTCTCATCCTGAATTTTTGTTTAAAAATCAATCTTTATATGGAAAATCGACTGGTGGTATGTTCAAGCCCGGGTCTATCGTCCTTGGTACCGAAGTTCAGACCGAAGTGCAAAAAAAATGGTATTCTTGTATGAAAATCAGAATTCCAAACCCGAAACTGACCCCAAAACGAAAGTTCTCATCCTGGATTTTTGGCATGTGATAGCTGATGCCAAAAGAATGATTTTGTGTCTTATTCCCCAAATTGCTATCAATCGTCCATCATACGTCCTTCATACGTAATCGAAATTGATTGAAATGTTTTCAATCACTTTTTTTTAAAAAATGTATTCTCAAAGTTTAGTAATTGTTTCGTATATATTAACATCTGAAAGTATGCTATGATATTTCTCGTTTAGTTTTTGTGTTGAAAATTTTTAAGGGTTTTGTATTGCATAATTTGATTAAAAAGCTTTTTAAGCTCTTAGAGTTATATCGTTATTAGCATTAATATTTGTCTTATTCACCCTGTTATGTTGACTATGCAAGAAAGGAAGGATCTTTGAAGAAATACACTAACTAGATATGTGAGCATACATTAGACAAAAAGAGATGACCTATGAATTCAATGAAGATAAAATTGCGGGAAATCTTGACATATATATATATTTTAAAAATTTGGCAATTATAAAAATTGGCGCGAAACCTTTTTGACTTTTATATAGTATCGTTTAGAGATAACACACGTGCTGAAAATTTCTTATCTAAAATGTTGCTCATGTAGAGTTGCCATATAATCTTGTTTATTGAATTTAAAGATTTTATATCTTTCGCAACAACTAATATACAAGCAAAACATTTAAATTTAAACCTTACCGCTTTACATGAATGTTTTTTCGTTTTGTTAGTGCTCAAATATTCAATAGATTCACTGAAACTATTGTAATGTTGTCATATTTTATAGCCATGATGAATTGTGAAGAGAACGCAATATCGTGAGTACCCCTAGATAATCATCAGAACTCACTTCTCTTCCAGTATTCTAAACACTTGCGATTTTTTAGAACATAAAAAAATGTTATTCATATTACCTTTTTTTTAAAATATTTTACTTTCAGAAATTAGAACAAGCAGCTAAAAAGTATATAGTTGCAAAAGAATATATAGTTTAAATAAAGTTAAATACAATATTGAGTAAAATACTTATTTATATGTATGATATTTTTACTTCAATTGCATGAAAGCTCTTTAGGTTTTATTTTTTGCTCAATTCAACCATTGCAGTATTTGTTCGTTCGCTAGTGTCAGTGAACCTGAGCATGTTCAAAAAAGTATTTTAAAGGTAATTTCTTTTTTAATCTGTTAATGAAATTTTTATAAATTTTGAGTAAAATCCAATACGGATTAACATTTTGTGAAATTGTGACGTTTTGAAGTATTCTGTTTTTCGACAAATTGTCGAACATTGAAATTTACGAAGTTATAACATGCCGCCACTGAAGCTCGTAACAAATCCAATTCTCCGGACTATTTCGGCATACTGGCTAGCTTCAACAATGAAAAAGATAAGCGACACTACCTTACAAAATAGATATTCCAATTCGCACTGAGCAGAAAGAAACAGCACTATGATACACAGGAAACCTCTTAATGCGGACTTTTCACGGTCAATAGATTTGTGATATGTGGTCATGGGCAGTCATGGGCACGCATTGTTGTTGTTTCAATGTAAATTGAAAAATTGAGAGCGAGAGAATAAATTTTGCCCACCACGGTCACCAAATGATTCGGTAAAAATATGAAATCATGGGATCAAAACAGTGTTGCGCTGTGAAATTAGTCACAACATTTGTGTTTTAGCATTAAAATAGTACAAATTCAGTACGAAATGTGTGAAAGCAGTAAAAACCTGCTATTAAGCAACACTCAACCATGATCTACGATGATACTTTTTTCAGATAAGGTACAAAAAGTAGCAAAAAGTGTACTGATGATTGGGGATCATATGACCGTCAGCATAACATACTTTGGGCACTAAGCACATCAAACGAAAAAAGAGCGCAAAAAGTGACGTGAACAGGAATCATTTGATCGCCAGCATAAGGTCACCCTATGCGGATCTTGCACGGTCAATTATTTGACAGCAATCATTTAGATATTGATATATTATTGAATATTTGTTTATATGCGTTACTTAAACTCGTTGCTATCTTGATTGACCAAAATAAAATTATTTTGTTATATTCCGATGCTTGTTCAGCGGCTTTATGTGTGTGTTTGATTGACAATCTTTTGGCAGTCCGTTTGTTTTCATAGGTAATTTTTGCAGAAATTTTTGAAGTTTATTGAAGTTTACCAAAAATGTTTGCAGAAATTTTTAACATTTTTAAGAGTTTCGATTGATAGTGCATTTATTTTTTTAAACCACTCTTTCGCCCACACTCTTTTATTTTTACGTTTTTTAATGCAACTTGTAATCCAATATATTCTCTGCAATTGTCCGTGTCATTCATCGCACATCTGCACGTCTTCTATAAACAAAATTTTCGCATTTATGACAAGACTGTGAATTTCAACTATACAGCATACATGGTCAATTTCCATTACCATAAAATTTCCATTACCACTATCTACCTAGTGGTAGTGGTAGTGGTATTACCACTACATATTTATGGCAATAGCATTTTTTCCCCCATTGCCATAACTTACTAATGGCAATGCAATTTTATTTTGCATTACCACTAGGTAGATAGTGGTGATACTGATAGTGCTTTTAAACAAATAAAACATCGATTTGAAATCTTTTGTTATATACCAATAAAGATGATTAAGTGATTATCTAGGGGTACGGACGATATTGCGTTCTCTTCACAATTCATCATGGCTATAAAATATGGCAGCATTACAATAGTTTCAGTGAATCTATTGAATAGTTGAGCACTTAGAAAACGAAAAAACATTCATAAAGGGTATTCATGTAAAGCAGTAAGATTTAAATTTAAATTTTTTGCTTATAAAGGGTCCGCCATCTAACGTTTTTTTTTTCAACTAGTGCTTATTTCGTGAATGGTAACACTTAGCACATGTCTGATTTGACAGATAATCCGTTTTATCCTTCCGCTGAACGAATATGGTTGTGTATATGCTTGAACAACGCTGGGAAATATTGCGACATTACTTTGAAAATCATGGTAATGTTGCAGAATGTTTGCGAAATTGCGTACGGATTTTGGAAGAACAGAAGCATCGTCAGCTTCAAAACAGTCAAAAACAGTGCGTACACCCGAGAATATTGCTGCTGTGGCAGAAAGTGTGCGTGAAGCGGCATCAACATCAATTCACCGTTGCTCTCAACAATTGAACATTTTGGAGACATCATTGAGACGAATTTTGCATAAAGACCTTGGTGTGACGCCACACAAAGTCCAATTAGTTCAGGAGTTGAAGCCAACTGACCATCCAATGCGTTTGCGCTTCGCTGAGTGGACCTGCGATCGACTTACAGAAGATGCCGATTTTGCCAAAAAAATCATCTTTTTGATCTAAGCGGGTATGTAAACAAGCAAAATTGTCGCATTTGGGGCACAGAAAACCCGCACGCATACATTGAAAAGCCGATGCACCCAAAACGAGTCACTGTTTGGTGCGGATTTTGGTCCAGAGGCATAATTGGGCCATTTTTCTCCGAAAATAAGCAAGGAGTGGCCGTTACAGTCAATGGCCATCGTTATCGGGCCATGTTGAACGAATTTTTGTTCACAAAAATTGAAGAGGAGGATATTGGCAACATTTGGTTTCAACAGGACGGCGCTACGTGCCACACAGCCGAAGCTACACTCGATGTTTTGCGCCCTGTTTTTGAAGATCGCATTATCAGCCGCAGAGCTGATGTCGTTTGGCCACCTCGGAGCTGCGATTTGACACCGTTGGACTATTATTTGTGGGGTGCCCTCAAAGATAAGTGTTACGTCGACAAGCCAGAGACAATTGACGCTTTAAAGGACAATATTCGTGAAGCCATTGGTGAAATACAGCTGCACACAATCGATAATGTGCTTAAAAATTGGACCGATCGTGTAGACTACTGCATGGCCAGCCGAGGCAGCCATTTGAATGAAATTATTTTCCATTATTAACCGGAAGGATTGTACATTCAAATAAAAAAAGAAATTTGAGAAAATATTCAGTAGCTTTTTTTTGCATTTTCAAAAAAAAAAAAGTTATTTGGCGGACCCTTTATATTAGTTGTTGCGAAAGATATAAAATCTTTAAACTTTTTCAAACTTGCGTGCGCACTCTTACTTTCGACAATCATAGTAAATTAAAAAAACTGGTCAATGTAGCATCTCTACATGACCAACTTTTTTATACATGAAACTTTCAGCACGTGTGCTATCTCTTTCCACCATACTAAAAGTCACAATGCCTTCATAGCGTCATCTCTTTTTGATTACTTAGATTTGAGTGAATTTTCTTAGAGTTGATTTGCAAACATTCATTTATAATTTGCATCTATAGGCCATATCCCGTGAACTAATGAATCAACCAACAATTGGAAAATTAAAGAAATGGTTGAGATTAGCATTTTTCCTATTTGAAATCTAAAGGTTTTTATTAAAAGGTTTCCCGCCAATTTTTATAATTGTCCAGATTTGTAAGATATATACATGTAAAGATATGCCGCAATTTTATATTCGTTAAGAGCTTTCCTTGAATTCATAAGTCATCTCTTTTTGTCTAATGCATGTTCACATATCTAGTTTGTGTATCTCCAAAGATTGTTTTCTTTTCTTGCGTAATCAACACGACAGGGTGAATAAGACAGATATTAATGCTAGTTCCGTCATTACTCTAAAAGCTTAAAAAGCTTTTCAATCAAATAATCCAATACAAAACCCTTCAAAATTTTAACACAAAAACCAAACGAGAGATATCATAGCATACTTTCAGGTGTTAATATATGCGAAACAATTACTAAATTTTGAAAATACTCTTTTTAAAAAAATGTAATTGAGAACATTTTAATCACACTTTTGTAAATTTTATCATGAAGGTCAGACAAGTTAATTAAAGCCACACTCAAAATACAATAAAACACAATTTTTCTCACTGAAGCCCGAAGTTCGGTATCAAGGACGATAGACCCGGGCTTGAGCATATCACCAGTCGATTTTCCATATAAAGATGGATTTTTAAACAAAAATCCAGGATGAGAACTTTTGTTTTGGGGTATGATTTTGGGTGTTTATTTCTGATTTTCATACAAAAATCCCTTTTTTTCGCAGTTTGGCCCAAATTTCGGTACCAAGGACGATAGACCCGGGCTTGAGCATACCACTAGTCGATTTTCCAAATAAAGATTAATTTTTGAGCAAAAATCCAGGATGAGAACTTTTGTTTTGGGGAAAGTTTTGGGGTGTGGAAATCTGATTTTCATATAAACATCACATTTTTTCGCAATTCGGCTAAGATTTCGGTACCAAGGACGATAGACCGGAGCTTTTGAATACCTCCAGTCGATTTTTTGCATAATTGTTGATTTTTAGGCAAAAATTCAGGATGAGAACTTTTCATCTTCTATCCTTTTCTTTTGGTTTTTACTGAAAAAAACAAATTTTGCTGAACCGAGTATTTCACTTCTAGGTCGTTTTACGGTATGAAGGACGATTGATAGCAATTTGGGGAACAAGACACAAAATCATCCTTTTGGCATCAGCTATCACATGCCAAAAATCCAGGATGAGAACTTTCGTTTTGGGGTCAGTTTCGGGGTTTGGAATTCTGATTTTCATACAAGAATAACATTTTTTTTGCACTTCGGTCTGAATTTCGGTACCAAGGACGATAGACCCGGGCTTGAACATTCCACCAGTCGATTTTCCATATAAAGATTGATTTTTAAACAAAAATTCAGGATGAGAACTTTTGTTTTGGGGTATGATTTTTCTTCTAATGAAGTTACCTTTACCCAATCTTATAATAACTCCATTGCATACGATTACCTCAACGCCGATTACGAAAGCATAAAATGTTATCTTAATTCTCTAAACTGGAATTATATTCTTTCCAACTTAGACGTAGATAGCGCTGTATCTAAATTTTATCAGCACATTTTTACAGCTATCGAAAGTTATGTGCCAAAAATAAAGAAAAAGAATAAGCTTTCAGAGCCATGGCTAGATAGAAATCTCAGATTTTTGACGAATCAAAGAAATAAAATCCATAAACTTCTCAAAAACACTGATAATGTAAGCGATGAACTCAAGCTAAGGTATGACGAGTTATCAAAAGAGTTCTCTATCAAGTCAGAAGAAGAGTACAAGTTGTACACTAACCTTATCGGTGAGAAAATCATCCAAGAACCGAAAAAATTCTTTGACTTTGTTAACTTGAAGCGTAAATCTAGCGGCTATTCATCGTCTATGTTTAAAGGTATTGTCAATTCGTCCAACCCTCATGAAATCAGCAACTTATATGCGAATCATTTTAAGGAGGTCTTTTGTCAATCGACTACCCAATTTGAAGCCTCTTCTCTCAGCTCAAATATTGTGGTGGATAGTATAAATTTAACAAAGGAAGAGATTTCTAATGCCATAAAAGAACTGGATTTATTTAAGGGACCTGGACCGGACCTTATTCCTACAAGCTTTCTGGTGCGATGTTTAGACCAACTACTTCTGCCGTTATACATAATTTTTAACGAATCACTGTCTTGTGGGACATTTCCTTCATATTGGAAATCATCCCATCAACAAGAGTGGAGATAAAAGGTCTGTTGAAAATTATAGAGGCATAGCAATTTTATCAGCCATTCCAAAACTTTTTGAAAAAATTATTTGTGATAAGCTACCAAGTATAATCAACCCACGTCTAAATGAGCAGCAACACGGCTTCCGTAAGGGACGATCTACAACATCCAATCTCATGATCATGGTATCGGATGTTTTAATAAATATAGAAAAAGGGCACCAAATAGATGCTGTTTATACAGATTTCAGTAAAGCCCTCGATAGAGTTGATCACAGCATGCTATCATGTAAATTAGAAAAATTCGGTATTAAGGGACCGATACTAAGTTGGCTAAAATCATATCTCGACGGCAGATCCCAGTATGTTAAATTCCAAGGAATTTTGTCAAAAAAAATTGCAGTCTCCTCAGGAGTTCCGCAAGGCAGCCACCTTGGTCCTCTTCTTTTTAACATATTTATATCAGACTTGTCAGAAGTCCCGAACGATATCCCACACCTTATGTATGCAGATGATTTAAAAATGTACTATGCAATCAAATCAGAGATAGATGCAAATTTTTTACAGTCAAAACTGTTGTCTCTTGAGCAATGGTGTATCCAAAATAAACTGCATCTTAATATCAATAAATGCAATGTTATTAGTTTTTCTCGTAAGAACAACATGGCACTACATACCTACCACCTCAATAGTACCGAGCTTAAAAGAGTCAATCATGTAGTGGATCTTGGAGTAGTCTTGGATTGCATGATGCGCTTTAATTTGCACTATCACAAAATTTTGTCCAGAGCCAGCAAACAGGTTGGTTTTATAAAAAGGCGAGCAAATGAATTCAAGAATATGTGGGTCACTACATCCTTATACTGTGCGTTAGTGCGGCCAATACTTGAATATGCCTGCATAATTTGGAGTCCGTCCTTCGATTCCCATAGCGAAAGAATCGAGTCTATTCAAAAGCAATTCTTACTATACACGTTGAGAGACATGTACAACTCCCGTGGTTATAATAGCATTCCTTCATATGAATACAGACTCAGCCTTTTAAACTTGATGCCATTATCATCAAGAAGAACATTATTGGGTTCATGTTTCACTTTCGATGTTATTAATGGTGCTATTGACAGTGAATATATTTCTAGTATAATATGTCTCAACGAACCAATAAGACTTACTAGGCATGCTCGGCTGTTAACTGAATATCAGCACCAAACTACATACGCAAACAATGAACCCATCAGTTGATGCTGTAGAGAATTCAATAACGTTTCCGTATACTTCTCACCTTCCATGTCCAAATCCTCTTTCAAGCAAACCCTGTCTAAGTTCCTCGTTAACCAAAATTAACTCAGGGTTAAGTTAAATTGCCTGTATATAAATATTTACCCGTATTTATACCACATTTAAGCATGCCCTCTCTAAACTTGTTGGAAATAAGTACTATCCAAGTCTCTCTCTCTTCCTAGTTAACCCAGCCTTTTATCTTCTCTCTTTTCTTCTCCTCTTTCTAGTATGTAAGTACCTTTTACTCTTATTTTTAATTTTCTTTCTGCCCCTCCTTTTTGACGTGTTCGTGAAATCATGTCATTTAGGTGGGCGGATTACGCCCACTTCAATTCGTACATTTTCGAACACCAAAACAAGGAAAGGGGAGAAGAAATAAAATAAAAAAAAATAAACTTAAATTAAGTTAGAATAAGTAAATTGCCTTGTTTGGCCAATAAATAAATAAATACCATTTTTTTTGCACTTCGGCCACCAGTCGATTTTCCATATGAAGATTGATTTTTAAACAAAAATCCAGGATGAGGACTTTTGTTTTGGGGTATGATTTTTGGTGTTGATTTCTGATTTTCATACGAAAATCCCTTTATTTCGCAGTTTGGCCCAAATTTCGGTACCAAGGACGATAGACCCGGGCTTGAGCATACCACCAGTCGATTTTCCAAATAAAGATTGATTTTTGAGCAAAAATTCAGGATGAGAACTTTTGTTTTGGGGTAAGTTCTGGGGTGTGGAAATTTGATTTTCATATAAAAATCACATTTTTTTCGCAATTCGGCTAAGATTTCGGAACCAAGGACGATAGACTGGAGCTTTTGAATACCTCCAGTCGATTTTCTGCATAATTGTTGATTTTTAGGCAAAAATTCAGGATGAGAACTTTTCATCTTCTATACTTTTCTTTTGTTTTTACTGAAAAAAAAACAAATTTTGCTGAACCGAGTATTTCACTTCTAGGTCGTTTTACGGTATGAAGGACGATTGATAGCAATTTGGGGATGAAGACACAAAATCATCCTTTTGGCATCAGCTATGACATGCCAAAAATCCAGGATGAGAACTTTCGTTTTGGGGTCAGTTTCGGGGCTTGGAATTCGAATTATCATACAAGAATACCATTTTTTTGTACTTTGGTCTGAATTTCGGTACCAAGGACGATAGACCCGGGCTTAAACTTACCACCAGTCGATTTTTCATATAAAGATATATTTTTAAATAAAAATCCAGGATGAGAACTTTTGTTTTGGGGTATGATTTTTGGTGTTGATTTCTGATTTTCATACGAAAATCCCTTTTTTTCGCAGTTTGGCCCAAAATTCGGTATCAAGGACGATAGACCCGGGCTTGAGCATGCCACCAGTCGATTTTCCAAATAAAGATTGATTTTTGAGCAAAAATTCAGGATGAGAACTTTTGTTTTGGGGTAAGTTTTGAGGTGTGGAAATCTGATTTTCATATAAAAATCACATTTTTACGCAATTTGGCTAAGATTTCGGTACCAAGGACGATAGACCGGAGCTTTTGAATACCTCCAGTTGATTTTCTGCATAATTGTTGATTTTTGGCAAAAATTCAGGATGAAAAATTATCAGCTTCTATCCTCTTAGTCGATTTTATTGTAAAAATTTGGAAAGTGTTATAACTTTTGGCCATTTTACGGTATGAAGGATATTTGATTGAAAAATTTGGCGAAGAATGATAATTTTAATTGTTTATTTTTGGAAATATCCTCATAACAATTAACTATGCACTTTCAAAGCACAGCAGTTTTATATTTTCTTTTATTATGCTGCGTGTTAAGTTGTTTATGATGGAACGTACATATGTAATTTATATAAATTCATTCATATATTTTGAGGATTTTTGTAAATATCTATTAAAAGAACATTATTATGTTGTTTTTTTCCATTTTTAACATTTGCGGCGAATAGAAGCTTTTTGGAATGCATTTTACGGCGAATTCAAAAGTTGGGCTGAGTTAAAAATATGGGATGAAGATTTTGGGCTAACTTCACACCGGTTACCATGTATGTACTTTATATTTTAATAATTTTTATACGCGGCCATCAAAACTATAAATCAATTAAAATAAACTAATTGGATTGCAATTTCGTTCTAAATTGTAGACATTTCATTAGCATGTAGGCGAGATTTGACAGAATGCTCTTCTTCTTATAGAAATTATCATATTCACAATGACTCATACTCATTAAACAGATTCGCTTATGATTACTGAACACATCTTTTCTTCGCCAATTTCCGACGATTACTTTTCATTAAGTGTGATTTTTGCGTACTCCTGGTCTAGACATTATAATTAGGTATTTATTTCCTATTGTTGCCTGCAATTTTCATTATATATTTTAATAAAATAATGCTTTACAAGAAACATCATAACACTTATACAAAGAAACTATATTGAAAATGAAAGAACGTTAGAAATTAACTTAAGAAATCTGCAAAAAAGTTTGCGTATCAGTTCCGACGTGCGACTGAAGTTTACTCCTCTAGATCGAATACTTTGGAATTTGAGATGTATATTAAAGGTAAAGGGGGTGAATAAAGGTATCTCTTATATTAGTAAAAGGATTGTATACTTTTCAAATTTTAAAATATATTTATTACATAAATTCATTATGAGGTAAATTGATGAATTTCATTAAAAGTAACGTCATTATTAAATACTGTAATATTAGGTTCGTGGTAATCGTGAAAACATAGCATCAGTGGTTGTACCATATCTAGTCGTTCTCATTGATTTTCCAGAAAATAAATCTAAATTAACTTCTTCTTTCAAAAATTGTATTAAGCGCAATCCTTCATCTGTATGATGAAACAGTTCAAAATTTCTTTAAATTTTTCATATTTTTTCTATTTAAGATCAATTTGTGGACATATTCTGTATTAAATGCCCCGTTATGTCATAGAAATAAAAATTCTAGCTAATTCTAAATCCAGCACGTTTTATTTAATTGAAATCGATTGAAAATTCCTCGACTTATTCAATTTTAAGTATTTCTACTTCACTATAAAATCAGTAAAATAACTATGTTGCTTGATCTTATTTGCGAAAAACTCAGTTTAGGCAAAGCAGCATGAAAAACAACGATTTTGGGCTGTTTTTAAAAGATTAATGCTTGAAATTTAAATAACTCGACGAAATAAAAGTTGTTGGATTTATTATTAACCAAGCTTTTCTACAATTATCAATTATAATAAAAGCGCACTTTAATGTAAACAACTCGTATGAGCAACGGCTACGTTGCAAATGCACACATAAGGTGTTTTCTTTTGTTACCGAATTACAAAAGAACACTAGGTAGGATAATTTAAAGCATGCAATACAACAACACAAGCTCGGTTATTTATGCGAGTTCAGTCAACTCGGTAAGCTAATATCCGACCGGATTTGCAGTGCTGCAAAGTAAAATAACTGATCTATTGTGAATGAGCTAAAAAAATCCTTGGGAAATTGCATGCAAACGTCAAACTCATTTTTTTTTATGTACATATAAACTAAACGAAACAAAATGGAGCGTAATGATGTAATAAAATGGAAGTGTAAGTAAAATTATTTTACGGAAATTTTTCATAAATTTATACATTTAAACATGATTTTTATTTCAGAATGCAGGAAAAACAGAGAAGAAGATGGTCCCGTGAGGAAACGACTGTTTTTTTGAGATGCTACCTGGCTCGGAAAACGGAGTTCGAGCATCCGAAGAAAAAGAGGCTGGCCTACGCGAACGTGTTGGAAGACATGGTGTCGCTGGCGATTACGGTACGTTTAAGAAATGAATATATGTTTAACGAACTGAATTAAAAAACTCTATTCTAGGATGCAGAGAGGGCACCGCTATGCTTGGAGTCAAAGATGCGAAGCCTTCTCGAAGGACGAAATTTTTGGCACTAGTCCAATAATCTCAATTGACCACACACTTCACGTGGGCTACAGGTCATTTGAAACTTCCTCGCCACTTCTATCACCATCGTTGACGTCATCACCGAAACCATCGTCGTCATCAGATGTGGACTCTGCCAATACTTCTGGCACCTCAGCATTGACTTCATCTCCTTCTTCACCTGTAGTACGGAGAAAACGATCCGCTCGAGAGATGTACTACGAGGAAAAGTTAAAGCTAAGGAAGTTGGAAGCCGATAAAAAAAAGAAGAGCGGAGCAAGGCCTTCGAAGAGTTGAAGCACATGTTGAGGGAGAAGTGGCAGAAAGATAGTGAGCTGGAACAGAAGAAAGTGGCGTTGCTAGAAAAAATAGCAAAGCGACAATAAAATTTTGGCCATACTTGAAGATGAACGAAAACTGAAATTTTACAACTTTATTATGTAAAATGCTATATTTTTAAAAGTAATGGATGGATTTTAATGATTGATAGCTTGTTGAATATTTAACAGCATAACCTTTCAATTCATTTTGTGTCATTTTATTTTAAGTTTTTGAAAATTCCTGTTATTTTTGTTTTTAATGAATCTAATTTAATTTTGTGATGTTTTGCGCATTTATTTTATTTTTATTTTTTTGCATTTTTCCATTAAAATGATGTACAAAATAAATAATTTAGTATATGAAAATTCCTGTTGTTCTTGTTAATCAAGACATTAATTTAATTTTGTGATTTTTTGTGAATTTCTTTAAGTTTTTTTGCTTTATTTAAATTAAAATATATGCACATTAAGGGGACATGCCACTTTCAAAAAATTTTTTTTAATGGTTTAAAATATGTAATTGAAAAAATCCATACAAAATTTTTTTGTGTAGTTTTTTTACCTTAAAATATATGTATAATTCTTCAATATTATATCTTGGTGTCATTTCCCCTTAATGTGCATATATTTTCGTTGCCTTGAAAAAGACTTCCATTTGTAGCCATGTAAAAATTAATCCTGATGTGTTTTGTGACGATTCCCAAAATATTTCGGCAATAACGATGCAGATTGGAAGAACTTTTTCATGCCTATAAATTATGACAAGTTTTTTTTCAACTTTTACACAAGTTAACATATTTACAAAAAACATGACTTGGATGTTTTTGCAAAACGATTTATCTTACTGGAGGCTTTCGTTATTGCCAAAATATTTTGAGAATCGTTATAAAATGCATCAATCTTCATTTGAGGAGAAGTACAAATGGAACTTTTTTTCCCCATACACGTCGAGGCACATAATAAATAATTTAAGCAATATTTTGTCGTCTTAAATAATTAAAAAGTTTTTGCCTTCTATCAAAAGTTGGATCACGGTTTGATTCTTCAAATTCATCTTCAATTCCAAAGGTGTTTCAGTCGTTTTCTTCGTCGACATCGCACAAGTCATCAAACGAAATACAAATATTATGTAGTATGCATATGCTGACCACGACCTTGGATATTATTTTTAGGTCTGTTTGTTCAGTAAACTTGAGTAGTCTTCGAAAGCGCCCTTTTAGTAGTCCAAAGGCATTTTCCACTACCATTCGTGTTGAGGAATGTATTTCGTTAAATTTACGTTGGCTTTCATTTAAATTCCCGTAATCTTTAAAAGGAGGAAATATTTCGTTGACGGATAAGCGGAATCACCAATGATGAAATATGCATTCGGAAACATTTCTTCGTAATAGCTTTCTGCATCTTGAAACAGTTTGGATCTCCTTAAGCCTCTGTAGTTGTTCACACATATATTTTATTAATTTTAACTTCGAACAATGTCATAAGCGCTGTACTTGACCTAATTTTTCGTTTTGTTTATATTTGTTCTTAGTCGCATCAGCAGTTGTAATTTAACTTGAACTATGCATCGCACTCAATATTTTGTCTGTTACTAGGAAGTAAAATTGTCATGTGTAGCGTAAGCAGTTTGTTTGTTACTCACAATATAGTAAAATTGTAACTTATAATAGCGTAAGCATTTTTGCTTGCATTCTTTTTATTGTTAGTCACACTACTTATTTTAATATAAATATAGGCAAATTTAAGTAATAAAACAGAATAATTTCAACAACTTAACTGTGCGTAATTATTTTCGTCTTTGTGAGTCACGGTTCAAGTGCCGTAGATTCACTGCAGCAATATTCACAAAAGAATTCACAGTTTATGTGCTGTTGAGTTCAAAGAAGTGTTACTCATTAACAGTAGTCATGAAGCGATCCCGGTTCCCCCCAAGTAATGTCAATGAACATTTTGTTGGCATCCACCACCGCTTGCAGCACAATACTATATTTTTTTTTCCTATCGAAGTACATTTGCTTATGATCTTTGGGTCCTTTAATTGCAATGTGCGTACAATCGATAGCTCCAATTACGCCCGGAATACGTTTTTTTTTTTGTGAAACTTTTCAAGGTTTTCATTTAGATAGCTTCCTTGTGGCCATTTAATATGTTCGTGATTTACGGATATTAAATCACGTAATTAATATTAAATCCGTAATTAATATTACGGATCAGTGTATCGACTGTCATAGAGTTCGGACGTGTTGTAAATTGTAAGCTCCGCAGTTGTTAAATTTCAGTTCAAATTTCTTTCGTGAATTATTGCATTAAACTGCATATTATTCGTGGACTTCAATAAATATAAATTCTAATGTGCGAATTTAGTGGTTTCACTTGACCACAGCTAAAAGTTCAGTGGGCTATTTAATAATCAGTTCAACAGTACTATAAAATACGACCGAAATTAAATAAAAGTGCGAATTCTGCAAGATATTTTTCGTTCACTGTGTTAACTTTACTCATAAAAAAAAAAAAAAAATTCTTGTTGCGCTATTATTGCTCCCAACCTCTGACTGCTGTATTGGCATTTTTCTGCTAAACAGACAGAATTATAAACAAACAATTGTAAACAAACAATTGTAAACAAACAGAATTATTAAAAAAAGTTAAAAATAAAAAAATAGCAATAAGAACAATTAAAACAAAAATGGATAAAATCTGTGCTTCACCTTCTTGTACCGCAGAGGACCGTAAGGCGCCGAAGATAACGTGCAAAGGCCTTTGTGGAAAATCTTTCCACACTTCTTGCATAGGCTTATCGAAAAGTAGCTTAACTTATCTTGACGAATATCTGGCCAATTTTTCATTTTACTGCGATGAATGTAAAGAATTGTCACTCACGAATCTTCTACTCGCGATAAAATGCCTTAGTGACTTAACAAACTCAGTGCGGTCGGAAAATAAACAGTGTTTGAAAAAGACAGTCGATCTAGTGTCGAAATTTGATGAGGCATTAAAATCAATAGAAGACCTCAGCAGTGCTTTCGAAGTGACAAAAAATGAAAGTAATAAAAAGCTCGGAACACTTAACCAGAACTTAACCAAAATCTTAAACTATGCCATAGACCATCAAAACGATATAAACTGTGTTGAAACCGCAATAAGTGCTATAAATAAATCAATAGACACAAACTTTGAGAAAATAAACACAGTTGATTCAGTAAAAAATGTAACTGAAAATATCGCGTGCTTAAGAAATGACGTCGACATCTTGCTGCAATCGACCTCGGAAAAAATAACACAATCACCAACTGTACCAGATCCATTTATCGAAGTTTTGTATCACAAAATAAATGAAATAAGTGACGATCTTGTCTTATTTAGAGAGTCGCTTGCGGAAATATCTGATGCAATCAGTACTGGAACCAACAGAATCAATGTGACAGAAGCCATTGAACACAATTCATCCTCCCTCTTCGATGAAATCATGGAAGCTTCCGTGCTATCCTCTTCAGTGCGTCCCTTACCATCTAACTCGGATTCGCAACCTAGCCAACCAACACCCACACCATTAATACAGCCACCTGTTGCTGCACCTCGGAAAATAATTAATCACTTTGGAACCTCTTGGACCACATCAGAATGGAATCACAGAATTAAAAAACTGAAGACAGGAAACCAAAGTGATAGCACTGATTTGTTCGTAAAAGGCTTCCCCACAACTATAGATGCAACTTGGGTAGAAAATTACTTAAAAAAAAAGTACAAAGTAACCATCTCAGACTGCCATAAAAAGTCGTCAAAACGATCCAAGGTTAGCAGTTTTAAATTTAATATACCCAAGGCATATGCGTGGATGTTTTCTAGTGCAGGTATGCGAACGAAAGGAAACATTCGTATAACTGAATGGACGGAAAAACCAAAAACGGAAGTTAAGGCACCTAGTATTAAGCTTATCACTAAGCCTATGATTTAATCTATTAAGCCTACTAATATTGATAGTAATAAAAATAATATAAGCCCACCTGCCAGAACACCCTCAAAACCAGCTCAAGATCAAAACTGGTCATATAAAACAAATTTATTCCCAAAGTTTTCTCCACAGTCAAAACTACCTTCTCAACTGTTATCTTCTTCTAAATTTCCTATTACTCAATAGTCGAAACTCCCTTATCCTTAAGTTAAACGGGTTTCGTTTAACCTCAATAACGACGAAAAAAATAAAACTTATTCATATAAATATCCTAATTTCGTCCATTCCCATACACTAAATCCAACCCCACAGCCCGCAATAGTCATACCTAAGCCAACTTCTACAAATCCTGTTACTGCAACACGTTCACCAGCAATCACACCCTCCAATAACACACCTCCTCCCTTAATTACTTGCACTAATACTATAAAGTTCACTAATGCTACACCAGCCTTTCTGGATCCTCTTCTGCCACCTAATGCGAAGCTCACAAAAAATCTCGCTGACGTTAGTAGTGAGGGTCGTTTCGTTATGTCTCGTCTAAGAGACCGTCGGTTGTATGATAATGTTCGATTATACCTGTCTTATTTACATAATAAGTCTGACTCAGTCTGTATTGAAGGTACAACAAGAACAAGTGCTATGGTGTCAATCCAACAAGAAGGTCTTCCTACCGACCCTGTCGAGCTGAAAAAAATTTTCATTAACTTCCATGAAAGCCTCAACATTTCACCCACTGATGTTGAGAACGACCTCACGGCATTTGCATCGCATACTAGCTCAAAGTATATATGACATTTACAAAGAGCACGTTCTAACTTCAAAAATGTTTATTGTCCCTTACTCTCATCCTAAAGCAATGTCCGATTATCCAGCCTCCCGAAATACACTACCTTCAATTGCGTCTTTTAATATATCCTACCACAATTGTGGTGGCATGAGAGGCAAACTCAATAAACTGTTTGTTGAAGATAAATCTTGTCATTTCAATGTTTTTGTCTTTATGGAAACGTGGTTGAATGACGCTATCAAAAATGAAGAAATTCTAGATAGCAACTGGACAATATACCGGAATGACAGAAACTATGCAAGCTGCGGCCTGTCTCGAGGAGGCGGTGTTTTTATTGCCACACATAACTCCTTATCTAGTGAATTGATTGTAACCTGCTCCTCCAAATGCTTTGAGCACAAAATAATCAAAATAAGGCTAGATCAAAAAGCTTCCGTATGCATAGGTGTTATTTATATTCCTCCGAATTCAACCCACAATTCCTACAATGAATTATGTGAAATCATAACGTCAATAACAGCTGCGTTAAACGAAGATGATAGAATTATTATTTTTGGAAACTTCAACCGTCCCAATATAACTTTTGTGCACGATGATGATGACCAACCATCTCCTTCCAATTAACCTGTCCAATGCGGTCGACTTCGATTTATTAGGTACTTTTTATAGTAATGATTGTCAGCGAGTTGCTCCTGCTCCAAACCGAAACAATCGCTGGCTAGATTTGATTTTTACTAACTCATGTGACGAAGTAAAGGTTAGTCCAACCTGTGAGGCTGAGCAGATATTTACCAATACCCTCCACCATACTGCTTTTACTACTGAGTTATGTACTAACAACGGGGAACAGGGGGCGAACCTTCACATGGCAACGTGTCTGACCGCTTCAACCTGGCGAGGCCAGCATTATCCATGTCGAAATCGTCTCAAGTCGACTCAAACCTCCAAGTGGTGTTCCCTGGGCAACGGCAAACTGGCATCCGTGAGTTTGACGGCTAGTTTGAGCGGCGGGTCGATCCATAGACCTTAAACATGGAATGTGCGCAGGGTTTGGGTCCCGCCACATTACTACTGCCCAATGAAAACTAAACCAGCCTGGGATAAGAACCCCAATTACGTTGACGACCACCGCAAACGAAAAACGGACAATGATTTACGGATATGCACCTGGAATGTCCGAACCCTTTATAGGGAAGGTGCCATTATCCAACTGGCGGAAGCCCTCAAAACAATACAATCTGACATCACCGCCATCCAGGAAATGCGATGGAAAGGGCAAGGCTGCTCTAAACAAGCACACTGCGATATCTACTAAAGCTGCCATGCGGAGAAGCGCGAATTCGGATGTGGATTCGTTGTTAGCCGGAAACTACGCCACCTTGTTTCCCGGTTCACACCTGTGAACGAAAGATTGGCCACGATCCGCATCAAGGCAAAATTTTTCTACCTAAGCCTTATTTGAGCGCACGCCCCGACGGAGGAAAAGGACGAAGCCGTCAAAGACGTTTTCTACGCTAGTCTTGAGGACGTATATGATCACCTTCCGGTTCATGACGTGAAAATAGCCCTCGGCGATTTTAATGCGAAAGTCGGAAGGGAAGGCATCTTTGGCCCCACTGTCGGTCAGTTCAGTCTTCACGAGACCTCTACGAACAACGGTCTAAGACTGATCGACTTCGCCGCGGCATGAAACATGGTAGTTAGTTGCACCAGATTTAAGCACCTCGACATCCACAAGGGGACAAGGCTGTCCCCTGATCAAAAAACGCGAAACCAAATTGATCATATTGTAATCGACGGAAGGCATGCCTCTAGTGTTCTAGATGTGCGTACATTTCGGGGGGTCAACATTGACTCCGACCATTATCTTGTTGCAGCCAAGATCCGCATGCGATTATGCAATGCAAAGAACATACGCACAGGAATGCAACGAAAGCTAGATGTCGCTAAGCTGCAATTACAACGGACTACCGAAGCCTACTCCGCTCAACTCTCGGTTAAGCTCAACCAACCAACCTCTGGACTCGACGACGCCGGTGGACTTTGGGCGCATATATCCCACTCCATGCGCGCTGTCGCTGAAGAAGTCATTGGTTTCCGGCGCCCGCAACCTCGGAACCAATGGTACGATCAGGAGTGTCGCATCGCGACTGCAGTAAAAAACGCCGCATACAGAAAAACGCTGCAGTCAGCTGCAACGTGAGCCGTGCGAGAAAACTACGTGCGAAAAGAGGAAGGAAGAGAGGCGCCTTTTCAGACGCAAGAAAAGAGAGCAGGAAAAGCGTGAGCGGGAGGAACTAGTGGTATACCAGGGCAAGAAGGATGCACGAAAATTCTATCAACAGGTTAAGCGTTTAACCCAAGGTTTCAAGCCCGGAGTATCCACTTGCAGAGACGAAAATGGAGATCTGAATACGGATACACAGTGTGTGCTTAGATTGTGGAGACAGCACTTCTCCAATTTACTTACTGGCGACGATTCCACCAATGCCGCCCATCGAGAGCGCAGTGCAGTGCCACCAATCGAAGATGACGGAGAGGAAGTATCACCACCTAGCCATGAAGAGGTTCGAGTTGCTATCCAACGACTCAAAAACAATAAAGCAGCGGGTGCTGACGGCCTGTCAGCTGAATTGTTTAAAACCGGCGGCGATGAATTGATAAGGCGCATGCATCAGCTCATCAGGAAAATATGGCTAGCAGAAAGCATGCCCGATGATTGGAACCTCAGTGTACTGTGCCCTATACTTAAGAAAGGAGACCCTACAATCTGCGCTAGTTATAGAGGTATCAGTCTTATTTCCATCGCATATAAGGTTCTCTCAAGCGTACTGTGTGAAAGATTAAAGCCGATTACAAAAACACTGATTGGACCTTATCAGTGTGGCTTTCGACCTGGTAAGTCCACCATAGACCAGATTTTCACACTACGACAAATCCTGGAGAAAACCCACGAAAATCGAATTGACACACACCATCTCTTTGTCGATTTTAAAGCTGAGTTCGATAGCCCGAGAAGGGATTGCCTATACGCAACAATGTCTGAGTTCGGTATACCTGCAAAGTTGATTAGACTTTGCAGAATGACGTTGAGCAACATACCTTTTGTCAAGGTAGGAAATGATCTCTCCGAAACCTTCAATACCGAAAGAGGTTTCAGGCAAGGCGATCCACTGTCTTGCGATCTCTTTAACATCATCAGAACCAAGAGAGATGTTGCCGCTGCTTTCGCCGCTATCGAAAAGGAATCAGCCAAAGTGGGTTTGACGATAAATGAGGGTAAAACAAAGTATATGCTGTCTACGAACAAGGGAGCGCAGCGTTTGACTCCCACGTTTCATCCGGCAGCTATAACTTTGAAGTAGTCAAGGAGTTCGTTTACCTTGGCACCGCCATTACCACTAACAACGAAATCAGCCTGGAGATAAAGCGAAGAGCAATAATTGCCAATAGGTGCTACTACGGGCTCAGTAAGCAACTAAGTTCCAGAGCCCTCTCTCGATCGACAAAACTAACACTCTACAAGACGCTCGTTCTACCTGTGCTGCTTTATGGCGCTGAGGCATGGGTAGTTCCGCAAACTGACGCAGCCGCTCTGGGGGTGTTCGAGAGAAAAGTTCTTCGCAAAATCTTCGGTCCTGTTCGAGTCGGCGATGACTATCGCATCCGAATGAACCACGAGCTGTATGAGCTCTACGGAGACATTGACGTAGTTCGGCGTATAACTGTGCAGCGACTACGCTGGCTGGGTCATGTCCATCGTATGGACGACGAAGCTCCAGCGAAAAAGGTGCTGGAGGCGAGGGTCGCTGGTCAACGACGAAGAGGGAGACCATGCCTCCGATGGATGGACCAGGCTGAGGAAGCCCTAACCGCTCTTGGTGTATCCGATTGGAGAAGGCGCGCGCAAAGCAGAGGCGCCTGGCGAGAGCTGATGAGGTCGGTCGAAATCCGGACACGGGTTGTCACGGCCATCTAAGTAAGTAAGTAAGTATGTACTAACAACATAACTTTTATACAGTCATTCAATAATTCTATTGTATACGATTTCCTCAATGCCGATTACAATAACATTAAAAATGACTTAAATTGTTTGGACTGGAACCACTTGTCTGCACTAGAATTGGACGATGCTGTATCGTCTTTCTATCAAAAAGTCTTTTCTGTATTTGATACTCATGTTCCAAAAATAAAGAAAAAAATAAACTATCGGAACCGTGGCTTGATTCAAATCTTAGAAATTTGAGAAATCAAAGAAATAAACTTTACAGAGTCATTAAAATTTGCGTCATTGTAAGTGATGAGGTAAAGGTTAGATACGAAGAGCTGTCTAAGTAGTTCTCCATTAAGTCCGAAGAGGCTTACAGGCTTTACACCAATTTAATTGGAGAAAGGATTATTGAAGACCCGAAAAAATTCTTCGATTTTTTAAATGTAAAACGGAAATCGACCGGATACCCAAACTTCATGTTTAAAGGCAATGTTACTTCATCTAACTCACAGGAAATTTGTAATCTCTTTGCGGATCATTTAAAGAAGTCTTTTGTTCAACTACTTCCCAAAATCAACCTACATTTGCCAGTATAACTAGTAGACCGCCATTGGTTTGTGAAATTAATATTAAACGGAGTGACATAACCAATTCCATTAAAGAATTAGATTCAAATAAATCTCCAGGTCCAGACCTTATACCACCAATTTCACTTGTTCAATGTTTAGACCAATTAATTACGCCGTTACATATGATTTTTAACAAATCCTTGCATACAGGTATATTCCCAACTTTTTGGAAATCTTGTCATCTTACGTCAATTTATAAAAATGGCGACAAGAGATCAGTTGAAAATTATAGGGGTATTGCAATATTGTCAGCAATTCCAAAGCTATTTGAAAAAATTATATGTTCCAAACTCACGAGCATAATTAATCCGTGTTTAAACGAGCAGCAACATGGTTTTCGTAAAAGACGATCAACAACCACAAATCTTGCAATCATGGCATCAGACATTCTTACTAAAATGGAAAAGGGCCACCAAATAGATGCAGTCTATACAGATTTTAGTAAAGCCTTTGATCGTGTTGATCACGAAATCCTAGCTAAGAAACTAGAAAAATTTGGTATATCAGGTACTGTGCTGAAATGGCTCAAGTCTTATCTCTGTGAAAGATCCCAATATGTAAAATTTCAGGGTACTTTGTCTAAAAAGATTGTTGTCTCGTCGGGTGGACCTCAAGGTAGCCATCTTGGCCCACTTCTCTTCAACATATTTATTGCAGACATATCTATATAAGTTTTGCATGATGTCCCCCATCTCTTATATGCAGATGACTTAAAATTATACTATAACATTAGATCAGAAGTGGATTCAGTATTCTTACAGAATTAGCTTTTTTCTCTGGAACAGTGGTGTAGTAAAAATAAACTTTATTTAAATATAAATAAGTGCTACGTTATAAGTTTTGCCCGTAAAAACGTAATCACATATAGCAGATATATGCTAAATAAGATAGAACTTAAAAGGGTCAACCACATAGCAGATCTTGGAATAATTCTTGATAGTAAGATGCGCTTTAACCTTCACTACGATCATATCATATCCATTGCAAACAAAATGCTCGGATTCATAAAAAGACGTGCAAAAGAATTCAAAACCCTTTGGGTAACTAAAACCTTATGCTGCACATTAGTACGACCAATCTTAGAATACTGTTGCATAATTTGGAACCCAGCTTTTGTAGTGCATAGTGAAAGGCTAGAATCTATTCAAAGACAATTCTTGCTTTTTGCATTGAGAGACCTATACGATCCTCGTGACTATACAAATTTACCACCACACGAGAGTAGACTTAAAATCCTCAATTTAATGTCGCTGTCATCAAGGAGAATATTACTTTGCTCATGCTTTACATTCGATATTATTACTGGTAACATCGATAGCAAATACATCTCGAGCAAGGTACTATTTAATGAACCAATAAGGCGAACAAGTTATTCAAAATTGTTAAAAGAATCGCATCACAACACTATTTACGCATTGAACGAGCCCTTGAATAGATATTGTAAAATATTTAATAATATCAGCGAGCATTATACACCGCCAATATCGAAATTCAGATTCAAGCGTTCCCTTTCCAAATCACTTTCCTTTACATAACTATCCCCTTATTAAACACCAATTCACGTTCTATGCCCAATGATTCATATAAGTGAATCTTCTCCAATTCCTTTTCACCATTCTGATCCCTTTTCTATTTCCTTGATCTAGCATTTGTAGAAAAATTGTATATCAAAAATTTTAATGTTAAATAAGTAAAACACCGCATTGTAATATTAACTCTATTCTCCCATATCCAATTGCCTCTTCTTACATTGCCGTCTACCACCCATACCTAAACAAAATTTAGTTGTTCTCCCCCTCAGCTTTCCATCTTAATAATATTTTAGCATAGTATTAAAAATTAGTACATATTTTTACTATGTGTATAAAATCTGTTAGTATGTAAGCTTAGTATATAAGTTCCCCCTTCGTTCTTCTTCTTGTCTTTTCTTTTTGACGTGTTTTTGAAAATGTGTCGATTCATGTGGGCGGATTACGCCCACTGAGAATTGCATATCTTCTACACCTAAAACAAGGAAAGAGGAGAGAAAAATAAAAAAAAAAAAAAAATACAACAACAACCTGTTAGAAAAATAAGTTAGAATAAGTATGTTGCCTTGTTTGGCTAAATAAATAAATAAATAAAAAGCTGGTAACTCGAAGCACAGTTGACCACGCCGCTGACACAGCTACTCCAAACAAATTTGCCAGCTGTCTGAAAGTGACTGTGTTGCTGACATACCAAATGTAGATGTACACTGATTTCTTTGCCGAAATTCTACATCTTCCACCACCAGATGGGTCAGGAACGCTGTTGGATTGTGAATATTGCACTTAAAATAAAAAACGCAAAAGTCATAACATGCATTTATTTTAATGACATTATGTTATACTTATTAGATAATCCACCGTTTGACGTCGTAGCCTCATGTGCATTTTGAAATTCTTCTCGCTCACGGCATTCAGCACACCTTCAAAATTAGGACACTTCTCATGCAGCTCGATTTCGCTGTCTGAATCTTCAGAGGAGCTGGAACTTCCATACATCGCTTCCACCACTTCTTTGACTTCTTCCAAACCTCCATTACGAAGATATTCGCGCTGCTCGCCCATGTAAAGAGACACAATCTGCAAACGCAAAATATTATTTATAGATTTTAATTTTATATTTTAAGAAAATAAATATATTTACCAAAGAATCCTCAAAATCGCTCATTTTGTTTTGCATTTATAAATTTCAACAATTAAAACAATTATATATTTTGACAGCTGCCGCCAGTGTTGGTAAGCAACTGAAAGCAAATTTTATCCGAGTTGCAGCGTTCTTTTGTAAACGAGTTACTAAAGAAAGACCTCATATTCAAACACACACAATTTTTTTTTGTGCTGTGGCTAGCTGAACATAAAAAGAGAATATAGAGAGCAACATGGAATTTATTGAAACTCTCGCAAGCACAAACTGGTGAAAAGAAAACGACCAAGCAATGCGTGGCATGGGGGATGATTTCATTTAAACTTTTACATTTTAATTAACTATACTTACTGTTAAAATTCTGAAAGGAAAATGTGATGTAGCACAAATATATCATAATATCCTAAAACTTATTTCATAAAAATCGGTTCAGTACTTTTGGAGTTTTACAAAAATGTGCAATTCAATTTGCAAAACAATAGCAGATTCAAGGATCATTAATATAGGTTACGTCACTTGAGAGAAGCTCGGTCGAACTGTCAGAATGGATAAAAGAAAATCAAGAAAAAAAACCAGAATCTGCTCAATTTTTAGCTAACAGCTACTTTGACAGTTCGAGCAAAGACGGAAAAAGAGTACTTTTTTCTCAAGTGACTTAACTTATATTAATGAACCTTGAGCAGATTGCTGCTGTGTGTATTTTGTTGGTATTTCTTCGTTGTTAGTATTTCTCTGCTGTATGTATTTTGTTGGCATAACGCTGACTGCGCAACGCTTGATTTTTTATATAACGCTTGATTTTTTATATAACGCTCGATTTCACTCGCTATAAAACTGTTCATACCGCGGGCAATATATGAAATCGATTCTAAAGGAGTAAACTCCAAAAATAAATTTCTTGTTTGCAAAATATATAATATCTTTTATTACTCTTATTGACCTCTAAATCTGAATTTTTTCTATTAGTGGAAACACTTTTTGCTAAAATTGTTGTAAAAAAGTCTTTATTAATATTATATTAAATTTTGACGTGATTCCAACTTCGTTCCTACTGCGGAAAAAGTATGTCCTAAGCGATTTTTATTTATTATCGCCTTGCAGGACTGACTTACAGCTTTTACGAAGCGTTCAGTATTCTGCGAGTGGCAAGGAAAAGCTAAAAATTTTATGATATTAAGTTGCTCTTAACTTTATATTATGGTTGTTCTTTACCTGGAAAAACAATAGTTCCTGTAGAATTAAAATAGATACGAAGATCTTCTTCGGGAATAAATTGAGTGTAATGTGGCTCAGTTATCCGAACCTTATCCCAATCAATCATTGTTGTATATGAATCGCAAGTGAATTTTATGTCTGGGATATAAAACTTCCGTAAATTCATTGACTGCGCTTATCGAGCTGCGATAATTTTCGCAAAGCCAGCTACGCGAGTGCTCATGAATATTTATTTTTTGAAAATTTTATTTTATTTTTTTTTGTTTTTAAATATGGAAATTAAAGTTTTAGGGGTACTGAGGAAATACGACAAATTGAAATATATAGTCAAAGATGGAGTCGGAGTAAAAATAGTTGTCAGAACGAATTGTTGACCTTATTGAGACCTATCCAACTACGTACTTTCTTTACGATCGGTTAAGAAATGGTGAAGTTATTAAAAAAAACATTTTGGCCACATTTTGCGTCCACCTAAAAAATGAATTTTTATAGTTTTTATAGTAAAACCCTCTAAATATTAGCTTTCAAATGAGGGGTGAGTTTTTTTAATTTTTCTTTTTCATAAGTGGTGACCCACCTTAATATGTATATACCTTAAACGCTCATAGCTAATCAATCAAATCGCTATATAAAAAAAAATTAAACTTAATACCTTTCCAGAAGGATTAATTTCACGTTAATTTAATTAAAAATTGTGTTTTTAACTACGTTTTTAACAAAATGTGTTTTTTAAAATAGCATAAAATTCGATTTTTGAAGGTCAATAAGAGTTATAATAACACATAATTGTGGCGGCCATGGCGTAGTGGGTAGAGTGTGTGACTCTTACGCCAGAGAACCCAATTTTTCTGTTCAGCCGTCACCTCTCTGCAGTCAATGAAAAACCTCAGAGAGTAAAAACTGACATGAAAAGCTTCTTGAGAATATAAGCCGTTCGGAGTCGGCGTAAAACATGTAGGTCCAGTTCTCGATCATTTGTGTGCAAACATTTCACATCACACACAACACAATTGATCATAAGAAGCTCGGTAAAAGTCCTTATAAGGGCTGAGATGGCCATTTCGTTTTTTTTTTTTAATTGTAAAATAAATTCTTATGCCAAAATGTTGATATGGGTAAGAAATTTATCTTTTTAGCATATTTGGGTATGCGTTCTGTGAAAAATAAAAAGTTATAAGCAAAAAACATGTTTTTTTTTACCAAAAAGGACCTTCAAGAGAATCAAAAATTCTCCGCGAAACTTTCTCCGGTTTAAAAAAAATGTATACAGAAATCGTTTTTATGAGAGTCTCTAATTTCTTAGACGGTGAACGGCTGACTTTTTTTTCTTCATACAAAAACGATCCGGTCTAATATATAGTTTTCTTAATCCTTTCGAAACGAAGTTGTTTCTCTGAAATTGGGTGGTTTCCCTTTACAATGCATATCTATAAAATAAAAATATGTTTTTCAAAAGTATTATATTGAATAATAAGCAAACATTTTAAATTTTTGAGTTTTAATTGGTGTTTGGCTTTTTTGTAACAAAAAAATAAAAGTAAACTCAAGATTAATATAATGAAAAATAAATGCCTAAAATGATTTCTTTCTTTTAATATATTTTATCTTTAAACCAGTGTGGGCCAGCGCCTATGCACGCGTGCATCGTGAACTCTGTCTTTTTCTGTTTCTGCCATATGTGCGCGCATTAGCACACAACTGAAAGAACAGTGCAAGTGTTTTTTGGCCGACACTGCTTTAAACCAAGGACTGGCAATGCTGGCATTACAAAATTTCTTCTCTAAAAACTGAAAACTAATTTTATAAAATTATTTAAGCCATTACGGTTTCCAAAAATTATATGATTATCAAAATATTTTGTATTTGTATCTTTAATTTCTTGTCTGAATATTATATCTTTATAATATTATATATTATATCTTAATATTATATCTGTATCTTTAATTTTTTTTTTTTTCAAACATATTTTTACTTTTTGGAAATATTTTCATGCATTGTAAATAAAAATCGCCCACTTTAAGAAATAAAACTTCGTTTCAAAAGTGTTAAGCAAACCATATATTCTAAGCTAATTTGAGGTTGCTAGATATGAAAACAATTTTTATTTTTCTAAAGAGGTTCGCGACAAATTAGCGACTTTTGCCTTCCTCTAGAAAGGTTTTTTTGCTGGCTGATCGATTGTTGCCATTTTTTTAATAAATAAAGTGCTACTTAATGAGTGAGTGTCACTTAAAATCGTACAAATTACAAATAAAGATAACTTGTTGCAGAAAAGCTGGTTTTAAGAGACAAAAAATAAATTAAAATCAGTTTTGGGATTACTTGATTTCTGTGCATGTAATTTTAATATGAAAACAAAATTCAAATAACATTTAATTAAAAAAAAAAAAACATTTCATGCCCACAACTTTAAAATTCATCAGTCTCTTAAAATTGTATAGTGTGCCGTAATTGCAAAAAGTAGTTAAAAAAAAATAACAAAATTAAATAGTTTAGTACCTCATTGGGCCACCCTTTTTTGTAAGCAAGATCTTTTAGCCTTTTTGGAATGGATTGACTAATAGCATCTTTGTGCAAAACGACGATATCGGAAAAAATTGGCTTGATGTATTTTTTTCTTGCGTCGTCGTCTACTGTTACGTTGCTTACGTTGCTCAAATACTCTTAACGTGAGTACTTGTCAAAAACATTATTACCGGATCGTAAAAGTCCAGCATATTGCCTAAAACTGACAAAAACCTTAAACATTTCATACTTATTACAAGCAATTTTTAATAGGTGGCAGTATTTTTTGCATCAGCTGTTTCGTTTATAAGCCCAACAAAAATAGACGAAAAGAGACGATTGCAACTTGCCGAACGTCTGACGAGTTGAGACGCCAGCAGTTCGGCTCTTACGGAACAAAACGTATGGACAAGCTGTTTCGTTCAGCTTCGTTAAATTACGTTTGTTCATGGGCAACAACATTGAATTGCATTAAAGCGAACATTTTCGTCTCTACTCGTTACGGAGCAACTCGTCTATTTTGGTTGGGCCTTATTTTGTTAATTGGATAATTGTTTGTTTACTTCTGCTGCAAATTCAGTTTTAGGATTTATGTACTGTGAAAATTAAATAATATTAGAAATGTTTTCGGCGATTGCACCAAAGACTGGAGTGCCTTTTGCCAGCTCTTTATTCTTTTCCATTTCCAGCAATCCAAATTGTTCACTTGTTGTTTTCTTTGTACTAAAAATATAAAAAGTATTTGTGTATTCTTAGAAGAAAATAAATTATATTCTATTTACCTTTTTTTCATAGCAACTTCCATTTTAAAAATGTTCACAACGATGACAATTTACTAATCGTCAAATTTTGACATTTCGTTGGTAATTTTTTTCTTACACAAAGCCAATTTCATACTAAGGTTACGTTATCGTTATTTACTGGAACAGCTGTTCTCGTTTATGCACGACATTATTTTTACATCAAGCCAAAACAGCTGACTCTCGGCTTTCCAGCGAAGGCTTCGTTAAATCGACGTGTCGTTCGTTTTACACAAAGATGCTACAAGCTCTTGCATGTTTCGAAGCTTATATTGCTCCATTCTGCTTTGAGAGCCTCTTAAGTTCAGCAATGTTGGAATTTTCATATGCTCGTATTTGTTTTTCAATATAATGCCAAAGATGCTCGATGATTTTTGTGTCCGGTGATTGGGCGGGCATTTAAATGACTTTTGGACAGTTATAAAGTATCCACGTTCTTGCATTCAATGAGTTATGTTAAGGATCGTTGTCTGCATAAGGCTTAGATATCTTCGGATTCTCATTTTTTAAGCACTTGGAATCAAATTTTCTGTGAGCATGTTAATATAGCTATATTGGATCATAATACCTTCAATTAAAATCAAAGTACCGACTCCGCGTGTTAGCTTGCAGCCTCCCACCATCCCGGACCCATCCCCATGCCTCACAGTCGGGCATAAATAAGATGCATTCATCTCTTTTTTTGGTTTTCTCCACATTGTTTGCTTGCCATCTGATAAAAAAAATAGTTATATTTTGATTCATTCGTGAAACTAATATTATTTCAGAAGTCCTGAGGCTTAAATTGGTGCTCCCGCGCGAACTCCAGTCGCTTTAGACTATTACGCTTATTGATATATGGATTTTTGCGTGCAATGCTGCCATGGAAATAATTTTTTCGAACTACTTTTCTGTTCGTTGAATCACTAACGTTTTTTTGCAAACATATTTTGAAGTCATTGTTGATTATTGATGCCGATATTCCAGAGTTTTTTCACTTTTCGTATTCTTCACCTTTCGCCGATGGCAGTTAGCTTCTTATCAGGCCGAGTTTTGACTTTATTTGAAATGCGATTAATTTTTTATGTCTTTTTATGATATACTGAGTGGTGGCGACTCTTACTAATTTCTTATTTATAAGATTTTACGAAATCTTAGAAAACAATGTGCATAACGGTATTTATCTCGCGTAATGACGAAAATGAAGTTTTTTGCTGAAATTGAAAAATCTGTATGATTTTAAGTGACACCACTCTTTCTCGCGAGTCAAGTTGCTGTTATTCTTTAAAAAAATATAAAAGCTTTTTTTAAATTTTTTAACACATTAATAAAATATGTGGCGGTGCCTTCAGCCCGTCAGCAAGTAAAAAAGTAAAATATCGTGTTTCAGCTCTTAGAGCCCTTGGCGACACTTTTTCGTTGAATAATAAACATCAACGGCCAATGCGTCTTGGGTTATCACACAAGTGATGATCCAAGCACATTCCTAGCCACTTAGGACATTGGCTGCCGGTTAAGCAGCGGGCACTTTTGTCATCTAATATGCTGACAATAATGTAAACGACGCTCTGTCTTGGCGACAGAGTGTCAGTCATAAAATAATATCGCGATCGCTAGAAATTCAGCCACCTATATTGAGTATGTGTTGTTGTACATTTGTGTGTTATACAACAACAAACGTGGCTCGTCATATATTTAATTCACAGCCGATAAAATATGGATTATGACGAATAACGGCAATCTGACCAGCTTGATATATGTAAGTGCTGTTGGTGAGCAACACCAAAGCATGGTCATAGGATACGTCGCGCTTGTTGCCTGCTTGTTGGCTAAGCTACCCAACAGGCAGGCAGTCGCGCTGCTTGTATATTTACAGGCATATGCGTCGTCAGCATTTTGATTACCGCGAGGCTGTCCGTCCATCACTAGCGCTGGTGACGAGGCGGAGTAACATAAAATACAGCCTCTGCCGACGTTAACGCAAAAGTATTCAAGAATGGACGCGAATAAATACATTGTGATTGTACTGGCTATGGGATGTGCTGCAGCCGTTTATGTGCGCTGCAGTACATATTTAATGTTCTATGGTGGCATGGGCTATAGGCCATGCTACCATAGTTAGTTGGACTTCGTTCGCGCCGTGGTTTAGTTCGTTATCGCAATCGCGCTTGCTCCCCCCGGTTAGACTAAGAGTAATAAACAATAACCTGTGTAAACAAAAACTGTATATATAGAAAAATAAAGAAAGAATTTAGAAATCCACAAATATATTGCAATAACATACGTTCTCATAAAATTTTGAATATAAACAATTTTTTATTTAGGAATAATTAAATAAATTGTCAGCCTTCACTTACTGTACGATTTTAAGTGACACAGTTAAATACAGTGCATATTTAAAAATTTGACTTTTTAATTTTTTTTCAAATATTTTTCCGTACAATAGTCACGTCACAAATTGAAATGCCTATATTCTATTTTTAATTGATCTTTTATGAATTTCAATTTACCTTTTCAGAATGGTACATAACTACATAAAATACTAATCACGGTTGCCACTTTGGGCCAATTGGCTCAAAAATTGACCTTTTTTCAATGTTTGGTCCGCTGGTCCTTTTCTTTTTTATTTGGTCCCTTTTATGAAAATTTTTGCGTATATACAATAACTAAAAAAGTGTTTCATTACGACAAAAAAAAATATATAATAACTAAAATCAACACTGTTCTCAACAAGTGAAAAATTTGTACGTTGAAAGCACAGTTGATTATAATCGATTGCATGTCAATTGTTACTTTTTCACATCTTCAATTGCAAATCAAAATTGGGAAATGGTGGAAAATTTGCAAAACCAATGCAAAATAACATTTTAATTTACAATGGACAAGTAAGTTAATAAATCATTCGAATGCATATGTAATTGTAATTTTTGCTATAATATTTTATGTTGTTTAAGGTTTTTGACAAAGAATGCAAAAGTTGCTGAACAAGATTCACACACGGAGTCAGATGAAAGCGATTGCAGTGGGAGGTAATTAACACGTATATCATGCTACTAGCAGAATAGTTTTACTAAATATAATTTTAGTAACATTGTTAGCGAAAAAAAGGATAAAATAAAACGCAAGTTTCGAAAGGAATGGCTAAGCCAATTTCTTTGGCTCAAAGAGCAAAATGGAAATGCATACTGCATTGCTTGTGAAAAGTGCATGGCAAACCACATAACAAAGTTAAAGAGACACACACAGCAATCAATTCATATTCAAAATGTAGCCAAGAAAAAATGTCAACTGAAGCTAGATTCTTTTCTTAAAGAAGAAAATGATACTTTGCAAAAGCAGATCCGAAACGCAGAATTCAATTTAGTGATGTTCATAATGGTACATAATCTTCCATTTATTCTCATGGATTATTTGCCAAACTTGCTAGCCGTATGTTGTACGGACTCCAAAATAGCGCAGACTTTACGATGCGGCAGAACAAAATCGACCCAGCTCGCAGAGATTTTAGAGAACGAAGCAATGAAGAGAATAATATCGGATCTTTGAATGTGTAAATTCTCTTTAATTGTGGACGAAACCACGGACTGTTAAACAAAAACATGCCTGGTTTTGGTTGCAAGGTATTTTGAGAAGTTATCAAACACTATTTGCGACAGATTTTTATCACTAATTGAACTTGCAAAACCGATTCAGAAACAATATACCAAACAATTAAGACATTTTTTTCAAAATCATAATGTTCCTCCAAGCAACTCGATAGGGCTAGCAACTGACGGAGCCAATACGATGGCAGGCGAATTTAACGGACTAAAAACAAAATTAAAGAATGATACTAATATATTTTACATCAAATACACTTGCCACTCACTACATTTGTGTTCAAGCTACGCCTCAAACAGTTACCGTCAGAAATTGAGAAGCTACCCTATAGGAACAAACTATCTGGTTTTTAAAAATAACTAATTAAAAAACTAATTTAAACTAAATAAACCAGTATATGAACTACTTTGAATTATATTAAGGCGGCATCCACTTCAATTCTAAATAGTTTTTATTGCATTATATATGAAGTAATTGAAATACTACTTAAAAACAAGTCATTGATAAACTACTTTGAATTATATTAAGGCGGCAACTACTCTGATTTTGACATGTTTTAATTGCAAATTTTTATTAGATTACAAGTTTATATATATTTAACCATGTTATTTCATCAAATATTTTTAACTTTAGGCCATCAGTAATAGTTTTCAATTGGTTATTTTAAAGTAGTTAAAAAAATAATTTAAATATAACAAATTTAACAAGTAGTTCAAAATATATGCAGACGAAAGTCAATTCGCTTATTTAGCGGACATCACCATACAAAATATGTTAGTTCGTTCTATGGAAAAAAGTCAGAATTTTAACTAGTTGTGGTTGACAAAAAACTACTTTATCAACTACTTTTAAATTAGTTGATTTTACTACAGGGTATGTAGGAATATATACAAATATTTTTCGAATAGCCCAAAGCGAATCAACGAGCTCAAGGAATTCCAGGATTATTGTGGCGTAATGCCACATAAGATACTTGGATTTCTTTAACTCGTTGGCTCGCTCTGGAAAGTGTGATTGCAAGGATCAATGAACAGTGGGAGGCGCTTCAGCTTTATTTTTTATCCTCGTGTCTTGAAGTAAGTGGCGTTAGTGCATTTGAATTAGCACATTCAATGGCTAATCCGGAGTTAAGAGTTTACATGTTGTTTTTGAGCTACATATTAAAAATTATTATTAACCTGAATAAAGAATTCCAATCGGAAAAGGTTCGCCTACTATTTCTATATTCGCAAATAGAAGTACATTTTAAACTAATTTTGAGTAATTTTATGAACAACGACTTTGTGAAAAGTGTTGACTGTCTGGAAAATTTTAATATACACGATAAAACAAAGTATGTTGAAACAAAAAATATTTTTATAGGAAGTAAAGCAGAAAACCATTTCAAATCCGATAACTTTTCGGAATCACAACGAATCAGAATTAAAACAAATATATTAAAATTTTATATTGAATTTTTGAAACAAATTGAAAAACGCTTCGACTTTGGACTAGTTGATATCAAAAATGTATCCATAATAACACCCAACAATGTAAATTAAGGTTTTCGAAATAAAAACACTTGATTTAATTGGCACTATGTGCCAGTGTAATAACTTTATTAGATGCTCTTCTTAGACTAACTTAAACAACACCAAATAAACTTATTATATCTTCCTATACTTGTCGCTTCAGCTGCGCTTTTGTCGTTGATATTGTTGTTGGACTTTTAGCTGCACCTTAGTGGTTGTTGCTATTGTTCTTGTATTGCCTGCACTGCTATTGTTGTTGTTGTTGTTGTACCGGTTGAATCTGCTGTTGCAGCGCTGCCGTTATTTTTGGCTTGCTGCTGTTATATTTTGTTGGCTCAGCATTTGGCTTATGTGGGAATGGAATATGCGGCAAAATTGACAAATTGTCACGTACCATCCTCGTATTACAACTGGAGCGGATACGTGTGTTAACTTCTCCCCCCGTTAAGAGGAGCCGTCCCCGGTTTCTTTTAAAACTCTTTCTAAGGCTATGACGTTGTTAATCTTCTTGCGACGTTTTGTGATTAACAAAACTATAACAATGATTACGACTGTTACTATCGAAGAAATGAAAATTAGTAGCCATTGCGTAGATTGTTGATGGATTAGTTCTTTCAGGCTGGCAATATGGCCAATGTTTTTTATATTAACTTCATGCAAGTACGGAAGTGATAACAGCGTAACATGTTCCGTGATATTGACAAATTTAACTGATGCGGGTTGAGGGTGTGAATGACTGATTTTCTTCCAATTCGTAAAAGTTGTACCGTTTATGGTTATTTCACTTTCGAAAGTTACAAGAAGGGTTCCATGCATCAAGATTGCTGAGTTATTTCCTTCCTGTATCTCAGCTGTCTGATCATTCACAATTACTAGTCCATCATCGATCTCTTCAACTGGTGTTATATGGTACGCCGAAGTGGTCTTGCAGGTTGCGAAATTATTGTTCAGTAATTGTCGCACGCAGGAGTTTCCTTTTAGAGGTTGGCAGAATGTGATTGTGGCTGCATCTCTGCAATTTCCGAGAGGTTCATGTAATATTTTGCAGTTGGCAACGGTATTTGTCTCTAACATTAGGATCTTATGTTTACTTATTACAGGCAATATCTTAATTTTACTACATATTTCTTCAATTTTTGGATACTTGATTACGAAATGGATACTATTGCTATCTTGGAATATTTTCTGTTTTGAAATACTTAAAATATCACTTATACTAATATTTGCAAAGTGTTCCGCGATTAACAAATTTTGTATTTCAGTACTATCTAGTATAATAGGATTTATTACATTAACTTTTCCAAGAATGACCGAATAGATGGTATCCTCAATACTCGTTATTATGGCCTTGTTTCTGGCTATAGCTAGTTCGAATAGGTGTCCGGTATCTATTTCTTTTTTTATTGTAACATTGAGAAGCTTGTTTACCGTCTTTGTTAATTGGTTAATTCTAATCTGCATTTCGGTATTTATAAGGACCTGTCTTTCATTAGCCTCTATTAAAGCTTCCTCCTTAGTGGCCACCTGATTAAAATCATCGAAATCTGGGGTGCCAGCAATGTATTTTAGTGCCGTTCCCAAAAAATTGATGCTTCGCGATTGTCGATGGTGGATTCTGAGCGCGCTAAGTAGGTTAAAGATCTGATCCACATCTGCTTTAAGTAATTTTCTCATGTGCGACTGTGGGAAGTGGTCGAGTAAGTTTTCGGTATCATGGGCTATGGTTTCATAATCGGTCAGGTTTGTTCTATGCAGTAGGAACCCGTAGCTATTGTAAACAGCCACTGCTCCATCGGTTATCGGAATGTAGTGTGAATCGGTGTAATTCAAAAATTTGGCTCGTTTCGCTTGAGCGATTGCCAGTATAAAAAGCCTGAAAATACAAGAATATTACCTTATATTACTTTTATGGACCTCTTTACCCTCAATCAATAAAGTAGTTCCTAAGTCTTTTTCAACTACTTTTTCGATATAGAGCTTTGTAAATTTGTTCCCTATTCTTCTATTCGTTTTAACATAAACCTTTTCCCCTGGTTCGAACTGTCTAGTTTTTTTCCCAGAATTGAGTCTCTGCAATTCTGCGTGTTGCGCTTTAGCTATTCTTGATTCGATTTCTTTTCGCAGAGCTTCGGGCATAGAATGGACAATATCTATCGGTCGTTTATTTGTGGTAGAATGAATTGTCCTGTTGTATTTCGCAGTGGCGAGTAGAATTAAGTCAATCGTGTCGTTTATACCTTGTGTTAATTTTGTACATCTGGCTATTTCTGAAAGCGTACTGTGGAATCGCTCAACCTGTCCGTTCGTAGTGCTATGATGTGGAGGTGTTGTAAATATGTTTATCCCAAAATGGTCTCTTACTAGCGAGCTAATTGTATGTGAATGAAAAGATTTTTCATTATCACAGACAATTGTCTTGGTGTCCTTGAAAAAATTTAAAATTTGTAGTATGGGTTCTTTAATGTCAACTATTGATCTGGAATTTATTGCCGAAACTATGGCAAATTTTGAGAATTTATCAACACAAGTTAGAAAGTGTTGATTGTCAGTAGAGTAGATGTCGATGTGCAAAATTTCACCAGGCCTTTGAGGTAAGGGTGTTTTGCCAATCTCCGGGTTCGGAGGGTGACGCTGATACTTTGCCTCCCTACAGATTCTACAATTTGAAGTTATTTCTTTTAGGCTCTTACGCATGTCAGGGAAATAGTAATCGTCCAGAACTTGTTTAAGGTTTTCTTGCACCGAACGATGGGCTCTATTGTGCTCCGCTTGCAAGATTTCCCTTTGGTCATTTTTATTAAAGATGTCTGTCACCTGCTTTGCTGCACGTAGGAATTTAACAGCAGGGAACATTGAGATAACTTTATCCTGAATCTTGGCCAAGGTAGGTAGGTCACACAATACTCCGTTGACTACGTTGGGATTGACGCATGACCTAAAAGTCTTCAGAAGATTATCTATATTGGAAAAAACAATACGATGTCTAACTTGGGATTTGAAAAGTATTTTTGACGTAGTTGTTTCAGTATTTCCTTCTTCTAGGATAAGCTGATTTCTGAAACAGTTTATGGGATTCTCAACAGTGGGAATTGTTTTTGTCAGTGACTCCTCACTGTGGACCGTGTTTGATGAATTGCTAGAGTTTCCTAAAGCATTGATATGTTGCCTCGACAAGGCGTCGGCTACAACGTTCGCCCTACCAGGTTTATAAAAGAATTTGGGTGAAAATTCCTCAACAAACGCTCTCCACCTTTTCAACTTTGAGTTAGGATTTTTATCTGATATAGCGAACGTGAGAGGCTGATGGTCAGTAAAAATACTCAACTGCTTAACACCATAAAGATAATTTCTGAGCTTTTGTAAAGCCCAAACTATTGCGAGCAGTTCACGTTCATTAGTTGCGTAATTCTCTTCAGTCGAAGAGAGAGTCCTGGAAATCATGGTTATAGGCCGTCCCTCTTGAGAGAGAACTGCTCCTAAAGCATGTGACGATGCATCTGTGGTTAGTTCGAATGGCTTTTCGTAATCAGGATAAAGTAGAAGTACGTCCTCTGACGCCAGTATTTCCTTTATTTTGCTAAAGGCTTTTTGTGCTTCTTGATCGAAATCTATCCGAACGTTTTTTGATTGGTTAGCACCAATATTTCCATTTTCGCCTCGCAAGTATCTTGTTAGCGGTTTAGCAATTAACGCATAGTCCCTGATAAATCGTCTGTAGTAACCAGACAATCCAAGAAATGATCTTAAGCCTCGGAGTGTCTTAGGAACCTCGTAATTAATGATATCCTTTACTTTGTCCGGACAGGTTTTCAGCCCGTTCTTGGAAACAACGAAGCCAAGGAATTCCACCTCTTCTTTGAAGAATTTTGTTTTTTCTAGTGAAATCCTCATGTTAGCTTCAAAAAGTTTCTTCAAGACACGCCTTATATCCTTCGTATGTTGTTCATAGCTAGAGGAGAATATAATTACGTCATCTATGTAAACGTGACAACTTTTGCCTATCTCGTCCCTAAGAATGTCGTCAATTGCTCGCTGAAAAATGCTTGGAGCATTTTTCAATCCAAATGGAAGTCTACAGAACTCGTACTTGCCGTTATTGACAGAAAAAGCTGTCTTTTCTCTGTCACGCTCAGCGAGATTTATCTGGTGGAAGCCAGACTTGAGATCTAGAGTAGTAAAGTAGGAAGATTTCCCTAAATTTGAGAGAATAACCGAGGTGTCCGGAATCGGGTACCTGTCGCTTGTTGTTTTTTCATTGAGTTTCCTAAAGTCAATGACCAAACGCATTTTACGCTCTCCTGTCTCAGTGGTTCCTTTCTTGCCTACGACCCATATTGGATTGTTATACGGAGAGCGAGAAGGCCTAATGATACCGTCTCGTAGTAGTTCGGAAATTTCCTTATTCACGAACTCGGATGCGGCTATTGGGTAAGGATAGGACTTGGAGTAAACTGGTTGGTCATCGTTTGTTCGGATTGTCGCTACGATATTGGTATTATAGGGCAAGGCTTCATTTGGATCTGCAAAAACTCCTGCCTGTTCTTTGATAATGAGAGAGACTTGTTTTTTGTGATTTGGGTTTGATAAAATATTGTTCACCTCGCGGCAAAAAAAATACAAGAGGGCTTCCCGTTTATTATTGTAGCAAATCATTCCTTTTTTCATATCAAGAGTCGCACCAATTTCCTTGAGAAAATCGAAACCGATAATGCCATCGAATGTTTGGAGTGACGGAAGAATAAAAAACTGAGCGTTTGTGTCGAAAATATTCATGGTGCACTTTCTTTGGATTTTTTCGGTACCGTGAATTGATTTAACTAGGAATGGATTTTCAATATGCTTGACACCTTTGAGGGTTTCTAAATTTGTAATGTAATTCTTTGCGGCACCCGTATCTATTAAGAATTTTAATTTCCTCCCTGCCAGTGTTCTGGTGACGTAGGGCAGGAGGGATCCTGTTCTAAAAAATTAATCTCGTCCGTTGCCTCAATCTCCTCGTCCTCTGGGATATCGCCGTCGTCGTCTCCATCTTCGTCCTCGTAATCCCCGGGGAAGTAGAGGTTTTTGGCAACATAAAACCCGGGTGTGTCCCGGTCATCGCGTCCGCGCTGCCTCAAATGGTTCACACGTTGTAGCTTATTGGCTGGCAATCTATCGCTCTCAATAGGTCTTTTCGCTGGTCGGATAGCTTGAGGATTAGGGCTTAGGAAGGGATTTCTGTTGAAGTTTGGCGCAGTGTTGCGGAACAGTCCCTCTGGCTTATTGTGCCTAAAGCGGGATGACGTTGGGTCTGTGTCCATAGGCACTGGTCGAGGATACGCGTTCGTTACTCTTCGATAGTGGGGTGAATTATGAGGGCCATAATTATTAAGTTTTGTGAAAGTACCCACTTGGTTTCGATTTGGGCTTATAAATGCCTGTGCGAAAAGGGATCGTGCATGGTTTGATTCAAGCTCTTGGGCAAGAGCTAGAGCTGTTGGCATGTCTGTCGGTCTGGAGGAGAAAAGAATGTCACAGAGGGGTTTGTTAAGTCCCGAGATGAACACTCGAAGGGCGTCTTGTCGGTACTTATTATTAAGGGAGTTTATTAGTTCCGTATTACCGTAATGTGTCATAATATTTTTGTTTACTATTAATGACAGTTTCCGTTCCACGTCGTCGTAGAACTGGGAGATTGTGCGTTGCCCTTGCCTTAAGGTAGACATTTCCTGCTCTACCAGGTAGATGGGCCTCTTGTCGGCGTAAGTGAAGTCTAGACGAGCGATTATGGCGTGAAAATTTAAAATGGTATTGAAGGATGACAAAACCATATTTGCCGAGCCCACCACCTTATTTCTCAAAATGGCAACCGCCTGGTAGTGCTTGGAACTACCGTCAAATTCCTCAAAAAGTTTATACGCAGCATGGGCAGCCTGCCTCCATGATACGTAGGTGGCTCTATCGCCACCGAACTCCGGTAGTGATTTTATAAGATCGAGTGATTCCTCACATCTGACGGTCGGGTCAATTGTTACTGGTTCGTATTGCGTAACGGTGGTCGGTGTTTCTAGGGTTTTTAATCTAGCGGTCAACTCGTCGACGGAACCCTGGAATTCTCGTCTTGTTTGTTCCGTTGCAGCCCTTATTGCGGCATTAACGATGGCTTGAAGAGCTTGAGGATCCATCTCAATCGTTACAACTTTCTTTATTACTAACTATTTGTTATCTTTATTTTCAGATTCTAGGTTTTCTTCAACAGTTAATTGACTGAGATTTAGTAAAAGTACAAGGGTTTTTTCTTCAAAAAAAACTTTTTAATTAATTTAAAATTTTTCTAATTAATTCAAAGACATACAAAACATCTGGAAGAACTCAATTCTTAAGTAAACATTCACTTACATATAAAATATTCTACTCATCATTTCTTAAAATCTCGATTGCTTCGGTGGGTGCAACAAATACGGGATATTCTCTGCAGCTGCGGCAGTAATTGACTCCTTCGTGAATTAACGAACGTTTTTCCTTTCTCGTTTCAGGTAGGTACTGGAAGGTTTTTTCCAATTCAGTTCTTTTCAGAAAAATTTTAGATATTTTTCACTTGTTTTTTCCAGTATTGAAAAATTAAGATTTTTTCACTTCAGTTTTATTTTTCAGAAGATTTTAGATTTTTTTACTTCAGTTTTTTAGTATAGAAAAATTTAGATTTTTTCACTTCAGTTTTATTTTTCATTAGATTTTAGAATTTTTTACTTCAATTTTTTCAGTATAGAAAAATTTAGATTTTTTCACTTCAGTTTTTTCAAAAAAGAAAAATTTAGATTTTTCCACTTCAGTTCGTTTTTCAGGAGATTTTGGATTTTTTCCACTTCAGTTTTTTCAATATAAAAAATTTTACGTTGTTTTTTTCCAATTTAGAAAATTTTTACGCTGTTTTTTTCAATATAGAAAATTTTTAACGCTGTTTTTTTTCAATATAGAAAATTTTTTAACGCGAGTTCGAGCTCACTGGCCACTTTCAATTTTCCTTTTTATAAAGAATTTTTTTAGTGGCCCCACGTTGGGCGCCAATTAAGGTTTTCGAAATAAAAACACTTGATTTAATTGGCACTATGTGCCAGTGTAATAACTTTATTAGATGCTCTTCTTAGACTAACTTAAACAACACCAAATAAACTTATTATATCTTCCTATACTTGTCGCTTCAGCTGCGCTTTTGTCGTTGATATTGTTGTTGGACTTTTAGCTGCACCTTAGTGGTTGTTGCTATTGTTCTTGTATTGCCTGCACTGCTATTGTTGTTGTTGTTGTTGTACCGGTTGAATCTGCTGTTGCAGCGCTGCCGTTATTTTTGGCTTGCTGCTGTTATATTTTGTTGGCTCAGCATTTGGCTTATGTGGGAATGGAATATGCGGCAAAATTGACAAATTGTCACGTACCATCCTCGTATTACAACTGGAGCGGATACGTGTGTTAACTTGTACTATCTGAAACGGAAACATCAATAATGCCCTTAACTATAGATTTTTCTCATTTAATTAAATGTGATATAGATATTATAACGTATTTACACAATGGAAACTCTTAAGACTTTTAAATAGTAATTTGAAACCTGATATGGATGTTTGCGTATTTTGGGAAAAAGTCAGTTTATATAAAAATGGTATGGATGAAAAATGTTTTGAAGAATTGGCTGCTTTTATTAATGACTTACTGAGCCTTCCACATAGTTCGGCGGCAGCAGAAAGGACATTTTTTTAACTATCTCTGATTAAAACCAAACTAAGAAACAAATTAGAGTTTAGTACAATTAACTATATAATGTGCACAAAATGCAGGGCCTCATTACGTTTGGTCAGTAAAAGACATAGGCTGGGCTTAATTTAAAACAATTAATGATTTTTAAAGAGGTTTTAATAATAATAATTTTATAATATATTGAATAAGCTTGTTTTTTTTTAATTTTTATAATTTTTGTACGGTGTAAAAACTTAATAATATCCAAACATGTATCTCAACCAATGTTAACGTTCTATATAAATATATCTATGTGTAAAAATTCATGTATATGTACCCGTATGTGATAAATTTTATTTTAATTTTGTTTTATGTGCAATTTGAACTCAAGCACTTTTTGTTATGGCTTAAAAACAAATGTTTACGTTAAATTTTTAGTATATGTTTTGTTAAATATAATATTCTAAGCAATATATGTATACAAATAAAAAGCAGAACCAAATGGTCCTTTTTTCATTTTGGTCCTTTTTTTATGAATTTTGGTTCCGAAAAAAAATTTGGAGTGGCAACCGTGATACTAATACTTACCATGCATAGCGTTAAAGTGGGTATGTTTTGAAGAAACGTTGTCGATGAGAAAATGATTTAATAAAAAATATAATGTTTAATTTAGTAAACAAAAATAGTTTTGATGTCATATAAATATACGTTCATTCTATAAAACTTTGAAGCATATCACTCTGATCGGAAACAAAAAAGTTGCGATAATAATATGATTAAATAAAATAATTGAATAAAATATATAGTTTCTAATTTAGGTAAAAAAATTTTTTGATGGCATATTAATTAACGTTAAATTTGTCCCTTAACAGCATATCAATTTGATCAGAAACAGAAAAGTTGAAGCGATTTTTGTGAGATCAACAAAATCGCTGAAGTATGAAAACATCTTAATTTATTTCTTTTCAGACCTATAAAATGCAGCAAAAAAAAAAAATTCACACAAAAATAAAAAACATCAATAAAAAAAAAGCAAAAACTCGAAGTTGTTTTAAGTAAATCTTCTTCGATTTATGTTCTGTGATTCGCTGTTGCTTGTAGAAATAACAGTATCATCAGAGTCCATATCAGCAATGTTTTGCTGCTGCTAAGTCGGCTTTTAAAGGGCCTTTGCTAACAACACCATGTTTGAGTCGATTTATAAAATGGCTCTCAGTGAGACCTCTCTGTGTATATAGTCTCTCTGTATCGTAGCTATAATTAGAGAAAGTGAAACAAAGCTATTTAGCGAGCTGCGCGTATAAACGTATATCCATGCCGTTTTGGCTGCAACTTGAATTTTGTTGTATTATTCTTTTTGCCGGTATTTCTTTTATTTTGTTAAAAAGTGTTAAATATACCGAAATATCTTCTATATATAAAGGGTGGTTAAATGTTAAGGGCCGATTTTGAGTGTGAACCACACCTAAACGTCAAATTTCTTTTTTGCATTTCATTTGACATTTCTCAATATCAGACCAACTCAATTTGAACCATGGAAAGATACACAATCGAGTAACGCGTTAAAGTTATTATTATTATGAAAATGGCCGTTCAAATCAAAATGCATATCGTGCACTTCGTTATTATTTTGGTCAATTTAATCATCCAAATGTGCGTACAATCTGAAAAATCGTGCAAAAATTTGAGCAAACCGGGTCTGTAGGAGATTTGAAAATACCAGCTTGTACAGCTCGTACTGTAGAAAATATTGCTGCTGTTCGCGATAGTGTGGCTGAAGAGCCGTCCACCTCAACTCGTCGTCGTGCCCAGCAATTCCACCTTTCACGCTCGTCGTTGATAAACATTATGCATAAAGACTTGCATTTACACGCTTACAAGGTGCAATTAACTCAAGAACTAAAGCCTCTTAACCATTTCAAGCGTCGTCAATGGTCGGAATGGTGGCAAGAAATGGCAACAGAGGATGATGGATGTGGATGATATTTGAAAGAGAAGGTGTACATCGATAAGCCAGCAACAATTCAAGAGCTAAAGGATGAGATAATTCGGCACATTGGCGGCATAGAACCTCACTTATGCCTCAGCGTCATCGAAAATTTAGACCATCGGATGGAGGTGTGCCGCCGAGGTTGCGGAGGCCATTTGGCCGATATTTTGTTCCATACATAATTGAATCATACCAATATTATCATATTAAAAAGGAATTACAATAATTTCCTAAATAATTTGTGATTTATTCAAAATCAACATCAGCCCTTAAAATTTAACCACCCTTTATATAAAGTCTTTCGTGCGGGTTGGTGTCCGATAAGATCTCAGGAACGGTAATACCTAAGGGCACCAAATTTACATGTGTTGTCAAGGCCAATAAAAAATAAAATTGCCACACCCCCTATTAACGCCAACAAATCAATAAAAACGCTTTATTTCAAACGAATTTGGATGTATTGGACAAAAATTTTGTCATTTTTTTTAAATTGGAAGGCACACAACTGCAATTCCGCTTTGGTTTTAGCAGAAGGTGTGCTTATAAGATTTTCAAAGTTAATGGACTGCATAACCCACAGAAGATTACTGATGAGTTGGTGTAGCGACCATCGAAATAGCTGTCTAGTCTGCTGGTGGTTGTTCTGTAAAGAACGTTATTGTTGTGGCGACCTGCCGCTTCATGAATTACTTGGCATAAAGCTCTCATATGTTATTCTTAAAAATTTATATTTTTAAGTTTTAAGTTATGTGTTTATACTCGTATAACTCCAATAATTTTTCAATTATTAAAGGTTATATTTTATCGAGCTCAAGGTCAATGTTGCTTTCGAAAGAAACCAACTGAAGGAAAAACAATCAACAACAACAATACCCTATATAGAGTATCAATCACATAGCAGACTAGACAGCTGTTTCATTTACCGCTACACCAACTCATCAGTAGCCTTTTTTTCGTGATTCTTGCTGTGATCCACTAAGCTCTTAATTTTCTACTTGTTTCACGAATGCAATTAGTAAATTACCTTGAATTGCGGTACGAGACTACAAATGATATGAAATCAGCTTAAAGTTCTTCTAATTTGTGAAGCATACTTTCAGGGAAAGTAAGTTCTCCCAGTGAACCAAAACTAATGTTTTTGAATTCATTTATGAACCTTTTCGGGTAGAAACGTTCATTTTCGGCACTCATAAAAGAACCCTTTTTATATCATTCGTCGGACTAAAATGCCTCTCAAAAACGAACCTTATTTTGTTCGCAAATGAGTTAAAAAAAGAACCATAAATTATCCACTTTTTTGTTCGGAAATAAGTTAAAAAAAGAACCATAAAAGTATAAAAAAAAAATCAGATATATCACCGAAATATATATTTAAGCGAGCATAAAACGGGGGGCGTGGCCATCTCAGGATTAACACATAGCGGGGCCTGGGACTTAAATCGACACGGGGCGTACTTAAGGACAGAGCATTTAGCTCGGACCTTTTAACAATCAAAATATTAATTTTTACGCATTTATGTCGCAATATGTCGTTAATGTTAATTTTTCTTTTCCATTATGAAAAAGCCAAAAAAAAAAAATACAACAAACCTTTCGCATCAACAAAAACATCTACCTAATGATGCTTACAACAACGTGTAGTAAGCAGAAGAAACATTGTTTTCTGCTATTTTTTTTTTTGTTTTTTTTTGCTATCCAATAGCTGCTAATGTAATCAACTTTGCTTATCGAAGGTGTTTGGATTGGTGGTTAGTGTATAGAACTATCCCGCGATGGGGTATAATTTTCATACCCATAAAGGTCACAATTTTTTTTTTATTATTGCATCCATTTGCTATAATAGACGGAAGCAAAAAGGAACATAAGTATACGTAATAAGGAACAAAATTTAAAGAAAATGCATATTTTGTTCCGGGATCGAAAAATGCACTCATAAGATCAAATTAGACCTTTTGTCAGAAGCACCTGCGGTGCTCCTGCCTGCTCGGGGCCGGGAGCTGCAGCCCCTCCTAGATCCCAACTAAATCCACCCCTGGGCGTGGCCGCTCAAACAAGCTTAATTTAATGACCTAGCTACATTTTTGGTTGAAAATAGCAGAGACGAGGTTCAAACATTTCTTAATGGCCGTTATATAAGTTCATCTGAAGCAGTATGGAGAATTTTTGGTTTTTCAATTCATTCAATGTACTTGTTAGTACATTTAGAAAACGGACAAGGAGTATATTTTACTGCAGAAAACATACACAGAGTGATTCAAGAAAGACCTGAAACCACATTGGTTGTGTTTTTTAAAATATGTTCGAGTGATGATTTCGCGAAGACCTTGCTCTACAGCCAAGTTCCTTCATATTATGCATGAACACTAAAGAAATGGAATCTACGGAAACGAGCACAAAATGTTGAAGAATTGTTTGAAGTTAAACGAGATTCGGCTCTAGGTAGAGTTACACGATTTATAGTAATTATACTGAATGCTTTTACCTTCGACTTCTACTGCAACACATAAAGAGTCCTACAACTTTCACTTATTTAAGAACTATAGATGGTGTTTTGCATGCCACATACCGCTTGGCATGCGAAACTTCAGGTCTTATTGAAAGTGACGACGATTGGAGAAATGCACTGTGTACTGTGACTCAGAGAGTTGTTGGAAATAATGCTGATTTTTTGCCAAATGTCCAACGCGTTACAGTTATGGAACGATTTCAAAAATCAATTTTGCGATGATATTTTGCACAGACATCGCTGACAACAAAATAATCAGGAAATATCTTACAATGATAATTTTTTTAACGAGGGCTTGGCTTTGATCGAGAGTACGATTTACAAGCTTGGCGAAAAACGTTGATAAGATTCCGGTTTGCCAGAACTCCAAAGAGATAATACTGAAGTAGTAAATATTCTATATACTCGAAATTAATTATGATAATCTTTCAGTATATATATCTGAGGAGGAACCAAATTAACTCCAGAACAAATTAATATCTACAACAAAATATTACAAAGTGTAACAAATAATGAAGTGTAGTAACAATTTTTTTATGAGTTTACTCCTTTAGAATCGATTTCATATATTGCCCGCGGTATGAACATTTTATGGCGAGTGAAATCGAGCGTTATATAAAAAATGAAGCGTTACGCAGTCAGCGTTATACCAACAAAATACATACAGCCGAGAAATACCAACAACGAAGAAATACCAACAAAATACACACAGCAGCAATCTGCTATTGTTTTGCAAATTGAATTCCAAATTTTTGTAAAACTCCTAAAGTACTGAGCCGATTTTTATGAAATAAGTTTTAGAATACTATGATATATTTGTGCTACAGCACATTTTCCTTTCAGAATTTTAACAGTAAGTATAGTTAATTAAAATGTAAAAATTTAAATGAAATCATCCCCGATGCCACGCATTGCTTGGTCGTTTTGTTTTCACCAGCTTGTGCTTGCGAGAGTGTCAATAAATTCCATGTTGCTCTCTATATTTTTTTTTTATGTTCAGCTAGCCACAGCACAAAAAAATTGTGTGTGTTTGAATATGTGTGCATTTGCAACGTAGCCGTTGCTCATACGAGTTGCTTACAGTATTGCCAGATTATTTTTAGAAAAAGCGCGAACTCAAAAATTTTTATAGCCCAAAATCGCCCAATATAATTTTTTGTAGCCCAAAAAAGCGCAAGTCCGAAAAACCTTCATATTTCGTGTGGAATTTTTCCTATAAATTAACAATTAAAACAAGTTTAATTTTTTTAGTTGATACTTGTATTTATTGGCAAATACACTATCAAAATATAAATAAAATAAAAAAAGCATTTAGTAAATATACATTTGTTTCAACAAATAGTATTAAAAGAATGTAACAAAAATTAAGATTTTATCAAGAAAAGTGAAATTTTACCAAATAATTTCAAAACAAAGTAAAAATTGTACATTTTGATAGGCTTAAAAAATCGTCGATTGAATTTGCACATTTATATATTTCCACGTATGTTGGCATGACAGAGCTTAAGCGCGCTCCAATGTATTTGTGGAAGCTATATTAAAGTTCAGCACGATGAAGAAGAAAAGCTACATATGCCATGCCAACACACGTGAGAATATATAGGTGTGCAAAGCTGATCGACTGGTTTAAAAAATAGCAAATGTTTCCCGAAGAATGAATTCAAGATCCTCAGATTCCTCTTCACTTCCATCAGCGTTAACTCCATATATAGTGCTATTAAATCTCGAAAACATGGATTCTGTAATAAGAAGATACTTGCAGCATACGTTTAAAGCTTTCATGTGACATTTTATTCTTAATATAGACGAAAGCGTTTTCAATATCGTACGATTTCTTATCTTCGTTTTGGTGGCATTCATAACAGAAAACACTCTTCCATAAACTCTTTCCATAAAATAACCAAAAGTGATTCGTATCCGTTTTCTACTGCACGTCTCTCTGACTGAGTTAAAAAATGAAGAGGAAGTTCAGAAAACGATGTTCTAAAATGGCTTAAACATTTTTGAGGTGAAAGAACAAATGCGTTTTTAAAAATATTCATATGAGTGGGAAGTCTTTTTAAAATTTCATGTATTAAAGCTATTATAAAGGCTTGACAGTCATTCTTCAACTGCACTAAATTAACATCAATACAAGTGTCAATTTCAAATTCAAAGTTATTTATACTTCGTCTTTAGCCACTTTAGAAACTAAAGTTAATGCAAATATTTTAATTTCACTGTATGCTTGAAAAAAATCTACTCCATCTCTTTGAAAATAAAGATTCAACATATTAATTTGCTTTAAGAGAGGTCTTAGAAATATAAGGATTAAATAATTTCGATTATTACTAAAAGCTTGAAAGAAAAGTTCTGCTGAGTGGCAATTCTCTTTTCAAAAAACTTATTTCAAAAAATGTTTTTAATTGCGTACAAATTCGTTCAACAGCACTATACCTTGAAAGCCACCGAGTTGATTAAATTTGTATGAAATTCAATTTGCTTAATTGTGGGTTATTTATCAAACTATATATTTGAAAGTATTTTGCTCGTCTTAAAGGACTATTCTTAAACCAATTACATGTTTCCTTGACAAGAAAATATGCTTTGTTGCTGAAAACGTTCGATGCTTTGGAAGAACATAAGTGAAGGCTATGGCATATGCACTTTACAAGTATAATGTTTAGAGAATGCTCAATAAATCGTATATAAACCGAATTGTGAATGCTACATAAATTGCTTGCGCCATCAGTTCCAAGTAGGGACACGAATATCGTATCGATATATCATAGTATCGATACTTTTTCATGCGATACGAGTACTTTTCGATATTTTTGGCCAATCCGATATTTGGCGGTATTGATACGTTTTACCTAGTATCGAACCAAAATGTATATCATTATATTTACAAAGAAAATAAAATGGCGCCAAAAAGATCGAATGTATGGAAATTTTTCAAGCAGGGCGATAAGTTCAATTCAATATGTAAAATTTGTTTTAAACATATAAAAACTAGTGGAAACACCACCAATATGGTGAAGCACCTAAAAAACCATGAAGAACAGTAAGCTTTCCCAACTGTTTGCAGTTTTTTTTTCTAAAAATTTGTAAATTTTTTAAGGTTCAAGCAATATTCACAGAATAAGGAAAGCGAACTAGAAAGCGAGGAAGATAGCGAGCAAGAAAGCGCGAAAGATGTTGAAGCAGTGGATAAAGAGCATGGCGTTCCAAAACTAAGGGGAGGGCAGCTCATTTTAAAAGAATCCTTCAATCGACGGTAGATTAATTTTACTTTATATTTCCATGATAATCCCACACTTAAAGACGTATTTCATGCAGGTCAATGTTTGCAGAAGGTGGTGTGCAACACGCAAACCTGACAAAGAGCTTGCTGCGTTTCATGTGTGTCGATGGCCGAGCTTTCGATATTTTAAAGGGAAGAGGTTTCCAGCACTTGGTTAAGCAGCTTTGTCCCGCCTTTAATCTTCCATGCGTAGACACAATGAAGGTCCGTCTGAATGATTTTTACGAACTCTATAAGCAAAAATTTGTAAATGAGTTAACCAAAGTTGAGCAGGTTGCTCTAACGTGCGATATTTGGACAGAAGGCATGGCATGCCGCAGTTTTTTGGGTATCACCGCACACTTTCTGGAAAGTAACTGTTTACGAGGTAAAATTTTGACTACTGTGGAATTATCTGAACGACATACTTCTGAATGTATTGCAAGTCAACTAGAAGCCACTTGCCAACAGGTTGGCATTGATAACAGAAAGATTTCGTGTATCGTAACAGACAACGCAGCCAATATGGTTGCTGCCGTAAACAACTTTGTTGGGACACATAAACATTTGCCTTGTTTCGCACATACTCTAAATTTAGTCATGGAAAGCATTATTAAACTACCTGAACTGGCGTCGTTGTGTGAACAAGTGAGAAATATTGTAAAGTTTTTTAAAAATAGTGTTGTTTACAGTGACGAGCTTCGTAAAAAACAGGATGGCAACCCCTTAAAGTTAATATTAGATGTTAAAACACGATGGAACTCTGTTTTTTATGTTGGAACGTTTTGTAAAATTGGAGCCTGTTGTACATCAAGTAATTGCTTTTAATACAAAAGCCCCGGCATTTCCATCTGCACTTCAGCTTGAAACTGTGGAGCAAATCGTGAATGTGCTAAAACCAATGGAGTTTGTAACAAATGAAATATCTGGTGAAAAATATATCACTGTAAGCAAAATTATTCCAATCATAAGAAATTTACGTGCAGAACTGAGTCAGTTTACTAAAGAAGAACATGAATTAACAAGACAAGTAAAAGCAATTCTATGTCAAGAAGTTGATCGTAGGTTTAAACACTTTGAAAATAATGGAATTATTGCAATATCATGCTTACTTGACCCAAGGTTCAAAAAAGTGCCATTTCAAGACCCAATAGCGTGCTCAAGAGCTGTTTCCCATCTGTATGATTTAGCAAAAACAACTATTGACGTCACTGAATCCGTTAATACTGTGGAAGAAGAAAACTCTAAATATGATTTTTGGGCCAGGTATAAAGAACTGGCACAGAGATCAGCAGCGACAAAATCAGTTTCCGATGTAAGCGAGTTATCCCTGTACTTGTCAGGTAGTGTGTCTCCCTTAAATAGTGATCCATTGAAAGAATGGGATAATTTTAAGATTATTTATCCGACTTTATACAAAATAGCTCGAGAATATCTACATATTCCAGCTACTTCGGTACCATCTGAAAGGCTTTTTTCTAAAGCCGGCCTAACAATAACGAAGTTACGAAATCGTCTTGCTGGAAAAAAGTTAAACCAAATTCTGTTTTTAAGTGATTTAAATGATATGGAGTGGGGTGTCTGAAGAAGCCCAAAAACTTTTTTATTTTTTTAATACATTTTTTTGTTAAGCAGGTCTTAATTATAATAATAGCATTATTAACATGGTCTCAAAAATAAGTATATTTTAAATTTTATTTATTTTTTTTTCCTATATAAATGAAATATTTATTTTAATAAAGAAATATGTGAATATTAAATGAATTATTGTTTTTTAAGTTTTGCAGGAATATTTAAATGATGAATTTAATATTTTTGTATTCTTTTAAGAATACTAAGAAAATACGCACAAAAAGCGCTTGAATTTTATTAAATCAATATTAATAATTCACTTTATTTATTCTTACACATTACATAAAAATTATCCATTATCTTTCGCAACAGCTGATTTGCACAATTGTGCTTCTGAAAAAAAGACACTAATATCGTATCGATATTCACAGTATCGATACTTTTCTTTCAATATTTTGTGGGTATCGATTATTTTCTTTCGATACCAAAAAAGTAGGCATCGATATTTTTTTCTTTCGATATCGTGTCCCTAGTTCCAAGACCTACTATATTTTTAAGAGATAAATTGTGTGATTCTGAAAACTGTTTCATTGCATGAAAGAGCTCTTGCGCTGTTGTGCTAATAACATGAATTAACCCTAGAAAATTGGTCATTATTTTTGAATATTTTGTTGAAAAATATTTCACGCACACACAAAGGTACTTCTCCGTACTAACATCTGTCGATTCATCGATTATGAGGGAATATAATGAATCTCCGATATCAGAAACGACTTCCTCAAGCAATGAAGGACTTAAAACATTACGAATAATTGCAGTGCACTTAGTTCTATGCAATTTTGTTTTGTAATTACTTGAGGATGCACCGGAGTTACTACCTGCTAGCTCCTTTAAAATATCAGAGAGGTGGTCTACTGAACAAATACTTGAATGTTGTGCAATTAACAGAGAAAATTTGAAATCATTTACTTTTGTTTTTCTGTCAACGTGTGAGCCTGAAATAAAAGTTATTTCAAATATAGTTGTGATTTTAAAAATTTTTGCGTATTTCAATTTACCAAATGTGCTTATTTTGGTTTGCTTCGAGTCCACATTCGACAAAATAGATTTAGGTATATTTTTAGGGAATAAGTATATTTTTTACACAAATTTTTTTCAAAATGTAGCCCAAAAAAGTGCGCGGCGATTTTTCAAAATAAAAGCGCAAAATGAAAAAAAAGATCGCCCAATCTGGAAATACTGGTTTATATTAAAGTGCGCTTTTATTATAATTGATAATTGTAGAAAAGCTTGGTTAATTATAAATCCAACAAGTTTTATTTCGTCGAGTTATTTAAATATCAAGCATTAATCTTTTAAAAACAGCACAAAATCGTTGTTTTTCATACTGCTTTGCCTAAACTGAGTTTTTCGCAAATAATATCAAGCAACACATAGTTATATTAGTGATTTTGTAGTGAAGTAGAAATACTTAAAATTAAATAAGTCGAGGAATTTTCAATCGATTTCAATTAAATAAAACTTGCTGGATTTAGAATAAGCTAGAATTTTTATTGCTATGACATAACGGGGCATTTAATACAGAATATGTCCACAAATTGTTCTTAAATAGAAAAAATATGAAAAATTTAAAGAAATTTTGAACTGTTTCATCATACAGATGAAGGATTGCGCTTAAATAATTTTTGAAAGAAGAAGTTAATTTAGATTTAGTTTCTGGAAAAACAATGAGAACGACCAGATATGGTACAACCATTGATGCTATGTTTTCACGATTACCACGATCCTAATATTACAGTATTTAATATTGACGTTACTATTAATGAAATTAAGGAAATTACAGTATTACATACAGGAATACAGGAATATTACAGTATTTAATATTGACGTTACTATTAATGAAATTAATGAAATTAACCCATTAAGGACCAATGTGACGTATACGTCACGATAGCATAGCCCATATATAACGGTCACTAAACAAAATTTGGTTTCTGCCAATTTAATTTAATATATCACATTATCCCCTCTAAGGCATTGTGATCGAGATTGCATCAGTTGCAATTGGAATTTGTTTGTGAATTGACGCGCTTGCGTTAGCTTAGCTTTGCGTGTAAAGTGAAAATAAGAAAAATGTCGAAAAGCACAAAGGCGAAAAAGTAAGTATATTAAAATTTTGTATTTTTGTATATAACTATAAAAAAAGTGAATGAAGTATTACTTAGAAAAATGTGTAGATAATTTGTATAAAAGAAAAAGTGAATATTTATTGTATTATTTTCGTGTTTGATCATGTTTCTTCTTGCTGTGACGTACACGTCACATTGGTCCAAATACAGTGAAAGTACATACATTGCTTTTTTATGTTATTAGATACTTCAAAAATACGAACGAAATGCTCGATTTTCTAGAGAGCTTACAAAGAGATGATGAAGATATCGATAGAGTGTACCTAGAAGCACCCGATGAAGGTCGGCTGTCCGATGAAGATTCAGGAGAGGAAGACTGTGGTGGCACCATTGAAAATTTGAGCAAGAATCAATTACTAGCGCCGTGTGAATTAGTGTGTAACACCAAAGATGATGGCATTCTTGTAGACGATGTAGAACTGAATATTACAGATCACGATATTGCCAATTTAATCGAAGATGTTCTTCAAAACTCTTTTCAAAACATTGGGACAAGCTTATTGTTGGAATCTCCATCTTCATCGAATCAACGACCATCAGAAATTCTGGGGGAAGAATCAACTGCACGTACGTATAACATGACGCCTAAAAATATTTCAGTACGTAGTACCAACAGAAAAAGGCAAAATACTTCAAAAGCAAACGGTCCTCGGGCAAAAAAAGTTAAAAAGCCTGAATCACAATTAACTTGGATTGAAAGTGACGCTGGTAAGTCAACACCTTTTTCCCTGAGCCAAATTACACCGATTCTTCCGGACTATTGTCACATCAGCAATTTGAAAAATTCATTGATGATGAGGTCCTACAGATGTTATGTGAGGAGTCTAATGCTTATTCAGTTCAAATAGAAGGTCAAAATCCCAACATTACCATAAATGAGATGAAGGTATTTATTGGTATCATGATTGTCACTGGGTACACATCTCGACCAAAAAAAAGAGATTATTGGTGCGAAGATTCAGATATGCTCTGCTCTTTGGTAAGCGAAAGCATGCGACGAAATAGGTTCGAAATCATATTTCGTTATATGCACTTCAAAGACAACAGCTTGGAAGATCGAGAGGACAAAATCTGGAAAATTCGTCCAATTACTGATGCGGTGAAAAATCGATGCCTCAAAAATTTTCATCCTGAACAGGATCTATCATACGATGAGTCTATGGTGGAGTATTATGGTCGACACGGTTGCAAACAATTTATTAGGGGAAAACCATTGCGTTTTGGATACAAGATGTGGTGCCTCAATACGCCCCAAGGATACCTTATAAACTTTGAGATGTACCAAGGTATAAATCCACGCATACCAGAAGAGTATGGAAAGAACCCTGCACCACTGTTTTCAATGCTTGATGATCTCGACGAAGAAAAAAGACAGTTGCCGTACTGCATTTATTTTGATAACTTATTTACTTCTGTTTCTGTTTTGTTTGGATTGAGACAGCGGGGTTCCATGGCACTGGAACAATGCGCGAAGTTATGATACCTAAATCTTGCCCTTTACCTGACAAAAAGGTACTAAAAAAGAAACAACGTGGACACATAGAGAGCATTAAACTGGAAGGTGGTGAAATATATATAACGAAATGGATTGATAACGCTGTTGTTACTGTAGCTTCAACCGTTTTTGGAAAAAATCCAGTATCCAAAGTTGGTCGATACTCACGAGAACAACGCCGAAAAATCGACGTTCCCCGACCATGTGCTGTTGCCATGTACAACGCTGCAATGGGTGGTACAGATCGTATGGATCAAAACGTAAATGCTTACAGAATTGGCGCAAGGGGCAGAAAATGGTGGTGGTCTATATTTACCTGGCTTATTGACGTTTCAATTCAAAATGCTTGGATTTTGCATCGGAAAAGCGGTTCAGGTATGACCCAAATTGATTTTCGTCGAGCTATTTCCAGCCATTATTGTGGGAGCCTTGGCATTAGAAAGCCGCCTGGAGGTTATCGAAGACCGAAAAATGAAACTGAATGCACAAACCAAAGATATGATAGTATCGATCACTTTGTGGAGATTGTTCCAGGTAACAAACGTCGACGATGCCAAGGTCATAATTGCACAACTGTGTGCATGACGATGTGTGGAAAATGTAATGTTGGCTTGTGTGTTAAATGTTTCAAGCACTACCATTTTATAAATGTTTACTAGTTTTTTAAACTTTTCCTAATTTATTTATTTATGTGTAAGTTTTTCCAAATGTGAATAAAAATTACCTGAATTTCCTTTTTTATGTTCCTTTCAATTTAATTAATTATAACCTTTATAAGCGAATAAACCTAAAGTACAAATAAAAAAAACATTTACTCGTAAAGAAAATATGCCTTTCCCATAAGTGTAAAACATAGATGCTGGCATTGGGACCAACGTGACGTATACGTCACAGGCGGAATACACGCCCCCTGAGAACTTTTTCATATTTTTTCTTCTGATTTCTCTTTAAGAACTCAAAGGTAGTATATGTGAAAAATTTCAACATTCTACGTCGATTTTAAAGGTCCTGTCCTTAATGGGTTAAGAGGTAAGTGAATTTATGTAATAAATATATTTTAAAATTTAAAAAGTATACAATCCTTTTACTAATATAAGAGATGCCTTTATTCACCCCCTTTACCTTTAATATACATCTCAAATTCCAAAGTATTCGATCTAGAGGAGTAAACTCCATTCGCGCGTCGGTGCTGGCACGCAAACTTTTTTTATTGATGCTCCTGGTGGTATTCGTAAGACCTTCCTAACTCATTTTATTCTTGCTAATGTTCGTCATGTACTAAAATGTGCAATTGCAGTAGCATCGTCCGGGATTGTAGCAACACTTCTAAGTGGCGGTTGAACTACTCAGTCAACATTTAAGTTGCAGCTTTCAGTTTCACCATGCAAAACAACACATTCATGCTCAATTCGTAAAATCGGTGATATTGCAAAAGTACTCAAAGATGCATCATTACTTGTTTGGGGTGAATGACACATAATGCCCATATCGATGCTGTTAATACCATATTGCAAGATGTTAAGTCATCAGGTCGTGTGATGGGTGATGTAACTTTTTTATTTTCAGGCGACTTCCGTCAAATACTACTGGTGTGAAATGAAATGTGTGTTAATATGCCAAGAATCTTCAATTGACAACAAATATGCGTGTCCATTTTAGAGGAGATCACGTTGCCGCTATATTTACAGAACTTTTATTAAAAATTAGGAAATGGGACAATTGTTCTTGACAATGGAATGCTTCATGTTTCAGATACATGGGGTGCATGTGTTTCAATCAGAGAACTGCATGAGTGGCTTCACTAATACATAAGAGCACTCGTTGAAAATTAGAGTGTCGAGCGTCAATAGAGATAGAGAATACCTCTATCAACGAATAAGCAAAATGCGCACTCGCTCAAGACGTAACCTTCGCTAAGCTTGCTTTTCGCTACTGCAGTGCTTAGGCGACTCGCTGTAACGAATAGAGAATCTGAAAACACTCAGCCTCTCAAAGATCCTCACTCGCACTATTCGCTTTAAGTTGATCAACTATTCGCATGACTCTCAATGACTTAGCGAATCACAGTGAGCCATCTACGCAGTTTGCTACTGCGCTAATTTTAACTACGCTGTTTAACGTACACAAGAAATAAAAAGGAAATTATTTTTGGAGACTATTATTGTTAAATTTAAAATGTTGTTTATTATTAAGTTAACATTTACAGCAAGTTAATTGTTTTAATATAAGATTAATGAAGATATAAGATATATTTATAAAAATAAAAATTAAATTAAAAACCTTTTTTAAATAAAAAATTAAGTGTATTTAATTAAAGTTGTTGTTTGTCTGGCGTTATATTTTAATATGTGTTTGCACAAATGGCAACAAACAATGTGTTTAATAATAGTTTCATCTAATTTTTGGATTTCACTAAAAACTTTCCAAGCATCACTTGTTGATCTTTTTTCTTTTTGTTGAAAAACGCCTACCTGCATATTATAATAAATGTATAATATGCAGCAAACAATGTATATTGACAAATTCAGTTATATGCATTGAATGTTGCCGAATTCAATTACAAATGTCATAAACATCAGGTGAAAAAGATTCAGTTTCACATGATCGGTTTATCCAATTTTTTTTTCCAATAAGACATGCGGCGATAATGGAATGCAGAGCAACATGCAAATTTTGTTCGTTAACTCGCACAACTCTCAGCTGAATCGCGAAGCAGGTATAATTTTCACTTTATTCGCTATGTTTATTCGTTGACTCCCACAACTCTCAACATGAGGATTGAAACAAGCGCATTTTGTAGATCAGAGAGTGAGAGCGTAGTTCGCACTCAACATATAAAAAGCGAGCGAGTCAATGCGAAGAAACACAGTTTTTTGAGGAATGCGAATGGTTATGAAAACATAACGAACCCAGCTGCAAATGGGCAATACACTTCATCGATGAAAGCCAATACACTTGTAGGCGTTAATGTACACATGTTCGTGTACAACTTACTTTCAACTTACTTTTAGAAGACAATGGCCGCTTTGTAGGCACACGGGCTACATTTTCGATTACAAAATATGCCAACGAGTAGTCAAGATTCCTTCTCCTATATACAACTTCACTTTCCAATTCATATATGAATAACATTTGTTAACACACGTGTTCTGCCATTCATATATGAAATATTGGCGTACTCCGTAAATTTGCCGCTGGAGTAGCGAAGTAGGAGAGTGCGTTATGAAGCGAAGCGCTTGTTGGAGATGTCTGATTTCGACTGTAGACAATTTGGTTTCAAATGTTTACCCAGATATAAAAAATTTGTTATGCGAAGAGCTATTGTTTCCACCAAAAATTCCGATGTGAATGTACAAGTCAATTGATACGATTGTTAATGAGGATGATGTGTTTCACTATTCAAGTGAATTTTTTCATTCATTACATTCATATGGTCTTCTCCCACATAAACAAACAATAAAAATTAATCTGCCGATTATGTAAATGCTCAATTTTAAACCTCCAAAACTTTGTAATGGAACGCGGCAAGTAAAGCAACTTTTACCAAATATTATAGATAATCTATATTAATAAAAATCATTTTCTGTTTATTTATTTGTTTGTTTGTTTGACTTTTATTCAAATCTAAACGTCTGAACGGATTTTACTCAAACTTAAAATGTGTATTACTTGCGTCCTAGATTAGGTTTTTGCATACTTAGTATTAAACACCCCCCTAATTTAACCACCCACAAATCAATAAAACTGCAATATTTTCGACGGTTTCGATTGTATAAGACTCAAGTTTGGTAAATTCGTTTGTATGGTTACTTTCGGCAACTGTACCAAGAATGGGTTTTCACGCCTTCTTTTGTGCTTGCTGGGTAAGGATAATGTATTGTATAGTTTTAGAGACAAAATCAATGCAGCTGGTATGCCAATTATTAACTCTACGACTCTAATTTTTCTACGACAAATTATCTTGAAGATAGAACGCAGAAAGTAAAAAATGGTGATTCTTTTTCTGATTATAAGAACTAAACCACAGATGTACCTCAAGGATCAATCATTGTGTCCATGTTATTCAGTGTTTTTATCAATGATATTTTTATGGTGTGCAATAACGTTACGATGCATGGTTATGCTGACGATATTCAACTATTTTCCTCTAACCGCGCTGGACTAGTTGAAGATTTTTTTTATAGATTAAATGAAGATCTCAACGCTACACCCAACTGGTCATCTAATAATGCTCTTTGTCTTAAAAAAAAATCGTATATTCTCCCAATTTCTAAAGATAAGATTGGCCTCACTCAAATTCCTCCAATATTTTTAAACAATTATAGGCTAGAAATGATTGTTAAGGTTGTTAAAAACTTAGGTTTTTAAGTTAATTCGACGTTATTCTGACCATATAGCGCATTTATTTCACTTTGCGTTGCCTGCGGTTGTCATCACAATTTGTTCCCATTGGGACTAAGAAGAGACTTGCTGTTCTTTTAATAGTCCCCTTAATAACATTTTCTGAATTGATTTACAGCAATCTTGATTCGCAATCTTCGCACAAAATCCAAGTTGCTTTTAATAATGTGGCTAGATATGTGTTTGGCTTAAGGCGCTTTGACAATGTATCCAAAATAAGTAAAGAAATTTTGGGATGTAGCATTATTAACCATTTCAACCAAACATGCCCACGTAGTTACCCGTATGGCTCGCGTAGCTCTTCATACAAATTTTTTTCTATCTTAAATTTGCCTTTGCGATGAGTTAAAATCAAAGAACACCTGCAAAAAACCTGCAGGTTTTGCAGGTTTGCAAAAAACAAACCGCACTCGTTCAGTGTACAGCACATTTTCCAGCGAACTTTATAAAAACAAATGCATGCAAAGCCAAAATAAGAAAACGCACACTATCCAGACCCAGACTATCGCCTGGGTGGAATCCTCCCATAAGGCTGAATTTCTTAGAGAAGTATATAATATTTCATGAAAATCGGCACTAAATTATAATGTAATCCTCATTTGAATGTTTATTGATGTTAAGAAGCATTATTTATTCGTTTAAACTAAGGCGATATTTACATAAAGTCAGTTTATTAAAAGGCTTGGGTGGTTTACACCTTCGATAGTAATGGCGTTTTAAAATTGAGGGTGTTTTGCACCCACGATAGTAATCAGTAATGAAATATTTTATATGATCGCTAATATAAAATCATATTCCGTTTTTTTTGAATTGGCACACACAAGAGTGTAGAGCAGTGGCAGATAACAAATGAAAAAGTTATACACTAAAGAGCGTAAAAAAGTTTGCGTTCACCCCTCTCTCAGAAAATACTGACTGCAAGAACTGTTTCCACTTCTCGCATAGCAACGCATGTTTTACTGTGTTGAAAGGAGAATTGAAAAAAGTTTACCGTTATGCAGTGTGGATAGAAAACGACAATACAGTTAATTCTTTGTTGTATCAGTATAAAATTGATCATCATACAGTGCAGTGTTAAAGTAAAAATGTGTTCCTACGAAAGAGATCAAGAGCGACTGATGGCGCTTTTATCAGATGTTAATTTGGACCAAGAACAAGATATTGGTGGTGAAAGCAGTGATGAAAGCGGTGATGAGGAAATAATGAGCAATCATGACTCTGATACTAAGCAAGAATTTGATGAAAATTAAGATAATGATGTAGTTCAATACATTGGGAAAGATGGAACTATTTGGCAAAATGTTCCATTTCCAATAACGCGAACGACGGCTGAAAATATATTCACTAATGCTCCAAAAGTAACAGCTACGTCACAAAATGTGACTACGCCGTTGGAAAGTTGGGTAATTTTTTTTAATTTTGTGGACCTTGTTGTGGAAAACACAAACATCTTGAAGGTGCATGTAAAATACAAAGAATTAAGAAATGCACGTATAATAGATAGAGATGAAAAATTGGAAAGCTTTCGCGGACGCTGTAGTTTTAGGCAATACATTCCTAATAAGCCAGCAAAGTATGGTATTAAGATATTTTCCACGGTAGATTCAGCACACACATCTAAATTGGAAATCTATTGCGGCCAACAACCACTAGGTCCATACAATCTATCAAATAAGGCAGAAGCATTAGTAAGACGAATAACCCAACATCTTCAATGTTCGGGTCGAAATATAACGATTGACAATTGGTTTACGTCTTACAGCCTAGCAGAATACGTGTTGGAAAAAAAGACGAAACTAGTGGGAACCATACGTAAGAATAAGCGTGTCTTACCCCCATCATTCTCTCAACCCAAAGATCGGATAATTAAGTCAACAATTTTTGGATTCAGAAAAAAAGCTACGATTTTATCGTACAATCCAAAACGGAATAAGTGTGTTTTGTTGCTCTCTACATTTCATAGAGATGGTAAAATACTGGATGGACCAAAGTGTTTACCAGAAATAGTTGACTTTTACAATAAAACTAAAGGAGGAGTCGATACGACGGACCAGTTATGTGCTACATATAATGTAGCCAGAACTTCTAATCGCTGGCCTTTGGTGGTATTCTATTCACTCATGAACTTGGCTGCTATAAATGCACGTATAGTTTTCTTGTGCACTCAAAATCCACCACTGAAATATAAAAAGCGCTCCCTTTTTATAAAAGATCTTGAATTCAGTCTTATTGCACCACAGATGGAAAAGCGTAGAAAAATTAACACATTATCAAATAACCTCAAAATAAGCTGTCAAAAATTTGCCAAACAGTTATGTGGTAACATACACGAACAGCAGAACATACCTCCACCAGCCAAAAGACTAAAACTTTCCCGCTGCCAGGTATGTGGTAATGCAAAGGACCGAAAAACCAAGACGACATGCTGCAAATGTGAAATTTTTATTTGCAAAAGTCACACCTACCCTCTCTGTACGTACTGCTATGAATCAACTTTGCCAGATACGAACTCAATCTATGATGATATGTTTAGTAGCTGTAATGAGTAACTAAAATTTGTAAGTATTGAGCTCACTTTTGAACAAAAATTTTACTTTGTGCCGAAAAAAATTATTAAATAACTTTTTCTTAAATATATTTTCAGCTTTCCAAATCAGTTAACTAAAGGACCATGGCGTAAAAACTAAAAAAGTTACGACTGATTTTGCAGAATTCATTTTTATTTTTTTATTTTTTTCCCTAATGGCTATGTTCCTAAGCAACCCATTATATAAAAAAAATAAAATTAATTACATATAAAATATTGTTGTTTCTCAGTAGTTGGGTATACATTCTTATAAAAAAATTGATTATTTTTATAGTTTCATTTGACAGATGAGAAACGCAGTTACTAACTGAGTATGGGTGGATTACACCCAACGATAGTACTGACGTAAGTGCAATAGACGATAGTCCTCGAGGGTTAAGCTGATTGTCCCGTTACTTGTGTGTTGAATAATTTTTCATGCAAGCATTGTTATTGCATTAGAAACTTAGTCTTGTCACAGTGCACTTCATGACATGTGATTTAATTGCATTGTAATTGTTTTTTTATTTTGTTTGATTTTTTGCCAACAATGAGCAATATTTTGTATTAGTTTTTATAAGCATTGACCCGCGCTTAAGATTACGTGGGCCTCACTGATTTAAATGCAAGAAATTGTTTATTTTTTCATAAATTAATACTGAAACTGCTCTTCAGTGTTTCAAGCCGAACTGGCAACTTCATAATACCGAGATTTAACAGTTTGAATTTAAAACGGCTATTTGTCGTTCGGCTACTTCTCGCCATTAAACTTTGTAATTCATTACTGTATAGCATAAAATCTACTGTTAGTTCGAATAACTTTCGGCTTTTTCTAATGGCTTGGAGAAATGAGTTTAACTTCTGTTTTCTTTATTCTTTACGTATGTGCTTAAATTCAAACTCCATCTAACCTAAATCAAATGCATTCATAAAAGCTAATTATACCATTCAGGCCTGTAGACAAGGGAGGCGTTTTGGGTGTTCATACCTCCCTTCCCCCCTTAGGGTCCAGAGAGTTTAAAATGTCATTATTATGACATTTTTTATATGCGCATACTTAATGCGCCTACGTTTCTTTTAAGTAACAGTATAAACAGCATAAGATATCGAATAAAGTTCGATACATTCGATTGAGCCTTGTCCATCACCTGCGCTTTAAGAATCTATTGCGTTGGAAAGTATTAATGTGGGACAAGACAATCGCGGCAGAGAAACAGACCTTTTTTTAAAAATTCATAACTCAGTCAAAAACAAACATTTTTCCATATTTGATTATTGTAGCACTTTTATTATTGTAGAAAATTGAACAAATTACAAGAAAATAAATTCAAAAAAATATATTTTTCACTCCAACATGGTTTTATAGAGCTCCAAACTGGCGGCAAAGAAAAAAACGGGGCCTCGTGATTGCAGCGCTGGGAGTTGCAAACATTGTCCGATCTGGAAAAAAAATGACTTTTTTAAATCTTAACAAAATTGGTTATCGTATGACACGAGCTTTTTTTAAAATTTTTTTCAATTTTTGGTTATGTTCCAAATTTGTGAAAGTGTGTTTTTTCGAAAAAAATATTGACTTTAAAAATTCATAAAAAATCGAAAAAAAGCTCGTGTCACACGATAGTGAATCAAATTTAAAAAAATACAAAAAAAAAAAAATTTCGTCAAAAAATGAACCCGCTAGTGCCGCAACCAGTACGAAAAACATGGTTTCGAGATAAACGCGTTCAAAGTTTGTGAACAAAGAAAAAAAAGGTTACCTTCAATCTGCCATGACTGCTTCGTACTGTATGCCTTCGTTATCTTGTGTTGTGCTGTTTCTTATAGTTTTTTGCAACCATTTAGCAATTCGGGCTTCTTTTGAAGCTTCATATGCCTTCACTCTGGCGCATTTCAAACGATTTGCATCATTTCCCTTGGAAAAATTCAATGCTGTAGCTCCTATGGTGATACCAAGTAGTTGAAACATTTGCAAATAACTATACTATAAGGTACGAAATAACAACCACCAAAAGTCAGGTAGCAAGTAAAACAAGTATATAAGTAAAACCAGCTGCCGTACGTAGGTAGCGCAAAAATTAAAAATGCGCTCTCACTAATCCGGCTGTAACTTTTGAACCCGTAAGAATTTTTCCATGAAATTTTTTTCTTAGAATCTTAAGAATATTTAATCAAATACAAAATTATTAAAAAAAACTCGATTTTAAAAGACTGTCAAATTCATGTCCCCCCTGAGACATCAATGACCTGTCAATGAAAGTGAGGAAAATATTTAACTTTTACAATTGTTTTAATTGTGTTTTCTAAAATTTAATCCACTTGCGTTAGTGTTATTTTATTGATTATTTTATTGTGCCAAAATACTAAAACAATTCCACTTAATTAGCTGCAGAAACCGCTATTAAAAAAGGATAGAAAGGAGGAAAGTAAATCTTTGTTTTTAAGGAATTGTTTTCTTTTATCAATTTCCGTCCTTATTATGGCGACTTCTTGATATTTTTTGATACTTTGATCCAATGTTACAAAATTAAGTACGAGTAATTATAAAAAGAAGATGCCACCGCCGAAGTCGAAGCGACATTAGAACTACTTTGCTGTTGTACCAACCGAGTGCAGCGCTGCCAGAATGGTGTAGTGGTCAATGTGTGCGGTGTCCATTCTTTATTATAATTATTTAATGGTTACGATTTTAGCTAAATCATAATAATGTAATATTGTATTTCGTTTCAAGAATCTTTAGAGCCTGAAAAGTGTCCAGAACTGCCTTTGGAACCGGCAGTTGCAAGAGGTGGTAGTATTGACAGTAATGTCAAAAGCGGTTGTATAAGTAGTGTTATTAAGAATATTTCACTTTTAATGTAAATAATTCTAAGTTTGTGTATTTTGTGTGTATAATTGTAGAAGCTGTTCCAGAAACAGAAATTTCGTTTGATATATCGGAAATGCCTTCGACTTCGGCAGTACATAAAGGTGCAAGCAACGATATTTCCAATTTCCAAAACATTCAAAATCCGCCCCCCTCCCCCGAACTTTGAATTTTCCTGTCAGTGGTTCGCGTAATCTACGATTTAAGCAGTCTTGGTTGAAACGTTGGCATAAGTTAGCTTACTCCCAATTGAAAAACGGAGCATATTGTATGTTTTGCGTTTTTTTAGCACTGACGCGGGATCTCAACAAAACTGACAAAATAAAATTGGGATAACAAAAATTTTTAAAAATAAAGTTTCCAAACCTTCTGAATGTTGTCGAAAAAGTCAATTAAATTAAGAATTTTGCTAAGTGATCTGTTAAAGTTTCGGAGTTCGAAGAGAAGAGAAGAGAAGAGAAGAGAAGACTTAATACAAACATATAAAAATAAATAAAAGTCAGTTTTATAATGAATTCCTTTTATCCATCGATATCAGAAAATATAGATACATTTTTTTTACGAAAATCACCCCAATGGGTAAATCTTGGCTACGGGCCTGATACCATTACTAGTACTGGCTTGATATTTTTTATGCTTTTATATATTTTTATCTTTTTAATATATGCAATTTGTTGATTATGTAAAGGGTGGTTAAATTTTAAGGGCCGATGTTGATTTTGAATAGAACATAAATTATTTAGGAAATAATTGTCTTTTTTATTTTTATTTATTTAAATTCTTTTTATTATGATAATGTTCGTATGGTTTAATTATGTATGGAACAAAATATCGGCCAAATAGCAGCCGCGACCTCGGCGGCACACCTCCATCAGATGGTCCAAATTTTCAATGACGCTGAGGCATAAGTGAGGTTCTATGCCGTTAATGTGCCGCATTATCTCATCCTTTAGCTCTTGAATTGTGGCTGGCTCATCGACGAACACCTTTTTTTTTAAATAACCCCAAAGAAAGAAGTCCAACGGTGTCAAATCACATGATCTTGGCGGCCAATTGACATCGCAACCACGTGAGATAACACGGCCATTGAATTTGTCGCGCAAAAGAGCCATTGTTTCGTTAGCTGTGTGGCAAGTGGCACCGTACTGTTGAAACCACAAGTGGTCCACATCATCATGATCTTCCAATTCGTGCCATAAAAAGTTCGTTATCATCTCACGATAGCGAACACCATCCACAGTAACTGCCTGACCGGCCTCATTTTGGAAAAAATAAGGCCCGATGATGCCGCCAGCCCATAAACCGCACCAAACAGTCACTCTTTGTGGGTGCATTGGTTTTTCGACAATCACTCTTGGATTATCATTCGCCCAAAAGCGGATATTCTGCTTATTAACGAATACACTGAGGTGAAAATGTGCCTCATCACTGAAGATGATTTTCTTCGAAAATTGATCATCCACTGTTGCCATTCCTTGCCACCATTCTGACCATTCACGACGCTTGAAATAGCCAAGAGGCTTTAGTTCTTGAGTCAATTGCACTTTGTAAGCGTGTAAATGCAAGTCTTTATACATAACGTTGATCAACAGCGTGAGAGGTGCAATTGTTATTAGGTGCAATATTTTCTGCAGTACGAGCTGTACGAGCATGCACTCGTGTTTTCACATCTCCTACAGACCCGTTTTGCTCTAATTTTTGCAAGATTTTTCCGATTAAATTGACCGAAAAAATCACGAAGTGCACGATATGCATTTTGATTTGAACGTCCATTTTCATATTAAGCCTGAATAACTTTAACGCGTTGCTCGATTGTGTATCTTTCCATGGTTCAAATTGAGTTAGTCTGAAATTGAGAAATGCCAAATGAAATGCAGAACAAGACTTGACGTTTTGGTGTGGTTCACATTTAACGTCGGCCCTTAAAATTTAACCACCCTTTATAATATTCGTTGTACTGTGAAAGATATTATTACATCTTATTGTACTTACAAGTGTAAAAATAAATAAATACGAAAAACACATTCCTTGGAGATAGTCGAGGTATTAGTAGCTGTCTTCTGAGTGAATTGACTAGTTTTGTACTACACTCTAAATTAGAGTTGGGCAAAATCAGCACTTTGGCACCGTACGACCGAGCGTGCTGACTGCGTGCTAAGCGTGCAACATGAGGGGGATTGCCATTGCAAGGGTAAAAGAGAGAACAATTTAGTGCGTGCCTAGCGTGCATGATGAGGGGGTTTGCTATAGTACGGGTAAAAGAGAGAAAAATTGAGAGCGTGCCTAGCGTGCATGATGAGGGGCTTGCTATAGCACGGATAAAAGAGATAACAATTAAGCGTAGAAGCGTACCGGATGATCGCAACTAGTGTTGTCACTGTTAATTTATCAATCAAATTTAAATACCCAGTACTTGAACTGGTATTTAATTACGAGAATGATTAAATTATTATTGAGCTTCTAGTACATGAACTAGAAACTCCCACTGAAATAAAACAATCTTGGTTCTTGTTTATTCTTGCTTTGGGCGAACACCGAAAGCCTTTTGTATTATGTTGATAAACTTAGCCCTTGGTACATGAACCAATTGCTAATCCAAAAGAGCACTGCTTGATTTCAGCTTGTACTGCTTTATATTTATTTTATTAGTTTTACTTATTAGTTTTACTTAACTAGAATACATAATAATTTATATAAAGAATAACATATGAACAAATAAAATTATTGATATATTAAAAAAAATGCAGCATAATGACATTAAGAGTGTGATGACCGAAGCGGTCAGTTGCCTTGCTTAATTCAAGGCTAAGACAACTGCATGCATTGTTTTGTTGGCGTCGCTTGCTGGTGTCGTATTTATGGCCAATGTTGTTGTTGTTGTTGTAGCGATTTAAATGTTATTATGCTGCTACTGTTGGTTTATTTGTAGATATCAACATTCTCCCCCGCGTTCAACGACTGTTCAACAGGTGCGTCTGATGAGCCGAATTATACGTGGTGAAGCGATCGAAACGATTAGAGCAATTTTGGGCCGACTTCGAAGACACGGATGAAAAATTTCTTGATAATTGGTGACTATATCTTTGATTTTGTCGTAATATTCAGATATAAAGTACTCCTGTTGCATTGGTTGTTCGGTTACTATCCGTAATTTTTCATCCGTGTCTTCGAAGTCGGCCCAACATTGCTCTAATCATTTCGATCGCTCGATGTAGTACGTTGACGTTGATTTCCGTTAAGCCGAATCTTTCTTGAAGTTATTGATGATCCTTGTGATTTCATCCCCGAGCTCCTTTTCAACTAACTCCGATGTTGATGTCATATTTGGTTTAATGTTCTGGTACTTGGACCAAAAAACTACGTTGATTTGAATGCAAAGAGGTTTATTTGTAGATATCAACATTCTCCCCCGCGTTGAACGACTGTTCAACAGGTGCGTCTGATGGGCCGAATTATACGTCTATGGTGAATGAAAGTTGACGCGGCCTTGGACGGGGTGGAGTTGTATTGGTATCTGTATGAAGTGGGCATGTCTGGGATGGAGTGAGAACGAAAACTTCTTGGTTTTTAAGGGGCAGATGAATTGGTGCCTGCCCCTTCCTTTTCAATGACTCTTGTTGTTTTCGCAATAAGTAATGTTTAAAGAACATAGCGAGTACGAGAAACATACTCAGTGTTAAGGCTGTATATCCAACTGCAAAACTATGGTGACGGTGTTCTTGCAAAGCCTTATGAAGCTCATTGATTTGGTGTGACTCTAATCTTTGTTGTAACGCTGTGAGTTCCTTTAGATGCGTAGTGTATTGTTCTTCCACTATGTGTGTAAGTAGAGGATTTGGTTGACTAGGCTTTTTTACTTCAGTCAAATTACCAATGCTGGTGTACGAAGTACTTGCTTCTGATGAAAATATTTGATTTCCGAGTAACGTTAGATGTTTGTGTTTGAAAACGCAAGATGGTGCTAGCTGTAGGAGACCTGACCCTTCCAAGACTATTTGTGTTACTTGATTATAGCATATTGCTGTTATTTGTATCCTTTCAGCTAGTGCAAAAATCCACCGATTTCTTTGGTTGGTCTGAATCCATACTTAATCATCCATTTGCACAAATTCACAAAGTGAACTTGTTTCGTTGTTGAACAAATTGATTTCACAAGAACAAATAGTTGAGCCCTTATTGTAGATTGGCTGCGTGTTGGGGCATAAATATGCTTCTTCGTCCAGTTTTGTGCAAGACTGTAAATTTTCCGTGTTGGTTGGAAAGTATTTGTCACGATGCAGCGTAGTGGCAAGTATTGATGTTGATGGTTTTATGGCTATCATAGTGTTGTTCACCCAGGTAGGTATAGCTATCCGTCGATATAACTCAAATTGATCTGATTCGGCTAACGGGATTGTTATTCTGAATATGGCATGTCTTTTCGTAATGCTTCCTTGAACCTTCATGAATTTGTATATTGATGAAAGGTTTCCGTGGTAGCCTGGAATCTGCCTGCTTGGAGGTAATTGTGTCGTGATTTTTGCAATTTCCTTGTCGAGTTGTTGTGGTGATAGGAGGTGAGGGCTAATTTGTCCATGCAGAGCATTGATCAAAACATTGATTATTGCTGATTGTATTCGTCGTATGTTTGATGATGTGAGCATTAATTGAAGAGCCTGCGAAAGGAATAGTTGACTTAACTTCTCATTGTAAACTTCCTGCTCTCCTTTTTGGACCAGGTTCACTATTTCAACAAATTTTTTCTCGAATTTTGCGAAGGTCTTCTGTGCGATGATCTGGTCATGTTTCATGATGTTAATCGTTGAATCAACAATCGATGTTTGCTTCTTTACAAACATCATCGTCTACTGTTCGTTGTTTTCTATAGTCGCGATTGTCTGAGACATTTGATTTGCGTACTCGGAGTCCAACAATCCAAGCAACGAATTAGCTACGTCTCCCACAAAATTCATTGCACCTCTTTTTTGACGATGAGGAGTCAAAAAACTGCTGTCCATAGCTAATATTTTCCCAGTATGCAGAAACTGAGTGACCAGATCTTCACATAATGGTTTTTGCTGCAATTGCTGGCACACGAGTTGCATGGCGTATTTGCCATTTGAAAACAGTTCGATTTCAGTTAATAATGGTTTGAGATCATAAAATATCACTAGGTTCCATTCGCTGGCAATGATCCGACTGGTTCCAATATGTTCAAAATGAATGCCCGAAGCTAGATCAAATTTCTCGATATTGATTGGACTACAGAGCACAATTGGTACCATTTAAAGTATCGCCAGAATTGTTATTGGAGTGCAGTATAGTGATCTTTCTTGCCTTTTCTTGGACACTACTTCCTGATCGTCGTTGACATTTCGTTGTGTATTTGTCAATAGTTTGGGATGATTGGCACACCATTTTCGTAAATTGAATCAATGTGTGCTGAGTATTTTGATCAGTTGCTGTTGCATTTCAATGGCTGTAGCCAGATTGTCTGATCCTCCAAGACCATCATCCACATAAAAATTGTCATGCAACATTTGATCTCCCAAATGATGGCTTAGCATGTTGTCGTTTGCGATTGGTTGCAGACATCTGGTCGCCAGGTATGGTGCTGCCCGAGTGCCATATGTGACGGTGCTTAATTGATAGCACTGAATTTCTGCTGTTGGATTTTCTCTCCAGATGATGAGTTGATACCGTTGATCTTCTGGATGTATTAGGATCTGCCGATACATCTTCTCGATATCAGTTGTGAAAACAAAACGCGGCAAACGAAAACGTAGTAGTATTGAGAACAGTTTACTTTGAACTGTGGGTCCCGTATGCATCAAGTCATTTAATGCATACGCTGTCGTAGTTTTTGCGGAGGCGTCAAACACTACTCGCAATTTGGTAGTGGTGAGTAGATACAATACAGGGCTTCTGGGTCAGGTGGAGCGGTGGAGCAAGCCGATGACGTCACTCCGGTCCAGCGCCATCTAGTGGGGCCTTTTTTTGCTAAAAATGTGCAAAGGTGTGTGTCTTTGCTAAAAGCTATTAAAAATTGGCAAGTTTGGCGTATGTCCTTGCTAAAATCTATTAAAAATCGGCTTGTTTGGTGTATGTCTTTGCTAAAAGCTATTAAAAATTGGCAAGTTTGGTGTATGTCTTTGCTTTAAACTTTTAAAATTGACAAGTTTGGTGTGTGTCTTTGCTTTAAGCTTTTAAATTGGCAAGTTTGGTGTATGTCTTTGCTGTAAGATTTTAAAATTGGCAAGATTGGTGTATGTCTTTGCTTTGAGCGTTGATCATAATTTTATACACTACATTATCGGTAGTGATAGTCAAGCGAGTTCTTATCAGTGTTTGCATGTTTTTTCTTAACCCTCGAATGCCTAATAGCAATGACTCAAATTCTGAGAGACGAGCTTAGCTTAAATGGTATGACTTGCTATATGAAAATATATATATTAATATAGGTTGAAGCAATTTAGGTAGGGAGAAGGTTGAAGGGTTAAAGAATTGTTTATAAATTTATCATAATGGTGCTAAGTATTAGGTTTGTGTATTAGATTTGCATAAATAGTTTAAGAATTGGATGACAACCATTTAAAACATAGGCGTATATAAGTGGGATACATCTGAGGTACAAGTCTCAATCCCCTGGTGAAGTCGTCCAGCAAAATCTCCGCCTCTGGCTTATATTTTATATAAATTCAAGAGTCTGTAAAGCTTCGAGATGCAGAAACTTCGAGAACATTTTAGAAGTCGACTTATGTCATTGTATGCCGAAGCGAATGGCGTGAGAGAGAAAGGGAGAGAGAGAAAGGGATATAGCAAATAGCGCGATCCTATACAAATAATACTTCAGAATCAACCTAACCTAAGCCAATGCCATAGGCATAGGGGGCACTCTTTACCTATATAGGTATATAGGCTACTCTATAGGTATAGACTTAAAAATTTATTTAAATTTTTCTTTATTACTATTATTATTTCATGTATATATACATATATATATAAGCAAATTTTATAATTTTATTAATGGAAAAAAGTGATCTTATATTTAATTAATATTTTCTGATTTCGCTGGTTAGAGGTGAATATTCAATTACTCGATCATGAATTACTTAACAGTGGGCTGAGGTTCTATCTGGAATCGGTTTGTTTGCTTCGGTTTCAAATTCAATTCGTACATCAATAGGTCCAACTTTAACTGCTCCATTTTGGTGTGACACATCAACAACAATAAGTGGTGCAATAGCCTTAAATCCAACGAAATCTAGCAATGGTTTAGGTTCCCGCATATAATAGCTTTGTTGAAATTTTGCATACATATCATATAGTACAGCATACTGTCCCATTTCAAAGCGACTATTTAAATTATCATAGGGATATGATTCAGAGTTTATATATACTTTTAAATTAGAAATATTACAATGATCAAATATATTTCCTTCCTGTTTACTTTTTCTCTTTGTAAACCGATTATAAGAAATCGTGGTCTTTCATTTTGCGGTGAAAGCTTTACATTCCATAAAACTTTTGTTTCCTTTGGTAGTATAGGATTTATATGATAGTCCCAACTTCTAAACGCCATTGGTATTAGCAAATTTTCGTTTTTAATTATCTTGTACATTTCCAATTTTGCAAAGTCTGATAATTGTATATGAGGCTTTTTCCAAACTATGTCCAGTATTGTTAGCTTTAACTGATCAGTTCCATTTGTAGAATGATATGATCTATCATTATATGAAGAACGTTGAAGGATAAGTTCATGCTTCGAATTTAATAGTATTTTATTATAATCTTCAGCAAAACCCAGGAACATTTTCAACGGCACACAACAACTAAAATGAGATTTTTTCAATGTGAAATTTTCATCAGGAACCCAACCAGCGTTTCTTAATGAGCCACTTTCAGCATTATTATTTAATGATACGAAATTTTTCATGGTTGATGAAATTCCAAGATTACGTGTACGATCAACTTCAAAACCATTAATTTCATATCGAATTTCATCGAACAGATATGAAAGAAAGTTGCTTTTAAATTTCACACCTGTTGTTACTACATCATTTCCTCCTTCCTGTTTTACTATAAAGCCATGAATGTAAATCATACTCTCACTTGGTAAGACAAAGAGATCCTGATTTTGAATGGGTATACGAATCTCATCGTTATTGTTAAACGATTTTTGGTATGGATAGTAACTATATATAATACTATCATCGTTCATAGGTTGTTGAAGTACATTGAGTATTTAATTCATATTGAATTATTGGTTGATTGATTATCGATATTGTGATTGATTGATTAATTATTGATCAGTTTTAGCAAGTAGCGGTTTAACAGTACAGATCAGTTTTAGCAGTTAGCTGTTGAGTGGTACAGACCAGTTTAGCAGTTAGCTGTTGAACAGCACAGATCAGTTTTAGCAATTAGCTGTTGACTAGTACAGATCAGTTTAGCAGTTTAGTAATAGTTGTTGTTGACTCTTCTCCCAAGATTAAGTCCGAATGATTTTAAAAATTCTATATTATATCTTGTCAATGGTTTTTTAGCTCTTCTTCCTAGTTCCAGTGTTGATGTAGGACTAACTGTAAATCCTCTTTGTATCTTATTTTTATTATAAATAATCATAATTATAATTGTTCTGGCTTGAAGTGTAGTCTTACGGTAATCTTTTCCCCTCGAAAATTTATAAGGTCGCCGTCTTGATTCAAGATTCTAATCGTTATGTTGTTTACTTGTTGACAGTTGACAGGTAAATAAAAGACATTTTGAGGTTTCTCTTTAATTTTATATCCGGGTGGAACATCTAGAGGAAATTCGTGAATAGTGTGAACCAAAGTGCTATTAATATATGATCCATCTGTCAAGTTGCTTTCGATACGTATTGTATTTACATTTGTAATATTCAAAGGTAAGTCAGATTGAAAATTTCTAGTTGTATCTGACTGATCTATATTTATAGGCTCTATAGTAACCACTTTGATAAATTCCTCGTACGGTAGCTCATTTTCTACCAACTTTCTTTTACTGAATCCCAACAACTGTCCTACACTGTTTGGTTTTGAAAAATCTATGTCTTCGGAGGAAGTAATTTCAGTTTTTAGGGTGTTATTGTTTCGCTCAATTTTTAAGTAAATTGAATCATCAATGATTTTTATACTTGACTCTAAGAAAGAAGCAATGTCTTTCAGTTCATATGAACCAACTGGAATTGTAATAGTATGTGGTCCGATATGGAATAAATTATTGAGATCAGGTACATTTGGTATAGAATTAATTGATACAAAGTCTAAAAGTCCACAAACATATCTTGTAGGAAATTCAACCGGAGGAAAATATTTTGCAACAAGGGTTGAAGTGGTTCCGCTTAAAGAGATTGTTATTGACATTATGCGTATTCGTTATAAACTGATAGTCTATACCTATAGAGTAGCCTATATACCTATATAGGTAAAGAGTGCCCCCCCTATACCTATGGCATTGGCTTAGGTTAGGTTGATTCTGAAGTATTATTTGTATAGGATCGCACTATTTGCTATCTCCCTTTCTCTCTCTTACTATCAAATTCTCTCTCCTCTCCCTTTCTCTCTCACGCCATTCGCTTCGGCATACAATGACATAAGTCGGCTTCTAAAATGTTCTCGAAGTTTCTGCATCTCAAAGCTTTACAGACTCTTGAATTTACATAAAATATAAGCCAGAGGCGGAGATTTTGCTGGACGACTTGACCGGGGGATTGAGACTTGTACCTCAGATGTATCCCACTTATATACGCCTATGTTTCAAATGGTTGTTATCCAATTCTTAAACTACTTATGCAAATCTAATACAGAAACCTAATACTTAGCACCATTATGATAAATTTATAAACAATTCTATAACCCTTCAACCTTCGCCGTACCTAAATTGCTTCAACCCATATTAATATATATATTTTCATAAAGCAAGTCATACCATTTAAGCTAAGCTCGTCACTCAGAATTTGAGTCATTGCTATTAGGTATTCGAGGGTTAAGAGAAAACATGCAAACACTGATAAGAACTCGCTTGACTACCACTACCGATAATGTAGTGTATAAAATTATGATCAACGCTTAAAGCAAAGACATACACCAAACTTGCCAATTTTAAAAGCTTACAGCAAAGACATACACCAAACTTGCCAATTTAAAAGCTTAAAGCAAAGACATACACCAAACTTGCCAATTTAAAAGCTTAAAGCAAAGACATACACCAAACTTGTCAATTTTAAAAGTTTAAAGCAAAGACATACACCAAACTTGCCAATTTTTAATAGCTTTTAGCAAAGACACACACCAAACGTGTCAATTTTAAAGGTTTAAAGCAAAGACATACACCAAACGTGCCAATTTTTAATAGCTTTTAGCAAAGACATACACCAACCATGCCGATTGTTATTAGATTTTAGCAAGGACATACACCCAACTTGCAAATTGTTAATAGATTTTAGCAAAGACACACACCTTTGCACATTTTTAGCAAAAAAAAAAGCCCCCACTAGATGGCGCTGGACCGGAGTGACGTCATCGGCTTGCTCCACCTGACCCAGAAGCCCTTTATTGTATCTACTGTGGTGCTCTCGGGTTTTAGTACACAATGATGAGGAATGAAGTATTTGGGGGATGGTATTGAGTCAAGGATCACCTTCTTCATGTGTCCTAATCTTTCGTACTCTCTCATAAATTCCACATATTGTTTTCGAACTTCCACGTTTCTCTGAAGACGCCGTTCAAGACCAAGAAACGGATTGTGGGCCGTCATCCTTGATTCTCCTAGTACTGCTGGATTTTCGAGAAATGGTATTTTTACGATGAAGCGTCCCTTGTAATTTTTTCGCATAGTTTGCAAAAAGTGTGTTTCGCATTGTTGTTCTGCTAATGACACACTTTTTTCAAATGTTTCAAATTCATCCATCCATTACCTTTCAGTCGCCTCGATTAGTGGGCCATCTCTACTATCGGTATCCGTTTTGATCCCGAAAACTGCACATGTCAATGATTCTGTCGATGGTTCAGATGATCCACATTTTCCGCTCACAATCGAACCAAGTGAAGTGTTTTGGAGAACTGCACTGGTAGTTGTTAACCTTATATGACCAGGTACCAGCAGACTGAGGTGAAATTCGACACCAAGCAAAATGTCAATCTTATCTTGGTGGCAGAAGTCTGTATCTGCGAGTTGTAGATTGGCTGGGATTTTCCAATTTGAGGTATCCAACTGATGATTCGGTTGAGCTGTGATAATGTTTGGAAGTACAAAAGCTTCCAAATTTGTCGAAAAATTGCCACTGTTGGATTGCATCTTCAAATTAATTCTCTGGGTGATCTTCTTATGAGCATCACCAATTCCTTCAATGCACAAAGAAGCCTTGTTTTGAGATATGGATAATCTCTTCATGAGACTTTCTAAAACGATGTTAACTTGCGACCAGGAGTCCAGTATTGCTCTGAATTCCCCTGACATGAGTACCATTGTTACATAATTTGCAGCTGTTGCTCGACGTTGTAATGGAGGACACAACTTTGTTAGGTAATTGTGGTGTTACAGCCTTATCCTTAAGTCCGATGGTTTCCAGTGTATGGATCTGTCCTTCCAAGAATAGAAGGAAGTCATCCTCTTTTTGTAATTCCCTCGGGTTTGTCAAGGATTGTTCAAACCTCATGTGTGTTGCTCGATCTAGTTTCTTTAGCAGCAAATGAAAAAGAATCGGATCCCATGCTTTTGTATCAACCCCTAAGTTGTCTAAAGCCATGATACATCCCGAGTTGTGTCGTGTAAATTCTTCGTTGCTACAGCACTTGAGGTGCCGGATGGCTGATTCAGTATCCTTTCGATAAGCGTAGTTACTATTACCATTCTGTTGTATCGTTTTTGTAATAACGTCCAAGCGGCTGAATAGTTGCGTTCTGTTGACGAAAAATCTCTGATGAGTTTTGCAGCTTCTCCTGTAACGTTGGCCTTTAGATGCCACATTTTTGGCACTGCTGCTATTGGCTATTTGTAGATCATTTCGGAAAATAGATCGGAGAATTGTTGCCACTTTAGGTAATCGCCATTAAACTGTGGCAAAGTTATCTTTGGAAGATGAACGGCACTTTGTATTGTTTGTTGTTATTTAATGGTTGCAGCGGCGACTCTGGTACCTTGGCATTGATCTGCTCTTATAGAAAGCTCAATTAACTGATATTACACCATTTCACCTAGTTGGTTGTATTCTGCTTGGTTGAAGCCTGCTGCTGCAGGATCTTCATAGTTTTTCCATAATTCATCGTGCATCAATTCTATCTGGTTCCACAGATGACTTATGTTGTTTGATTTAAATTGGAAAAACTGCTTTTTGATTTTCTTGTATTGCTTCGAGGTTGTCTAGTGTTCGCCTCAATATGTTCATTCGAGCAGTCATTTTTCGAACTAGTCCGTGTTGACTTGAAACTCCAGATGACTCTCTCATGATTGATGTTTTTTTTGCTACATGTTGAGCAGCTGCTGTCTTAACGGCCGATAATCCTGGTGCTATCGGCTGAGGAGCTATGCTCGGTAGCCTTTTTTCTTCTGCTTTCAAACAAGTGGCTTCTGTTTGAAAAATTTCTTGATAATTGGTGACTATTGCTTTGATTTTGTCGTAATATCCAGATATAAAGTACTCCTGTTGCATTGGTTGTTCGGTTACTATCCGTAATTTTTCATCCGTGTCTTCGAAGTCGGCCCAACATTGCTCTAATCGTTTCGATCGCTCAATGTAGTACGTTGACGTTGATTTCCGCTCAGCCGAATCTTTCTTAAAGTTCTTGATGATCCTTTTAATTTCATCCCCGAGCTCCTTTTGGTGGTCAACTAACTCCGATGTTGATGTCATATTTGGTTTAATGTTCTGGTACTTGGACCAAAAAACTACGTTGATTTGAATGCAAAGAGGTTTATTCGTACAGATATTCTAGCACATAAACTAGAATATCTCGCCGGGGCCTCCAAAAAATGTTAATTTATCAATCAAATTTAAATACCCAGTACTTGAACTGGTATTTAATTACGAGAATGATTAAATTATTATTGAGCTTCTAGTACATGAACTAGAAACTCCACTGAAATAAAACAATCTTGGTTGTTGTTTATTCTTGCTTTGGGCGAAACGCCGAAAGCCTTTTGTATTATGTTGATAAACTTAGCCCTTGATACATGAACCAATTGCTAATCCAAAAGAGCACTACTTGATTTCAGCTTGTACTGCTTTATATTTATTTTATTAGTTCAATTTATACAAAATTCTATAAACTAGAATACATAATAACTTGTATAAAGAATAACATTTGAACAAATAAAATTATTGATATATTAAAAAAAAATGCAGCATAATGACATTAAGAGTGTGATGACCGAAGCGGTCAGTTACCTGCCTTGCTTAATTCAAGGCTAAGACAACTGCATGCATTGTTTTGTTGACGCCGCTTGCTGGTGTCGTATTTATGGCCAATGTTGTTGTTGTTATTGTAGCGATTTAAATGTTATTAGGCTGCTACTGTTGGTTTATTTGTAGATATCAACAGTCACCGTACCACAATTGTGATAAATCTACCACTTTTTTCGACATTTTTGATTTCTACAAATTTTACCACCCACTATTTGTTTTTTTTTATTTATCATTCAAAAGTTCTTCAATATAAATACATAAATAAAAATTATTGATTTACATATTAACATATTTTCAATAAAAAAGACTTGGTTTAAAGGGCAGGTTTAATTAACATTTATAGTTAACATTCTATTAAAAAAATGGAAGAAATATACATTATTACAGCTTTTAAAAGCGGCATTTGTATATTTTGGATTGCCGCTTTCCTTATGGCATCCCTAAACATAAAGGTTCTCAGCAATTCATCATTCCAAATGTGAAAGTGGGTTGAAAAATTGATTAACAATACAATACAATGATTAAACAATACAATAACAAGGAACTAATAGTAGACAACATACAAGTATAAAGTAAGTTTGCTACAATTTAATTCTTTGTACTAGCGATCCCCAACTTAGAAGCTGGCTTTTTATCTTAATCAACACGTAAAACACGAAACAAAAGCAAAACAAGGAAAACGCACTCCAATACTGAAGTGCACGCAAATCATTCAATGACTCTAGAGCAGGTATGGGCACACAACACAATGACATTACGTCAATGTGTACATGTCGCTCTCAGCTTGTTACACTGAAACCAGCAGTTGTGTAGAAAAGGCCAAAATAAATATAACTTACAATTTCAGTTAACAAATGTTCAATATTTGCAAATATTAAATATTATGTGTACCATTCGATCAGCTCGTCTAAGTTAATTTCTTCTTCGCAGCATTTGATTCGCATTAAATTTTCGAGATATTTGTCTGATAAATTTTGACGATTATTGCTTTTAATTATTTTTAAAAAAAAAAATGAACTTTCACAAATGTATGTACTTCCAAACATTGAGCAATGTTTGTATATACTTTCCATGACACTTGGGTAAACCGACTCATCAATTTGTCTCCAGAAGTCAATGCCAGATTCAATTGGTAAAAAAATATTATTTCGCAAACCCATTAACTCCGCTTGTATATCGGTTGAGAAATGTTCAATAGCGCAAACTAATGGACTTTCAAACAATTTAATTTGGTTTCTTATTTTGTCAAAATCAGTAAACCTTTTACTATATTCTTTCAGAATGGTTTTTAAAATATCATCTTACTCAATAAGCCTGTCAATATTTGAAAATTTATTAAATATTTCATTCTTTTTTGGAAATTTTTGTAAATTGTTTTCTGTAAATTCAGTGAAAAGTATGCTTAATTTACTTTTAAATTTATCAACGACAGCAACTAATTCGTAATTTTTTTTATTTCTCCCTTGCAAAGAGACGTTTAGAATGTTAACTTCCCTTGTAATGTCACATAAAAATGCCAAGTCTAACAAGAAGTTTCCATCTTGTAGGGTTGACAATAGCTGCGATGCTTCGAGAAATGTTTCGTTCTCTAAAAAAGATATAATTGTTTCCCGCAGATCGAATAATCTTTCAAGACTTTTCCCGCAGCTTAACCACCTTACATCGGTAAACAGCAATAAGTCCCCGTGGTCAGCTTCAGTTTCGGACAAAAACTGTTTTAGTTTTTTATGCATTAGCGCATGGTGCCCATCCCTCAGCTTATTTATTATATGCACTGCTATTTTCATAGTGTCCATTATTTTTAACGACTTTCCAAAGAGTGCCTGCTGGTGAATTATGCAGTGAAATGTTGGTATGTATATTGATATTATTTTTGATTAGATGTCCTACAAACCCTTCCCTTCTACCAGGTAAAACATGAGCGCCATCTGTACACACTGCGGATAACTTTTTTTGTCGGCGAAGGAACACATGTTTTTCAACTGCATCATATACTGTACTCCCCTTTACATGTCCATGAAAAGATTCCAGAGCCAACATTTCTGTACATGTATTAAAATTTTTATCAACAGTATTAACGCATATAATTAGCTGGCATGTATCTGTAATGTCTGTTGTTTCATCTAAGCATATTGAGTAGTATTTACTATTTAGTACTCGCTCTTTTGTTTTATATTGTATAAAAGATGCTACATTTTCTGTACGACGGGTCATTGTTCTGCGCGAGAGGGGAAGCTCATCAATATATTTTATTAAACCTCTTTCTTTTTCACCAAAACAATAAAGAACAGACTTTATAACATTTTTTTATATATATCCCATCATCAAACGGTTTTCATTGTTTTGCTAGCGCTAAAGCTACAACATATGAATCTTTAATTTTAGCAGCTTCAGAATTTATCAAATTAAATTCAGGTTCTGAATTATTTTCATTCTCAGAATCAGCGAAACTTTGCATCAATTTAATAAAAATCTGCCTGCGATCTGCATCAGAGAATTGCAAAACTCACATAAAAATATTCACACGTAATCAACACTGTAAAAATCATGCCTCTTCGTTCAATCGATCAGACTTGCTCGAATGCCTGCACTCGCTGTTGAGTTAAATTCAATCAAACCATGTGCTTCGTGTTGGCTCAGTGATTTTAATCAACGGACGTCTTCGGATGCATATTTCATGCTTGTTCGTTGGCCTCAACAACGATTATTTTCATCAAGAATGAAACGCAAAAAGCAAAAATCAACACGTATGAGTTTGTTCGTGTGCAGACAGAGATAGAGAGAAAAAGAGAACAAAAAGAAGAAGGGTGAAGTTTTTATAATGATTGACTGCAAACAACTAAATTTAACTATTTTTTTGAGTTCTCATTTACGAAACATATATCCGTATGCACTTCAACGCCAATTCTCAAACATGTGAATTCAATCCGTCAATCAGCTCACACAAACGATGCCTTCAGCAGCATCATTTTATTTTATTCAACTCCAACACTCGTTCACGCAAACATGTGAGTTCGATCAGACGAACTCAAACTCAAACTGGCACAAAAGACGCGTTCGCCAGTAGTGTGCTGATTTTATTCAACGCTGAACTTTGTTGAATGAGTTGAGTTGAGTAAGAATTCCAGTGAATGATTTAATCAAGCAAAAAGTGAGTTTTGCAGTTCTCTGATCTGCATCCTTAATTTGTTCAAACCTTGAATGAAATGTTTTATAATGTCTGTCACACAATAGGCATTGAAATTCATTTTCAGCATTTAGCGACAAAAAACATTCCATTTCAAAATTTGAACTTTCGAACTCCATGTCAATTTTAACAGTGTACCTAAAGTGCGGAAAAACGTAAAAAAAAACATAAACAAGCGAAACAGACGAACACGTCGTTGCTTGCTTGAAGTTACGTAGCATACTGAATTCTGCTGATCGACGCTGGCTGCTGTGCACGTATACATAAATATGACGTCATCCCTCAAGCTTGAGGAGAATGCCCATACCTGCTCTAGAGTATAGGTCGGCAAAATTAAAACTGAGTGTGTGTTGGTGAGAGCAAATATTCTGCAGTGAAAGAAATTTAAGCTACGTATGATTTTAAAATTTGTACACTTGCACACAGGAGTGTTTTAATGATACTATTTCAAATCATGATGACGCATTTTGCAGGTATTCTGTATTCTTTGTATGGTATTTTCTATGGCAAAGGTATGTTTTCAATAAGTTCAGAAATGTTAATTTTTTTATTGCAGCTTCTTATTAAAAGAATGCTTTTTAGATGAGAATTAGTTAATCTATTTCTAACATGTATAACGTGCACAAAATAACTTTTTGTTGATAAAGAAAGGCTAAAAATGGCTAAAAATGGCTAAAAAGCTAAAAATGTGATGCATATTCAAAAAACATAAGTCATAACTTAACATTACAAAGTAGTCAATAAGAACCAAAATTTAATTAAGTTTGCAGAATAATTATGATTTCCAAACGTCAGAATATGTTCAGTTGAAATTGTAACACGCCAAACAATCCTTAAATTTAATTTCATTAAAAATTACGTTTTCTATATTACGTGCAACTTGCTGCACACAAGACATGATACATAACACGACACAAACGCACATTGCTTCGTCACTGTCTCGTAGACGACTAAACCAAATAAATATTTTGCGATGTGTGGTTGAACGAAAGAGCGTAAAATACGAAAGAGCGTAAGCGTATGTGTGAATTTATTTGGCACAATTGCGGTATGGAGTGCCGACCTATGCTCTAGAGCAGTGTCGGGCAAAATTGAAAAACCTATTCACATGTGATTGAGCTAGATTTGCTGCCGACGTCAATGTTTTCACATGTACACAATAAAAATTTCGTGTGGCGTACGAACAGTAGCCGAGTTATGACTTTGCTTCGTGCTTATGAGAAGCTGTGAGCTTAATTTTGCTATTCAAATCATGTCAGTTGACGTTAAGCATTCAAGAAGGCAAGAACTCGCTTCTGCTCGCTTCGCAACTACAGAGAGAAAAATGTTTAATGATAAATGGATGCTAGATTTCTTTTTTATAGAAAATACAAACGCTGTAGCGCAATGTCTTATATGCGAACGCACTGTTTCTCGTTCCGTATTGATGTATGTGCAAAGGCATTACTCGGTTTGTCACGCACAATTCAATTTAATTTTAGGAGAAGAACGAAAACTAAAGCTTTTCGAAATAAAAGCTAAATATTTTTTAAGGTTTATTGCTGATGATTTTAATCAAAATATAAATCATTCTTATATTCATCATAATATTTCTTCATTACAATTTAAAAAGGCATCCTATGCTGTGTCATTGGCCTTGGCAAAAAAATGCCGACCGTATGAAGATGGTATGTTTTTTAAAGAATTAAGTCAGGTTGTTTTCAGTTTTTTTGGGGAGCAAGGAAATGAAATGCAACAAATTGTAGAACAAATACGTTTATCCAGACGAACAATAACTCGCCGAACGGAAGTTATTTGTAAATATTTATATTTTACCACTAAGCAAAGGTTATTAAACTGCAAATTTTTTTCTATATGTCTTGACGAGAGCACGGACATAAATAACTTAAGCGTATTAATCATATGTGTTAAGTCAGTTGATGAAAACTTACAAACAACAGAGGAAATACTCTCCGTTGTTTCAATGCATGGGCATGTTACAGGCGAAAACCTCTTTAAAATACTACAACAAAATGTTTTTTCACTTTTTAACAAAAAAAAGTTGACTGCGATTTGTACTGATGGAGCCAGAGTGATGACTGAAAAAAATCAAGGGCTGATAGGTTGGTTAATGAAAGATAATATAAAAATTCCAGCTTTTCATTGCATTATCCATCAGCAGTCGCTTTTTTCGAAAGAGTTAAACCTTTCCTATGTAATGGAAATAGCCATCAAAATTATTAATGCAATTCGAGGGGGGCATAATGCACTACGGCACAGAAAATTTAAAGATTTTCTCGATGAACTTGATGCCGAGTTTGGTGATTTAATTTTGTTCACAGAGGTTCGTTGGCTTAGCCGTGGTAGGAGCTTGCAACGCCTTTTTGATTTGAGGAATGAAGTTTTACTGTTTTTGGAACAAAATTTCTTTTCAAAATCGGATGATTTAATTTCAAATCTTAAGAATAAAGATTTTTTTATTAGACTTAGCCTTTTTATGCGACCTTACTCTTTTATTAAATCAATTAAATCTGTCACTGCAGGGTAAAAACAGACATATTTTTGAGCTAGTGCCTATTGTAGAACACTTTGAGCGCAAACTAAATATTTTAATAATTCAATTAAAAAATAATGATCTGTCCAATTTGGATAAAACCAGGATAATATGGTCAGATAATTTAAATTTTAATAAATTAATAGACTATACAAGGATTGTTGAAGAGTTATTAATAAATTATAACAAAAGATTTCAAGATTTTCAGATAATTAAAACCGCAATTGAATTGCATAATAATCCTTTAATTTGCAAAATTAACGACCAACCAACAGAAATACACACAGAGCTAACAATGCTGCGCAATGATATAAGCCTTCCCTTGGAAATGGGTCAACATTTTTGGAAACAGGTAAGAGAGGAAACATATCCAAATATTAAACATGAAATCTTCAAAATATATTCTATGTTCAGTTCCTCATACGATTGCGAGGTTGGATTTTCAACCCTCAAAATTATCCAACATAAATTTAGAAACCGTTTATCAGATGAACATATCTCAGATTTACTGCGCATTAAAAGTTATGAAGGCAACATAAATATAGACGATATAATAGAATTTGAAGTTACTATAAAAATAATAATAATAATAATAATAATAATGATAATGATAATAATAATTATAATAATAATAATAATAATAATAATAATAAGAATGATAATGATGATGATGATGATGATGATGATGATGATGATGATGATGATGATGATGATGATGATGATGATGATGATGATGATAATAAAATAATAAATAATAATAATAATGATAAATAATAATAATAATAATAATAATAATGATAATAATAATGATAATGATAACAATAATGATAATGATAATAATAATGATAATAATAATTATAATAATGATAATAATAATAATTAAAATAATAAAAAATGATAATAATAATTATAATTATAAATCATAATAATTACAATTATATAAATAAAACATAAAAAAAATGCATTTTATTTACAGTGTAAATAAAACCAGCGCTGTCGCTCTCTCATGGACACAGACACAAGCTTGCATGTTTATGTATTGTTTTGCCCGACACTGCTCTAGAGTCATTGAGGTTGCTTAGAATCAATGAGTATATATACCAAAGATAACAAGATAGGAAACTTAAAAAACATAACTTCAAAGAAGGTTTGCATGTATTTGTGAATCGAAAAATGCAACCCTGAACGCCACTCTTGTTCTTCATCGGCCGCAAACTCTAAAAGAAATCACTTCGCAACCCTTTAAAATAATGCATATCATCTATTTTTTATTGCATAAATATTTAAGTTGGGTTGCAAGTACCTGTTTGCAACCTAAACTGATTATTGCATCCCCTTATTTTGGTTAATATATGCTTTCAAAGTTTGCCAATTTCTTCAGTTGTTGTATTTGTCAATATTTTTGAAAAATTTAATTTTTCACAAACCCCCGTTAGTTTACACAAACCCCCGCTATTCGAGGTGAGATAAGAAAAAAGAACGCTCTTCTTCTTTTTCTGGATTTTTTTGCTGAAACTTCGTTTTCAAACAAGAAAAATAGTGCATGGATTGAGTACATTAATGTTTTAATCCTTAAGTTGTGTTACAGGAATCTGTTTAACACCCAAATAATTACATGCATGCTCTTATTTTACTTTTTATCGCCAAACAAAGTTTGCATATTTTCACATAATAAATAGATTTTTATTTTCACCACTACCGATTTTTGAAGGATTCACGCCATCAGAGATGCCAACTCTGATTGTTTTCTTAAGAATTCTCTTGGATAGCATAAATATTGCGCTGGTACGAAATGGCATATGTTTATCTCTAACCTTTATAAAATTGCATTGATCATGTATTTGCGTAAAATATTAAGTTGGATTTAATGGAACTACTTAAAACTGTAAATATTATTTCTACTTTAAAATGAATATTTAGAGGAAGTAGAAGCAGGGCAATTTTTAGTTTAAAAAAAACCTGCTCATATTCATTTTCGTGAAGAGCTGACTACATTCTTTTGTTAATGAACTGTATAAGTAACCTCATAATCACAGAATGCTTTGTATTTTTATTGCCACGCTGCTTAACATACATACACACAAAAAATTTAAGACATTTCGATGCCTTGAAGTGAGGTTTAGGAAAAACTCTCAAGTGAAGAGCATGATTACACTCTTCCTCATCAATATTATTAAATTCACGAGCGGCTCACTTTGCTTTCTTTATTCGTGAAGAAAAAAAACATGAACGCTCTTTCATTATATGTTGATTCATTTCTCTTTAACAGTTTTCGTCCATAAATTGCGCTCCTCAAAAAAAACTGACTTGAAGAGCGCTCTCTGCATTTCATTCATTTAATGTTTCTCGTTCGCAAGTTTTGGCAATTCCAAATTCAATTTATTACAATTTTTGTACTAGCTCAAAAAAGGTCCTAAATAGGAAAAAATTAACGAAAAACATTCATAGCTCCCCGGAGTGCACCATAGAGGGGTAAAATGTATGACCAGGTCTTATTATTTTTTCACCACCAATATTTCTTCTCAACGTCCCCACCTTTCTCTGTCACCTTCTTGGGGGTCCTCCTACAAAAACACAAAAGAGATAAATGTCGAAAATGGTTTATATCGTCCGTAACTGGACCCCTAGACTGGTCAAATGTATTAGCTGGTCCTATTATTTTTTGGTCCACAGTTTTTCCTTCGAACATACCTACCCCCTATCTGCCGCCTTTCTCTGGGTCTCAATACGAAAAACACAAAATGTGTCGATTAGTATTCATATCTCTCCCGAATTGACCCCTAATGTAGTGTAGTGTACAGTAGTGAATGTATGAGCTGGTCCTATTATTTTTTGCCCCTAAACATTTCTTCTGAACACACCCACACCCCATCTGCCACCCATTATGTGCTTATAAATCAACTTAAATTTTGCATCAAATAAAAACAAGTGATTTAAAAATTCACGAGCGATAATAAATCCAGCACATCGCACATAGGGGCCGTTTGTATGGGAGGCTTCGTCAAATTGATTTTTTAAAAAATAGGATATTTAAAAAAATGTTGGTGCATTTGTAATAAATAGGATATTACTAGACGGATCAGATTTTCCGTTTAGTAAATACAGTGGTTGCAACTTACCCCTTTTTGGATATTTGAAGTCTATTATTATGCAGTGCAAAAATTAAGCCACTTCAAAAGTATCTATTTTTAGTTTAGGAATGTGCTATTGGAAAAAGGGTATACTTTTCGTAAAAAATACAGTTTTATCATTATTTTAAATTTTTTTATATAGATTTTAAATTTCTGCTTGATTTTTAGAAGTACAAAATCAAGAAGACTTTTAAATTTCAAAAAAAAAATTTTAAAGCAAATTTTTTTTTAATTTGTGCAAAGCGCAAGCTTTGTTTTATATGATTAGTTAAATATGGTTTATTGTGTAGTGGGTTTGTGTATGCGATGTACAGGGTTGCCCATATTCGAAGCGCCCATTTTATTAAAAATCGATTATAAATCGATTAAATCGATCGTAGTGCAGCTTGTGTGTGGTGGCGCGCCGTCTTGTTGAAACCAGTAGTGCCTGATACGCTTTCGACGAACGATTGGCATGAAAAAATTGTTTATCATATCGCGATAACGCTCCTGATTGACAGTAACTCTGTGGCCATTATCATCTTCGAAAAAGAACGGCCGATCGCCTTGGTCGCTTTATATTTGGCCTCTTTGGGTTACCAAGAGTATTACCAGTTGTAAATCTTTCATAGAAACGATAAATTGTTTTCTTGGAAGGCGCACTTTTCACTTTATTTATTTTTTTGAAAGCACGTTGAGTTTTTACTATTGACTTGTTTTGTTGAATGTAAATTTCAACAATTTTAGAGCGTTCGCGTGGCATGTACTGTTCCATTGTAAACATTTGCTTGGAATGACGCTACAAATGCGGTATGTCATTAGTCGATTTGGCATCACTGCGGAAAGTTACAGTGTTGCCAGATGGGCGCATCAAATATTGACAACCCTGTATGTGGTGTCAAGGTACCACTTGAAAAACAACATAAGAATTTTAAATTAATTTTTTTCACATAATGTTTCATAAAAACTGCTTCAAAATAAAAAATAGTAAAGCTAATCTGAAAAATACAAAATTTTTTAAATTATTATGTGGGGAAAAAATGTTAAAAAACTATTAAAAATAAAAATGGAAATATTAGTGACATAGCTTAAACTCAATTTAGGCAAAAAAGAAACACATCCATGATAGTTTAAGTCAACTTAACTTATACGAATGCTAAAATATCTAGTTAAACAGAGCTTAAACGTCCAATTTTCGTGAGATAAGCTCTATTTAACTTGACTAAAGTTTAAACTCGAACTTAAAAACTGGCACTAAGTATTTTATTGTATAATTTTCAGATGAAATATAAAACGGCTTAGTCAGCAAACCTTTTAACTGCGATTTCCAACATTACGTACATCATTTCTGAATTTTACGGGAATAACTGTTACATATATAAATATATTTCGAACACTATTTTGTCTCATAGAGAATAAGAACATATGAGCAATAATGAATATATACTTGGGCAAGTAAAAACAAAATATTTTTTCTACGTGATTTTATAATTTTCAGCATGTTTTTTGACATCCCGTAGACCCAATTGATCTTCTATGATCATCGTTGAGGATTAATAAAAGATATCCAAAATTATAATTTAGTGGCTAAACAGACCGCTATAACACCTTATCGATATCTTAAGTTGATTTTTTTCATATTAAAAGCTAGCCTGAAAAAAGTGAAATTGGCTACTCTGCTACTGACAATGAAATGGGAAAAAAATTTATTTCATTCATAAATTTGAACAGCTGATATTTTTAACCCGAACCCTTCATGTAAAAGTTGTTTACTTTTTGGAAGAAAATAATGTGTTTTTTATGTATAAAAGTACATTTAACATGAAGCTACAGTACAACAATAAATATATTTAGCCTATTTGATAATAATTAATGCACTGTACAGATAACTCTTAAGTAGCATAATTAGCAACTGACATATTCACCTCACTATTTTTGCAAATTGACAGTTGAGCAAAAACAAAGTCAGATGAGTGTTAAGAAATTCGTGGTGGACGAATTTTTCGTGAACGTGTGTCTTACTTTAGGTGAACAATGATTCCCCACAGAAGTTTCCTATCTTGTTATCTTTGATATATACTATAGAGAAACCACTTCGCTCTTGAGTATTCCGACTCTCTGAATCTGGTTGCAGATATTAGAGTCCAGTAATTAATCGGTGCTGGCAGAGCAGCCGCCACCATGTTTGTTTTCAGCGCTGAGGCTGATATTGCTAGAGTTTTTGTATAGAGTGCTACAAATGTTGATAGAGCACAGACAAATATCTCGCAACAATGTTAGCGAGAAGAGAATTTTCCTTGGAATTCTAATCCGACGGCTGGCTGGCTTGTTTATATTTTTTTGCAGCTTTCTTAGCTGCTTGTTGTTTGCTATTTTTTGGGTGGATTTCGTCGATAGTCAGAAATGATATTTTTATGATTTTGTCTATTTTGAAGTATGAAGGTATAGAAAAATCGCTATAACTTCTTCATTTCTGATTAGATTGAAATGCACCCAAGAACAAAATGCTACCAAATTTTACAATCTTTTAAATGAATAAATTTTTAATTTTTTTTACAAAATTTATTCATTTATTTTCAATCTCTATGTTCTAAACTAGGCTAACTACACTAACTTAGCGGTTAAATTAATTTTTTTTACTATGCTAACTTGACTTATAAATCTATGCCAGAAAAGGCATTGCTATAACTATTTTATCCGTTTTTCGGGTTTTTTAATTTTTTGCACCAAATAGCTCAAAACTGTCCTTAGTGCATTTCTTGTTTGCATTTTTATAAATTTTTATTTTTTGATTTTTGGGAATTTTTTTCGTAAAAATATTCAAATTCGAAATTTCCAAAAAGGCGTACTTCTACCAAAATTAGAAAATTTCGTTACAAAATTTACAAAATTTCGTAACGACCAAAGGTATAGGTATAGTTTTAGAAAATATTTCACATGACATTTTAATGTATTTTTTTTAAATTTGGATTTTTGCAATATTTTGAATAGAACAACAAAAATAAATTACATTTATTTGCAAAAATAAAAATTCCAAACCTTCAAATAAACTGCAATAAATGTGCCAAATATATTCTAAATATTTTAAGCATCTTTTAAAAAGTGGTGGCATAAAACTTTATCTTCCAAGGTATAACAAATGCAATAAAACAACTTTGTATACTTGTTATTTCAATGCACTTGTTGTAAGGACCACTCTACTCAGGCCCGTAGACAGGGGGAAGTTTTAGGTGTCAAAACCCAACCTTAGGGTCCAGAAAGTATAAAAAAACAACACAAATGAGATAATGATATTAATTTACTTGAAGATGCCCCGGATATCCGGGAAATATATATTTTAAATTATACCTAGAAGGAATATAAGTTTATAAATTGTAGAAAAATAGGTTGATATTTATAATGATATTATGAGGAAACAGTTCAATTATTAAAGATTCTTAAATAGTTTTTTGAATATAATTAAAACTGTCAAAATCGTTTTCGAGAACAGTAATATTTTGGCCTTTAATGATAACTCGAACTAGGTTCACATAGGTCCAAATACTTGTACACAAGATGGGGATCAATAAAAGCGTAAGATAGCCAAAAAGAAACAAAATCTAAACACTAAACATTTATTTTAATTTTGATTTTAATAAACTGTAAGAAGCTTACCTTTTTTTACATTTCAAACTAATATTGCTGTAGTAGTAAATTTTCGCCATAGAAATTTTTACTTTTTGTGCTAATTTTAGGAAATATACTTTTTAAAAGACAATTAAAAATTCACAATTAGACCATTTTTCAAAAAATTATAGACGAAAGCTTAGTACTAAAAATTAATTAGATAAATTGGCATAATCATAACAGAACATAAAAAAAGTGCACTGAAAAAATAATTTTTCATAGGTGAAACGTACGTGCCACTTGTAACTAAAGCTTAGAGTCAAATTTGGGGGCTATTTGACCATTATATGCTTATTATACAATATAATAACTTAAAAACTAAAGTGAAGTCTTATTATATCATATAATAACTTCCAAAGTGAAGTGAGTGAAATTCTTATTATATAATATAATAACTTACAAACTAAATGAAAATCTTATTATGACATATAATAACTTCGGAAGTGAAGTGCATTCTTATTATATAATATAATAAGTTCGAAAGCAAATTCAAATTTTATTATATAATATAATAACTTACAAATGAAAATCTTATTATATCATGTAATAACTTAGGGAAATTAATATGCGGCAAACATTTCGACTGAGTTATTTTTGTGGAAAAAAAATTAAAGCCAGAAATTGAATATAGAAAATTTGGAAAAATAGTAGTAATTAATATTGTGAAAAGAATGTAAAACCAGAAATAGAAAAAGAAAATTTTGAAAAATGTAAATAATTGTAACGAGTCCAAAGTTGAAAATGGTCATTGAATAAGAAAGTTTCAATGCCAGAACACGAGTTTTGAAGAAGCATAAAGAGTTTGAGGAGTAAATTGAATATGGAAAAAGGCGAAAAAAGTAAAGAAGTGACAAGGTAAATTTGGAATAAAAATTTTGACTTTTTAAAAGTGTTAAGAATACTTTACGTATTTCATACAAACATTCAGTCATACATTCAGTCAAAAAAGGATATAGGTAATAAATTCCTATTTCAAATTGGAAAATTTCAAATTCTCATTTTCTGACAGTTAATTTTATTTTTCGACACTTACAGCTCTATTCTGCTTGTTAACTTAACAAGGAATTGTTAAGGAGCTCTTGTTAATATTTTTGTTATGTAATGTAAATGTTCATATTCTAAAAAATCATTTACAATTTGAAAGCTCTAAAAAGCTTAAAAGTTCACCACGCGTGGTGAGAATGTGAAACTCATAGCATTCAAACGCCAGCTATTTTTTCGATGAAATTTTATTGTTTATTATATCAGCAAGCAAAATGGAAAATGTAAAGAATTAAGTAATCTCAAGATTTTTTTTTTTATTTGAAACACAAATTTACATTTTTCAATAGCCAAACAAAGTTTAAGTGAACCACGCAGGAGCAGCTCCTATTTTATATAAAATTTTTGCCGGCAGCACCCTCAACTTTTGGCTGGTATATGTATATTATTATATTTAGATTTTTCATTTTGATATTTAATTGTATTTAGAGTTGGATAGAAATAAAAAAATAGATGAAGAGGTAGATGGAATGAATCATTTTCATTTTGAAGACGTTTTAAATAGCGCCATCGCTCAACTTTTTCCGTTCTTTGATTTTCTTCATTATCAAAACTTAAAACACGTTAAAACTCTTTAATTTTTCACAGTTTTATTTATATTAATTCAATATTATATTCTAATTTATATTATTTTTATTATTTGCACAACAATTCTTTAGCTAAATACATAAATTTTAAGATTGTGTTGTCGTTGTTAAGATACTTTGTGCAATTAACAAAATTGTAAAGAAAAGAGCTTTTAAATTTTCACCAGAATACGGAACATTAACAACTTGTTAATATTAACTATTTTGTTAATGTGGTGAGCTTAGTTAAGCTGGTAGAATAGGGCTGTTAATCTTAAATTAAAAACTGTCTGACGTTTCTGACATTTATTTTTGATTTTTTGGCATTTATAAATGACAACTTATTTTTGTAAACATCAAAATTAAATTTCGAAAAATTAACAAAATCCTGCCTACGCCCATGGGTGTGTAAATATTTAGTTCATAACGGTAAATATATTTCTAAATAAAGGGTCGTAGTTAATGCAATTAAAATATCGTTTCTTACGGTATTTGGAGTTAAGTCGTTATTGCTTGTGACGACAGATTTATATCATTCACATCAAAAGATCATGTATGAAAACTTATTGTAAAATAATTTTAAATGTATCAATGTGACGCTTGGGAGTCAGAGATCTCGAGCGAACAGAAAATAGTAGCAGAAAATATTGGTGGAAAATAGTAGGACAAAATAAAAGAACGTAAAAATAATACAGTAGTATTAAAAAGTACTACGAAACAATATAACGTCAGTAAATTGTAGCTGTAGAAAATAGTAGAATTACGTAGTAGTAGTAGTACTACATACATATATATTGCACACTAAATACAAAACAGCACAACTCAAAATTTACAAATTTGTACTTTTTTATGTAAAACTGTTCGTTATTTTGAAAAGAAATGATTCCTTTGACTGTCAATATTTTGTGCACACCTTCTTTCTCTATAATTTTGAAAAAGTTTTGTCTCATTGTCTTGTATGGAGTTCCTTCTAAAATAAAATAATTTTATACTTTTAGTAATTTAAAAATTTTGAGTTGTTACTGCTTTGCATTTAGTGTGCGATATGTTCCTTTTTTGTCGATATACTATCGTTAAAAAAATAATTTTTTTTAATCTGGTCCAAAAAATTATCGGTCGATGATTGATTTTTATTTCAGATGTAAAAAATATCTACCAAAAAAGAAGTTTTATTTCCGATCGGAAAAATAACGATCACAAAATAATTTTATTTTCTGATCCAAAAAATATTGATCAAAAAACAATTGCTATGAAATATAAAGAAGCCATTGAAGATATTTAAATAATAATTGAAGTAACAAGTGTACACAGTTGTTTTATTGCACTTGTTATACCTTGGAAGATAGTTTTATGCCACCACTTTTTAAAAGATGTTTAAAATATTTAGAATACATTTTGCACATTTTGAATATATTTTCCACACTTATTGCAATTTATTTGAAGGTTATGAGTTTTTATTTTTGGAAATATATGTAATTTATTTTTCTTGTTCTATTAAAAAAATTGCAAAAATCCATATTTTATAAAGGTACTTTAAAATGTCATGGGAAACATTTTCTAAAACTATACCTATACCTTTGGTCGTTACGAAATTTTTTGGTAGAAGTACGCCGTTTTGTAAATTTTGAGTTTGAATATTTTTACGAAAAAAATTCGCAAAAATCGAAAAATAAAACTTTTTCAAAATGCTAACAAGAAATGCACTAAGGACAATTTTGAGCTATTTGGTGCAAAAAATTACAAAAACCGAAAAACGGATAAAATAGTTATAGCTGTTGCAACTTGAATTTTTTCAAAAATCGTTGAAGTGCCCTTTTCTGGCATAGATTTATAATTCAAGTTGGCGTAGTAACAAAATTAATTTCATTTATATAATATAATTTATTTATTTATATTTATTTATATTCGTTTAGTAAGTCTAGTTTAGAACATAGAGATTGAAAATAAATGAATAAATTTTGTAAAAAAAAATTCAAAATTTATTCATTTAAAACATTGTAAAACTTGCTAGCATTTTGTCCTTGGGTGCATTTCAATCGAATCAGAAATGAAGAAGTTATAGCGATTTTTCTATACCTTCATACTTCAAAATATACAAAATCATAAAAATATCATTTCTGACTATCGACGAAATCCACCAAAAAAAAAGCAAACAAAAAGGAGCTGAGAAGCTGCAAAAACAAAAACCAGCCAAAAAAAATATAAACAAGCCAGCCAGCCGTCGGATTAGAATTCCAAAGAAAATACAAATGGCTCTCGCCAACATTGTTGCGAGATATTTGTCTGTGCTCTATCAACATTTGTAGCACTCTATACACAAACTTTAGCAATATCAGCCTGGGCCAAGGTTTATTAATATAGGTTAAGTCACTTGAGAGAAAAGCACTCTTTTTTCGCCTTTGCTCGAACTGTCAAAGTAGCTGTTAGCTAAAAATTACAGATTCGTGTTTTTTTTTTTTTATTTCCTTTCATCCATTCTGACAGTTCGACCGAGCTTCTCTCAAGTGACTTAACCTATATTAATGAATCTTGGCCTGGGCGCTGAAAGCAAACATGGTGGCGGCTGCTCTGCCAGCACCGATTAATTTCTGGACTCTAATATCTGCAACCAGATTCAGAGAGTCGGAATACTCAAGAGCGAAGTGGGTTCTTTATAGTATATATACTCATTGTTAGAATTCAGTAGTCTTTCTAATGAGCGATGAGTGAAAGCAGCGGCACTAGTCTCTCATCGCTGTTATGAGAATGCTTCGCGTGGAAATGGTTGTTGTTGTGCGCAACCGCACGCACTCGCACTCGGTTTTTGACGAGTGATTTAGAATCGTAAAAAAACGATTCGCTGTAGGTCTCTGAAATCGACCAACATTTTTCTAAATCTGCTACTCATTTAAGACTTACAGCTCTATTCTGCTTGTTAAGTTAACAAGGAATTGTTAAGGAGCTCTTGTTAATATTATTTTTATGTAATGTAAATGTTCATATTCTTAAAAATCGTTTACAATTTGAAAGCTTTAAAAAGCTTAAAAAGTTTACCACGCATAGTGAGAATGTAACACTAATAGCATTCAAGCGCCAGCTGTTTTTTTTCGATGAAATATCAGCAAGCAAAATGGATAATGCAAAGGAGCAAGTAATCTTAAGATTGTTTTTATTTAAAACACTAATTTATATTCTTTCTTAAGGCGGTCTTCTCATTCAAAACCCGTTTTTTGGACCCTTTTTAAAAAAATTCTTATTTGAAAACGCAAAGAATAATTGAAAACTTTTTTTATTTATTGTATTACAATAATAATATTACAGTAAATAAAAAAATTTTTTTTGCCTCGATACGTGGGCTGTTCAAAAAGTAATGAGACTTCAAAGTTGGTGGTGAAAAAAAGGTGTCGTCACTGCGGCCACGATTCCGGGTCTCCGGAGCGTCTGAAATGAAAAAAAAAAACGGGGTTATAATCAGTATAGATGTAATTCTCGGGTGAACCTCAAGCTTAATTTTGTGATTTTTTTTGACAAAATGGCGGCCATTCAAAAAAAAAACTTCAATTTCGGGTTTTTTTTTTTGTAGTTTAGTGTAAAAAAAAAATAGTAAAAAATTTTTTAAAATTATGGTCGAGGTTCACCCGAGAATGGTGACAATTCTGCGTCGATTCCATTTTGTTTCATGAAAATCGGTTCAGTTGAACTGGAGATATCATGGCCGCCAGTTCGAAAAACGTGGGTTCGAGATAAACGCGTTTAAAGTTTGAAGTAATTTTTTTGGGAAAAAAAAAAAAAAATCAAAAATGTTTAAATGCAGTTTTAAAGAGCTGACAATTTTTACTTACAAATATTAGTCGGCGATGCCAGCTCCATACAGGCCACCTTCCTCTTTTTCGTAGAAACTGCTTTCTGCTGCCCTCTCTGCTCTGCGAGCCGTTCTTCCAGCTTTTGATGATGCCGCAGCTCGAGTCTCTGATCGGTTCAATCTGTCTTCATTGCGAGATAGTGCGTATTCGTATGCGTTTTTGCCAATCGCAATACCCATCAAACCCATAATTTTAAGTATGGGTATAATACCGTCGTTGAAGAGGCACGTTGCAATGAAATTGGCCACTTCGATGGTGCGTGCGCCTGAGTTGATGTGTTTGGGCGAAAGTGACCAAAGAACAGAATTTTAGGACTCATTGGAATTCTGAGTTTCAGATCCAAGGCATCTTTCAAGCAAATTATCTGCCTACAGCGCTTCGTAAGCTGGTTTTATTACCTCCATCACCTTCTTGTCCATCAGACCTTGCTTCACAAAAAAGGCTGTATCTTCTAAAGTATTTCGAATTTCTAAAAATCCTTTTAGGGGCATATTCACAACAACCCAAGCTATAAATAAATGCAAAAAAAAGTTGAAAAAAAAGTTGCTCAATGAGAAGACCCCCTTAATAGCCAAATAAAGTTCGAGTGAACCACGCAGGAGCAGTTGCTGTTTTATAAACAATTTTTGCCGGTAGCATTCCAAACTTTTGGCTGGCATATGAATATTATTATATTTAGATATTTCATTTGGTTATTTAACTGTATTTAGGTTTGGATAGAGAAATACAAAATTGATAAAGAGATAGATAGAATGAATAAATCATTTTCATTTCGAAGCCATTTTAAATAGCCGTGTTAAATTTTTTCTTTCGTTGATCTTCATCATCAAAACTTAAAATACGTAAAAATCTTTCAATTTTTCAGTTTCACTTATTTCAATTTAATATTTTATTATAATTTATCTTGTTGCTTGCGAAACAATTCTCTAGCTAAACACATAAATGTTAAGGTTATGTTGTCGATAAGGTACTTTTTAGAATTAACAAAATTGTAAAGAAAAGGGCTTTCAAATATGCACCAGAATACGGCACATTAACTACTTGTTAATAATAACTATTTTGTTAATGTGGTGAGCTTTGTTAAGCTGGTAGAATAGGGCTGTTAATCGCCTCTATTTAAAATTGTCAAGAAACAAACTGATTGCACCAGTGACGGCGAGCAATGGACACGAATTCAGTTACGCTTGTGATTTCATTTGAGTTGGTTTAAACACGTATTTTTTTCCAATACAGTGGGACAATTTCGCCAACTATAAAATAAAATGCATGCAACTACGAGCAAAAGAAAATTATTTAATTTTAATCTGCAATGGAGCTTAGATTATTTTTGTACATATGTAGATGGGCAATCAGTGTCTTATTTGTGGAAAGTGCATTGTAAGCAAGATATTTAATATAAAGTGGCATTACAATGCACTCGAAAGTGAATATAACAAATATGAGGGGAAGGAAAGAAAAAAATGTATAAATATCTAAATATAAACGAAGAACTCAGACCCGAAACAATAAATTATAAAATTTTAATAAATTATAAATAAATATATATTATATATAAATATAATTATATATAAATTATGTATAAATATCTAAATATAAACGAAGAACTCAGTACCGAAACAATAAATTATAAAATTTTTTCAATATTTTATTCCTAAATTAAATTATTCAAAGTGGGCTAAATTTGTTAGGATAATGCAGATTACCTTGTGCTAAGCGTGCAAGTTATTCAATTGCGTTAGAACGAATCGTGAGGTGATTAAATCTTGTATTTTAAAAGCAGTAGGTATCTTATCCCCTCCAATATTGCCTAAATACGTGGCCATAAGCTTATCTCGCCGAACTATCGGTAGACGTATAGAAGAAATGGCGCAAAATACAGAGCTTCAGCTAAAAATGCGTATCAAATCATTTGTAGCAGTTTTTTTAGCAATTGATGAGAGCACAGATGTTGCTGATAACGCTCAATGAGCAATTTTTATACGTGACGTTGATGCACAGCTAAATATCTTTGAAGAATTTCTAGATATTATTCCAATGAAGGGTACCACTAAAAGCTAAGACATTTTTCAATGTGTTACCGAATGTGTTCAGCGTATGGGCATTTCATGGTGCAAAGTTGTAAGCATCGCTACAGATAGTGCAAGATCCATGACTGGATCAAAATTAGGGTTGATAGCCAGAATTCGAGACAAACTTACGACTGAAAATGTTCATCACAATTTTATTGCAATTCACTGCTTGATTCACCAAGAGGCCCTTTGTGCCAAGTCGCTTTCATTGCGAAATGTAATGGGTGTGGTTGTTAAGTGTGTCAACTTATTATGTACTCATTCGTTAAGTCATCGCCAATTTAAAGACTTCTTGGAATTTCTTGGAAGCGAACATACATTTCCTATTATAGTGAAATCCACTGGTTAAGCCGCGGCGCGACATTAAAACGGTTCTTTGAGTTGCGAAAATACTTACATGTTTTTATGGTAAGTAAATATTTACGAAAATACGGCTTTTTGGCTACTTCATATTTTATGTAATCATAGGAAAAGAAAGGCAAACATTTTCCTGAACTTCTTGATTTGAACTGGATAGCAGACTTAGCCTTCATAATATAACGCCTTCATGCAGGATATAACGCAGCACTTAAATTTATTAAATATTCTCTAATGGGACGCAAGAATCTAATTTTCCATATGAACGACGAAATTGAAGCATTCAAGAAAAAATTACTTTTATGGAAACGGCAGCTGAATATAAAAAAATTTAAATTTCTTTCCGTGTCTCCAATCACTGGCAGAAAGCCAAGACATAAACGTAAAAAAATATCGAGGAACTTTCAAACCTAGAAAAAGAACTCCAACAACGTTTTACTGAGCTAATAACTCTCAAATCAAAAATTGCAATAATTGCCCCACCTTTCACTTTGAACTCATTTGATGTAGAACAACATTTGCAAATGTAGTTAATCGATTTACAATGTTACACGCAATTGAAATCTGCTTTTAATGCGCCTTGCTGCAGCTCGAGAAATCACTCCTAACATAGAGCAGTTACTGTAAAAAAATATTAAATTGCTTATCTAAAATACATGTCAAAAAATAGTTGGTAAGATTTAAGAGATTTTACTATTGAAAAATTTGTTACAATAATTACAAGAGAAAAAATTATAATAAATACAAAAATTAATCGATTTAAATACATATCTTTTCTACTTATGTATTTTCTTTTTGTTATACTGTCAAATAAGGAATAACCTATACTCTGCCATGTCTGAATTCGGTATACCTGCAAAATTAATCTGTCTATGTAGGATGACACTGAGCAACACCAGCAGCACAGTTAAAATCGGGAAGGACCTCCCCAAAAATGAGGTTTCAGACAAGGTGATTCCTTATCGTGCGACTTTTTTAACCTAATTATGGATATCATTCGAGCTGCTGATCTGAGACAAAGCGGCACAATATTCTATAAGAGTGTTATGCTGCTAGCGTATGCCGATGATATCATTGATATCATTGGCCATAACACACGCGAAGTCAGTGCAGCATTCTCCAAATTAGAAAAAGAGTCGAGTTACATGGGTCTTGCAGTAAACGCAGATAAGACGAAATATCTGGTGTCAACAAACAAACAGTCCCAGCGTATTGACACCCACGTCACTGTTGACAACACCTCCTTCGAGGTTGTGAAGGACTTCGTCTACCTCGGTTCCAGCATTAACTCCACCAATGAAATCAGTAGAGAGATAAAATGAAGGATAACTCCTGCCAACAGGTGTTACTTTGGGTTCAGTAGGCAATTGAGAAGCAGAGCCCTCTCTCGACAAACAAAAGTCACGCTCTATAAGTCACTAATCATGCCCGTCTTGTTATATGCAGCACAAACCTGGACGTTGAGCAGCTCTGATGAAAAGATTTTGGAAGCGTTCAAGGGAATGATCCTTCGTAAAATCTACGGACCAATCTGCGCCAATGGCGAGTACCGAATACGATGGAACGATGAGCTGTAGGAGCTATACGCCGGCATCGACATAGTGAAGCGGATAACAATCGAGCGGCTTCGCTGGCTAGGTCATGTTGAGCGGATGGAAGACGACGCTCCAGCGAAGAAAATATTCGGTTCGGTACCCAGCGGCGGACTATGTAGAAGAGGACGACCGCATCTCCGTTGGAGGGACCAAGTGGAGTACAACCTAACGAAATTTGGAGCTTCCAACTGGCGCCAGCAAGCGCAAAACAGAAATGGCTGGCGCAATTTCTTAAAACGGAAACCCACTTACGGTTGTAGGCGCCATCTAAGTAAGTAAATGTAGTTAAGGTGTTGATAAATTATTTTAAAAACATTTTTATTAGATGCATAATATGCTATGCAATGCATATCACCAGTATTTATAGTAGTATATAAGTTAAATTATTTTATGTTAATAATTGTTAAAAAAAAATATTTTTTACGAGCAAGTGCTCTTTATTTATTTAATGCTTGACTAAGACTAAACTTAACAATTTTTATACCTTAGTAGAGTAACCTAAATCTGCCGTCAGCTCTGCTGGCGTCAGTTTCGTCATTCTCACGCTATTCCTTTTTATTTTTGTTAATATTATTTTCTTTATTATTTTCGTTAACTTCTCCCTCCTTAGAATCGATTGTCCCCAATCGATCAAAAATATGGGATATTATTAAGTTTGAAGTTTGAAAAGTTTTCTATTGTCCTTGGTGCTATTGGAATTTCCTTTTCAGAAACAATGATAGTGGCTTCCTTTTTGCATAATAGTTTTGGTATCAACATCAGAAGAAATACAGCGATTACGGCTGCAATTGCAATAAATTGACTGGTTATTGCTCCTATCTTCAAGGACTGTATCGCCTTAGTATTGTTGATGTGAACCTCATTCAGGGCTTCTAGTGATAGCAGATGAATTCGTTTTTCCTCTGAGGAAGTTGGCTGTATTGATGCTGGTATGGTTTTTAGGGATGAAGCTTCGATGTTACTGAATACTTCTTTTCCAATCTCAATAGTTGTATTATGAAATTTAATTAGGTATGTTCCAGATAGTGCATGGGTGATATTGTCGACGAGTACTGTTCCATTAAATTCGTTAAGTAGGATAACAGCAGGTTGAATCTCTTCTATAGATTTTATGTGTTGACTGTTGCTGATAACGCATGACGAATTTAAACTATTTATTAACTTAGGGATACATGTGCTGTTGCTTATATTTACTAATTGGTTTCTATGACATACACTTACAAAATTAAATCTATTACATTTTGTTTTTATTCCATATATTTCGTTATCTTTAATTAAAATTTCATCGTATACAATGTTTACAATATTCTGTGCTTTTTTAACTGGTCTTAAAATAACATTTTTATAAGTTTCAACTTTAGTTAAAGGTATTTTTATTATGTAAAGAATTGCAGTATTATTGTTTAAAACATTTACATTAGAAAATTCAAGTGCTTCTTCTGACGTTGCAAATGGCATTTCTTCTTGCCTTAGCTTTTCTAATGCTAGGCTGATTTCATATTTATTTAATAAGACAGAATTTATTATTCCATTTCTTGCCCAATGTATGGCATATTTAATATTTATTATCTCTTCCTTAATAAGTCTTAATCTATTTTGTAAATTAATAGCAAATTCATTATTCAAACCGTTATCTTTTCTTATATAATTTGAGATTTCATTAGTTATTTTCGTTAGATTGTTTATTTGCATATTGAATGCTTCATTTATTACTACTTGTTTGTTATTATTGTTAATAAGGCTACTTATATTATTCGTTATTGACTCTAGGTCATCGTGATCTGGGCTTCCGGCAATATACTTCCAGGTGGTCCCAATAAAATTTAATGATCTCCTTGAACGAGTGTGAAGTTTTAGGGAGTGAAGGATATCTATGGTACGGGTTAACTCATGCCTTAAAAGTGGATAAAAAACATTTGATTTGTCTATGTTTCGTTCTATATAGTCGTTTGTCTTTTGTAAAAAGTCGTCGTACAATTCGATGTTTATTATGTGGATGAATTTAAAAGTTCCATCCTGAATCTTAGCTAATCCATTGTCCATTGAAATCATATGAGCAAGTGTGTAGTCCAATATTTGTACATTGGCCGTAACGGTGGTAAACAAAAATCTGTAAAGAAAAATTAGTAAAATATTAGTTGCGTATACGATCTTTGTGTACAGTTCGTCCCGATTCTGTTATGACTACCTTGGATTTATTTTCTTTAACCTTTTCTTCTTTATACCGAGGGATAAGCTTCGAGCCTATTCGTTTATTGTTTCTTACATAAATAGTGTCACCTACAGAGTAATTTTTGGAAGGATGTATTCGTTTGTTGTGATGTTCCATGTCTTTTGTCTGTTTTCCCTGTAACTTTTCTGCATTATTCTGCCAAATTAGGTTTCGCTGATCTTCTGTCGTTATTTGTCTACCTAGGAATAAATCTATTGGTTTTTTCGATGTTGTCGAATGTACTGATGAGTTATACTCGTAAACAGATATGGTTAATAATTCTTGAAATGTACGGTGTGTTCCTTCGCCTTTTAAACATCTCATTATTTCTGTTAATGTACTGTGAAAACTTTCAACTTGGCCATTGACCGTACTTGTGTAAGGGGGTGTTGTAAATATTTTTATACCCAACTGGTTTTTCATCATGTGAGTTAAAGATATTGAACTAAATGATTTTTCATTATCTATTACAACAAGTTCTGGTTTTCCGAAAGTTAACAAAATTTCTCTTAACGGTTCCTTAATGTCTTCTATGGCTTTTGATTTCAGTAATTTTGCTTGCGCATATTTTGAAAATTTGTCTATAGCGGTCAAAACAGTATTTCTTTCTGTAGAGTAGATATCTATGTGTAATATTTGTCCTGCAAATTTTGGGATCGGGGTAGCATGAATTTCTTGTTTATTAGGGTGTCTTTCGTATTTATGTTTTTTGCAAATACTACAGGTTTTTATTATTCTGTCTATTTTCATGCTCATGCTAGGAAAATATATTTTCTGTAACAACTGAATTTTGTTTTCCTTTCCATTCCGATGGGCTCTTTTGTGTTCATTTAGAATGGCTTCTTCCTGTTCCGTTTCATTTGTCACGTCTCTAACTTGTGTCTGAGTGTATCGTGTCTTGTATGAACCAAAATGCAGGGGATAAATTTCTTGGATCATGCCCATAATAGTTTCTGCAGAGAATATACCATTTATGACACTGGGGTTAAGATATTGTTTCAAAATTGATGTTAGATTTTCTTGAGTATAGGATTGTTTTACGATAGTGTGTCTATGATAAGTAGGGAAGGGAATAGAAAATTCATACTTGTCTTCATTTCCTACTTGGAGTATAAGTTGGTTCTTAAACACGTTTATTGGGGCTTCAACAGTGGGGATAAGGTTATGAGCGGAGCTTTCGTCACTGTGAACTGTTACTGATGTTGTGTTTATCTGTGAAGTTTGGGGTGGTCTTGATAAGGCATCTGCAACTATATTACTTTTACCGGGTGTGTACTTTAAAACATAATTGTATTCCTCGAGAATCGCTTTCCAGCGCTTCATTTTACTATTGTTGTTTTTGTTGCTTAATGCGTACGTGAGTGGTTGATGGTCAGTGAATATGTTAACTCTTGCCGATCCATAGAGATAACTTCTGAATGTGTTTAGTGCCCATATAATTGCTAACATTTCCTTCTCATTAGCCGCGTAATGTTCTTCCGCTTTGCTTAATGTTCGAGAAATGAATGATATTGGTCTATCGCCTTGGGATAGTACTCCACCTAAAGCACAATTTGACGCGTCTGTAGTTAATTCAAATGGTTTGTTGTAGTCAGGGAAAGCAAGCATAAGGTCGCTCGATATAAGTGAGTTTTTAATTTTTTCTATTGCATCAATGGCTTCAGAGTTTATTTTAATTTATTTCTTTGCTGATTGAGTTTTGGACACTCGTCCATCCTCTCCTCGTAATAGGGTGGTTAACGCTTTGCAAGTTTTGCGTAGTCTTTAACAAAACGTCTATAATAGCCGGACATTCCTAGGAATGAGCGAAGATCTTTCAGAGTCCTGGGAAGTGGGAAATTCTTTATAGCTGTTGTTTTACCAGGGTTGGTCTTAATTCCTTCTGGGGATATAAGGAATCCAAGAAACTCGACTTGTTTTTCTAGCAGGTGGCATTTATCTAATTGGATTTTCATATTGGCTTTTGTAAGTGTTTCAAAAATAATTTGGATATGTTTTAAATGGTTCGCTTCACTATCGCTAAAAACTATTATGTCGTCAATGTAGACGTAGCAGAATTTACCTATGTATTCACGAAGAATATCGTCCAACGCTCTTTGGAAAATCGAAGGAGCGTTTCTTAACCCGAAGGGTAATCTCGTGAATTCAAATTTTCCATTGTTAATGGAAAATGCTGTTTTTTCCATATCGGATGGCTTCAGAGGGATTTGGTGGAAACCGCTTTTAAGGTATAAAACTGAAAATAGTTTGCTATTTCCAAGGTGTGAGAGCATTCATTTATTTCGGGAATGGGGTAACGGTCTGCTATGGTTACAGTATTTAGTTTCCTGTAGTCTATGACCATACGGTGCTGCTTATTTCCGGATGAATCGGGCTTCTTAGGTACAATCCACACGGGGGAATTGTACGGGGATCGAGACGGTCTTATTATACCGTTGTCAAGAAGTTTTTGAATTTCATTTTCTACTTCGCCTTTAAGGGCCATAGGAAATGGATAAGATTTTGTATAAACTGGAGTGTCACTATTGGTACGTATCTCACCTACAACTCGGGTAGTGTAAGTTAACCTTTCATCTGGTTCGGAAAAAGATGTTTATATTTTGAAATAATTTTTAGTACGGAGTTCTTTTGGGCAGTGGTCATGTGGTCTGTTTTTATGTGGTTCACTGATGGTGATATCATTTGTTTTATTTTGACTTTCGTCTTGTTGAGAATGGTCATGCAATTGTCTCTCGTATGTATGACTGCAGAGAGCTGTTTCAGGCTGTCATTACCGAGTATTCCGTGGAAAGATTTGAGGGTAGGTAATAGGAAAAATTTTAAATTTATGGTTTTTTCTCCGAAGAGGTTAATGAAAGAATGTTGGCTTACTCTTACGTCGCCACCTATTGATTTAGCGTAAAAAACTTGGTCGTTGGGTAAGGGTTTGTTAACTAGGCATGGTTGGATGTAGTTTTTACTCGATCCTGTATCTATTAGAAATTTTAGAATCTCTCCACTACTGGTTCGGCAATCGAAAAAAGGTAATGAAGAGTCAGTTATCCTAAAAAATGTATGTCGCTATATTATTGTGGCTCGGTTTCTTTAGTGATAAACTCTTCGTATTGTTCAACATAGTCTTCAAGTGTTTGTCCATATTCATAGTCTGAATTATCTGTTTCGTCTAAGTTACTTTCATTACTGTAAGGCTCATTAGTTTCGATATGGAAATTCCGTTGGAATTTCTGAGGTGGAATTGTTCCTGATGGTGGTGGTGGTCTCTTTCCTGCTAATTGATTTTTTGAAGGATTGTTCATATAATTCACTCTTCTAGAGTGCATACTATGATCGACCTTCATGGGTTCAGGTCTAGGTTGAGGCTTAAGCACTTGCGGTCGTTGTGGTGTTGGATATGGAAACTGGTTATTAAATGGGTTAGAATGTTGTGGTGGACGTGGAACATATGTTAACTGAGGAAAGAAAGGTTGTTGGAATCTAGGTTGGTTGTTATGGTGAAAAGATTGTTGGAACCTAGGTTGGTTATTGTGGTGAAAAGGTTGTTGTGGTCTATGTGGAATAGTTTGTCTTCTAAGTGGCAACGGAGGAGGTTGTCTGTAGCCTTTACGAATTGCTCCTTGGCTATTATTTGCATATTGCGTTCTATAGTTTTGATTCTCTAATTTAAGGCAGAGATGCAACGCTTGTGGCAAATCTGCGGGTTCTCTAATACCAAGAAGTCTTGGCAGGTCACCCTTGAGGCCTCTGACGAAAGTGTCCAGAGCCTTTTGTCTATATGTCTGTGTCAAAAGGTGTAATGACTCTTGACCTATTTCCATGCAAGATACTTTATTTAGTATCAAAGAAAGGTGGGAGTACACTGCTTGATAGAACTCTTGCGTGGAGCTGTTCCCTTGTATCAAGCTCGACATTTGGTACTCTAAAGTGCCTAAGTCGCGTTTGTCCGCGTAGTGTAGTGTCAGGCATCTGGAGATCGCCTTCCAATCTAATGGAGTATTGTATGACTCCAATGCGGTGTCAGCGTCTCCAACTATCTTATTTCGGATCACGCTAAGGATTCCGAAATATCTGGGTGTTCCCCTTTGTGGTTCATAAATTTTGAGCACGCAATCTACGTTCTTCCTCCATGAGCTAAATTCGCTCGGATTTCCTGTAAAATCTCGAAGACAACGCACGATGTCTGGGATTTTATCGAGGTCAGTTAGTCGTTCCCTATGCTCCGGTCTGATTGTCTCGTCAGTTACAGCATTAAGGTCAGTGTTAGGATTTAGTGCTGCGTGAATTAGGCTTTGCCCTTCACTGGCTAGCACTCTACCCACTATTTGGGTTATCAAATTTTCCAGTTCTGGAGTGGAATTCACTGGCGGGACTGGGGGATTAGTATTACCTGGGTTAAGGATTGGTGGGCGAATCAAATTTGGATTTGCCATTATATGTGATTGTTTTAATATTTTTTGTGTATTTTATTTATATAACTGGAGGATTACCTTTTCCGGTGGTGAATCGCAGTTATCGAGAAAATTTTATAAATAAAAATGTTTTATCTTTTTTATTTTATTTTGTATTATTATCTTTTAGTATTTTTGTTACATAACTGGAGGGTCACTAAACTGTTTAAGTTGGTGAGTCGCAGCTATGTCGAAATATATTTTTTATGTGAATATAAATTCAGATGTTTATAGGGGGTTTTTCCCTTTTTTTTTTATTTTAAGTATTTTTTTCAAAAAAATTTTTAAATATTTTTGTGTTATTTATTTGAACTTAAGAAGTAGTCTTAGGGTTAAAATTTTATTTTAATTTTATATTATTAGCAAGGATTTTGAATATTTGTTAAATAGATGACTAAATTTAATATGATTGAATTTAATAGTAAAAAGAGAATTTTATTTTAATTTTAGTATCACTAGCAAAGGGTTTTAATATTTATTGAAAAAATAATTGAGCTGAATGTGATTGAATTTAAAAGTTGAACGACAACACTTTATTTGCTTTTTTCCTTGTTTTTTTTCTTAATATTTTCAATAATTTACTTTTTTAAATCTGCACTGATTACTCTAGAAGCACTTTTTCCTATATTTAATAATATAACAATGTTTACAATTTTTCAATTTTTCGGGCGCCAGTTAAATAATTGTTAAAAAAAAATATTTTTTACGAGCAAGTGCTCTTTATTTGTTTAATGCTTGACTAAGACTAAACTTAACAATTTTTATACCTTAGTAGAGTAACCTAAATCTGCCGTCAGCTCTGCTGGCGTCAGTTTCGTCATTCTCACGCTATTCCTTTTTATTTTTGTTGGTTGATGTTGTCGACTGCAATTCTCTGGAATTACACTGTTTTAAGCTAGACGTATCGTCAGCAATTTCTAGCTGGAGCGGATGCGCGTGTGCCTATAGCTCTTAATATTATTTTCGTTAACTTATATATAATTCATCTTTAAGAAAAAAAAAAAACGAAATGGCCATTTCAGCCCTTGAAAGGACTTTGACCGAGCTTCTGATGATCAATTGTGTTGTGTGTGTCGTGAAATGTTTGAACACTAATGATCGCGAACTGGATCTACATGTTTTACGACGACTTCGAACGGGTTATGTTCTCAAGAAGCTTTTCATGGCAGTTTTTACTCTCTGAGGTTTGCCATTGCCTGCAGAGAGGTGACGGCCGAACAGAAAAATTAATTCAATTGAAAAATTTTCTGTGTCAGAGGGAGGATTCGAACCTGAGCTCTCTGGCGTATGAGATACACACTCTACCCACTATGCCACGGCCGCCACGATTTCCTCTTTATAGGCTTCAAAATATTGCAGTAATTGATTAAATGTTTTGCATGTTAGGAGTTTAACGACTACTCAACGCAAAGTACACCCGCCTTTCCCCCCGTTTGTCGGCTAGGGGGTCTTAAAATATCTTCGGCCGTGCAGCAGCTAAAGTGCACCGCTGCTGCCCGTCCCTACTCTAAACGATTTCTGTTGAATTTTACGACGATCATCCTCGGCAACGCTTTTACAACTGAAAGTGTTATGAGGGTGAGACTGGAATTTGAAATACACTTGTTTTGGTTTTTACTGTAGATTGAAAATAGAAATTTTGAGTAGCAACCTTTGCTTGATAAAAAAAAAAAAGATGAAAAATTTTGAAAAATTTAAGAAGAGAAAAATTTTTGGAAGTCGAAAGAAAAAAAATTCGTTTAAAATTGAATTTAGATGGAAAATTTATAAAAAAAAAAAAAAAGGAAAATGAACAATTTGGGAAATTACCACGAAAAGGACAACCAATTTATAAAGTGCGGTTAATAATTACAAATAAAATTAAAAACAAAAAAAAAAAATTTGTAATAATTGTAAACTTGCAAATAAAAGTGGCAAATTTTCAAAGTGCTGTTAACAATTGTTAATAATTGTTTAATTACACCAACGAATTGTGTACGGTTGTGCTGTTAATTCCTCCGAATTCGTTGTCATACGTTTTTCCTTGGAAAACTTAAAAATATTATTCCAAAAACTTATAATATTCCAAGGCCGTTGCTAGAGCTTCAAAAGCATTGTTATCACAGCAGCATCAAAAAAGAGAAACATCCTCAACACCATCATATTCACTGTAAAGGAATACAGTAGTGGTTCAAACCTCAGTTGATTTACGTTGGCTTTTGTGAAATTCAAGGAAAGAGCAGTGTTCCAAAGTAGTTGTTTTTCAATGTATAGTTGCGCCAGTCTCAAGATAACTTTTAATATTGCAAATTTTAATAATAATTTTGATTCATTTTCTTAAATCGGAGTTGATATCAATTAGAACTATTATTCCAATACTTAAAATTAACATGTAATATTTTTGTTTTTTAAATCTCAAAGAATTATTTATATTTACATTGAATTAATTGATTAATAAATATAGCAAACACAACGTCACCAGGCGCCTGCGGACTGCGTGGGAATATAAAATGTAAGTTCTTGTATTTATTAGTTATTAAAATTTTTTTTAATTTGATAATTTATAATTGATTCAATGTGGAGGTAAAATTCTCTAAGATTTAATATAAGATTTAACTAAAACTTCAGTTTTTTTTTTATTCATGTTGCTATTTAATATTTTTTTTTTTGTTCAATTATAAATTTCAAAATAATGAAATTGACCTTGTTTACTTTACTTGTTTAATACTTACCTTAATGTTATCTGTTAATTTACCACACTTGAAAATGTATACTTGATACTTTAAATGATTATACTTTATTAAAAATAAATTAATATAAATTATAATGCAACTTTAACTCAATAATCTTTTAATTACATGAAAGGTGAAAGCAGGTGAGGTGAGGTGAAGTGAGGTATTTTTTTTTTTTTTTTAATTAGTTTCTCTAAATTCCGAGTTAGCAGTTTAAATTTTCTTTCGAATTAATTTTAATTTTCGGTTTTGGTTTAATTATTTAAATAATCTCTGCATACTTTTAAGTTTATGTAGCCGATAATAAAGTATGAGATTGGAGCAAAACCCACCCCATTTTCCCTGAGCATGGCTGGATTGATGTTATGCAGAGTGCGCTCCACTAAATAACGATTTTAATCGCTGTCGGTCTTTACATAAATTTAATGGCGCCCAACGTGGGGCATCGAAATATTGGACTCGTAAATATACAATTAATTCAGGTTTCTGATTTCTAATTATTGTAAATTTTAGAGATCAGTGAGTAGATCTGATTCATAGATTTTAATCTCGATTTAGGTCGATGATGTACTTGAAGTTTTGTTTCGATCCCCAAAACTAAGTTTTTTATTTTTTTGACTCGGGTAATGATCCTTGGATTTCAGATGTTGGCATTGTTTTGATTTTTGACCAAGTAATCATTTAAATTTTAATAAAACTCAAATTATATTTCACTAAATTAGTTTTAATCTGGAATGATGATTGGTTAAGCTTGCGTTTGCAGATTTAGTACCTTGTTCCAGATATGTGTTTAATATTTTAAAATTTTTCTGTTATTATTATTACTGTTTGAGATTTAATTCTTTGGGTTATCTCGAAGTCGTACTCACAGTGATAATGTAGTTTGCGTGATTTTCGGTTTTTTTTAATTTTTTTATTTTTGTTTATCAATTTTCAATTTTCATTTGTTCCTCAACCTCAACCAAAGCTATTTTCACCGAGTAGTGTAATTAATATAATATTATATTCTTTATTGTTGTAATCTAATTAAATTGATTAATTTTCATAATGCCTGTTACACGAAGTAACGAGAATATTCCGTGTTTGGTGGACACTGATTCACTAAATGCGACATTTGAACATGCTCACTCAGATGCAGAACTTCCAGTTAGAAATACTATTAGAGAGAGAGTTCCAGCCACTTATGATCGTCCTAGAACGAGACTCTTCACTCGAACACATCCACAGGATCGTGGTGATTTCGCGCAGGTACCGGAATCGGGGCAGTCTCAAATACACGTAAATAGTCCTTCAATGCGTCAACAAAATACTTTCAGTGAAGTTAGAGTACAAGAGATGATATTGGCGTCGTTCAATAATTTTAGAAGTGAAATCACTTCATCGATTTCGAATGAAATTCAGTCGTTGATTCGAAATATCAATTTGAATTCTACTCCTTTTCAAAATCCTATACCGAATAATGCAGGGAATTGTCCTAATGATGCATTTCGATCTGATCGGCAACTGGGCGCGTCTTCGAATGTTGGCAATCTTGTCAACATGTCTAACGAAAGAATTGCTTCCACTATCAACAATTGGCATGTTAAGTTCAATGGTTCCTGTAACGATATGTCAGTTGATGAGTTTATATATCGAATTAATGTGTTAACGTCTAAACATTTGAATGATAATTTCGATCTTCTTTGTCAACATGCTCATTCTCTTTTCGAAGGCAAAGCTAAACAGTGGTTTTGGCGATTTCATCGTCAAACTGAAAGTCTCAGTTGGTCAAATCTTTGTGATGCTATGCGAAAGCAATACAAGTCATTTGTCACTGACTTTGATATCAAAGATGATATTAGAAATAGAAAACAAAAGAATTCGGAATCTTTTGATGAATTCTTAAATTCAATCATGGCACTTGCTGATAAGCTCAAATTACCAATGAACGACTTTGAAATAGTAGAAGTTATTACAAGGAACCTAAAGCCTGACTTACGTCATGAACTATTACATCTGAATATTTCAAATATTGCAGATTTGCGAAGAGAAGTTAGTAAGCATGAAAAATTCATGAAAGACATACATAATAATTTCGTGGCACGACCAATTTCGAAGTCTAAACAAATTTTTGAAATTTGCAATGATGAGGTGGATAATGAATCAAACGCTGAAGTTGTCACAGATATTAATGTGTTAGAGCAAAAAATTATAAAATGTTGGAATTGTGATGGTATTGGTCATGGTTACCAAATTTGCCTTAAGCCCAGAAGAGTTTTCTGTTACGGTTGTGGGGCGATAAATACTTACAAACCTTCGTGTTCAAAGTGCATTAGTCAAGCGGAAAACTTGAAATTGGATGTTCGTCGGGTGAACAGCGGACATCCAACTCAGCGTCCTCGGGTATAATGTTTCAATCGGTATCTAGTTCCACTGATTTATTTATTCATCCACTACTTAGACCTTATCACATACGATTAGCCGAATATGACAAATGCCGCGCGAGAATTTTTAATTCAAACGCGCCGATCAAAGCACCCAAACGTAACACCTTGCGAATTCGGAAATATTGGCAAAAATTGAGATCCCTTAAGAGATACGTGGTGTCAACTATTCAGCATAAAGGCTATGATATTCGACCATATGCAAATCTTGAAATTTTTGGTAAAATGTATTTGTCTCTTTTGGATAGTGGAGCAAATAAAAGTTGTATAGGGGGGGATTTGTCAGAAGACATAATCAAAAACAAAACATATCGAAAGATATATGGGGCAGTTAAGACAGCTGATGGTCAAAAGCAACAGGTTGTGGGTTCGATTGACATAGCTGTCAGTTTCGAGAACCAAACAAAAGATGTTGAGTTTCTGCTAATACCTTCAATTAAACAGAATATTATTTGCGGTATGGACTTCTGGCATATTTTTGACATAAAAATATCACCAAATATTTCTGTCAATGAAATAGAAATCAGCGAAGATCCAGATATGCTTACTTTGAATCAAACGGAACGTCAACAATTGGACATGGCTATTGCTGCATTTCCTTCGTTTGAGAATGTGGGTCTTGGTAAAACAACTCTCGTTGAACATGTTATTGACACTGGAAATGCAAAACCTGTAAAGCAAAAGTTTTATCCAATTTCACCTGCGAGAGAAAAACTGCTTTGTGAAGAAATAGATAGGATGTTAAATTTAGGAGTAATTGAGGAGTCGGATGGTTCCCCATGGTCTTCTCCCACAGTGTTGGTCGTAAAACTTGGTAAAGTACGCATGTGTGTGGATTCGCGAAAACTAAATGAAGTCACAGTGAAGGATGCATATCCCATTCCAAACATCGATGGATTAATATCTCGATTGCCACCGGTGCATTGCATTTCGAAAATTGATTTGAAAGATGCTTTTTGGCAGATTCCGCTTGAGAAAAGTTCGCGTCCAAAAACAGCATTCACCGTTCCTAATCGTCCCTTATACCAGTTTACAAGAATGCCTTTCGGCTTGTGTAATGCACCACAAACGATGTGTAGGTTGATGGACAAAGTCATACCTTATAATTTGAAGTCTTTTGTGTTCGTATATTTGGATGATTTGCTTGTAGTTTCCAATTCTTTCAATCAGCATATGGCTCATTTATTCGAGGTGGCATCACAACTTCGAAAAGCCGGTCTTACAATTAACATCAAAAAGAGCAAATTTGGTCTTAGTCAAGTGAAATATCTTGGATACATCGTTGGTAAAGGATCTTTACAAGTCGACCCTGATAAAGTTCGCGCTATATCGGAATATCCTATACCAAAAAGTGTTCGACAGCTTCGTCGGTTTTTGGGTATGACGGGATGGTATCGAAGGTTCGTAGACGATTACGCATCTACAACTTTTCACTTGACTGAGTTACTTTCTAAAAAGAAAATTTTCGCATGGAATTCAGACGCTAAAAATTCTTTCGATTTATTAAAATCAAAATTATCGTCCGCTCCATTCCTAGTTCACCCGGAATATGCCAAGCCATTTATTGTTCAATGTGATGCTAGTCAGTATGGCGTAGGTGGTCTTCTCGCACAGCTAGATGAAAATGGCGATGAAAGACCAATTGCTTACATGTCACATAAGTTAAATAAGGCACAACGCAATTATACGGTCACTGAACTAGAGTGTTTAGCAGTAGTTTTGGCAATAAAGAAATTTCGGTCATATATTGAAGGTCATCAATTTAAAGTAGTGACAGATCACTCAAGCCTTAAATGGCTCATGAGTCAAAAAGACTTAAACGGGAGGCTGGCAAGATGGTCACTTAAACTTCAAGGTTTTAATTTTTCTATCGAACATAGAAAAGGAAGTGAAAACATTGTGGCTGATGCGTTATCACGTGCTTTCGATAATGAAGATGTAGTTGAAACTATGGAATTGGAAACTTTCCCTTCAATCGATTTAAAGTCAGGTTGTTTTGAAGCTGAAGATTATAAGGAGTTGCGTGAAAAATTTAGAAATTTTGAGGTCCCTGATTATAAAGTAATTGATAAATTCATTTATCACAGAATAGAATTCTCGAAAGGTGATAAAGATTAGTCCGACTCATGGAAATTGTTAGTGCCATCTGGGTTGAGAAAAGATGTTATTTATGCTGCTCACAACTTACCATCCTCAGCACATGGAGGAATCGCAAAAACACTTGAACGTATTCGTAGGCATTTTTTTTGGCCAGGTATGGTAGTCGAGGTTCGTAGCTATGTTCTAAATTGTGATCTTTGTAAAACATCCAAAGCACCAACTCATATCTTGCGGCCACCAATGGGACAGATGGTAATTTCAGAGAGGCCTTTTCAAAGATTATATGTTGATTTAATTGGTCCGTTTCCCAGAACAAAAAAAAGAAATATGGGCATCTTAATTGTGATGGATCATTTTTCCAAATTCATTTTTTTAAAACCTTTGAAAAAATTTGTTTCGCGTAATATTATTGATTTTCTAAATTCTGAAATATTTAGTTGTTTTGGTGTTCCTGAATCCATTGTAAGTGACAATGGAGTTCAATTTCGGAGTAAAGATTTTGAATCATTTCTTTTGAAATATGGCGTAAAGCATATTTGTACTGCTGTACATTCACCACAGTCTAATGCATGTGAACGAGTGAACAGGTCGATAAACGAAGCACTTAGGACGTTAATTAGAAAAGATCAACGTGAGTGGGACATTTATCTCAGTAGTATTAATATGTCTTTGAGAAGCAGTGTTCACCAAACTACTGGTTACACACCTTATAATATTCTTTTTGGGCAAAATATGATCACTCATGGTAAGGATTATGGCTTGTTAAAAAATTTAAATTTACTTTGTGAAGCAGACACAAAACTTGAAAGACGTGATGCTCTTACCCTTATTCGAGATTCAATTAAAGCCAACGTAAAATCAGCATATGAGAAAAATGCGAATACGTATAATTTGAGATCTCGAAGTCGACAGTTTCAAGTAGGACAAGTAGTGATAAGGCGAAATTTTGTGCAAAGTAGCTCAATAAAATACTTCAATGCTAAATTAGCTCCAGTAGGTGTTAAAGCTAAAATCAAGCGCAAATTAGGAAATGCATATTATGAGCTTGAAGATTTAGATGGTAAGAATGTTGGAATATTCCATGTTAAAGATATTTGGTAGTTGTGTGTTGTAGTAAAATGCATTAAAATAAGTTTTTTTAATAATTTATTTCTCACCTTTTCCATTTTCCATTCTGCAATTTGGAATTTTGAATGGAATATGTTTTATGAGGGTGAGACTGGAATTTGAAATACACTTGTTTTGGTTTTTACTGTAGATTGAAAATAGAAATTTTGAGTAGCAACCTTTGCTTGATAAAAAAAAAAAGATGAAAAATTTTGAAAAATTTAAGAAGAGAAAAATTTTTGGAAGTCGAAAGAAAAAAAATTCGTTTAAAATTGAATTTAGATGGAAAATTTATAAAAAAAAAAAAAAAAAGGAAAATGAACAATTTAGGAAATTACCACGAAAAGGACAACCAATTTATAAAGTGCGGTTAATAATTACAAATAAAAATAAAAACAAAAAAAAAAAATTTGTAATAATTGTAAACTTGCAAATAAAAGTGGCAAATTTTCAAAGTGCTGTTAACAATTGTTAATAATTGTTTAATTACACCAACGAATTGTGTACGGTTGTGCTGTTAACTCCTCCGAATTCGTTGTCATACGTTTTTCCTTGGAAAACTTAAAAATATTATTCCAAAAACTTATAATATTCCAAGGCCGTTGCTAGAGCTTCAAAAGCATTGTTATCACAGCAGCATCAAAAAAGAGAAACATCCTCAACACCATCATATTCACTGTAAAGGAATACAGTAGTGGTTCAAACCTCAGTTGATTTACGTTGGCTTTTGTGAAATTCAAGGAAAGAGCAGTGTTCCAAAGTAGTTGTTTTTCAATGTATAGTTGCGCCAGTCTCAAGATAACTTTTAATATTGCAAATTTTAATAATAATTTTGATTCATTTTCTTAAATCGGAGTTGATATCAATTAGAACTATTATTCCAATACTTAAAATTAACATGTAATATTTTTGTTTTTTAAATCTCAAAGAATTATTTATATTTACATTGAATTAATTGATTAATAAATATAGCAAACACAACGTCACCAGGCGCCTGCGGACTGCGTGGGAATATAAAATGTAAGTTCTTGTATTTATTAGTTATTAAAATTTTTTTTAATTTGATAATTTATAATTGATTCAATGTGGAGGTAAAATTCTCTAAGATTTAATATAAGATTTAACTAAAACTTCAGTTTTTTTTTTATTCATGTTGCTATTTAATATTTTTTTTTTTGTTCAATTATAAATTTCAAAATAATGAAATTGACCTTGTTTACTTTACTTGTTTAATACTTACCTTAATGTTATCTGTTAATTTACCACACTTGAAAATGTATACTTGATACTTTAAATGATTATACTTTATTAAAAATAAATTAATATAAATTATAAAGCAACTTTAATTCAATAATCTTTTAATTACATGAAAGGTGAAAGCAGGTGAGGTGAGGTGAAGTGAGGTATTTTTTTTTTTTTTTAATTAGTTTCTCTAAATTCCGAGTTAGCAGTTTAAATTTTCTTTCGAATTAATTTTAATTTTCGGTTTTGGTTTAATTATTTAAATAATCTCTGCATACTTTTAAGTTTATGTAGCCGATAATAAAGTATGAGATTGGAGCAAAACCCACCCCATTTTCCCTGAGCATGGCTGGATTGATGTTATGCAGAGTGCGCTCCACTAAATAACGATTTTAATCGCTGTCGGTCGTTACAGTGTCTAAATTTACACATGCACATTCTTAAACATGAATGTTGAGCTGCTAATGCCACGGAGCAAGCTACGGAGCATTAAGAGTAAACGCTTACGTAGCAACACAAGACGCAACAAAAAAGAACAGAAACGGAAATCAGTTCAGTGTCGAAAAAGACTGCAAGTGAGTAAGATCTATGTCGGACGAAGACAAAAGAGAACAGCGAAAACAATTAAAAAGCTACACTCTGAAAACAAAACAAGCGAACATTAACATTTGCCTGCATGCATTGCATGTTATTATGAATGAAATTTAAAAAGATTTGTAATGTGTTCTGCAAGGTGAACGTGCGTATATTTTGCATTAAATTAAAAATAAATATTTAAACTTATTTTATTGATATTGTGCAAAATTTTAGAAGCTTAATTAAAATAGCCTGATTTTATTTTGATTTATTTTAACAAAAATGAAGAACCGTAGCTCCAGTTCACTTTTCTCATTAATTTCTTTTTCTCAACTCCATATATTAACATCAATTGAACGGTCTTTTCTTCTGTCATATTCTACATTTTATTTTCCTATCTCGCCGGCTCACTAAACATATCTTTATAATTTATTGCAATTTTGTGCTAATTGTGGTCAATTTTTACCAATTAAACCAAAAAAGATTTGGTTTTAAGTTATTTATTTTTAATATGCAAGTCAACGACAGCCAGCGACGACTATGCAGCAGACAACAGCCGAAATATGAGCGCCGTACGTGACAATATGGAATGTGGCCGGATGCGCGTGTGGAAACACTTAGCATGGTAACGGTGGGAAAATGCAATGTCTGCATTTTTGCTCTAAGCTTATTGTATGCTTCTTCTTTGTATAAATCCTAAACTAATTGTATGCTTCTTCTTTGTATAAAATTAAGTATTTAAGATATGCAAAATGTTATTAGAGTTTAGTTCATTTTCGTACCTTGTAATAAAGTGTAGCATAAACGCATTCAGTGAGTTTTTAATTATTGGCCCATTGGGCATTGGCTGTGCCAAGCCAGCCAATGCCGGCCAAAGTATTTTTTTATTGAATCGCGAAGGACTCGCGTTAACTGGCGCCCGAGCAGGGACCGAGCTGTCCTTGCGCTATCCTGGCGTTACTGGTTTCTTGTTGGGGGTACAAGCTGAGATCCCGAACCCCGGACACTCCAGTTTGAATAGCTTTGGTGGAACTATCTCCCCACAACCAATATTCCAGGACATTCTCTTAACAAAAAATGTCAGATGGTTATTGGCGGGGCGTGGGGCAAATTGTGCCTTAGTAAGTTGCTGTGGGCAGCATCTAAAAAGGACAACACAATCCCTCCAGATAGTGGGAAAGAAAAAAAGATAACAAGAAACTAGTCTGCAATATACACATAAGTACATATTGCGGAGAGCGCAGAAGGAAGTGCATCGACTGCATCGGTTCCTAAACGAAGATCTATCTGTTGCAGCAAAAAACCAGCGAATTAGCAAACCAGCAAATCAACAAACCAGCAAATTAACAAACCAGCAAATTAAAAAAACCAGCAAATTGGCAAACCAGCAAATCAACAGCAGAAGAAAAATCGAAAACATCCTATACCATAAATAAAATTATGAACAACATTTTAATGTGAGCACCCTTAAGTCTTCTTAAAACACTCTTATAAAATCTAAAAAACTGTTGAAATCGCTTGCCGATTGATTTAACTAATTAAACGGAAAATTTTTTTTTTTTTTTTTTGAGTTGCTTGCCGATTAAAATAAAATATTTTGAATTATTTGCCACTTTTTCTTTGTTAATTATTAACTAAATTATTTACAAAATGGATGAGATTAAACAGGCCATAACCGAGTTGACTGGGGCCGTGAACACGGCTCTCAGTAAAATTAAAGCCCTAGAACAGAAGACGAGTGATTCTTCTTCACCCTCAGGCAGTGCGCCCCCCGTAGTCCCACTGCGAGGGCCAACCACTGAATACGATCTGAAGGAAATTAGTAAACTCCCGGATTGCGTCAAAGAACTGCAGACCTTTGATGGCAATCCTACGCACTATGTATCATGGGTACATAGTGTGGAGACAATACTGAAGGATTACAGTATTGCCAGGGGGAAGCCCATTTACAGAGCGATCCTGCAAAGCATCAGGCAGAAGATAAGGGGTGCCGCCGATGCTGCACTCATATCTTACAACTTGTTCGATGACGACTGGCTGCTGATCAAACAGTGTCTCTCCCTTCATTACGCGGACAAAAGGGATGTGAGGACATTAGAGCACCAGCTCAACGCCCTCACCCAACGCGGAATGAAACTAGATGAGTTTTACGCAGCGGTGAACCATCAGTTCTCTCTCATAATCAATAAAATAAAAACGGAGTCCTATTCAGAAGAAACAGTAAACGTCCTCATCGGCAACTATAGAAATAGGGCATTGGATGTTTTCATCCGTGGCCTTGATGGAGATATTTCTCGTCTTTTGGCCATCAAAAAACCGCAAACCTTGCCAGAGGCTTATTCCGACTGCCTTGAGATGCAAAACCTCAATTATCGAACAAATTTCGTGCACAATAACAGTGCAAGTAACACCATTTCCTCTCCTATAAATCAATTTTTCGACAGAGATTTGAAACTATCCCTGCCTCCTAAGCCAAGGGTCTGGCAACATCCCGACCGTCCCCATTTCAATCAAAGACAGCAAATACCGCCTTTTCAGCCAAGAAGAAATCAACCACCAATTTCAGGTCCAAAACCACAGGAGCCCATGGACATTGATCGGAGTATCCAGACAAGGCAGGTGGACTATCAAAATAGATCAAGGTTCCAGAACCCAGGGAAATTTCAATATGCAGGACGCAAGACTAGGTCCGAGAATTACCCCCAAAACAAGCGGCAACGATTGTTCTTCACAACGGGCCATAATGAACAACAAGATTCATCCGAATCTATCCAAAACGATGAACAAGTGGCTGTTCAGGATGAAATAGGACACCAAGTAAATTTTATGACAGGGGGCCATCCAGCGTACCATATATAGAGTATAAAACTCGGGATGGTCAAACCCTTGAGTTCCTTATTGATACTGGTGCAAATAAGAATTTTATTTCTAGCTCAATAGCATTAAATTCTGACAACATTGAAAAACCCTTTATAGTTACTTCTGCTGCCGGAAATCTAAAAATAACTAGCAAGGTCTGCGGGAAGTTTTTCACCTTGAGACAGCTTGGAGCAGTAATAGACTGGAAAAATAATTTTCTCGCCTTAAAATCTGATATTTTATTACCCCTAAAAAACAAAATTTCGAAACAAGTGAATGCCATTTCTATCGTAAATAGAAACATCCCTGCAGAATTCAAAAGAAAATTATTAATTTTATTAGATCATTTCCACAATCTTTTTGGCCCCATTGACATGAATAGATCCTTAGACACATTTGTCCAAGCCGAAATTAAGACCAGCACTGAAGAACCTATCTACACTAAGAGTTACCCTTATCCCACTTGTATGAGACAGGAGGTCGAAAAGCAGGTGAGGGAACTGTTGGAGGCAAACATAATTCGTCCTTCCAGAAGCCCGTACAATTCACCCATTTGGATCGTACCAAAAAAGCCAAAACCATCAGGGGAAAAACAATATAGGCTGGTTATTGACTTTAAACGCCTGAATAGTGTAACAATCTCGGATTCTTACCCAATACCAGATATTAACACGACTCTTGCAAGCTTAGGTGAATCAAAATTCTTTTCAACGCTTGATCTCACTTCGGGTTTTCACCAGATCCCAATGAAACCATCCGATATTGCCAAAACGGCTTTTTCTACCATGAATGGGAAGTATGAGTTCCTTCGACTTCCTTTTGGGTTAAAAAATGCACCGGCAATATTCCAACGCATGATCGACGACGTTCTTCGTGATTATATTGGAAAAATTTGCTACGTTTATATTGACGATATAATCGTATTAGGAAAAACTGAAGAAGAACATCTGTCGAACATCGCTACAGTTTTTGCACGGCTGCAAGAAGCAAATCTTAGGGTAAATCTAGAAAAGACGCAATTCTTGCAAACAGAGGTAGAATTTTTGGGCTACCTGATAACATCCAATGGTATCAAGGCTGACCCGAAAAAGGTAGAAGCCATACAACGAATTTCACCACCAACAAATTTAAAGGAACTTAAATCATTCCTTGGCCTGACTTCCTATTACAGAAAATTTATTCGAGATTATGCAAGAGTTGCTAAGCCCTTAACCAATCTTACACGTAGTGAAAATTCTCAGGTGAAAGCGAGTCAATCCAAAAAAGTTTCAATTGAACTCGACAAGGACGCTATAACTGCATTCAATAGCCTTAAGGAACTCCTCACTTCCTCTGAAATTCTCGCTTTCCCAGACTTCGATAAACCGTTTAACTTAACAACTGATGCTTCCAATTTTGCAATCGGAGCCGTTCTGTCTCAGGGTGAGCCTGGAAAAGACAGACCGATTTCCTTCATTTTCAGATCGCTAAGCAAAACAGAGGAGAATTACGCGACGAACGAAAAGGAGATGCTGGCAATCGTGTGGGCCCTCGATAACCTCAGGTCTTACTTGTATGGAGCAAAGAGAATTAGGATTTTTACCGACCATCAGCCCCTAACATATGCTTTGGGAAACAGGAATTTTAATTCTAAACTCAAACGCTGGAAGGCGCGGATAGAAGAGTACAACCACGAGTTAATCTATAAACCCGGTAGATCAAACTATGTGGCTGATGCTCTTTCTAGGCTAAAGACTGTCCAAAATCATTCGTCAACCTCAACTGCTGAACAAATGGTGAACCCACTTAGAACATTCGGCGATGGCGAAGAAACGGAAACAGCAAGCGAAGGTCAAAGCGTTCACAGTGAGGATACATACACTAACAGCGAGCGAGGGCGGGATGACATTACGTCCACGGACATAAGGTCCATGGACATTATGTCCTTTTGAAACAGACATAATGTCCATGGACACTATGTCTACTTCGCAAGCGGACATAATGTCCATGGACCTTATGTCTGTTTCAGATTGGACATTATGACCGTTCTGTTCGGACATAATGTCCATGGATCCGGAAACGAATTCAATGTTTAAAATTAAAGTAAACAAAATAATTATTTTGGTCTCCAATAAACGCAAAAAGTGTTTTATTTAAGAAACAATCATATATGATGAAAAAACATACATTTTAGTAATGATTACGAAATGCTATGGGAAATTAGAAAACAATCAATTCATATATAATTACAAAATACAAAAATATTAAACGAAAAATTTTAGTATAATGTAAAACTTAACAAATGGAAATATTTATAAACAAATATATGATGTTCATCATTCAGAAATGGAATTGAAAGTATGAATAAAACAAAAAAATCTTATTTAAGTAATAAATGAAATAAGTTTAAAGATAAATTTTAGTGGAATTCTGTACAATTTGTCTGCAGTAAGGACAAAGAATTTTGCAATTCTTGCGCATTGCATTCTCACAAATCGTTGTGTAACAGCTGGAGCAAGTTTTTAAGTGGTTACAGGGCTGCAACAATGTGTCTCTACTTTTATCACAGCATATAATACATGCAATCGATTGCTTATTGATATTAACTTCTTCTTCTGAAAATACATTATCTTCATCATCATCACTATCCCACTCTACATTCTTGTCAATTTGTTCAATAAATCTATCGTCCTCAATACTTTCATACTCAGAGATAATATTGTTTTGAAAACTTGACATTTCATTTAAAAAATCTTCCAAAGAAATTTTACATTTGTCTAGTTTATTAATTGATTTCTCAATTAAGATAGCCTTTTTTCTGTAATTATTTGATTTTGGTCTTTGAAAAACATCGTATGTCCCATCCAAGGTATTTTTCAGCTCCACGGTTTTTTTAAAATCTTCATTTAAAATTATATCCAAGAATTTGCAGAAACTTCCATTTTTTGGTATTTTCGAACTCAACTGAGAGTTATAACATTCAGCAGCACTTGTTGTCCTGAAAGCTTCCTTATACACAGAAAAACTGATTGGTCCTTCCTATTGTTAATTAATGAAAATGAAATTTAAGAATGATATTAAAAGTTACAAAGTGAGCATAAATGTTGCAACAAAGAATATAGCAAGTTCACCTTTAACATCCATTGTTTCTCAAAATATTACAAAAATTGCCCGAAAATGCTAGCATCGTTGGTTGGCAAAGACGAATTTGACAGCATATCGAAAGCTTCGAAAATATCTGTCGGCTTCAGCAATGGTAATACCTTGAACTTCTGAAACAGTCGTTTCATGTCTTTATTTCTATTTACAGAGTTTTTAAAATTAGATATTTTTCTAGCATTTCTGTTAAGAGCTTGGCAATAATGGAACCAGCAACCCTTAATTAAGGCTGCGGGAAATATCTTCTTCAAAGCATTTCGCATAGCTTTTTCATAGTCTGACATAAATGAGAGAGGTTCAAAACTGAACATGTTATTGTTAATATATAGGAAAACATGTTCGTATGCAGCTTGTGATCTATTCGACATCAACACATATAGAAAAGGATAAATCTGAAAAATATATGTGTATTACAACCATTGAATAATGTAAATGCGGCTCGATTTTAAATAACAATTTTTCATGTTGTTAGTATAATGCATCTAATTGTTTTTTAGAGGAAAGTTGCGCCGCAGGCGAAAAATTGTTATAAAAAATCGCGCGATATTTTATAACAATTTTTATTTTGATTTACTTGATTTTAAGAGGAAAATTTGTAATAAAAATTTTTTATAACAATTTTCCATTCTGTTAGTATAATATATGAACTTGACATTTAGGGGAAAACTGCGCCGCAGGCGAAAAATTGTTATAAAAAATCGCGCGATTTTTAATAACAATTTTTCATTTTGTCAGTAAAATATATTAACTTAATTTTTAGGGGAAAATAGTCCGTACAAGGGCCACAAGTAGCAATTTGTTGGCAATACTTCATATGGCCACCAAATAATTGGTGTCAATAATGCGCGTAGCATTAATTCTCATGCAAATGTGCATTAACGCCACCAATGACTGACATAATGAAAAATTGTTATTAAAAATCGCGCGATTTTTTATAACAATTTTTCCCCTGCAGCGCTATTTTCCCCTAAAAATGAAGTTAATATATTATACTGAAAAAATGAAAAATTGTTGTAAAAAATCGCGCGATTTTTTATAACAATTTTTCGCCTGCGGCGCAGTTTTCCCCTAAATGTCAAGTTCATATATTATACTGACAGGATAAAAAATTGTTATAAAAAATCTCGCGAATTTTTATTACAAATTTCCCCCTAAAAATCAAGTAAATATATTATACTGACAAAATGAAAAATTGTTATATAAAATCGCGCGATTTTATTAACAATTGCGAAATTCTTCATCTCGACATATTAGAAATACAGGGCATGAAGTTTATTTCATGTATAGACAAGTTCTCAAAATTCCTCAAGCTCTTTCATATAAAAAATAAATCTGCAGTTACTCTGAAAAAGAAACTCATTAAAATACTTCACTATTTTACAGTTCCTAAGATGATCGTAACTGACAATGAGAGAGGGTTGTCAAGTCCATTAATAACAAATTATGTGTCAACTCTGGGGATAGAATTTTACCGAACACCCATACAAAGGAGTGAAGTGAACGGGCAGGTTGAAAGGGCACATTCAACTATTCTTGAAATCTATAGGTGCCTAAAAAATGAAGCTACCCGGTTATCCCCGAGGGAGCTCATGAACGTGGCAGTAGACAGATATAATAACTCCATCCATTCTGTAACAAAAAAGAGACCAAGCGACATCTTCTTTAACCGAAGTTGCCTAGCGAACTATCAATCGCTAGGCAACTTCCAAGAAAAACTTAACGAAGACTTAAGGGGGCTTATCAGAGAAAATGAAAAATTAAGAAATTTAAGAATTAATTCTAAAAGACTTGACCCCCGAAGATATAATGAGGGAGAAGTTATCTTTGTTAAAGACAAACAAATTAAGGGCAAACAAAAAGCCCTCTATAAAAAAGAAATAGTGGCTGCTGACAACGAGGTCACAGTCACAACAATGTCAGGGCGAAAGGTTCATAAAGCCCATATAAGATAATTGTATCATTTAAAAAAACATATGAGAAATTGTAATCTGAAAAAAAATCAATCAAAATTGACAAAACTTGTTCTGTATTAGAAACACTAAAAGCGCAAGCTTTGCTAGCAAACAGTGGGTGGGAAACCACCGGGGTTCGACTCCCGCTAGACAAAGGTCTATGCTTTTCCTTAAAGATAAGAAAAAATAAAATAAAAATATAAAAAATATAATAAAATATTATATTATATGCTATAAATTTCTTTGAAAATTTTAATAATCTAATCTTATTTCAGAACTATATTTGACACATTATATTTATTAAATTTTACTGTTTTTCAATAATAATTATGAACTAATTCTTAATATATTTTCAGCAACATAAGAAAAAGTTATTTTAAATAAATTTTTAATAAATTACCTCTTAATACTAAAGAATATTTAAAACTTATGTACTTTGTAGTATCCTTTTCATATGCAAAATTGTAATTACTTTCATTTGTACCTTACTATTATTATACTTTATATTATTAAATACTTGTTTAATTTAATATTTCCATCTAGAAATATTTTAAAAGACTTTCTTTAAAAAACAAAAATTTTGATAGATAATTTTCATTCGAATGTTTATAATTTAAGAATTGTGTTTAATAATAAATATTGTGCAAAATATATATGGAATTTTGACTTCTATATTTGGCGATCCTGAAGAACCAAACCATCAAAAAGAACACCTAAAAATTTAAAACTAACCAAACTTTCTAAAGTTTTTGCCGATACTGCGTCGTTTATGAAACCTTGGCGCTTACAACAACAGAAGCATACTCAACTGCAACGCATAAAAATATAAGAGGACTTTTAAAAAAAAACTCAATTTTTGAAATATAACTAAATCCATTTGCAACAAAACGGAATGAAGCACCTATATAGATACCATTCTTCAATCAACTCATGTTCATCAACTCCATGAACCCCATTTTATGCACTATTCTTCAAAAGAATCAAGTCTTGATAATTAATTAAGTATACTAATTTAATTTTAAATAATCCTTTTATTTATGTTTTGATTTTATCAATAATTAATAATATCATTTATTCTCGTTATACTGCCATCGCGTTATCACTTAACACTCATAAATTTTTTAATTCACCATTCTCTATTTATATATTTTTCTTCTTTAATTTTATTTCACACCATTTTAACACACATTTGTAAACAACTCTCCAGTGAAAATAATTTAAATTATACTTAATTGAAATTAACTAAACTTTAATGCCGATAACACGATCATTTACTCGCAACAACCCTTTATTTGAATTTGAACATCCCAACAATAACATAAATATATCTGCAACATCTACACCTATACACAACACAACAAACCAAAACATTAACATGCAACAACAACAAGAACCCAATATTTACCCATTTACAATTCCTTTAAATCCAAACTCTTTCAACTTACCAACATTCATGACAAGTTGTCCTGATGCTTGGTTTTTGCTTATAGAAGGACAATTTATCATCCAAAATATATCTGATGATTTCCTGAAATTTCATTACGTTCTACGCGCACTACCACAAGATGTCATCAGTAAAATAATTGATATCTTGAATCCACCACCAACCGAAAACAAGTACCAGTGTATTAAAAAAACACTTATAGAACAGTTTTCTCTTAGTGAAGAGAAGAAGTTAGACCAACTATTATCAAATACGCAATTAGGGGACCGTAAACCATCTGAACTCTACAGAGATTTAAAATCTCTTGTAGATTCTGAATCAATCATCGGTCGCGAATTACTTTTTAAACTATGGTTTCGTAAATTACCTCAAAATTTACAAGTTTATTTGACGTGTAGTTCAGACAAAAGTGTTGAAGAACAGCTCATCCTTGCTGACAAACTAAACGATCTCACTTTTAGTAATCAAAACTCTTCAGTAGTTGGAAGCACGGACACAAAATCGGTGGAACAGTGCATACAGAATCTTACACAACTAACATCAAATCTGTGCCAACATTTAGACAAGATTAACTTAGATATTGCAGAGCTTAAAACAGAGCGTAGAATTGATCAACAACACAGAGGCAGAGATAGAAGCAATTCAAGAAATTCAAAGCAATACCAAGGTGTATGTTGGTACCATCAGAAGTTTGGAAATAAAGCTTATAAATGCATTAAACCTTGCAATTTCTTAAATAAAAATAATAATAATAATAACCAATATTCTTTAAATTAAAACGTTCCATCATGACGGTGGCGGATGATGGAAAACAAATTACACCTGCTCGCCGCCTTTTCATTTTTGATAAATTAAACAAACTGAATTTTTTAATAGACACTGGTGCAGTAGTTTCGGTCGTACCATCATCAAAATTCAAATCTTTAAAAATTAATTCAGATTTAATATTAACAGCTGCAAATGGCTCTCTTATTGATACTTTCGGTTCAAAATTGTTCAAAATTGATTTAGGTTTAAGACGTGAGTTTGAATTTCCTTTTCTTCTAGCAAATGTTTCAACACCAATAATTGGCGCAAATTTTTTAGAAAAATTTGGATTAATTGTTGACATTAAAAATAAAACAATCATTGATGTAACAACCAAATTAAAAGTCTCTGGAACTGCAGGCTTTTGTGACATTTACTCTTTAAAACTGCCCATTATTGAAAACAAATACACTCATCTTCTTAATCAATTCCCATCCCTAGCTTCTGAACCAGACTACACCAAACCAGTGAAACACACAACGGTTCATAGAATTGAAACAAAAGGCGTTTTACCATTCTCTCGACCACGCCGTTTAGACCCAATAAAACTCAAAATAGCTCGAACTGAATTCGAATACCTCGTTAAGATTGGAATATGCAGACCGTCGCGTTCACCAAGTGCATCTCCACTTCACTTAGTCCCCAAAAAGGACCCAAACGATTGGAGACCTTGCGGAGATTACAGGAGACTAAACTGCATCACAATACCAGATCGTTATCCACTTCCACACATACACGATCTAAGTATAGAACTGAAAGGCAAAACAATCTTCTCGAAAATCGATCTCGTACGCGCGTATCACCAGATTCCAATGGCTGAAGAAGACGTACACAAAACAGCAATCACAACTCCTTTCGGTATGTTGAGTTTGAACGCATGCCATTTGGTTTGAGAAATAGCGCTCAAACCTTCCAACGTTTTATAAATGAAGTATTTTTTGGTCTGGATTTTGTATTCACATACGTGGACGATATATTAGTTGCAAGCAATAATGAATCAGAACATATTGAACATTTAAAAAATGTTTTTACGCGACTCGATCAATACGGACTTAATATAAAACCCACAAAATGTACTTTCGGCGTTCCCTCTCTTGATTTTCTAGGTTACGAAATTTCTTCAAAAGGTATTCAACCTTCCAAAGATAGGATTGAAGCAATAACAAATTTTGAAAAACCAACTTCTATCATTAAATTACAAAAGTTTCTTGGCATGATCAATTATTATCATCGTTACATTCCGATGTTAGCAGCAGAACTATACCCTCTGCACGATATGTTAACATCTGCAAACAGGAGTAAAACCAAACAATTGTTTTGGACCGATAAATCAACAAAAGCTTTTGAAAACGCTCGATCACTTTTCGCTCAAAATACTTTAGTAACTCATTTTAATAAACATGCTCATTTATCTTTAAGCGTCGACGCATCAAATGTAGCAATTGGAGCAGTTTTACAACAATCTTCTAGAAACACATTGGAACCACTCGCTTACTTCTCAAGAAAACTAAGTGCAGCAGAATCTAAATATTCTACTTTCGATCGAGAACTTTTAGGAATTTACCAAGCCGTCAAACACTTCAAACACTTTCTCGAAGGACGAAATTTTACAATTTACACTGATCATAAACCCTTAACATACGTTCTGAATTCCAAAACTGATAGATCTCCAAGACAAACACGACACTTAGAATACATTGCACAATTCACAAATGACATTCAATACATCACTGGAAAACATAACATAGTAGCAGATACACTTTCACGCATTCCTGAAGTTGATGCAATTTCAGCACAAGATATTAATTTTTCGACTCTATATAAAGAACAACAAACTGATGAAACACTTAAAACTCTAATTTCTTCTCCGGATTCAAAAAACAATTTGAAAGAAATACATATTCCTATTCTAAATTCAAAAATTTGGTGTGATATTTCTAGTCATTCTTCGCGACCATATGTTCCAAATTCAATGAGAAAAATTATTTTTGACAAAATTCATTCACTATCACATCCTGGAATTCGTGCAACTAGACGCTTAATTCAATCAAAATATTTTTGGCATAATATGCGTAAAAATATAAATGATTGGACATCATGTTGTATTAGTTGCCAGAAATCTAAAGTAAATGTGTATACAAAAACTCCAATCCAAAAAATCAATATTCCTGCAGGCAGATTTGAGCATATCCATATGGATCTAGTGGGACCACTTCCAGTTTCTGACAGTTACAAGTACTTGTTGACCATTATCGACAGACATACACGTTGGCCTGAAGTTTATCCTCTTAAAGACATATCAACACATACAATAGCATGCACGTTCGTACAAAACTACGTTCCACGTTTTGGTGTCCCACTTCAAATTACCGTTGATCAAGGAACACAGTTCACCTCATGTCTTTTCACAGAGTTAACAAATTTACTTGGATCACACAAAATACACACTTCACCCTATCATCCACAAGCTAATGGCATGATAGAACGCTTTCATCGACAGTTAAAAACATCAATACTCACTTCGAATGATTCGACGCATTGGTCACAACTTTTACCATTCATTCTTCTTGGTCTACGAACTGCAATTAAAGAAGATCTGAAATGCTCTTCTGCTGAGATGGTTTACGGTCAAACCCTCCGTTTACCCGGAGAATTAATTGTACACAATAATAACAATAACGATAACACAGATCAAACTCTTCAAATGCTAAGAAACATTTTTCTCATGTACGAACAAAAATTGTTCATCATAACCAAGATAACAGTTTTGTTCCAAAAGCACTAGATACTTGTGAGTACGTCTTCGTTAAAATCAATAGAACTTCAAGTCTTCAATCACCTTTTGAAGGTCCTTTTAGAGTTGTATCCAAACACAAAAATACTTTCAAAATTCAACAAGGCAATAAAATTAAAACCATATCTATCGATCTTTTAAAACCTGCACATGTATCACATTATTCCACAACTCAAAACCCTACATCCACAAATTATACACAAAGAAAAAAAGTAACTTTCAACATAAATTAACTAATTCATTTTCTAAATCAACTCAATTAAATTTTCTTTGTTCGTTTCACTGGAGGGGGAGTAATGTAGTGTCCTTTTCATATGCAAAATTGTAATTACTTTCATTTGTACCTTACTATTATTATACTTTATATTATTAAATACTTGTTTAATTTAATATTTCCATCTAGAAATATTTTAAAAGACTTTCCTTAAAAAACAAAAATTTTGATAGATAATTTTCATTCGAATGTTTATAATTTAAGAATTGTGTTTAATAATAAATATTGTGCAAAATATATATGGAATTTTGACTTCTATATACTTGTATATTTTCAGGAAAATATTCGTTTAATTAATTTTAAAATAAAAACCATTTTATATCTGAAAATTTCAATAAATATTTTTATAATTATTTATAAGACAGTCTAAAAGTTCCACTTTATCTTCACAAGCCACCACCAATGCTAAGTTTCACATCGTTGCAGAATACTTTTTTTGAAGACAGCATGCGCTCTCCATCTTTACGAATACGAATCTCCCCTAGTTACCTTAAAGAAGGGCAATGGCTATATCCTTAATGGTCACTTCAACCTCGTTCACGTGATCGACCTGGCACGATTCGAAAAGCTGACATCAGAGATTGACGAAGCGGCAAGGAACATATCTACTACAGACGATACGCTTTCACTTCTGCAGTATCACCTTACTCGAGTTCAGAAAAGTCTTCACGAATTAAAGGGTAGAAAACCAAGAGAAACTCGCTCCATAAATTGGATAGGATCAGCATGGAAATGGATAGCCGGAAGTCCAGACGCCGTGGATTGGGACTCAGTATTACGAAATGAGCAGTCTATTGTCGAAAACAATAACCAACAATACAAGATCAACAGAGAATTGTTCGAAGTAACGCACGAAGCCATCACCAAGTACAACAAACTGATCGAAATGCTACACAACGATTTGGATAACCGACTTATCAACAAACTGGAACAGAGCCTTTTAGAAAAATCTTTTATCCTGTGGGACCAGGTCCACGAAATCGTGCGAGCGTGCCAAATGGCTAGAAGCGGAATAATTAACACAAACCTACTGGACAGTGAGGAAATGAGCAAAGTGTTATCTGAAGTCGAGACCCTTCCTTATGAAAACGAGATAGAAGCTCTCGAGTTTGCCACCCCAACCATTTTTGCTAACGATACAATGCTTCTTTATATTGTCTCTTTACCAAAGGTTCAGAAGGAAAATTATAATCACATTCTTGCGCGAGCCGCCATACTCAACAACAGTCAGGTGGATATCCCATACAACGAGATGTTCGTAAGCCAGAAAGAAACATTCGGGATAAAAGAAGGATGTCTACCGATCAGAAATACAACAGTCTGCAATTCAGCATCACAAAGTAAAATTCCAGAGGACAGTTGTGTGGTAAGAATACTCAAGGGCGGTAACGCTAATTGCACCTTCAAGACCAACACGGAAGAAATAGTTGAACTTGTTGGCGGGGAAACGATTTTCCTATCTAATTTCAGAGGATTCGTCAACGCCACTAATTTTTCGAGGCATCTGGATGGCACCTACATCGTGCAATTGGAGAATGAAACAATTTATGTAAACGAAAGAATCTTCTCAACATCTACCGTAACCAGAGTCCAAGCCCTTCCACAGCTTCTCACCAACGTAACCAAGGGAACCGACAAAATCGACATAGCCTATCTACATGGAGCGACGTTGAACAACATCAAGCGATTGGGTAACCTGGATAAAAAAGTAAACCTCTCTATGCTTTCAGACCGTGCAGCTATCCTTGGTATAATCCTTGTCGCAGCATCTTTTTGGTGGAGATCCAATCGACGCCTCAACCTACCAAAAATCGTGCCAGCCGTCATTCGGGTCGAAGAACCTCAACACCAACAAAACAAGATGGCCGAGGCATAATCTGCGGGACGCAGATTTTTAAGGGGGGAGGAGTCAACGACAGCCAGCGACGACTAAGCAGCAGACAACAGCCGAAATATGAGCGCCGTACGTGACAATATGGAATGTGGCCGGATGCGCGTGTGGAAACACTTAGCATGGTAACGGTGGGAAAATGCAATGTCTGCATTTTTACTCTAAGCTTATTGTATGCTTCTTCTTTGTATAAATCCTAAACTAATTGTATGCTTCTTCTTTGTATAAAATTAAGTATTTAAGATATGCAAAATGTTATTAGAGTTTAGTTCATTTTCGTACCTTGTAATAAAGTGTAGCATAAACGCATTCAGTGAGTTTTTAATTATTGGCCCGTTGGGCATTGGCTGTGCCAAGCCAGCCAATGCCGGCCAAAGTATTTTTTTATTGAATCGCGAAGGACTCGCGTTAACTTGCATACACATTTTTCTCAGTGCAAAGAGCACAAAACAACACGAATCTTTAAATGTAATGGTGCCCATACCTGATGTTGAGTAATACACAAAAAATGTTTAAAGATTTACACACTGGTGTGTAAAAATTTAAACTCACTTGTTTATTTTATTTACACAAAAAAATGTGTAAATGTATGCGTGTGTAAATTTAGATTGCCTCATTTGGGAAAACGTTGCCGACGATTGATAGTTAAGAAGTATTTACAGTCACTCCAAAACCTGAGTCTCACCAAAGAACTATTTTTTTGAAAATTTCAAAAGCATTTGCAATTACACATTTTTGTGCAGTTTTGCATATCTTTTTTAAAATAAACATTTTTGTCATATTTTGAATTTTTATACAATTTTAGCTCAACATTACACATTTTTCTGTAGTTATTCAAAATTTTTTGCTGTATATTTGAACTTTAAAATTTTGTTTAATTTTGTTAAAAAATACACAATTCCTGTTTCTTTTCATAAAATGAGACCAAAAGATCATAATTTTAGGCAACAACAGAAAAATCAACAAAAATGTACAGTCATTTTGATATGAAATATCAACAAATAATTTGGAGTGTAGTTCTTGATGCTTATTCTAATATGCAAAACGTACGAAGAAATTATTTGATATGCACGGTATAGGTATTCCCTTTCAATATTTTGTGGGTAGCGAAACTTTTTTTTTGATACCAAAAAAGTAGGTATCGATATTTTTTTTCCGATATCGTGTCCTAACGCAGGGACGCTTTCCTTCAGGATTCGAGATATTGTCGGCTATTGTATCTGAGATGGAAATTGTATTAATGTTTGGGTTTCACGAAAGAATAGCAAATTGTCTATGTAAAATAGTGTTGTATCCATAAAATAGAACTTAGTTTTATATACATGTAACGAAATAGCGCTGTGTTACTTTAAGTCGTTCTGCTGGCCCAATACAATTTCAAAACGATCTGTCCTGTTTTGCAATGTAGGATCGAACTCTGTCTAGTATTTTTCCAAATTGCACTGAAACCATTCTCAAAATGTTGCGATAAAGGTTTGTATCTTCACAATGGTTTTTTTTTAATAACTTATGAGTAAATCCTTGCATATTAAAATAAATAATTTAAATCAAGGACGGAACTAATTCAACAATCAGTACAATAACAAAGTTCATCCAATATGTTTACCATCATCCTCTGCGCAACAACCATTTCGAAAAGTTTTTTTAATTTTTGCCACAGACATACAAATATTTGACACTTAATATTTTATTGAAAATTAACGACAAACGTATTGAGAGAAACGTCAAAAACAATGCATTAAAAGTGCTGTCCGCCTCACATTTTTACTCGTATTCGTACTATATGCGAACTCATTCACACCAATTTAATCTATGCATTTGTACTATTTGAACTGCTCTATTTTCATTTTCAATGACAAAAAATGAGCATATCGGATTACGAATACACGTTTGCAATTAATTCATTTAGGTTGGGATGTGTCGTTTATAGAGAAGAGAAGCAATAACATAGGTTTACACGGTCTTGGAAAAGAGAAGACGAAAGTAGTTCCGTATGTATTTTTGTACGCTGAACTCAAATGCGCAGTCCGTATCAGGTCAAGTTTTGGAGATATAGGCAAAAATGTGAAAAACGGTTCTTTTTCTGTTAATTGGATCATATCTTTTTAACGCATCGGTCGATTTCAATCACCTTTATAGGGTTTGAATAAGTAATATTGGGCCTAACGATTAGTTCAATTCATTATTTTTTGTAGTTTTTGAAATATTGGCATTCTAAGTTGGAAAATTTTCAAAATTTGACATTATATACAAATTTCTAGCCATGGAACTTTTTCATCTTTCCATCTTATTAAAAACAATTTTCGTTTTTGCCAGATGGACAATCTCTGGAACATAATATTGGAACTGGAATAAAATGTTGATATACGTAGTTAAGATGTCTTTTAAAAAAACCGAATTTTTATTAAACTTATTATAAGAAAATCTGATGACGGAAACATAAGTTTCTTTGTATTTTGTATTTGTATTTATTTGAAAAAGTATGTTGACATCTAATACTTATTCTTTTATATGCAGCACTTACAGAATAGAAAACAACTAACACTATAAAAATATTTTAAAACTAATTTTAAAAATCAACTATCATCACAAAGTATTTTAAATGTAATTATTGTTTTTCAAGAAAATAGAAATAAGAATTAAATAAAAATTAGTTTGGTAAATGAATTAAATATAATAAAAAAAATGCAATTAAGATAAAAATACGCAAGAATGAGCTAAAAATTAAATACTTAACGTGTTAGATATAATTAGACACAGTTTAAGATTAGATTAGATACTATAAGGTACAATTTTAATGGTGTTTTGTAGTGAGTTCCATAGCCTTATTGCACACGCAAAACAATCTGCTTGAATTCGTAAAGTTGTAATTTGGAATTACAAGGCTCATGTTTCGAATTGATCTTCAAAACTTTAGCTTTTCGAATAGTTAAGTTGGAGTGGATGATTAAATATGGTTAAATAATAATGATATATGATGAAACCTTCTGAGACCGTACACATAGCGTGCAGCATTATTAAAGGCGGCTTGTAGTTTATGCATTCATCTCGAGTCGAGTTTACTATAAACGACTTTCGAATATAGTATTATACTATATTTAGTATAGTTAGCAGTATTAGTTGCAAGACTAGTTTTTTCTTAATTTCCATAGGTACAAAATCTGCAGTCATTCGAAGATTTTGCAAGGCATAGTAAATATTACTAACGCAGCAGTTAATGTGGTATTTGCAGGATAGTGACGAGTTGATTTAGTAACCAAGATTTGAGGTTTTACAGACGAACCTAAGTTCTACGTTATTGAGGAGAATTTGAGGAATATTAAGATTTTGGTAGGTAGTTTTTGAAATCGGTAGAACGAACGATTTAAGGGAGTTCAGCTTCAGCTCATTTGCATTGGCCCATTTTGCTACTATTTTAAGATCTTCAGTGACCTCAAAACTTAGATCTTCAACGAGACCGATGGGTTGGGACAGATACTATTGCAAGTCATCAGCATATACGTGCATGATTACATGATTGCATTTACTTAAAATGTCGTTTATGAAAATTGTAAAAAGAATTAGACCAATAACTGAGCCTTGTGGAACTCCACACGTTATACTTTTGTAAGATGAAAAGTTGCTCTTTACCTGTTCTCTTTGAGATCTGCCATTTAGGAATCTATAAAAGAAAAAAACTGCTACACGGGAATACCCAAAGAAACGCTAAAGTTTTTTACAAAATAAAGAGTGATTCACTTAATCGAACGCTTTAGAAAAGTCTAAAAGGCAAAGTAAACTTAGATAACCTAGATCATATGAAGCTCTTATATCGTCCAGAATTTTTATTAACCCTCTGCAGCTGGCGTCGTAGTCTCACAGACACCGAAAATCAAAGCTTCGTGCATACAAACTTAAGATTCGAAGCCAAATTCTCTTTGTCTCTTTTCTCCAACCAAATCTTTTAAAAAAAAATTTATTTTATTTCAAATTTTTTTTTTATGTTAGCCTAAAATATATATGCTGTTATATGGAATAAGGTCAAGAACGTTAAGTCAGAAATGTATCGTAGGAAATCAGTTTAAAAGTGAGTTCTGCTGGACCTCACGTTTGTTATATTGTTAAATTTGGAGCACTTCAACTGTAGAGGCTTAAAGCAGTAGAACAGCTATGGCCAAGTCGAAAACGCGACTGCAGCTTAGACATCAAGCCACGAGTTGTTGTGTGTTGTGGTGAAAAATCTGTTCAGCCATGAGAGTCTCGAATACTTTAGACACTGAAGATCAGTGGCGTAGATAACTTTTGGTTCTGGTGGGATAATAAAAAAATTAATTACCTTAAAAAACATTTTTTTTATTACTTGAGTGTCTGGGTTTTTTGTGACGCCGAATGTCAGTTTCACAGACCAACTTTGTTTAAACGTCGAAAAAGTAAGTAATAAGATGCTATTACATGTCAAAAATATATTTATTTTTACATATATATCGATGGTTCAGCGCTTAAAAGTGATAAGTGCTCTTTTGACAAAAATGGGTTCATTGCATTTTCCAACTCGTCCAGTTATAATCACTCGTATGTCGTATAAAAGTATATTAAGTGTAATCTCCTTGGAAAATGATCAGTACAAGGCTAAAATAATTGTTTTGTACTAAAATGTTTGAAATTCAAAAACAAAATCAGCGTTGCTGAACATTTTAAATTTTTCACTAACCACTTTTTGTGAGCTGAACCATCGATATATATTTATTTCGGGTGTAGTTGAAAAAAGCGACGATTTTTTTCAGTACAGTCTAATCTTGATAATCCGGACAATTGAAAACCAGGCACTGCCCGAAATATCGAATTGTCCGGATTACCGAGATTAAATAAAAAAATTAACGAAATATTATTTTATAGACATTAAAAATATTTTTATTGAAAAGCAATAGTTTTTATTAAACATTTTTTATTTTTAGAAGGTTAAAGACATCTTTAAGAGTTTTGAACAAAATTTGTAATTTTTATTTTTCGAAGTTTTGTTTCGTTTAGGCTTATGAGTTTTAAAATATCTCCGGCGGCAAAGTCCTGCTCTTCAGCATATTTAATGCACGTGTCAAATGCAATTATAGCCTGAGAGTGTAATGTTTTTGGTACATCATTTTCATTTTCATCCCGACTGCAGTCATCGACATCGTCTTGCTCAGTCTCATCATCACTTATTTCAATGTCGTCCATCAACCATTCATTAATTTCAATAGTACGATACACATCAGGAGCTATATCGACAAGTAGATCAATAATTTCATTTGCATCGTTAGAGAGTAGTGACGCTAGAGGCAGATCATCATCTGAGCTCCATTCTTCGTCATATAGAATTTGATTAAAACATTTTTTTAGCACAGTTTCTTCAACAATATTCCAAGCTTAAGACGCCAAAAAAGCAACGTCTTTCAAAGAAAATTTTTTAAAGCATCCATTAAATTAGTTCCACCAGTTAAAAGCATGGATAAAAAACTTTTACGGTAGTTAAGATTTAAAATGCGAATGACATTTTGGTCCATTGGTTGGATAAGAGCTGTGCAGTTTGGTGGCAAAACCATTACACATATGTCCTCCTAGTGATTTTGGGTGACACGTCGCATTGTCTAATATGAAAAGTGCTTTGTTGGATAAATTATTTGCTTTTTGGTATCGTCTTACTTGCTTTATAAACGATGTTTCAAACCAATTCCTAAACATACGCTCAGTCATCCAAGCATTCTTGCTGTAGTCATATTCTAAGGATAAATTCACTTTCTTAAACGCTTTTGGGTTTTTGGCTTTACCTATCATAAGCAGCTTAAGCTTATGTTCCCCCGTAGCATTGCAGCAAACCAGAAGAGTAACTCTTTCTTTACCAATCTTATGGCCTGGTGCAGATTTCTCAGTACGCAATGCAAGTGTTTTTTCTGGCAGCTTCCTCCAAAATAATGCCGTCTCATCCGCATTGTATACTTGAGAATATGTTATGCCCATTTCAGCAACTTTTGCATGTAACTTCTCAATGAAAGGTGGAACAGAAGTAGGGTCATTTGATAGTTTCTCGCCAGATATTTTTAAATATTTTATTCCATATCTTGATCTGAAGTTATTTAACCAACCGTTACTTAGCTTTGCTTTTTCCTGAATGATCTCCGACGATATTGGTGCATTATGTTGTCTCTTATTTATAAACCAATTATATAATAGCTCTTCCATTAGGTGGTATTCAGCAGGTCTCATTGTTTTCCGTTTACCAAGCCCATTTTCAGATTTTCCAATGTAGCTGCATAAAAAACAATTTTGTGAATTAAAATAATCAATATACCCTAGAGAACTTACTTATCAATCTTTAATCCATTTAACTTTATGTCTGAAATTGTTGATTTTCCAACATTGTACTCCACTGCAAGCTGTCGCAAAGACTTTCCCTGCGACAGTTTAATTAAAATTTCTTTTTTTTTATCAATCGTTAAAAAAGTATGCGTAAGAGTTAAGAACTCTTGGTGTCATTATTAATTTGCAATATGGTTTACTTAAACAAATAATTATTAAACGATTAGCAATCCACTATATCCACGAAATTTTTACGACTTTCAGTTTCACTACTAAACAAGTAACTGAGCTTTCTGACAACAAGTGATCGGAAAAAAAAAAAATTTAATTCATAAGAAAGCAGCGTTTTTAGGCTCTTGTATATGAAAAAAAGGATGTAATTCTCTGTAAAATAGAACAAAGAGAATACATACATATATACATTTTGTTTTTTTTTGGTGTGAATGCCTACAAATCAACTAAAGAGCAAAATCAACAAACTATAAAAAAGGTGTCCGAATTTTAGAGGTAATATGAGTGGTGTCCGGATTACAGAGTTTACTATGAAAACAATTTTGTGTCCGGATTACCGCGATGTCCGAATTAGCAGGTGTCCGAATTATCGAGATTAGACTGTATTTCATATGCTAAGTTAATTACACAGTACAACACATAAGTTTAGACTCAATTCTGACAATTGCACGTGAAAGTAGGCCCAAAATGAAGAACTTGTGCATCATTCGTCTTGTCTTCTTGCCTGCCGAAATATTTTTAATATCGATTTGAAGTTAGTAACTATCGTATAGGGGAATTTTTAACGTTTTAGGCTCTTTTGTTTGACATAACTCGAGAACCACTAGTCCGATTTAGCTGAAACAAATTTAGAAATTAAGAATTACAATTTCTCTAATCTGTTCTTACACCGTTTTCCTATGTGTGTGAAGTTAAAAATAAATGAAGGGAAAAAAGTTTTTTTTGCCTAAAACCTAAACTTTTTTTTTTTAAAAATTCATAAAAAATCCAAAATGGAAAAATGTGTCAAATCTAATTACTTTCACGTAAATGTATTAAAAAAAATATGTTAATCTCTAATTACTTTTGTTTATTCCTTTTTTTTAGTTCTCAGAATCATTAGCGTTTATTGCTTCGCAATCATAAGAATCAGTTAACCTTTTGTTTATTCCTTTTTTTTTAATTCTCAGAATCATTAGCGTTTATTGCTTCGCAATCATAAAAATCAAATAACCTTTTGTTTATTCCTTTTTTTTTAATTCTCAGAATCATAAAAAAGGTGTCAATGTTTTCTCAAAATAATGTTGTTCATATCTCGACAAAATTTTTGAAATTCATACATTTACTTAATTGTGAATAAATTAGAAACGCGTGCATCGATTTTCATGATCAATGCCTTATTTTGCTCATAGGTTATGTGACTTTATGTGAAAGTAGTTAGATTTGACACTTTTTTCCATTTTGGACTTTTTTTGAATTTAAAAAAAAAAAATTTTAATTTTTAGGCAAAAAATACTTTTTTCCCTTCATACATTCATTTTTAACTTCGAAAGTGTTGCACACATAGGAAAACGGTATAAGAACAGACTAGAGAAATTGTAATTTTTAATTTTTCTAAATTTGTTTCAACTAAATCAGACAAGTGGTTCTCGAGTTATGCCAAACAAAAGAGCCTAAAACGTGAAAAATTCCCCTATACGATAGTTACTAACTTCAAATCGATATTAAAAATATTTTGGCAGGCAAGAAGACAAAACGAATGATGCACAAGTTCTTCATTTTGGGCCTACTTTCACGTGCAATTGTTAGAATTGAGTCCTAAAATTATGTGTTCAAAAATGTTGGACTGTGTTATGTTAAGTATGTGTACAACGCCTGTTTTCGGCTTTGTTCATATTTTGTTCGTTTTATAACAAGAGATGACTAGTGCAATGGTAGCTTGTTGAACTTATAGCCGTATGGTGCGCGGTTCAATGCGATCACGGAGCAGGAAAAACCAATTGAGTCCTAATAGGGTTTTTTGACAATTTCATCTTTTAAATATTTGTTAATAACAAACACAACAAAAAATAAAAAAGGCACGGTCTACCGTCTGTTCTGTGAGGATCGAACCTGCCCAGCAGAAAATGTCATGCCTAATCAGACTGGTATTCAAGCCTGATAGGCATGACCGATTCCTGACCTTTCCATTAAGACACCCCTGATTTTTTTCATACAAGTGTCCGCCCCTTCAGACCTGAAATTTGGTATTACTTTTTTAAATTTTTATTTAAAATTTCCAGTCTGAATACCAATTTTTATTTACAATTCAGATATGAAATCTGGCGTAAAATGAAAAGTATTGATTTTTTGTTGAATTTCATTTTAGAATACGGGTCTGTAACAAGGAAGCCTAAATTGTATTTCAATTTCAGCCTTGAAATCTGAACTGAAGAATGGAGTCATTATAATGTTTAGAATTAAGTCCTAAATTCCTGAATTTATTTGGAGTCAAATTATCAAATAAAAGAAAGTTGGCCTCTTAATAACCAACTGACCCTGAAAGTAAACATTTTCGCGATCTCCTTCTGAATTGCTATGTTAATAATACAGTAGAAATTTTGAAAGGTGGAGGTAAAAAAATGAATCAAATCATCAAATAAATTAAGTAGGCCTTTTAGTAGGCCGAAAGTTACAAATTTTTCGATCTAGTTCTGAATTGCCATGCTAATAATACTGTAGGAATTTTGAAAGGTGGAGGTAAAAGAATGAAGAATTACAAAATCTTAATTTAATATCTCTATAACTGAGACAGCTCACAGCAACAACTGTCATTTTGTTAGAATTTTTTATAGTCTCATGTTTGATTATTTAAGGGTTATTGAAATTAGTGTTAAATCAACATGGTCAACCATTTCAGATTTAAAATTTACCGGTGAATCTTTACTTTTCAGGTTTCAGCGCTATGCGAAGTCAGAAAATTGTTTTTGTTTTGAATTTTTTGTTTGCACCGCATCCAACGAAGTCGACGCAGATAATAAAGTAAAACGGAAATAAATTAGGGCTTAGTTAATTTTATGCACCTATACAATTAAAAAACAAATTGATTCCAATCGGATGAGTTTTGGGTACAAAAGTCCAGTTTGAATCAGTAAAAAATTTTAATTATTGGTATTAGTTCATAAACATTTTTTATTATTTATTTATATTGTTTTTTTTGTATTTGAGTGGTAGGGATAAATATTTTGTTGACCAAGCTGATTTAAAACAATTTTTAATATCCTTTATAAAATTAAACGTAAGACTCTAAAAAAAAATAAAATAAAATAACGGTTTTTGCTTTGAACTATCTTAGTTCTTGAGATATTAAACTGAAATTTTGTGATTCTTCATTCTCTTATCACCACCTTTCATAATTTCTACCGCGTGCATGATTCAGAAACACTTTTGGATTTTTGACTTGCACTTTTAAAATGAGAAAAAGAAAAATTTTTTGCAATGTCCACATACATATGGATTCGTGCTTTGAGATATTTGGCAATGGTTTTTATAGCTCTGTGGGGGGTCCGCGGGTCTTATCACCACCTTTCATAATTTCTACCGCGTGCATGATTCAGAAACACTTTTGGATTTTTGACTTGCACTTTTAAAATGAGAAAAAGAAAAATTTTTTGCAATGTATATGTATGTGGATTCGTGCTTTGAGATATTTGGCAATGGTTTTTATAGCTCTGTGGGGGGTCCGCGGGTCCGGATCTACGCCACTACTGAAGACAATATGCTTATTGGTCGGAAATCGGATGGTTCGAATGTGTTTGATTTTTTGGCAATTGGTATCACCATTGGTACTTTCCATATTTCAGGATATCTCAAAGTTGAGAAACAGTGGTTTATTATGTGTGCAAGTGGACTTAGTGCATATGGCAGTATACATTTAAGAAATTTTATAGAGATTAAAATTTATAGAGTGAGAGTAATTCTTTCACCAAAAGCAGTTAAAGACAAGACTGTAGATTAGAGTTGGCAGCAAAATAATCATTTATAATAATAGGATATATACGACAAGCTTCGGGTTTGTTATTGCATACTCCTTAGCCTTTAAGATTGCTCCAAAGCTGCTTTGAGGGCAATGCGGTATTTAATTAAAAACATTTGCTTTTTGAGAGCATTATTGAATTTGTGGCTTCATTTCTAGCTTTTCCATATTTTTCCCAGATTTTGGCATTATAATTACGTTTCCATTTAGAGTAGATTCTATTTCGTTTTCTTTCTATTTATATTAGATTTCTAAGAATAAATTTTATAAAAATTCGGCTTTTTCAAAATAACTCGTAAACTATCATTGGCAAAAAGTAAACTCCTTACTTAAATTCCAACTTAGAGGGCCATTTTTTTTTAAACTACAAATGATAATGAACTGAAATAAACAGAAATGGCTAGACCTAATATTATAAATTCAAACCCTTTAAAGGCAATTGAAATCGGCTGATGAATTAAAGAGATGTGGTCCACTTAACAGAAAAAGAACAGTTTTCACATTTTTGCCTATATCTCTAAAACTTGACCTGGTAGAAAAAACGAACATATAACGGACAAAATACATATGGAACCATGTGCGTTCGCAGGATTTTTCCTAGGGAGGGACAAAGGTCTACGTGGAAAGTTCACGTATTTGAAATTAATATAGAATGCTCGTTAAAAAAGATGGCCTATGGAATTCTATTTTCTGAGGTGTTTGTGAAAATTTAGTGAATGACGTTGCAATTTACACCGTTCTAATGTGTCAGATTTGACCGTCAGGACAAAATTCAAAATGTTTGTAAGATGATTCCTTTGCTCATTCTTAAAAAAAAATATTCAGAAGTTCGAGTGTATCTGAAATATCCTCTTCCTTCGTTTACAAATTCAATAATATAATGCATCAATAATATAATATACAAGATAATAAATACAGTATAAGCTATTTGATGAGCTAGGAGAGTGGTGCGAGAATAATAAAGCCATCTGGCTTAATATTATTGTTAGAGGAGGATTTAAAAAAAAAATTGTTTACATATTTTTGAGACATACAGCCGTGGTCACAAAAATAGCACAAAAATAGATGTAGAGTGTTTCACATAAGTTTAAATAAAACACATAGAGGAAAACAAGAATTTATTTCATGGTATTTGAGTTTAAACATTAAAAACTTCAGAATCAGTAGTAACTTTGTAATTACGAATAAAAAATTAGAAAATTAATTAAAAATCTGAAATTGTTCCTTAGCTGAGGTGGACGTATAAATAGCACAATTTGGATTCTGAAAAAAAGACAAAGTGATTTATTTTTATTTTACAATGAGCTTACGAATATGCTTACTAGTACTTGGTACTGTATCCCGAATTGTTCAAAACAGCCCGTCATCTTCGTCCCGTACTCTCTACAAGGTTCCTGACCCTATCCTTCGGAATAGAGTACCAAGCCTTCTCAATTCCACTCCATAACTCATCTTAATTTCGAAAATTTTGGTTGCTTATGCTGACCTTCACATCATTCCATAAATTTTCTTTGGGATTGAGGTCTGGACTTTGAGCCGGCCAATCCAAAATATTTATGTTTCCTTTTTTAGAAAAACAATCACTATCTTTGCTGTGTATTTCGGATCATTATCATGCATAAAAGATTACCTAATAGGCATGTTCTCAAATGCAAATGGTTCCATCTGTTTATTAAGAATATCTAAATACATATTTTTGTCCATATTCCTGGTATACGAAAAATTGGCCCAACGCCTTGCCAGGAAAAAGCTCCCCAAGCTCTTAAATTCCCTCCTCCATGCTTTAATGATTTTTTTTTTGTATTCTTCGATTTCAACTCTTGGTTTTCAGGGCGCCGAACAAAAGTTTTTCCATCTGGTTTAAACCTGTTGTATGATAAAGTAAAATTAATTCCCTTTCTTAATAATTGTACTTAAAAGAGACATCACTGTTTTTTTCATATTACATATTGCAATGAAATATTTTAACTTACTGCTTTTCTATTCCTCACTTGCTTTTATTATATCGTACTGAAACAAATAAACTTTGCTAAAACTTGAATCCGGTTTTATTTATTTCATCAGGTTATGGGCCCAGACCCGCCTGATTATTTAAAATAAAAATAGTGTTCATATTAAACAAGTAGCTAAATTTAAAATAAAGTAATTAAAGTTTTAAAGCAGAAAAAAAATGGGCAAGTCAAACCAACATAACCTCAACGTTGCAACGTGCACCGCCTGTAAAAAGGAACGAAACGAAATTATCAGCAAAATGTCAAACAATACGATGGCTCTGATTGAAAATCTGACTGGAAGAGATAATTATCCCACCTGGAGGTTTGCTGTCCAAACATATCTTCAACACGAGGAGTTATGGAGCTGCATTGAGAAACAGGAGGTCAAACTTGCCATAAAAGCTAAGTTTAAAATTATATTGTTGGTTGATTCTGTTAATTAAATTTATATACAAGAAGATAAGACAGCTAAAGAAGTGTGGGAAAATTTGGCGAAAGCCTTCGATGACAAAGGAATGGCACGTCGAGTTGGTCTCTTAAGAGATTTTGTCACCACAACGTTTGATAGTTGCCAAAATATTGAAAACTATGTCAATAAAATAATGATGACTGCGCACAAACTCAGAAATATTGGTTTTATTGTAGACGATGAATGGCTAGGAACGCTATTGCTGGTCGGTCTACCCGAAGTATACCAACCGATGATAATGGCTTGGGAAATTTCTGACAGTGTCGCAATGACAGCTGATTCAGTTTAGACCAGAGCGAGACATTCCTACACAACCGCAAACTCGGCACTTATGTCTATGTATTTGTGCATTGAAAAGCTTTGTGCTGTCAAAAGAAAAGATGGTTGAGCGGAGTAAAGCTTCTAAGAAAGGTAGTTGCGCAGAGTAAAGATTTAAAAAAAGGCGGTTGTGCAGAATAAAGTTTTTAAAAGTTGTTTTGATACACTCGTAAAATATTTAGTTTTTTTAGTGAATGGTAATGTTTATTATTTATAATACTGTTTACAATAATGTTTGCAAGCAAAACAATAAGCAAAAATGCGTTTGAAGGGAATGCGCATCGACATCCTCCCTCATGCGTTTTCAAATCATACTGAAAGCTATAGCAGCGTACGTGTGCTTAAATACGTGGGACGGCAGAGAAAGCTCTTTGCTCGCGCTGCCGACAGTTGATTAGCTCTGGTCTAAGCCAGATGCGCATTTTCGCTTATTGTTTTGCTTGCAAACATTATTATAAATAATAACATTACCATGCACTTAAAAAAACTAAAAATCTTACAGGTGTAACAAAGCTAAGTAACAAAGGGGAACAGGGGGCGAACCTTCACATGGCAACGTGTCTGACCGCCTCAACCTGGCGAGGCCAGCATTATCCATGTCGAAATCGTCTCAAGTCGACTCAAACCTCCAAGTGGTGTTCCCTGGGCAACGGCAAACTGGCATCCGTCAGTTTGACGGCTAATTTGAGCGGCGGGTCGATCCATAGACCTTTAACATGGAATGTGCGCAGGGTTTGGGTCCCGCCACATTACTACTGCCCAATGAAAACTAAACCAGCCTCGGATAAGAACCCCAATTACGTTGACGACCACCGCAAACGAAAAACGGACAATGATTTACGGATATGCACCTGGAATGGCCGGACCATATGGAAGGTGCCATTATCCAACTGGCGGAAGCCCTCAAAACAATAAAATCTGACATCACCGCCATCCAGGAAATGCGATGGAAAGGGCAAGGCTGCTCTAAACAAGCACACTGCGATATCTACTACAGCTGCCATGCGGAGAAGCGCGAATTCGGATGTGGATTCGTCGTTAGCCGGAAACTACGCCACCTTGTTTCCCGGTTCACACCTGTGAACGAAAGATTGGCCACGATCCGCATCAAGGCAAAATTTTTATACATAAGCCTTATTTGCGCGCACGCCCCGACGGAGGAAAAGGACGAAGCTGTCAAAGACGCTTTCTACGCTAGTCTTGAGGACGTATATGACCACCTTCCGGTCCATGACGTGGAAATAGTCCTCGGCGATTTTAATGCGAAAGTCGGAAGGGAAGGCATCTTTGGCCTCACTGTCGGTCAGTTCAGTCTTCATGAGACCTCCACGAACAACGGTCTAAGACTGATCGACTTCGCCGCGACGCGAAACATGGTAGTTAGTAGCACCAGATTTAAGCACCTCGACATCCACAAGGCCACCTGGCTGTCCCCGGATCAAAAAACGCGAAACCAAATTGATCATGTTGTAATCGACGGAAGGCATGCCTCTAGTGTTCTAGATGTGCGTACATTTCGGGGGGTCAACATAGACTCCGACCATTATCTCGTTGCAGCCAAGATCCGCATGCGATTATGCAATGCGAAGAACATACGCACAGGAATGCAACGAAAGCTAGATGTCGCTAAGCTGCAATTACAACGGACTGCCGAAGCCTACTCCGCTCAACTCTCGGTTAAGCTCAACCAACCAACCTCTGGACTCGACGACGCCGGCGGACTTTGGGCGCATATATCCCACTCCATGCGTGCTGCCACTGAAAAAGTCATTGGTTTCCGGCGCCCGCAACCTCGGAACCAATGGTACGATCAGGAGTGTCGCATCGCGACAGCAGTAAAAAACGCCGCATACAGAAAAACGCTGCAGTCAGCTGCAACGCGAGCCGTGCGAGAAAACTACCGCGAAAAGAGGAAGGAAGGGAGACGCCTTTTTCAGACGCAAGAAAAGAGAGCAGGAAAAGCGTGACCGTGAGGAACTAGAGGTATACCAGGGCAAGAAGAATGCACGAAAATTCTATCAACAGGTTAAGCGTCTAACGTAAGGTTTCAAGCCCGGAGCATCCACTTGTAGAGACAAAAATGGAGATCTGAATACGGATACACAGTGTGTGCTAAGATTGTGGAGACAGCACTTCTCCAATTTACTTACTGGCGACGATTCCACCAATGCCGCCCATCGAGAGCGCAGTGCAGTGCCACCAATCGACGATGACGGAGTGGAAGTATCACTACCTAGCCATGAAGAGGTTCGAGTTGCTATCCAACGACTCAAAAACAATAAAGCAGCGGGTGCTGACGGCCTGTCAGCTGAATTGTTTAAAACCGGCGGCGATGAATTTTTAAGGCGCATGCATCAGCTCATCAGCAAAATATGGCTAGCAGAAAGCATGCCCGACGATTGGAACCTCAGTGTACTGTGCCCTATACTTAAGAAAGGAGACCCTACAATCTGTGCTAGTTATAGAGGTATCAGTCTTATTTCCATCGCATATAAGGTTCTCTCAAGCGTACTGTGTGAAAGATTAAAGCCGATTACAAAAACACTGATTGGACCTTATCAGTGTGGCTTTCGACCTGGTAAGTCCACCATAGACCAGATTTTCACGCTACGACAAATCCTGGAAAAAACCCACGAAAATCGAATTGACACACCTCATCTATTTATCGATTACAAAGTTGCGTTCGATAGCTCGAGAAGGATTGCCTATACGCAACAATGTCTTAGTTCGGTATACCTGCAAAGTTGGTAGGACATTGCAGGATGAAGTTGAGCAACACATGCAGCTCCTTCAAGGTAGAAATGACCTCTCCGAAACCTTTAATACCAAAAGAGGTTTCAGACAAGGGGATCCACCGGCTTGCGATCTCTTCAACATCATCATGGAGGGGATTGTTCGAAAGGCCATTGTGCATCGTAATGGCACCATTTTCTACAAAGGCGTCCAGCTCCTTGCGTACGCTGATCATATTGATATTGTCGGCAGAACAAAGAGAGATGTTACCGCTGCTTTCGCCGCTATCGAAAAGGAATCAGCCAAAGTGGGTTTGACGATAAATGAGGGTAAAACAAAGTATATGCTGTCTACAAACAAGGGAGCGTGGCGTTTAGACTCCCACGTTTCATCCGGCAGCTATAACTTTGAAGTAGTCAAGGAGTTTGTATACCTTGGCACCGCCATTAATACTAACAACGAAATCAGCCTGGACATAAAGCGAAGAACAATAATTGCTAATAGGTGCTACTACGGGCTCAGTAAGCAACTAAGTTCCAGAGCCCTCTCTCGATCGACAAAACTAACACTCTACAAGACGCTCGTTCTACCTGTGCTGCTTTATGGCGCTGAGGCATGGGTAGTTTCGCAAACTGACGCAGCTGCTCTGGGGGTGTTCGAGAGAAAAGTTCTTCGCAAAATCTTCGGTCCTGTTCGAGTCGACGATGACTATCGCATTCGAATGAACCACGAGCTGTATGAGCTCTACGAAGACATTGACGTAGTTCGGCGTATAACTGAGCAGCGACTACGCTGGCTGGGTCATGTCCATCGTATGGACGACGAAGCTCCAGCGAAAAAGGTGCTCGAGGCGATGGTGGCTGGTCAACGACGACGAGGGAGACCATGCCTCCGATGGATGGACCAGACTGAGGAAGCCCTAACCGCACTTGGTGTATCCGATTGGAGAAGGCGCGCGCAAAGCAGAGGCGCCTGGCGAGAGCTGATGAGGTCGGTCGAAATCTAAACCTGTGTAAGTAAGTAAGTAACAAAGCAAATTTTTAATTTTTATTCTGCCCAACCACCTTTTTTAAAATCTTTACTCTGCGCAATTACCTTTTTTAGAAGCTTTACTCTACGCAACCATCTTTTCTTTTGACGGCACAAAGCTTTTCAATGCACAAATACATAGACATAAGTACCGAGTTTGTGGTTGTGTAGGAATGTCTAGCTCTGGTTTAGACTAAGCTCTACAAGATGTTAGAAACTCCGAGTCTGCAGCACTTTATGTTAATAAAAGCAACAGGTTGAAAGTGCAGAGCGTTAAACAGCCAGCTGAAAAGAACGATAGACATAATAAAGGGCCTCGGTGTTTCAGATACAATAAATATGGTCACATTAGTAGAAACTGCAGAAACAAGAAGAAGGAACAAAATTCAAGTGATAATTCTAGCTTCGTAGCGGAGTTTTCTGCAACAACAAGCAATGACGGTGGCTGGTACATCTACTCAGGAGCATCAATGCATATGACAATGCGACTTGACTGGCTCTACGATGAAATCACGCCTACTATTAATAGCATTAAAAGTAGCTAACGACAAGAAGTTACCTGTTAAATCTTGCGGAAACATAAATTTAAATGTTCTTGGAATAAATGGCAATGTAGAAACCATAAAGATTCAGGCTGCAGAATACTTAATAAAAATAATATTCAAGCGGCTCTGCAAAATTGGTTCAAAACATGTACAGTTTAAATATATATAACTCTCCAGCTCACATGTCTGCAACAAAAGAAAGAAATGATTATTATTTATGGCATCAAAGGAGCACATTTAAACTTCGAAGATCTAAACAAACTGTCAAAATATACTGGTTTGAAAGTTGAACAAAAAAACAAAATAATTTGTGTCTCCTGCCTAGAAGGAAAGCAAACTAGAATTCCTTTTGCATCTGAAGGTTCCCGAGCGAAAGAAATGCTAGAACTTATTCATTCAGATGTATGTGGACCGATGGAGGTGCCATCACTTGCAGGTGCTAAATATTTTGTCACTTTCATCGATGATTTTACCAGGAAAGTATTTGTTTATATTATAAATAATAAATCTGATGTATTTAAAATCTTTAAAGATTTTAAAAACCTTGTTGAAAATCAGCTCAACAAAAATATTAAGACTCTACGTACTGATAATGGTAAGGAATATTTAAGTTATTAATTTAAAAATTTTTTAAAGAATTCGAGAATCGTACATCAAACCACCACCCCTTACACTCCCTAGCACACTAGTAGAGAGAGCCAGATGTTTGATTTTTAATGCTAAATTACAGAAGCAGAATTGGGCCGAAGCAATTTCAACTGCAGCATATATAACAATCCGCTGTCCAACACGAGCTTTCGCCTTCTTTTCACCAGAGGAAAAATGGACAAAAAAAAGCCATTAGTCATTAGTCAAAAACCCATTAGCAAAAAAGTATTGGCCATTTGAGAGTCTTTGGCTGTGATGTTAAGGTGCATAATCCACAACAAAAAGGAAAGAAATGGGATCCGAAGGCAAATAAAATGATATATGTTGGATACTGTGAAACGTCAAAAGGTTACAGATTGATAGACAAAAAAACAAATAAACTTTTGATTAGTAAAGACGTAGTGTTTTCGGAGAACTCAGTAAGAAATCTTGCCATGGTACCGTTGTCATCAGAGTCAGCGGGGGAAAACATTTCAAATGATTCTAGCTTAACAAATGTATCTGTGCAGAATTCAGATGATGAGGAATCCTACCAATCTGTTCATATAACGTTTCCCTACATAAGCAACAGTTTCGCAGTTATAAAAAAATGTATGAAGAAAAAAAATATTTTTTGCCTGAAAATTACAATTTTTTTTTTTAAATTCATAAAAAATCCAAAACGGAAAAAAGTGTCAAGTTCTATTACTTTCACGTAAAGTCACATAACCTGTGAACAAAATAAGACATAAATCATGAAAATCGATGTACGCGTTTCGATTTAATTCACAATTAAGTAAAGGTATGATTTACAAAAATTTGCTCGAGATATGTACAAAATTCTTTGGATAAACCGTTGATGACTTTTTTATGATTCTCAGAATTGTAGAAGAAATAAGAATTAAACAAAAGGTTATTTAATTTTTATGATTGCGTTTGCAAACTAATAAACGATTATAAATGTGCGTGGACGCTGAATTCCTGTTCTTGTTTTTTATGGTAGGTACTCCGTTAAGTCAATTAAAGGGAAAGAAGGGACGTGCACTTTTTTAATGATGTGTGTTTTTCCGTTGGATACCTGGATGCGTCCATTCCTAAGTACCTGTCAGTAAAATATTGAAAAGTACGTAGTATTTATAGGTGTTCACTGATCGATTTTTGTCATTCAACAAGTGTCGACGAACGCGAAAAGTACAAGTGAATTTTTCTCCGGTTTTTAAAAGTGAATAAGAACAAAACATATAATATATTGCAATATGGAAAATAACAAGTGCCAAAAATTGGATTATTTTTGTTACGTTTGTGGTCATATCGTCCCAAAAATAGACAAACAGGATCGAAAAAAATTGTTTACTGAGGAAATCAAAACAGCGTATTGTTATTATTTTGATGAAGCAGATTTAAGTGGTGCAAATTTACCGCCAAACACAGTGTGCAAAAGTTGTTATAATACCCTTATAATGTGGATACATGGAAAAAGTGCAAAGTTGTCTTTTATGAAGCCAGTAATTTGGGTGGAAGACCTAACTGGACATAATGAATCCAGGTGCTACGCATGCATAAATTATCGTCATAGATTAAACAGAAAACAATTGAAAACAAAAGTATACATTGCTGCTTTTACTGCCACACTTCCAGTTAAACGCGCTGCTGATACCGATACACCTAAGCCTCCGAGTCTGAATACTGTATCCCTGCAAGCCGAAACCGTTTTCACCAATCCGACCAATTTGAATGATGCTATTTGGACACCCGATATTGAAAATAATGCACCACAACCGCTAACACAAATGGAAATGGATTACATTATGGCAAATATGGGACTATCGCAAAAAATTCAGAATTTTTGACAATTTTTGAAGCGTAAAAAACTCACAGAGCAAAATGTCAGCGCAACATCATACCGAAAACACCAAGCTGAATTTCAGAAATTTTATTCTGTTGACGAAGCAAATACGTTCACTTACTGCCATGATATCCCAGGTTTAGTGAAAAAATTGGGAATGGGTTATATCGCTGGCGACTGGCGTTTATTCATCGATGGTTCAGTTTTAATTTTGAAGGCTGTGCTGTTGCACAAAACAAACCAAAAACCGTCCATTCCATTGGGATTCAGCAGAACTATGAAGGAAACGTATGAAACATTGGGCGAAATTTTGAAGAAAATCAAATACAATGCACACAAATGGAAGATTTGTTGTGATCTGAAGGTTGTCAACACAAAACAAGGCATTATTTTAAGGACGTTTTCCAAAATACTTCTGCTTCCTTTGTAATTGAGATTCACGATACACAGGGAATCAATATGAATGTAAAGATTGGAAAGCGAGAACTCCCGAGCTGGAGAAACAATTAAAATTACGTAATAAATATTTGATAAAGGATCTAGATGATATTTTGTTGCCATCGCTCCACATGAAATTAGGAATGGCTGGAACATTCGCTGAAGTGGTAGTCAAGATATTGAGGACGCCTATGACTGTTTGAAATCCATCTTTCCAAAAATCAGTGAAGCTAAAATTATAAATGGTACGTATCGTTGTCTGTATTTAAATATTGTCATATCTAAAAGTGTTCACTTCGATATATTCGCATTACCAATAATTTTTTCGCTTTTTTTTATTACAGGTATTTTCAATGGACCGGATATACGAAAATTAATGAGAAGCGAATCTTTCACAAATGTGCTTTCGAACCATTATAACCACCTATGTGCATGGGACGCATTGAAACAAGTCATCGAAGGCGTTTTAGGAAAGAACCGTGTACAGCGAGATGACATACAGACACGAGTAAACAAGTTGCTGTATTATTTTGAAAAAATCAATGCATCCATGACGTCAAAATTACATTTCATGCATTTCCACCTTGATACCTTTTTGGCACAATTACCTCAGTAATCAGACGAACAAGAGAGAGGTTCCACCAGGTGACCATGCCAATGGAAAAGCGATTCAAAGGCAAAAAATTAGATGCATTGCTTGCGGAGGTTTGTTGGTGGGGTTCTAAATTTATGCAGTTTGAAGATGAAAGTACCGAAGATTTTGGTGGATACACTAAATAAAACATGCCCTGGAATATTATGTCTATCTCGGATGATGATGCAGACTCAGAAAATGAATATGAACAACCTACGAAGAAAAGAAAATCATCAGAGCCACAAACGTCAACTTCAACGAAGATGGATATTGACAATAATTGAAAATGTTCTAAATTTAGTTTTTATGCATAGATAACATATAAAAATGTCATATTTTCTGTGTAAGAACAGCTGTAATATGAATCGCAATGTTTATTTTCATGCAAAATAAAGTTTATAAAGTAAAAAAACATATTTGTGGATTTGTAATCCAGTTATTGAGCAAAAAATGAAGCAAAGTGAATGGGCGCATATTTTAAGGGTGGCTATATCCTGATTCAGGTGTGCTTGATGAATTTTTCGAAATGTTCGAAACTCATAAATTTTTTTTATATCTGAAAATCATATTTATTAGAGTTTATTACTTTGGTACCGCAATCATAAAAATCAAATAACCTTTTATTTATACCTTTTCTTTATAATTCTGAAAATCATAAAAAAAGTCATCAATGTTTTTTCCAAAGAATTTTGAGCAAATTTTTGAAATTCATACCTTTACTTAATTGTGAATAAAAGCGAAAAACGCGTACATAGATTTTCATGATCTATGTCTCATTTTGTTCATAGGTTATGTAACTTTACGTAAAAGTAGTCGGATTTGACACTTTTTTCAGTTTTGGATTTTTTACGGATTTAAAAAAAAAATTTAAATTTTCAGGCAAACAATTTTTTTTTCTTTATACATTTATTTATAACTGCGAAATGTAGTTGCTTATGTAGCAAAACGTTATATGAAGAGATTAAAGGAATTGTAAATCTTAATTTTAAAATTTGTTTCAGCTAAATCGGCCTAGTGGTTCTCGAGTTATGTCAAACTAAAGAGCCTAAAACGTGACAAATTTCTCTATACGATTCTTACTAACTTGAAATCGATATTAAATTATTATGGCAAGTAACTTGACAAAACGAATGATGCAAAACTTCTTCTTTTCGGGGCTACTTTCAGGTGCACTCAGAATTGAGTCTCAAAATCAAATGTTGTACTGTGTAAGTTAAGTATAGGGAGTTGCTCGGTGATGCAAATGTTTAAGTAAAGATATTATATTTGTAAACATTTATAAATGAAAAGGGTTGAAAATTGAAAGAAAAAGAAAGTCAAAGATACTGAGAAAATCTGTGCGTTAAGGTTAATTCAACTTTAAAAAAAAGTTTAACTAAGGAAATGTTTATTCAGACAACTTTTTTTTTAATCTTCATGTAAAGTCTTACAGCTATAGAGTATTTCTCCTATGAATGTTACTTAAATTTTAATTCTGTTTATTGATTGTATATTTTTATATTGAAAATTAAAAACTTCCAATTTTTTATAATTATGTTAGATTTTACTGCTAAGCAAACGAATATACATTTGTTTTTTTTATGCCTTCTAAATCTTGTGGAAAGTTTTAAAAAATGTTTGTGACTGAAAATTGAATTTTTATCTGAAAATACACTCTTTTAACGAGAACGGTATTTGCTTTAGGGCGAACTTTCGGGACAATTATTTTTAAATTCACCAATGGATTCCCCGACGAAAAGTTAATTTTTTCTTTAATAAAATTTAGAAAATTTATGCTTAAGAAAATATCTCGGGTACCGTTGGTAAAATAAAAGATTTGAGTTTTAAGTTTCAGAGTTTTAATGATTAACATTTGTTGGCTGATATATTAAAGTAAGAAAGAGATTAATACAATTGGCAAAACGCGGAACCTTGAGTGCAGTTAAAGGCTGTTTACACGATGGTAAATTCAAAAATACAATATCTTCTTTTACCAAATATACCTTCCAAAAGTTTGATAGCTTAAAATAGGGCACGATAATAGACGCTAAACGTAACGTGTGTTAGGGTACTGTAGTGTTCACTTAGAGAAAAGTGCGTTAACGTTGTGTAGCGTAGGTGACTTCACTCATTATTCTGTAGCATTTTACTTTGTGTGCTTGAACGCAAACCCAAACAATATACAACGATTGCATAAAAATGAGCTTCAATATTATCATACCGTAGCGTGGCTACACTAAGAGAATCCTATGAGTTGCGGTTTTGAGAGGCAAAGAAAGCTGCTTAAACAAGCATAAAAAATTTAATTCCGCATTACTGCGAATAATTCATTTAATGTTTCCCACCTAGCTCCTATCTGCCACCCTCCTTTTGGTCCCTATACAAAAAAACACAAAAACTGTCGAAAATAGACGGTGCAGAAAATAGATGGTACAGAATGATAATGTTTGTGTTAATTTTTAATGCCATCGTAGTGTAGTGTATGTTTGCGTTCCTGTACACAAACATATAAGCAACGGAATGATGAGTCATGATTTCTATGTATTACGTTCCGTTTATTTTCGTTCCATGCCTTAAGGTTTCAGGATCACTTGACTTAAAAGGAATTCAGAAAAACATATTGAAGGCTTGTGCCACATTGAGCATTTATGGTGATCTTGTTAACAGCCAGAGGAAATACGCTAAGACACACCCGCGGAATATGTGCAGTCTCGTTTAAATGCATGAAAACTTTAATATTTTTACCTAACTAGCCGTAAAAGCAATCGCCGTAAAACGCAATAGCACGGACTTAAACGTTTGATACAATACAATATGATCTGTTCAAAAAAGGAGAGGTGATTGAATTCAACACCTTTAGTTTTTGCTGGGTTATAAGCAATCAAAAACAGTTGGTGCGAATTCGCACTAATGCGTAATTAAAGGTACATTAGGTGTAGTGAGTCATTCAAGGGTTAATACTATATACTCAGGCCTGCGAAATGCTTTTTATTTCTCTTTGAGAAAATTTTAATAGTTTTTAAACAAAGATTTTGCAATGATTTAAAACCAACCAGTTTTTGAGCATTACGTCTAGTTTTTGAGTCACAGGGTGTTTTGCATTTTCAATGTTTTTCAAGTTATTTTTTTCAACACATTACAGTTTTTGAATTTTGATACGAATTTTCACTGGCTTTTGTGGGATAAACAGGGTTAAAATTGGATTATTAAATCGGCTTTCGGCAATTTTTTTTTTTTTGGGAAGACTAAAATCTCATCAATGTTTCAGCAATAAAGTTGAGATTGATACTTCAGAAAAAAATTAAAAATAATGTAATAAAAATAAAAAGGAGCAACATTTGTTTTTTTTTTATTGTACGTACTTGGATCTACGGAAGGTGAGTTTGGCTCTTGAGTATTATTGCTTGAACCTGTACTTGTTGATAGAGCTGTGGTGCTATTAAGTATGTTGGAGTTTGTGTGATAATTATCACTACTGTTAAATATGTGAAAATTCGTTGAATGATTTAAATTTGAGGATAACTGCATGGACGCTGCGAGATGGTTATGCTGCAACATGCGACCTGCTGGCATTGATGGTAGTGCTATAAAATATAGACTACCGCAGTCATTAAAAATTTATATATATAAAATACTTACAAGGCGGACTTAACAAACGTGGTCCATAGCACCTAGGCGATAACACCACAGGAGGTCTGCGTAATTAAATAAGAGGTAAGAAATATTTGGAAATCAAAAGAAATAAAAATGAATGTGACAGCGCTGATAATGAGGATTTACCCAAAAACACCAACGGCTACAGCGGCTTCGCGCAAAGCACGACCATGTTCCATCTCCCGCAGAGTCTCAGGTCGAATAGTTGCGGTGTTCCTGGGTTGACGTTCATTTTGAACTGCTGCAATTGTAAAACAAATAATGAGCATTGTGAGCATTTCGTTAACCACTTTTTTTAAATGTTACACAAAGTAGCACAAATAAAGACAGCGTGAAGTAAATATATTATGTATGCAAGAAATACAAAAACATATTTAAATTTAACCCTAAACATTTTAGTGATATGTTTTATAATCGATTTGAGTAACTTTATTCAGTTGAAAAAACATAAGTATGTTATATGTAATAACACAATATTTTTTAACTATTAAACGGCACGTGTCTATGTATACTAAAACGGTAATTTTGCTAAACATCTGATTGAGTTTGTTTACATGTGTGAGTTAAATAACCAAGGTTTGTAGTTCGAAACGTTTTTATTATTCACGTAGGCACTAAAATGCTACTGTCATCAGCCCAGCATTTTCTAATTATATTTTTGGCAAGGAATATTTGTTTTGTTAATATTTTGTTTGTTGTGCCATCAAGAAACAGATAAAAATTTCTCAAAATTATTCTAGAAATTAGCGTTGTACAATAGGATAGCCAGGATTTTCCTTAGGGGGGAAAGGGTTGTGATAAAAAAATCTATAAGTTGATACCAGTAAAAATGAAAAGCAAAGATATGAGAATTTGTCCAAGCAAAACGTTTCCTTTTAAGATTATTCGTGAATCTGCTTGTTTTGAAAATGACCAAAAGTTTTGCTTAATCAAGTTAATTTTGAGTACATACTATGATTTTGATTTTGCTCATAATTTTTTGAGAAATTATCAAAACTGTTGCAGGAAGGCAGAAATAAATAGTGTTCGTTGGTTTAATGCTTATTGCAACTTTATTAAAATATATAAACGGAAAGCACGTCTGCGTGGTAGATTGCTCTGCTCTTAACTAATCTGCAACTCCTTAAAAATAAAGCTAACTTACCATATTCACAATAAGTATTCACAATAGTTATATGCATAAAGAATATATGTTACAACAGTGTTGCCACAACTCGGCCGTCCTGACCTGTAACCGTCCCGGTTACTATTGAACATTATTATTTATCCATGGTTTTATATTTGCCGCTTCCCAAGTACCCTCATAAGGGATCTGACTTAATTGAAACCCTTCTATATCCTTTACTACGTACCTATTATTTCCTAGTACTTTTTTTATTTTATACGGTCCCTTAAACTTTGGAACTATTTTCTTTGATATTCCTGGGGTGCTAATAAAATTTTTTATCATGACGTAATCTCCTACATTATAACTTTTTGCTTCTTTTCGATTTTCATCTACCATATTTTTATTATAATCTTGTAATTTTGTTTGTTTTATAACTGCTTTTGACCGTAAATTATATACATCCCTTTTCTCTATATTTTCAACATTTTCATTTAAATATTCGCTTAAGAAGTCGATGACTTTTCCCCTTTGTCTTACTCCAAAAAGGAGCTCACTAGGTGACGTTCCTATACTTCGATGAAGAGTATTATTCATTGAAAATTCAATTTCCGGTAGTATACTATCTAAACTGGTTTTATTGCCACTAGCTGACTTTGCTATCATTTGAGCAAGGCTTCTGTTAATCCGTTCCACCTGCCCATTGGCCTGAGGGGACGCTGTTGCTATTTTAACGTGCCGCACATTATGTGCCTCAAGAAATGTTATAAAGTCTTCTGACGTAAAGCTGCTGCCCCTGTCAGAAATTATAGTTTTTGGGCGGCTATAAGTACTAAAGTAAGACTTAAGGTGACTTAGTACTTCATTCGTATTTGTAGTTTTTACTGCGTAGAGCTTTACAAATTTTGTAAAAGCATCCACTACCAATAGAACGAATTTCTTTTTTGAGTTAGGTAATAAAACCGGACCAAAGTGATCTATGTGGACGGTGTCAAAGGGTAGATCACCTTTTGGTATATTATTCAACAAACCTTCTCGTTTGCCAAATTTTGGTGAAAATGCTATGCATTTTAAACAATTGTCTATATGTGTAGAAATTTTTAGTTTCATTTTTGGGAACCAATATGTCTTAGTTATAGATTCTAATACCTTATCACGACCAATATGCCCCAAGTCATCATGGTATTTGTGTAATACTTGCTTTTCCATATCCGATGGAACGTAAAATAAAACTTTTCCTTTGACTTTTCTATAAACTAACCCGTTTCGCATTTCATAAAATTTGTCCTCAGAATTTTCTAAATGTTTGCTAATTTTTCGCAAGGTTTCGTCTCTATTTTGACAAATTGACAAGTTCTGTTCAAATGTGTTGTCTTCTAAAACCAAAATATTGGTTGCCCGGCTAAGTGCATCTACGTGTTGCATTTTTACTCCATTTCTATGCTCCAAGGTATAATCATAGTCTTGAAGTTTTAAAACCCAGCGGGCTATTCGAGGGTTTATGTCTTTTTTATTTATCGTTAGTGTTAAAGAATTACAATCTGTTATTATTTTAAACTTTATTCCCTGTAGATATATTCTAAACCTTTCAAGAGCATATATAATTGCTAAAGTTTCTAATTCGAAACTATGAAATTTTGCTTCACATTGAGTTGTCCTTTTTGAAAAATAAAAAACTGGGTGAAAGATGCCATCAGCCTTTTTTTGCAATAAAATAGCCCCGAAGCCTATTGCACTTGCATCACAGTGCAACTCAGTTTCATCGCGGGGATCATAAATAGCTAAAATGGGTGCTTGGACTAGTTTGCTTTTGAGACTTAAAAAACAATCCAATTCTGTATTGCCAAAAATAAATTTTGTGTCTTTCTTTATTAATTTATATAAAGGTTGAGCAATTGTTGAAAAATTTTGAACGAATCTTTTAAAATAAGAGCATAACCCTAAAAAACTGTGAACGGCTTTGACGTTCCCTGGCACAGGAAAATCTATTATCGCGTTTACACCATTTTCGTCAGGGCGAATCCCGTCTTTAGATACCGTATAACCTAAATATTTAACTTCGGACTGCAAGAATTTGCATTTATCTAACCTTAATTCAAGGTTGTTTTTCACTAATCTTTGTAACACTTCCTTTAGGATCTTAAAATGTTCATCTATTGTGCTAGTTGCGATCATTATATCATCCATATACACTGTCATATTCCCAGCCTCAATAAGGTCATTAAAAATTCGATTCACGTATCTTTGAAATGTAGACGGTGCATTTTTAAGACCGAAAGGCATCCTAAGGAACTCATACTGCCCGGTTGGTGTTACAAAGGATGTATATTTAATGGATTCATTGTTCATATAAACATGATAAAATGCACTCTTTAGGTCTAGTAATGTAAAGATTTTTTTGTTTCCTAATTTATCTAAAAGGTCGTCAATAAGCGGAAGCGGATAGTTGTCCCTACAAGTAACTTTGTTTAAGGTTCGATAATCTACACAGAATCGTAATTCCCCTGTTTTTTTCTTTACGAGTACAATTGGAGATGCAAATTCGGACTCACTTTGCCTTATTATATTTTTAGCTAACAAATCATCTATAATTTATCGTAATTTATCTTTTTCAAAATATGACAGTCGCCTTGGGGTACAATGGAAGGGCTTCTCGTTAGATAAAGATAATTTCATTTCATATTTGGTTTCTGATAACTCGGGACGATTACCGTTTACATAAAACTGCTTAAGTATATCGGTCAATATCTTTTTGTTTTCAAAACTTAATTTTGTATCAACATTTAAATCTAATTTTTCTTCTTCAATGTCCATTAAAAGGAATTTACACTCGTTATTAGCAAAAAAATTTTCTTCGTTATTGCCCTTAGCAATTACTTCATTAACAATTTTATCATTCTCTGAAAATGTAAGTTTTTTAACATTTATATTACTTTTTGAACTTAATTCATTATTTATATTTTCGTTATACAGTTTATCTTTTCGTTTTCGCAATTCTAACTTTGCTTTTAGAATAAAATCTCTACCCAAAACTACGGGATATCCCATCGTCTCATCCGATACAACAAAAACATCAACTAACACATTTTCACTTTCAAAACATATATTTAATTCAATTTTTCCATACAAAATTAATTTGGTTTTATTTATTCCATAGTAATTAAAGTTTTCATTTATTTTAATTTGCAAAAATTCTGGCACGTACATCCGTCGGATGAAACTTATGGGGCTCCCCGTATCAATTAAGTATCATTCTAATAAAATTTTATAATTATTATTCAATAAACTAAAACTAATATACATTTTCCTTACGAATTCATCATCATGTTCTGCTTGTACGTTGTGAACCACGTTCCTCTTTTTGTACTTTGGGCATTCAGCAGCGTAGTGCCCAAACTCTCCGCATGCGTGACAGGCTCCAACTTCTCTTTTTGGCTTACGGCATTCAGACGCAACATGTCCCACGGAATTACAGTTGTAGCAGCGAATTTTTCGCTCAGCAGCGTCGTTATTTCCTCCTGTAGTTAATGGTTTTGGCAAGGAAACATCTGCAAACGCCTCCAGCAGTTGATTTTCATGATAAAAGCGATGCATCTTAGCCTGTGAACGTAGCTGTCGATTCGGTATTCCCTCGATTATATATTCCACTAACTCCTGGCTACTAAACTCAATTTTGTTCGCCAGTATAAGTTTGTCGTGAAAGTAGCTTTGGAAATGCTCACCTGGTTGCCACTTACGTGCTTCAAATTCTCGACGAATGATCAGTTTGCTGGTTCGGTTGTCAAATAAAAACTTCATATCAGCGAGTAGGCTAACAATTGGAACTGATACGACGTCTGCTCTTGAATGCAGCCACTTTAAAGCTTTTCCTTTTAGCTTTGTTGCAATCAATGCGCGTAAATTATTGTCATCCAGGTTAAAGGATTTTTTCACGCTCAATAATTGAGATTCCCATAGCTGGAATTGGTCAACCTCTCCTGAATATTCCGAAATCAAATCCTTCACCATTGACATTTTATTTATAAACGTTTCGTGTGGCACATTTTCTGTTAACTTTTCGCACTCATTTGACACCTCAGCTCTAACTTCATTGTTTTTTGTTTTCTGCTTTTCATTTGTAGTTTCATAGCACTCATTTGACAGTTTATTGTTTTCGTCCGCAATTTCTTTTTCCATTTCGTTGACAATTTCATTTATTTTTGCGCACTCTTTTGACACATCGTTGCTTTTCATCAATCGCTCGTTTGACGTTTCATTTTTCTCAGCTTTTTGTAGACACTCTTTTTCTCTTTTCAACAATTCAATTTCTTTGCGTTGTAATTCCATTTCTTTTCTCATCAATTCTATCTCTTTCTGCAGAAGTTTGAATTCGCTTCTTTCGTGGTGAATTTCGTGTGCATCGCTTTGTAAAGCGCATGCGTTTTTGTCACCATGCGAGGCTGCCTGCTCATCTTGAAGAGAGAGCGCAACTTCTTCGTCGCCGTTTTCGTTGCTGCGTTCGTTGTCTTTTGCGCTTACGCCGTTGTTGCCGACCGTTGATTCTGCGTCGCTGCGCTCGCTTGCTGCTGCGTCTGCTTCTTCATGCGCTTGGTTTGAATTTCTGGAAGCTGCTTCAACCGTTGACCTTGGAAAGATTCCGCGTCTTTCGTGTGGAATAGCTTCTAATCGTAGTATGAGGGCTGATTTATTTCCATTTGATTTTTCACCTAGAACTTCTAGCCATGCTTTCAGCTGCGCCAAAGTGTACTGATTTAAATCTTCAGTGCCCGGCATTTCGCTTTTTCTTATGAATTGCGCACTTTTATATATTTTCACTTTTGAATTTATTTAGATACGCTCAATCCCACTTCTGAATTGTGGCAGGAAGGCAGAAATAAATAGTGTTCGTTGGTTTAATGCTTATTGCAACTTTATTAAAATATATAAACGGAAAGCACGTCTGCGTGGTAGATTGCTCTGCTCTTAACTAATCTGCAACTCCTTAAAAATAAAGCTAACTTACCATATTCACAATAAGTATTCACAATAGTTATATGCATAAAGAATATATGTTACAACAGTGTTGCCACAAAACTGAAAATTTTTATTGTTTTTTAAAAAGTATAGTTTCGAAAATTAGCATAACAAATAAAAATTTCTGTCACCAAATTAGACTTATATAACAATATAAGTTTGAAAAGTACCATAATAAGATTTTTTGCAGTTTATTTAAATCAAAATCAAAGTGAACTATGAAAAATTCAAACATTTTTTAATAAGTTCACCAGTTGAAGCTTTGATTTACAACTTTTATGGGACATTTCACATAAACGGGAGAAAGAAAAAATTATGCTATTTAGATTTGGTTTCTTTTTGGCTATCTTACGCTTGTATTGATCTCTCTCTTGTGTAAAAGTATTAGGATCTGTGTGAAGCCTAGTTGAAGTTATCCTAAAAAGCCAAAATGTAACTTTTCTCGAAACGATTTCGACGATTTAAATTATATTTAAAGAAAATATTTGAGAATCTTTTAAAATTGAACTGTTCCATTTTTTTCATAAATTTGATATCATAACTGTCAAAAGCATCTAATTTCCAATAACAATCACTAAATAATTTTTTTAAGTAAAATTTTTGAACAAAGAAATCGTTTCCGATAAAAGTCATTTAAATTTAAGATGATTTTACAAAAACCTGTAATTAAAAAACCGGTGTTTGCACTGAACCCATGTTTTATACCCAATATCTTATTTGAGTTATCACATCAAAATACGACATTTTTGGAAACCATTACTGATCTGGGTAATTTTTTATAAGATGGATTAAACAGTAACTTTTATTCATTTATTTGTTTATTTATTTATTTATTTATTTATTTATTTATTTATTTATTTATTTATTTATTTATTAATTTATTTATTTATTTATTTATTTATTTATTTATTTATTTATTTATTTGTTTATTTGTTTATTTTTTTTATTTATTTATATATTTTTTTATTTATTTCATCAATGGAACAACAAATTCCTTACTGACTACGTAATTAAAATAAGAGTAATTTAAAGTGATTAAAAGTAATTCAAATATAAGATAACAATAAGTAAATTTAGAGGTAATAGATAATACGTAGAGATTAACGATAAGAGCCATTTAACAGATTTTTAAAAGCTAATTTAAAGTGGAAAAATTAATTTCAATATCTTTAGACAGCCTGCTTTTATTAATAAAATTAAAAAATTAATAAAATAATATATAAATAAAGTACGATTAACAGCAGCATTTGTAACGAAATTGGTTATAACCATTCTGACATAAAATAGATCATGCTAGCGTAGGCTTCGGCAAGGAATACTGAAATAAATCATACTTAAAAGACGTGGACAATCTATTGTGCCCCGTATTACGTCAAAGATGGATAATAGTGATAGGATAGTTCTTCTACTTTGCAATAATCTTAAATTTATAAGTAAACACCTGACATTATATGAGGGAAGTTCACAAAAATTAAAGACCGTAAAGTATGTCGAGTAAAAATATTTTGTATACGTTTAAAGCGATTAATGTGTACAGCATAATACGAATTCTAAATTAATGAAGCATATTGAAGTTTCGATTTCACCAAAGAAGAATAAAGAGTTTTATCATAGTTTACGCTTTTGAGATAATGTAATCAAAATGTTTTAAGTTAGTGAATTTGCTATCAAAAATTACACCCAAGTCCAGTGTATTATCAACTATTTTTTATTCCGGGGTACCAATATAATATGACGTACTGACAATATTTTGTGATTTGGCACAAGTAATTTCAAAACATTTATTAACATTTAGTGAAAGTCGATTTTGGTAACACCAAGCATAAAGATTAGACAGTTCATTCTGTAGAAGATCTGAGTCCAAATTATTCTTAACTGTCATGTATATTTTCTGATCATCTGCGTATAGAAGATAATTGGCTTAAGAAAAACAAAAACTTACATCATGTATGAATAATATTTTATTTTTATTTATTTTTTGTGGTCAAATTTGATAATTTACTTAAACATATTATTAATTGTAATTGTAATTTGCATTTATTATATAATTAGTAAATAAGAAAGAGTTATTCTTTTGCGTACAATAAAATAGTATACTATATATCTCGAACAAGCATAAAATAATAATGAGAAAGAAACAAAGATATTACATTTATATTTAAAAATTACTTAAGTTTAATTCTAAAATCAATTTAAATTAATTAAAAATAATGAAATCAACACGAACTTATATATACTGAAGTGAAGTATTAAAGAAAAAATGTGAAACGTAGAAAAGAAAAAAAAGCGAGAAAGTAAAAGAGAAACGAGAATTTAAGAAAAATGTGCAGATATTAATTGCTGGAAGTATTGTGCATTTGAAATAGATTTAAGATACCTAGGCAAGGAGTTCCACAGTCTAATGGTGCTTACGAAAAAAAGTCTTGAGGAGTTCAGATATTTAAAGCGAGGAACTACAAGATTTAAGCTTCTAGATGATAAACAAAACTGAAGTTTAGAATATAGATAGTTTGGAGTTCTTGAGTGTATCAGCTTATGCAGAAATATACAATTTCTTGCTTTTAAATAATTTTCTATATTGCATCCTAGTATACGGTTGCTTAGACCAGTAACATGGCTAAATCTTCTGAGTCCATACACATAACGGGCCGCATAGTTTAACGCTACTTGCAGTTTATGTAACGAATGTGAATCTAGATTACTAAAAACCACTTCAAAATAATTTATAAAAGGCATAATCAACTGTATTACTAGTTTACGGCGAGTTTCTGTTGGTGTGATCTGAGCAGTCATTCGCAGATTTCTAAAGACAAAGTAGATTTTACTTACAACATAGTTAATATGGTCTACACATGAAAGTGATGTGTTAATCCGATACCCAAGGTTGGTTATTTTTTCAACAGACTTCAGTGATGTAGTACTTATATATACAGCTGGGATATCTTCATCTGAGTAACGACTTTTTGAAATTGGCAACACAAAAGATTTTAACGGATTTAGTTTTAGCTTGTTACTTAACGCCCACTTATTAATTGAATCTAGGTCTTCATTAACTCTGAAGCAAAGATCTTCGCTGAGACCAATAGGACGAGACATATAAAGCTGGAGATCATCCGCATATGCATGCATTATTACATTTTTCGGAATGGTAAAGATATCATTAATAAAGATTGCAAAGAGAAGTGGCCCAAGAACTGAGCCCTGTGGCACTCCGCTGTTAAGGTATTTATAATTCGAGTAACTACTGTCAATCTTCACTCTTTGGGATCTCCCATTTAGATAATTTTGAATAAGTTTGACTGCAGTCGAAGAAACGCTAAAGAATGACTCAAGATTTGAACATAAAAGATAATGATCTACAGTATCAAATGCTTTGGTAAAATCCACAAGGCAGAGTAAGGTAAGATGTTCTTTATCAAAGGATATTCGAATGTCGTCTAAGATTCTAGCAACTGCAATTGAGCAACTATGTCCAGAACGAAAACCAGACTGAAAGGGAGACAGGAGCTTATTAACGCAAAGGTAATGCGAGATCTGATCTGCCATTAGTGACTCACAGACTTTAGAAAGAGATGATAACAAGCTTATAGGCCGAAAGTCAGACGGTTCAGATGCTCTAGCTTTTTTTGCAATGGGAATAATTGTTGCTACTTTCCACATTTTAGGATAGCATGAGCTGGTAAAGCAGTGGTTAATGATGTGCGTTAATGGACTTAAAATGTAAGGCAAAATTATTTTAAGAAACCTAATATTTATACCATCTTCTCCAAGAGCACTGGATTCAATTCTTAATATAGACCTGGCTACTTCATATTCCGATACGTTAGAAAACTCAAAATCGCTTATATTATTGACAGGATTCGTTCTGATTTGATTACAGTTTACAACGGGCAGTGTGTCAGAGACAAAAAAGTTATTAAGAGCATCTGGATCAATTTGACATTTTGGCAACTGTTTGTTGCACACTCCAATTTGTTTTAAATTTTTCCAAAGTTGCTTAGAGGAAAGTGTCACATCAAGTTTTGACTTGTAAACATTTTTCTTGGCAGCCTTAACAACCGAATTGGCCTCATTTGGAGCTGTCTTATATGCATCCCAGTACAGAACAATCGGAAACCTTTTCCATTTAGTGTAGGCCTGGTTTCGTTTTTTTATGGCCATCTTAACATGTTGAGTGAACCACGGACATAAATTGTTAACAGAACGAGCAGTACGAAGTGGAACATGTAGATCAAATAATGCATTAATTTTACATACAAAAAACGTGAGTTTATCATCAACTGTATTAAGATACCAACAATCATTCCAAGGAATTGACATTAAGTCAGAAAACAGGGATTCGCTGTCAATTGACTTAAAGTCGCGATATGTTATTGAAATTGGTAAAACATTACAACAAAGATTAATATTAAAAGTACAAAAAATTAGATCATGGTCACTAACAAATGATATTTGTTCAAAAAATAACACTGAAGATGCGTCAGAAGTTATGAAAAGGTCCAGTAAACTAGGGTTAGCGTTATTAGCAAACCTAGTTGGCATACTACTATTAACAATCGATAACCCAGCACGAGTCAATTCTTCATAAAACTTTGTAGTAACGTTGTCATTAACAAGCAAATTAACATTGAAGTCCCCACATACAACAAAGAAATCATTATCTATTAAGCATGTTGATAACGAATCAAAATAAGGCTGCATATTATTACTGCGATTGGAGTTATAGACACAAGACAGACAGACTTTTGAACTATTACAATCACAAATTTGTATATTTAGGAACTCAACACCAACATCAACAGATTTACTAATGACTTTACAATTCAAAGACGACTTTTAGTATATTGCAACTCCCCCACCTCTATAATTCAACCTATCGTTTCTCAGCAGTTCGTATTTATTTAGATTATAATATGAATCATTCAAATCATTGATAAACCATGTTTCAGAAACACATAAAATATCTTCAAGCGAACTTTCAAAAACATGCCTTACATAGTCAAGCTTGGAACCGTTGAGGATTCTGGCATTGAAATGTGCAACTTTAAATCCCTGATACTGTTTGCATAGTATATCAATCAATACTTTTTTGTTTTCGCAAGCACCATAATTACTATTATTTTTCAAAAAAATTGATATTACATATAAGTGACAAACACGCAACTACAAGCAAATAGCGAGAAAGAAGAACAGTTGTATCAGGAAGTAATAAAAATTCAAGATATGATATAGTATGTAGAAAGAAAAGAGTAGAAAATAAAGGCAAATATAATGTTATTATCAACAATCTAACAAAGGTATATAATTTAATAAATAAACCTCATAGATAGCTTTCACTCAGGTACTTCCGCAGCAACATCCGCAATAATTTTTTCCAAATCAGTTTTAGAAAGGACAGGCACTGCTTCAGAGTTCTTTTTTGCACGAATTTGCACCGTACCTCGAAAAGAAAAAGCATTATAAACCAGTTTTTGCCGCTTACAACGTATCGCTGATTGCAACAGTTTTCTGGTTTCCATCGTAAGGCTTTCATGGATATATATATTGTTATCACAATCAAACCCAGCTCCACGAAGGTTAACAGCTGTTTTCGTTCTTTTTCGAAAGTCACCAAAGGCTTTTAACACACGATTTCTATCGTATGGCGTGAAAAATTTAATAATAACAACTGAATTGCTATTGTTGTTTTTCGATCTGACACGAAATATGTCTCTTATCTGCGAAAGCAAAAAATGTATCGAATGACAGATTTGATTGAAGATCGATTTCAGGTTCTCTGCTTCACAGTACGGGATGCCAAATAGTAGAGCATCCGTTGAGACATCAGCTGCTTCTTTTTTGTTGTTTTTAATGTTCAATGCATTCGTCTTTTCAATTTCGTCGGAACGCTCCACAAGTGCTAACAGCAGATTTTCTATCGCCAAAATTTTTTTATCATTCACACTCACTCTGCTTTTAATCGCATCTATTCCACTCTCTATCTTGTGTGTGAGCTTTTCTTCCAGACAAGAGAGTTCGCTAACAAGACGCTCATATAATTTATTAGAGTGCGCCTAGAACCGGTCTTCTAATTTTTTGATTTGAGCTGACACTGTTATTAATGTGGCTCCCTCTTTATCTAGCTTAAGAGACTTTGAAGCATTTAGACTAGAGCGACGTGAAGAGACATCTTTACGCTTTAGTGTTCTTTGCGTGGGAGTCGACATTAAGAGAAGCGATGGTTGAGACAGCAACAGTAAATCAATAGCGGGGCAGGTGGTGGTGATAAAGCGACCGAACAAAGCAAAACGCACAATTATTAAATATAAACAGTTTAAGTGTGTCTGTCGCTGTGTTAATATTTACATAAACTTCGTGTTTTAATTTAATATTTTTGGCGGCTCGTGTGACGAATTGTTTGAGTATTTTTATTTTATATAGTTTTAGATATATCGGTTTGTCTATGAGTGATTTAAATTTAGTGATTAGTTCAAACTTTAATTAAAGTTTATAACAAACTTTTTATAAAAATATTACTTACTGATCAGATGATAAACATAGTTGACACAGAATTTTTTTTTTTTTTGTTTTTCGCTTTAAATACACTTTTGCGCGTGTTATTATCGGAGCTCACAAAACTTGCGACCGTGCGACTGTGTTTTAGTTTGAGTTTTTTTCAAACTTATTAAGACATAAAATTTTGGAAGGAAAAATACAAATATATAACAACAATCAATTAAAAGTTAATAAACGTACTTATGTAAGGTTAGAGTAAATATCCAAAAAGAATATGACAGTATGAAAAAAGAACAGAATAGAGTGAAAAAGATATTGAGATAGAAAATATAGAAAATAGTTACGAAAAGTATTTTAGAATTAAGTACTTAAAGATCCTATTATTAGAATCGGTTTTGATATTAAACGGCAGTGAATTCCATATTCTGATAGCTTTGACGCAAAACGGTCTACTAGAGTTTAGATAATTGTAGTTTGGAGTCAAAATGTTCTTACTTCTACTAGACATACAGAACAGAAACTTTTCAAATAAATATCGTGGAGTACGCGAGGAAATGACTTTATGCAAATAAAATACTGTTTCTTGCTTCTAGATAACTTAGTAAATCAATACCCAGTATTTGGTTGCTATATAATGAGATATGGCCAAATCTTTTTACATCGTAAACATAGCGAGCAGCATTATTAAATGCAACTAGCAGCTTGTGGGAAGACCTCGTGTCGAGTTTGCTATAGACAACTTCAGAGTATGTTATTATGGGTAAAATCAATTGTAATACCAGTTTTTTCCTGGTTACAATGGGAACGAAGGAGGCTGTCATGCGGAGATTTGGTAATACATAATAAACTTTACTTACGCAGGAGATAATGTGATCCTCACAACACAGGGATGAATTAACTATGTATCCGAGATTGGTTACCCTGCTGACGGTTTTCAAATCAACGCCGTTTAGTAGCACAGGATGGGAATTTGTATTCTGAAAGGTTGTTTTTGAGATTGGCAGTACGTACGATTTTAGGGGGTTAAGCTTTAGCATATTTGTTCTGGCTCACTCTGCAACTTTTTTAAGATCTTCATTAATTTTCGAAAATAAATCATCAATGAGGCCGATAGGCCTGGAGAGGTATAGTTGAAGGTCGTCAGCAGCTTGCACCTACCAAATATGACATTAATAGACATAGTGAACAAAAGTGGGCCGAGAACAGAGCCTTGGGGTACTCCACGCGTGGTGCTTCTGAACAAAGAATAACAGTTGTAAACCCTGACCCTTTGAGACCTTTTACGTAGATAACTACGGACGAACTGAACAGCAGAGTCAGAGAAACCAATGAAGGAGTTAAGTTTTTTGCAGAGCATAAATGGCTTACTGTGTCAAATGCCTTAGAAAAGTCTAATTAACACAGCAAAGTCAAGTGGCCCAAATCATAAGACACTGATATCGTCCATAATTTTAACCACTGCGGTGGAACAACTGTGCCCAAGTCGAAACCCAGACTGAAGGTCTGACATAAGATTAAATGTATGAATATGACTGTTGATCTGTTCCGCTATAAGACACTCACACACATTTGACAATGAGGACAACAAGTTTATCGGCCGAAAATCACAGGGTTCACTGGCAATTTTATTTTTTGCTATGGGTATGATGGTATCTTCTTTCCAAATTTTTGAATAACTTGCGGTAGTAAAACAGTGATTAATTATATGCGCAAGTGGGCTGATCACATGAGGCAGAATAAGTTTCAGAAATCGAATAGATAAACCGTCTTCGCCAATTGCATTAGATTTAGTCTAGCTCACTAACTGCATTGAAACAGAATTCATTCGAGAAAGTCGCGTGACTTCCATCAAGAATGCACGGAAAAGGTACGTCAAAAACATAGCTAACAATTAAAAAATCATTAAGGGAATTCACATCAATTTGGCAAGCTTCAGACTTCTTATTGCACACTCCTATACCTTTCAGATTATGTCATAGCTGTTTAGAAGGCAAATATAAATAACAAGGGTCCCAAAAGGCTACCTTGTGGAACCATTGATGAAACAGAGTATGGGGCAGATTTACCAGATTTCTATTTGTTAAATAGGACCTTAGCCACTATAATAAAACCAAGTGAAAACCCAAGTTAGCAAGTCTAAGAATTAAAATATTATGAGATACCTTCTATCAAATGCTTTAGAGAAGTGTGTGTATATATTGTATCCACTTAACATCCTCTTTGAAAAGCCGAAATGCAATCTTCAGAAAAAAAAGCTAAATTTGATACAGTTGAATGCCCTGTAACAAAACCATGTTGATGAGGACAAATTAGTAGTTTTACTTCAAAGTAAAGCTTGTCTTTTATGATGCTTTCAAACAGTTTCAAAAAAGTGGATAATTTAGAAAATGGCTCATAGTAAGTGATATCATTATTATTACGGCTTTTACAAATAGGAGTTAGTAATGCAATCTTCCAGTCAAACACACCAGAATCTAGAGATTTATTAAGGATAAATTTAATTTAATACACTAAAGATAAACAATTTTTTAAAAAAAAATGCAGAAATGTCATCTGCATCTGTTTTCATTAATGGTTTCAAATTAATAATTCCAAAATTATAGTAATAATAATTCCTTTATTGACATCTTCCTTTAATGACATCTTCTGAAGTTAATGTAAGAGAACCAAAGTCAAGCGAAGACAGAACATTAGTAGAGAAATTACTATAGGTGTCACACAAAAATATCAGCAGCTTCATTAGCAGTTTTGCCACTTTTTTTTATTATAGAAAACAGCAGATAGAATATTATCAGTATTTTATTTCGACTTTACAAATCGCCAAAAGGCTTTCGGGTTCGATTTTGTGCTGGTTTCAAACCCCGATATAAATTGGTTATATGGATATTTATTAAGAAAATTAAATTTCCTTATGAAATGCCTGTATTTTTCAAAAAATATTGGACTATTGGCAGGGCCGTAGATAAGGCTTTGGGAGCCCGGGGAAAACCAAAATTGTCCGCCCATATATCAATAAAACAAAAATGAAAAATTTAGTTTGTATTCAATGAAAAAAATAGCATATGCTTAAAAAATATGCTTAAAATAAAATCAAGAATACTTTCGAATAGAATAAAAACTAATTTTTAACAATAAATAAAATAAAAATGAACACTTCAGGTCAGGCCCGTAGACAAGGAGGGAGTTTTAGGTGTTCAAACACCCCCCCTTTCCCCCTTAAGGTCCAGAAATTATAAAGAATTAACACAAATGAGACTATTTAATTCAAAATGTAATTTTTTTTTAAGATAATGATGTTAATTTTCTTGAAAACTTCACTTAATTATTGAAAAATGTTTTTGGCCAAGTGAAAGATTAATTTTGCTTATAAGAGTCATAATCATTATATTGGAATTCATCTCCAAGGAGTTGGTATATTAAAAATCAGTTGCAATGCTCAAAAAGTACCTGATATCCAGTTAAATATATATATGAAAGTTATACCTAGAACGAATATAATTTTGTAAATTGAAGAAAATTAGCTTGCCATTTTTTATGCCATATCTACCCAGCAAACCATAGTTGACGACTGTGTCGAAATTCCGACTAATTCATTTCGCAACGAAATCGGATTTCGAAATCGGAAAGGTTTCGAAATATTCTTAACGAAATCGTAACAAACATTTCACAATCTTTCCGATTTCGGAATCCGATTTTGTTACGAAATCGTAAAGAATATCGTATGAAGAGGTTGACACGACTTCGTAACGATTTCGTAACGAGTCTTAACGAAAATGTTATGAAAATGTTACGATTTCGTTCAGCCAGTTCGAAAGAAAAGAAAGTTTACTCTGTTTGCATTTCAATAAGTTTTACAAACATTCGCATAACGAAACTCTTTATAAATTCGTATAAAAAGTGAAACTGTTCCGATATTTGCGTAACGAAATTGTAACGATTTCTTTAAGACAGCTCGAAATAGTTATGAATTCGTCGGAATTTCGACAAAGTCGTCAACTATGGTTTGCTGGGCAAGCTTATTAGACCCAAAACTTTTGAAAAAGCAATCATTTGAGTGGGTTTTTTTCATTTTTAAAAGTGTAAAAAATATATGAACCACGAAATTTAACACATTATGTGGTATTTCACGTAAAGTGAATGACTAAAAATTTTGACATCTAAAATTTCCAGCTTGGCACAAAAATTTAGCCCTGTGCGAAGCCTTTTCCAAATAACAGGTTTCGGAAAATCACCTTAAATCTAAACATGAAAAAATTTTTGTAAAACATTTTATACAGTCCAATTTGATGATTTGATGATTTTTTAATCATGTTAACAAATTTTTATAAAAAAAATTAATAATTACAGTTTTTTAATCTTCAGCATTTTAAAAATGTTTATTTTTATTAAATTCAAAATTTAAAAAACAATTTAGAAGTTCAAAAAATTTTGTTTTTAGTGTTTTTAATATGCAAATAATTTAAATATAAACCACAACCAATTCTTAAATATTCAAAAAAAAGTTACTGTTTCTTTTTATAAAAATTTATCTAGCAGATTACTTATTTTAATATTAACATGAACTTATTTTCATGTGATATCTTATATAATAAATTGGGTATAAGATACTGGTGCTGTGCAAAAACCAGTATTCGAAATAAAGTTTTTGAAACATAATCTGAAATTTAAATGTGACTTTATCGGAGTCGATTCCTCTAATCAAAAAATTTTAGCAAAAAAAAATAAATATAGTAATTGTTATTGGAATTTAATCATGAGAAAATGAAACTGTTAAATTTTTATAGATCTTCAAATATTTTCTTTTGAATTTATTTAAATTGTCGAAATCGTTTTCGAGAACAGTAGGGTTCACACAGGTTCAAATAGTTGTACACAAGCTGGGGATCAACAAAACCATAAGATAGCCAAAAAGAAACCAAATCTAAAGACTAAAATTTTTTTTCCCCCCGCTTATATGGAATGTGTTTAAAAGTTGTGAATACAGCTTCACCAGCTGAACTTATTAAAAAATGTTTGCATTTTTCATAGCTGATTTTAATTTTAATAAGCTTCAAGAAATCTAACCTATTTTTACCGTTCACATTAATATTGTTGAATTAGAAAAATTTTGTCACAGACATTTTTACTGTTTGTGCTAATTTTCGGAATAATACTTTTTAAAAGATATTAAACATTCTCAATTTGGACCATTTTTCATCAAACTATAGGCAAAAATCAAAACACATAGTACTCAAAATTGATTTGTAAAAAAAAAAAAATTAAATAAACTCTTCTCATTTATCTTATTGTCATTTAAAAACAGGCATATTCACAAAAAGTCTTAAAAGAAAACGGATTTCCTTAAAAATTTGCATATCCTTTCTTTCAGTTATTACTGGCATCTACTTATAGATTTTTTATCAAAACCCCCCCTAAGGTAAGTCCTGGCTACGGGCCTGCTTCAGGTACTTCAATTATAAAAAAACAATAGATGAAAAAAAACGAATGAAATAGAATTAAGAGTTGACTAGTTCAAAGTATCATATAATACATATTTGATCAACATACTCTAGCCTCTGCAGTCATTTAAGATATCGGTAAAATCAATACTTTTACATAATTCGTTTTCAATTGATATTGTAGACCCGATAATAGACTCCGACATTGCCGATCGCAAATAATTTTGTATTAGTTTTACATTTGAAAAAGTACGCTCTCCACAGGCAACGGTTACTGGCAAAGTTAACATAATATGAAGTGCAATGGCTACATTTTATGTTAGAAAATGGTTAAATATAATAAATTTAAAACCTTGTGCTGGTGCCGTCCTAGGCTCTACAAAATTTGTAAATTTGCCAACAAAGTTTTACTGATTTTCTTTGGAAATTGTTGCAATGTCTGCTGTTGGAGATTCAGCTTCTGGCTCTCCGTCATTTTTTAAGCGATGTTCATTTTGATTCTGAGTTCTCGAAGCCACACAGTACTTCGTCCCATAGACAAAAATCAAAAAATTTGTTGATTCCAAATATAAATATATTGGTTTCATTTTAAAGTAAGAACATCCAATAAATTAAATCAAAAACAATATTTTAAAAAACTTATATTTGCGAACTCTTAAGCTTCCAAAAGTTGACTATATTTATATGAATGTTGAGTTTTGCCGCATCTTGGCAAAGGGAAAAAAGAAAAAAAAAAAAAATTGATAATAATACAATTTTCCAGCAAACTCATACGTGCTTACTTTTTTTTAAAAATTATAAATTTTCTGATTTTAGGTTTTTTAAAAATGTTTGAAAAGCTTTTGCAAAATTATTTTCAACTATTTTGATTTGAGAAACCATTGTTATTTTTTGCAAATGCAAAAGTGCCGCCTGAGTAATTGTAGTGTCCTTTTCATATGCAAAATTGTTATTACTTTCATTTGTACCTTACTATTATTATACTTTATATTATTAAATACTTGTTTAATTTAATATTTCCATCTAGAAATATTTTAAAAGACTTTCTTTAAAAAACAAAAATTTTGATATATAATTTTTCATTCGAATGTTTATAACTTAAGAATTGTGTTTAATAATAAATATTGTACAAAATATATATGGAATTTTGACTTCTATATTTGGCGATCCTGAAGAACCAAACCATCAAAAAGAACACCTAAAAATTTAAAACTAACCAAACTTTCTAAAGTTTTTGCCGATACTGCGTCGTTTATGAAACCTTGGCGCTTACAACAACAGAAGCATAAATTAAATAAATATACAAAAAAAATCTTCTCACTATCCAACATTTTAAGAACTGCAACGCATAAAAATATAAGAGGACTTTTAAAAAAAAACTCAATGTTTGAAATATAACTAAATCCAGTTGCAGCAAAACGGAATGAAGCACCTATATAGATACCATTCTTCAATCAACTCATGTTCATCAACTCCATGAACCCCATTTTATGCACTATTCTTCAAAAGAATCAAGTCTTGATAATTAATTAAGTATACTAATTTAATTTTAAATACTCCTTTTATTTATCTTTTGATTTTATCAATAATTAATAATATCATTTATTCTTGTTATACTGCCATCGCGTTATCACTTAACACTCATAAATTTTTTAATTCACCATTCTCTATTTATATATTTTTCTTCTTTAATTTTATTTCACACCATTTTAACACACATTTGTAAACAACTCTCCAGTGAAAATAATTTAAATTATACTTAATTGAAATTAACTAAATTTCAATGCCGATAACATGATCATTTACTCGCAACAACCCTTTATTTGAATTTGAACATCCCAACAATAACATAAATATATCTGCAACATCTACACCTATACACAACACAACAAACCAAAACATTAACATGCAACAACAACAAGAACCCAATATTTACCCATTTACAATTCCTTTAAATCCAAACTCTTTCAACTTACCAACATTCATGACAAGTTGTCCTGATGCTTGGTTTTTGCTTATAGAAGGACAATTTATCATCCAAAATATATCTGATGATTTCCTGAAATTTCATTACGTTCTACGCGCACTACCACAAGATGTCATCAGTAAAATAATTGATATCTTGAATCCACCACCAACCGAAAACAAGTACCAGTGTATTAAAAAAACACTTATAGAACGGTTTTCTCTTAGTGAAGAGAAGAAGTTAGACCAACTATTATCAAATACGCAATTAGGGGACCGTAAACCATCTGAACTCTACAGAGATTTAAAATCTCTTGTAGATTCTGAATCAATCATCGGTCGCGAATTACTTTTTAAACTATGGTTTCGTAAATTACCTCAAAATTTACAAGTTTATTTGACGTGTAGTTCAGACAAAAGTGTTGAAGAGCAGCTCATCCTTGCTGACAAACTAAACGATCTCACTTTTAGTAATCAAAACTCTTCAGTAGTTGGAAGCACTGACACAAAATCGGTGGAACAGTGCATACAGAATCTTGCACAACTAACATCAAATCTGTGCCAACATTTAGACAAGATTAATTTAGATATTGCAGAGCTTAAAACAGAGCGTAGAATTGATCAACAACACAGAGGCAGAGATAGAAGCAATTCAAGAAATTCAAAGCAATACCAAGGTGTATGTTGGTACCATCAGAAGTTTGGAAATAAAGCTTATAAATGCATTAAACCTTGCAATTTCTTAAATAATAATAATAATAATAATAACCAATATTCTTTAAATTAAAACGATCCATCATGACGGTGGCGGATGATGGAAAACAAATTACACCTGCTCGCCGCCTTTTCATTTTTGATAAATTAAACAAACTGAATTTTTTAATAGACACTGGTGCAGTAGTTTCGGTCGTACCATCATCAAAATTCAAATCTTTAAAAATTAATTCAGATTTAATATTAACAGCTGCAAATGGCTCTCTTATTGATACTTTCGGTTCAAAATTGTTCAAAATTGATTTAGGTTTAAGACGTGAGTTTGAATTTCCTTTTCTTCTAGCAAATGTTTCAACACCAATAATTGGCGCAAATTTTTTAGAAAAATTTGGATTAATTGTTGACATTAAAAATAAAACAATCATTGATGTAACAACCAAATTAAAAGTCTCTGGAACTGCAGGCTTTTGTGACATTTACTCTTTAAAACTGCCCATTATTGAAAACAAATACACTCATCTTCTTAATCAATTCCCATCCCTAGCTTCTGAACCAGACTACACCAAACCGGTGAAACACACAACGGTTCATAGAATTGAAACAAAAGGCGTTTTACCATTCTCTCGACCACGCCGTTTAGACCCAATAAAACTCAAAATAGCTCGAACTGAATTCGAATACCTCGTTAAGATTGGAATATGCAGACCGTCGCGTTCACCAAGTGCATCTCCACTTCACTTAGTCCCCAAAAAGGACCCAAACGATTGGAGACCTTGCGGAGATTACAGGAGACTAAACTGCATCACAATACCAGATCGTTATCCACTTCCACACATACACGATCTAAGTATAGAACTGAAAGGCAAAACAATCTTCTCGAAAATCGATCTCGTACGCGCGTATCACCAGATTCCAATGGCTGAAGAAGACGTACACAAAACAGCAATCACAACTCCTTTCGGTATGTTGAGTTTGAACGCATGCCATTTGGTTTGAGAAATAGCGCTCAAACCTTCCAACGTTTTATAAATGAAGTATTTTTTGGTCTGGATTTTGTATTCACATACGTGGACGATATATTAATTGCAAGCAATAATGAATCAGAACATATTGAACATTTAAAAAATGTTTTTACGCGACTCGATCAATACGGACTTAATCTAAAACCCACAAAATGTACTTTCGGCGTTCCCTCTCTTGATTTTCTAAGTTACGAAATTTCTTCAAAAGGTATTCAACCTTCCAAAGATAGGATTGAAGCAATAACAAATTTTGAAAAACCAACTTCTATCATTAAATTACAAAAGTTTCTTGGCATGATCAATTATTATCATCGTTACATTCCGATGTTAGCAGCAGAACTATACCCTCTGCACGATATGTTAACATCTGCAAACAGGAGTAAAACCAAACAATTGTTTTGGACCGATAAATCAACAAAAGCTTTTGAAAACGCTCGATCACTTTTCGCTCAAAATACTTTAGTAACTCATTTTAATAAACATGCTCATTTATCTTTAAGCGTCGACGCATCAAATGTAGCAATTGGAGCAGTTTTACAACAATCTTCTAGAAACACATTGGAACCACTCGCTTACTTCTCAAGAAAACTAAGTGCAGCAGAATCTAAATATTCTACTTTCGATCGAGAACTTTTAGGAATTTACCAAGCCGTCAAACACTTCAAACACTTTCTCGAAGGACGAAATTTTACAATTTACACTGATCATAAACCCTTAACATACGTTCTGAATTCCAAAACTGATAGATCTCCAAGACAAACACGACACTTAGAATACATTGCACAATTCACAAATGACATTCAATACATCACTGGAAAACATAACATAGTAGCAGATACACTTTCACGCATTCCTGAAGTTGATGCAATTTCAGCACAAGACATTAATTTTTCGACTCTATATAAAGAACAACAAACTGATGAAACACTTAAAACTCTAATTTCTTCTCCGGATTCAAAAAACAATTTGAAAGAAATACATATTCCTATTCTAAATTCAAAAATTTGGTGTGATATTTCTAGTCATTCTTCGCGACCATATGTTCCAAATTCAATGAGAAAAATTATTTTTGACAAAATTCATTCACTATCACATCCTGGAATTCGTGCAACTAGACGCTTAATTCAATCAAAATATTTTTGGCCTAATATGCGTAAAAATATAAATGATTGGACATCATGTTGTATTAGTTGCCAGAAATCTAAAGTAAATGTGTATACAAAAACTCCAATCCAAAAAATCAATATTCCTGCAGGCAGATTTGAGCATATCCATATGGATCTAGTGGGACCACTTCCAGTTTCTGACAGTTACAGGTACTTGTTGACCATTATCGACAGACATACACGTTGGCCTGAAGTTTATCCTCTTAAAGACATATCAACACATACAATAGCATGCACGTTCGTACAAAACTACGTTCCACGTTTTGGTGTCCCACTTCAAATTACCGTTGATCAAGGAACACAGTTCACCTCATGTCTTTTCACAGAGTTAACAAATTTACTTGGATCACACAAAATACACACTTCACCCTATCATCCACAAGCTAATGTCATGATAGAACGCTTTCATCGACAGTTAAAAACATCAATACTCACTTCGAATGATTCGACGCATTGGTCACAACTTTTACCATTCATTCTTCTTGGTCTACGAACTGCAATTAAAGAAGATCTGAAATGCTCTTCTGCTGAGATGGTTTACGGTCAAACCCTCCGTTTACCCGGAGAGTTAATTGTGCACAATAATAACAATAACGATAACACAGATCAAACTCTTCAAATGCTAAGAAAACATTTTTCTCATGTACGAACAAAAATTGTTCATCATAACCAAGATAACAGTTTTGTTCCAAAAGCACTAGATACTTGTGAGTACGTCTTCGTTAAAATCAATAGAACTTCAAGTCTTCAATCACCTTTTGAAGGTCCTTTTAGAGTTGTATCCAAACACAAAAATACTTTCAAAATTCAACAAGGCAATAAAATTAAAACCATATCTATCGATCTTTTAAAACCTGCACATGTATCACATTATTCCACAACTCAAAACCCTACATCCACAAATTATACACAAAGAAAAAAAGTAACTTTCAACATAAATTAACTAATTCATTTTCTAAATCAACTCAATTAAATTTTCTTTGTTCGTTTCACTGGAGGGGGAGAAATGTAGTGTCCTTTTCATATGCAAAATTGTTATTACTTTCATTTGTACCTTACTATTATTATACTTTATATTATTAAATACTTGTTTAATTTAATATTTCCATCTAGAAATATTTTAAAAGACTTTCTTTAAAAAACAAAAATTTTGATATATAATTTTTCATTCGAATGTTTATAACTTAAGAATTGTGTTTAATAATAAATATTGTACAAAATATATATGGAATTTCGACTTCTATAGTAATATTTTCTAAATCATTTGGATCGAGTAAATCATTGTTATTTAAATGTTAAAATACCGCCCGTAGGATGTGCCGCCCGGGGCGAACAGTCCGTACTTTCGCACTATGGCATCGACGGCCCTGACTATTGGTTTCTTTATATTTCTGATAAAACTTATTTCTTAGATTTTTAAGCTTTTGTAAGCAGTGTGACCAGAAGTTTTTTATAGAAATGTGCATTTTGTTAAAAAACTATATGGCTAAATATCTCACTTACAATTTTTATGTTACACAAAAATATTCTACTTTCAAATTAAAAAGATACATGTAAACAAACTCGACTATAGATATAAAAGAAACACAAAAACAAATTTTAGAACATCAATTTGTTGATTATTATCAGACTTTAGAATTTATAAAACATAAGTTAATATTAATAAAATTACATTAATAAGATGTTAGTAAAAATGCATATATCAGTTCATTTGAACTTTTCAAGTTTTTTCAAGAATTATATTCTCTTAAAAATAGTTACAAATCTGTTTTCTCACAGAAAAAACATGATTTTTAAAACACAAACAAATAGATGTACTAAATATCGTCACCTTAACTCTAAAAAGCCGTAACAACAATTTTAATTTTTTAGAGGAGATGCCAAAATCGTTTTAAAATTGGACATATTTCGGATTTGAAAACCATTCTTTGGAAAAATATTCAAAAATTGCTATTTTATAAACAAATTTAAGAAGAGGGGACGACTTTAAATCTAATATATGTGCTTTTTCAAATTGTTTTTGGCTTCTCCTATGAATAATCAAAAATGTTATTGTTATGGTTTTTTGATTAAATTTAACGATATACAATGCGCAAAATTCAAATTAGGGCACATCTTCGGAATCAATACTTAAATTGTTGCTTGTATTGTTATCATAGAAATTCGTAGCCATAAATTTCTTTACTAAGCTATCAATTATTTGGTAGGAATTGCACCACTTTTTTTTTAATATGTAGCCATGTTCAAACACGAAAAAGTAAACTCTTTATTTTACGTTTTACAAGGTGGTTTGGAGAAGAAAAAATATAAAATGTCGATAGCAAAAAAACAATCATTTACTAATCAAATAGTAATTTTTTATGGCAATCTTTGTGAATTCTGGACAGAATAGGAATTGAAAAATATTCCGCTTTTTATGCTACCGGATGTAAAATATGCCAAAGTGGAATATAATATTCCACTCTGGTCACACTCTTTGTAAGCCAGGGAAAGTTACTAGATTTAGTTGAAAACTGTGGAATGTTATTAATGCAAATATAATTTAAAACGGCCTTAGATTGAATAAAACATGTTGAGACATCAAAGACAAAAACATTATTTAAAAGATTGAAATCATATAAGTTATAATTGAAATTAACAGTACTAATTGTATTTATTAATGGAAATACATTAAATTCTAGTTCTATTTACTAACGGAACATGGTGTATGTCAGCAGCAGAAAAAGAAAAAGCATTTTCAAAAAGCTTGAAATTACTATTATTACTTATAGAAGCCAAATCTAAAATTCTATTAAGCATATTAGTGACATTATTAATTTGTACCAAATGAATACTTAAAAGACTATCGACAAGATTCATTTCATTAGAGCTAATTACATTAAACCGTGTTAGAATTTTTTTCATCACCAATCTAATACCATCTCCATTTGTTAGATGGTGCCCCCCCCCCCCCCCCCAAGAATTTTAGCATTATAACTAATGATATTATTTACATGTGCTTTATAAATATTATCCGCACTATTCGGTGGAATGTATGATACACAGATGAATAATGAACCAGAAGAGTATCTATGAGACTCCTGAAGCAAAATCGCGTGTATTTCCTTATGGTCCTCAAAATTCACAAAATTGTGGCAGACTGCGCAGTCGGCGTCGCTGCCCGGCCGATATGATTGTAGGGTGACTGAAGCACGTAGTTGTTGCTGTAAATTGAAGATAAGCGTGGACGGATTGCTGCTGGTGCTGGTGGACGGACAGACATAACCGCAAGTTTAAGTGTGAGCTTAGAGCTCAGGTGAGGAATGTGCTGAGAGCGGGGGGCCTGGGTGGTAGACGCTGTAGTCTTGCGGTCACAAAAAATAGTAAAAGTTGAACTCAGAGCATAAGCTGATAAGAGCTTATACTAAAATATATGTGTTGTTGTTAATGTTGCTGCTGTTTAAAGTAAAATAAAAAATGTGCTTAAAATAGGAAGCCAGCTCAACACTATACGCCAGTAATTTCATTATAAGCACGCCAGTCGATGCCGCAGCTAAAAGATAAGGATCAAGACTCCAGAAGCTAACAGAAGCTAACAAAAACAAAGCTTATATAATTTGTCGTGCATTGTTTTACTTAGCTGAATTAATACCCTTGATCTTGAGAACGTTGATCCAGACAGTGACCATTCTCAACAATGTTGATGTGTAGAGCTTACTAAATAATGCAACAAACTGATTCACATATGAATCGTTCTTTATTAACAGAAGCATACAAATTTTGAATATTTTATAAATATAAAAATATGTAATTGTTTCATGTATAAAAATAGGCATGAAAAATTTCAGTAAAACTACTATCACCACATGTCTAGACATGTCAATTGATATTTCAAATCTGCTTAAAGTAAGCCTGAATCAAAAGATTTTTCACGAATACATATCAGAGTTAACGAATACATATAACGAATGCATTCATATCAGGGTTGCATCGGAAAAATAAAAACATACTCAAAAAATAATTTTTTTCTTGGAAATTAAATTTCTCTTTGTTTTGGAAACATTTACTTTTGTGCCCGTCATATCAAGTTCACCTTTTTTAGGGCACCTTTTTCTCACACTGCCTTTCTTTCTTTCAAAAAGGTCCCATTCTACAAACAAAAACTATACAAAAGTTAATCGTATGCGCATCTTAATTGTAACCAAAAAAATAAAAACGTAAACTCTAAAAGAAACTCAACTCCACTACTGGTACGGGCCTTTCCCGAACGGCCAATAGAATGAACTAGCCCTCTACCCGCATTATATGGGAGGAAACCGAATCAGCGTTCAGTGGACGGTAATTGTAATCTCAGAGCAATTTTAAAGCTATAAGTCCTTTTTGTATCATCTTATTTGATTTATTTAATTTATTTATATTTATTTAATGTAATTTATTCATTTAATCCATATATAATTTTCAGAGTATGTACTGAAGTTATAATCAATGTCGATCATAAAGATACCAAGTATTTCTTGGAAGATTGTGCTAAGCTCTTCCATCGCATCATAAAAAAGGGGGGATTCTTCCATTGTGGGGGATTTCAGGTCATTAAATCCAATGAGGAAAGTAGTGACTTGAAATTCATGAATACTGACAGTCAAACCTAAATCAGCTCGTATTGAGCGTAGCATTTTTACGCTGAGCCTGAACGCCGAAGTACCATCTCTAAATGAAAGCGGTTAGCGGCAAGCAAATGTCAAAAATACACATGAACGAATTAGATGTATTAGAGCATATTTTATTTTTAAATCTAATTTCAAGGGACCACCGCAATTAAAACTAGTCTTAAGCTGTAATATCAACAGAATTCTTACCTCCATATTGTTAATTCAATAGCCTGCTAAAAATAATAATTTTAAGAATTGTCACATCAAAATTTTTTTGTCTTCTGCAACCAACTTTAATTCCTAACGCTCTGTCAAAATTGGATTTTCCAACCGCTCAGCGTTGCCGCTGCGTTATTATGGTTTGCTACATATAAATCGTATGGACATGAGAAATTTTTAACAGATAAAAAATGCTTCCGCGCTGACTTAGGTTTAACTGTAAAAATGCTGTTATTTATCGGGAGACGTATATTTGTGTTTGGTTTATGAGGCATGTCCAAAATGTAATCCGAAAGAAGCTCGAAGAGTTTCAAGAACGAGGCAGCGGAAGGGCATTGACGGCATTTGTAAACTTGGCTGTCAACATCAACAAATTTACACCACAGCTAGGATCCTCATATATTCCGCTGCCAACACTGATCTATAAGAAGAAAGCATGCGTAAATGTCAATAACGATGACAATGCATGTTTTGCTTGGGCAGTTATATCTGCTCTGCATCTAGCTAAGATTTTTTATATGAATCGCATGTCCTCTTATCCAAATTACAGGCAACATCTTAATTTGGCCAACATCCAATTTCCTGTAACGAGAAAGCAGGTCCCCAGATTTGAGCGGGAAAACAATATGGCAATCAACATATATATTTTAAAGCAAAATAGAGGCAAGTTTATTGTTTTGCCCTCTTATCTTACTAAAGAGAAAAAGGATCGCCACGTTAACCTGCTTATGGTGCAGAGTAGATACTACAGCGAGGATGCTGATGATGATGTTAAAGATGGCTGGCGACTATGATGATGACCCAATCACATATCATTATGCATAGATAAAAAACCTTCACGGCTTTTATCTAGCCAAGTTTCATCACATCTTGGAGCCAAATATTTCTGTGACAGATGTCTGCATTATTTCAATTCTACAATCAAATTGGAGCAGCATGCTGAAGATTGCTCTTAAATTAAAAATTACCGTATCCGAATGCCGACTAATGTAGCAAAGTATGTAAGTTTTAGGAATTATACTAATAAAATTATGGCTCCATTTGTTATATATGCTGATTTGGAATATATTTTAGCGAAATCTTATGTTGGAAATTCATATCAAAAGCATATACCATATAGTGTCGGCTCTTACGTTACAGCTATCGCTGCGCTGATTGTATAAAATGGTTTGTTTCCGAACTAAACCAATTTGCTGAAGACGTTGAATCGGTCCTTCTTTGTCCTCTACCAATGGAACAAATGTCAGCTGAGCAAATTCATAGTTTTGCGCTCGCTAGCATATGCCATATATGTGAAAAACCTTTTAGTGATGACGATACGAAAGTACGTGGTCATTGCCATCTGAGAGGTATTTATCGAGGGCCGGCACATGTAAGGTGCAATATTAACTTTAAGGATACCCACACAATACCAATAATCTTTCATAATCTTTCTGGTTATGACTCTCACTTTATCTTCAAGAATTTGGCCAAACATTTGAAGAGGCGCCAATAAACAAATAACGCTACATAGCATTCTCTAAGCGCTTAGATGATTATATAATTCGATATCGGTTTATTGATTCTTGTAGATTCATGGCGAGTAGCTTAGACACATTAGCTTTATATCTGACCATCTACCCAATTTTAAAATCTCAGTTTCCAAATTTAAGCGACGCGCAATTTAATTTGTTGACACGTAAGGGTGTGTTCCCATACGATTACTACGATAACGCTGCTAAATTTTTAGAAACATCTCTTCCCGGCATTGAAAATTTTTATTATAGGCTCAATGATACAGTTATCAGCCCAGAGGATTACGTGCATGCACAGAAAGCTTGGGTTGAAATTAATATTAATAATTAAGGTGAATATTCAGATGTTTATCTAAAAACTGATGTAATTTTATTGGCCGATGTTTTTGAACAATTTCGTTCAAGCTGTATTAAAACATATGGGTTAGATCCTGCACACTATTTCACTCTGCCAGGCTATACATGGGATGCAATGCTAAAGCATGCTAATATAACCCTTGAGCTATTGACCGATATTGATATGCTTGCGCTTTGGAGTGGAGGCGCTCGTATATTCAGTTGCATTTCTGAAATTTATTTACATAAATCTTTAAGCTAAGTTGCAATGAATTTGGTTACCTTTTTACGTGTTTTCCAAATGGGAGTCATCACTTTTACTTAGGGAAAAGTGGAGCAAAAAAGCGTCACCTGAGGCAGGAACTGTTGCATCCTTTGCAGTAATGTCCTCATACGGGGGGCGGACATTTTCTGAGCCCCAAAGCATTGTGACGAGCTTCCTGCTACTACTTTCCGCAGCGAAGCCAGCGATGCAAGCTTCTCTTTCATAGGGGAAAGTGGAACCTCCTCTGACGGCCCACCTCCAGTTTTTTGCAAAGATTGCAAATTTTTGGCTGCACTTTTTTTTTGCTCTGTACTTGCAATCAGTCCACACCTAAAATTGTAAAAATATAAGTAGTATAACCAAATTTAGCCAATGTAATCGATTATTACCTTTCTCCAAGCTGTAGTAGACTTATTTGGAAGACCACTAGCATTCAGTTGTTCGCCAATGTCGTCCAAAGCATGGTTATGGTCGTTCGGCCCTGCACCGATTTGGCAACGTAGTTGTTGGCCAGCTGCGGATGCTCTTCGACGAAGTACACCATCATTTCCATTTGCCTTGGTGTCGCTGCCCTAAAAAGTGAACATAATAAAGTTAGTAAATACATTAATAACGCTTTAAAAATACTTACATATTGGCAAAGCTCGTTAGCACGTAAAAATTATCACAATTAAATAAAATTAAATGTCATTTGAAACATATGGCATTCCAGTGGCTTTTAAACTTCAGAAAAAGATAGACGAGACGATAGGTATGAGTTTACATGAAGCAAGCTTAAAGTGATATCGTCGGATAGTATCGTTTGAACGATTATCGTTTTGAAAGTTACGTGATGAGAGCCCTGGTAAATGCGTATAAGTGGCTCACATGCCTTTTTAAACAGACGCAAGGCTTAAAATTAGTTCATAAATGAGAGCCGCAAGGATTATAATAGTTTTTCAAGCCATAAGGGCTATATCGAGAATTGAAAATACGTTTGCTACTGCTTTTATTTCTTTTGCTAACTCTGTCCTTATTAGAACTTAATTTCCTTTATGCACTGAAAAAAATCTGCTTTTCTTAAATAAAGAAACCACAGCTTGAATTCACAGGCATGGATTTTTCTATATTTTGTAGAGGTTTCTCCTAAAAAGATGAAATTTTTACATGGTTTAATGAAGTGAGGTCTTGATTTCGAGAAGCGTTATCAAAACAGCTTCTTTATTTTGAAGACAAGTTTTTACTTAAATATAGGATATAATATGTATATGATAAGTGTTAATATTTCCAGAAATTGTATAAAAGCAATAATAATTTGAAGAATAACTATCTTTATATCAAGCCCACTGATTGCAACACGGAAAATTTGGAGAAGTATTAGTTGAAAAGATTATTAGTTAAAAAGTTTAGTGAATTAAATAAAAAAATACTGTCCATCATAAAAACAATTGTGTCACATATTTTTAATTTCAAAATTAGACAAAAAATTAAAAAATTGTCTGAGCCTGGATATAAACCGCGGACCTCTTAACTAGTAATCGGCTCGCTTAGACCGAAGGGCTACCGAAGCAATTTTTGTCCTGCAAAATAAGTTTTTATTTGATCTCATGATGATTGCTTTTTATTTATTACTCGGAAGTTTTTCTATATTTCAGATATATTTTTCCTGCGATTCTATAAAAATTTCTTATTGTCAGAGAAATATTTCTGTTAGTCATAGTCGATAATTAATAAACGATAGAAAAATTTTCTCAAATGGAATAAAAAAATATCAACACAATTACGATTTCACACTTCTGGTGTCAATTTTATATGTACAATATGTACTTTATTTTTAAAAAATCGGCCATGGCGCTCGATGAAGCCTGATTTTCTAACGATTGGGAGCTATTTTTCTCAATAATTACCAGCATTTTTTAACATTATTAGCCAGTATTTGTCAAAACTCCTCCCTCAATTTCTGTCTCTTTTTGATCACCAATCAATTTCATTTTTGGTCGATCACACGTTTTCGCTTTCCCACACTGAAATGCATAACGCAAACAACAACATGAGCACTAATCTTGGCGTTGACTTAAATATGTCATTAGAACAGTTGCGACATAATACCCGCGTTTAAAATCTTTCAGTTTTGTGCTTTCTAAAAATCAACCAGTTGCAGCATAAGCAGAAGCAGAAAACTAGTTTGAGTAGTTTGCAAAGTGCTTCGGCAGTCGAAAACTTTGGCAGCCATCGTTTTGATTGGCTGAAACTGTTCGCAGTCGAAGCAGCAGAAGTTGTTCAACTTTCGTAAGTTAAAGCAGCGTAAGTTTTTCAACAGTCGTAGTAGACTGTTTTGCGCTTATGAGTTTTACTTATTATTCCTAACTTTTGTTTGATCTCTCGATTGTTAAATTTTTTCAATTTTGTTATGATTATGTTTGCATTATAATAATTGTACAATAGCTAGTAAGAATAAGCAAAAACCATAAGCGCAAAACAGTCTGCTACAACTGTTGAAAAACTTATGCTGCTTCAACTTACGAAAGTTCAACAACTGCTGCTTCGACTTTTGACTTTTCCAACAGATTCAGTCAATCAAAACGACGACTGCCGAAGCACTTTGCAAACTATTCAAACTAGTTTTCTGCTTCTGCTTATGCGGCTGTTTGATTTTTCGCAAAGCACAAGTTGAAGAAGTGGTATGCTTTGAAGTTATGCAGTTATGCAAAAGAACAGTGCTTAAAAAAGCAATAATTTACCGACTTTTAATATATTGACTGCAGCAATTTAATGACTGCATAATACCTTTCGTTGCATTGCATTCGTATGCTTATATTGTTGTCGTTGCGTCTACGCTTTTGCCTGTAAGCATTTAGTGCCTAGCAGTTCCGCTCTTAAGGAAATCGTAAGAGAATCATGCGTGATTTTTCCGATTCCATTCCCATACACTCCATTGACGAAAATCTCATATAAATGTTCCAAATGCACAAATACTACACCGAATCGTTGGGTAGTTTCGTTAACAAACAAAAGACAGAAATGCGAAGAAGAAAATATTTTTCTCTCTTATTTTTTTATTTATTCTTTGATTTTATTTTATTGTACATGTTTTCCTTGCATCACATTATCTGTTATCGGTAATCTTTGATATATAAGTCATCCAAGTCATTATTATACAACGTTTCCAAAATGATATATGAGCTGCTCAGATCACAAGTGGCGTAAGTCCACTTTTAGTAGTTTTGAGAAAATGAAATATTTAGAAAATTCCTTTTTTGAAATTCTATGTATAAAGAACTCAGTTTCGCTCATAAGCTAGGTCAAGAGCATAAAAATAGCTATTCATATCGTAAAAAATTTACTTAATAGTACAACAAATAATGAAGGATTTTGCATACTTAACTGAACCTTATTTTTTTTTAAATTTCGCATTTCCGCTGCAGACATCTAATGTGAGTTATTTTTAAGAATGTTTGGATGAGGATTGATTGCATTTAGATCCAGAAGTCGAACAAAACTTTCCCCTAGCTATTATATTCATTGTTAAGGGAGATATAAAATGAATGGACTTGCGCTACTTGTCCTCTGTAGAAATATAACACTGTGGAACAAATTCAGGTTAGCAAAAGTTAGGTCGATTCTGAGAGTGAGGGGTGAAAATAGAGGTTAAATTAGAAGACCCGTATCGCGGCGTTGGTTTATGTTAGTTCGCATTTTTTTTTTAATCGACCTTCGAACTTTGCAGTCAAATGCCGATTTTCAGCATATTGTTTATATGGTTTTTTGGCTATAACTCGCCGACTAATTGATATTTCTTCAATCTGTAAAAGTCAAATTATTGCTAGAGACCTGTGCAACAATTAAAATTTTTTAAAAAATTGGTTTAGAAAATTTTTGTGGTGCTTTTGAAGCAAAATGTGGGAAAAATTATTTTTTTTCATGCTTTTTGAAAATATTTTCCACAAAACTAAGTCTTTTTTGCTTTCTGTTTGATCTATAATATGATTCTCAGTTTCTTCAATAAAATTCCTTTGAAAAGAAAATGGTCTTAGTCGATAATTTGCGTTAGAAATTCCAAATCATTAAATAAATAGCGATTTAGGTAGAAGTAATTAAAAAGCTAAGTTCCAAGAATTCGTAATTAGTAAAACAATGTTTTTGAGCGAACTAATTTCAAAAATAAAGATTCAGTTAAGACTCGAAACTCAGCCGAAGCTGATATCTTTTAATTTTCGCTCGGTCGTGATAAAATTCGCTATTAATTTTTTTGGAAGTTATTTCATTTTGTGAGTGATTTAAGTTAAGTGCATCGGTTTCATAAAAATAACAAAGAAAACATTGTATAATATATAGTTAGTTAGTTAGTTAGATGGCGCCTACAACCGTAAGTCGGTTTCCGCCTGTTGTAAGAAATTGCGCCAGCCATTTCTGTTTTGCGCTTGCTGGCGCCAGTTGGAAGCTCCAAGTTTCGTCAGGTTAACCTCCACTTGGTCCCTCCAACGGAGATGCGGTCGTCCTCTTCTGCGTTGTCCGCCTCTGGGTACCGAATCGAATATTTTCTTCGCTGGAGCGTCGTCTTCCATCCGCTCAACATGACCTAGCCAGCGAAGCCGCTCGATTTTTATGCGCCTTACTATGTCGATGTCGGCGTAGAGCTCATACAGCTCATCGTTCGATCGTATTCGGTACTCGCCATTGACGCAGATTGGTCCGTAGATTTTACGAAGGATCTTTCTCTCGAACGCTCCTAAAATCTTTTCATCAGAGCTGCTCAACGTCCAGGTTTGTGCTGCATATAACAGAACGGGCATGATTAGTGACTTATAGAGCGTGACTTTTGTTTGTCGAGAGAGGGCTCTGCTTCTCAATTGCCTACTGAGCCCAAAGTAACACCTGTTGGCAGGAGTTATCCTTCATTTTATCTCTCTACTGATTTCATTGGTGGAGTTAATGCTGGAACCGAGGTAGACGAAGTCCTTCACAACCTCGAAGGAGGTGTTGTCAACAGTGACGTGGGTGTCAATACGCTGGGACTGTTTGTTTGTTGACACCAGATATTTCGTCTTATCTGCGCTTACTGCAAGACCCATGTGACTCGACTCTTTTTCTAATTTGGAGAATGCTGCACTGACTTCGCGTGTGTTATGGCCAATGATATCAATATCATCGGCATACGCTAGCAGCATAACACTCTTATAGAATATTGTGCCGCTTTGTCTCAGATCAGCAGCTCTAATGATCTTCTCCATAATTAGGTTAAAAAGTCGCTCGATAAAGAATCACCTTGTCTGAAACCTCGTTTGGTAACAAATGGAGGGGAGAGGTCCTTCCCGATTTTTACTGCACTGCTAGTGTTGCTCAGTGTCATCCTGCATAGACGGATTAATTTTGCAGGTATACCAAAGTCAGACTTGGTGGAGTATAGGTGATTCTTTCTTGGACTGTCGAAAGCGGCTTTATAGTCGGCAAAAAGGTGGTGGGTGTCGATTTGCTTCTCTATGGTCTTTTCCAAGATTTGTCGTAGCGTGAATATCTGGTCAGTGGTAGATTTTCCAGGTCTGAAGACACACTGATAAGGCCCAATCAGTTGGTTTACGATAGGCTTTAGTTTTTCACATAATACGCTAGACAGAACCTTGTAGGCGATATTTAGGAGGCTTATCCCACGGTAGTTGGCGCAAATAGTGGGATAGCTTTTCTTGTGGATTGGGCAGAGTACACTGAGGTTCCAATGGTTTGGAATGCATTCTTCCAACCATATTCTGCATAGAAGCTCGTGAATGCATTTAAATAGAGCTTCGCCTCCGTTCTTGAACAGCTCAGCGGGTAGACCATCGGCTCCTGCGGCTTTGTTGTTCTTAAGTCGTGTTATTGCTGTCAAGACTTTAATATAGTCGGGCAGCGGAACTTCAACGCTGTCATCCATAATTTGTGCTTCCGGGATATTACCTCTATTGGCGGGATTGTTGTCGTCATTGCCATTCAGAAGACTAGAGAAGTGTGCCCTCCAAAACGTCAGTGTACTCTGGATTTCTGTCACTAGATTTCCGTTTTCATCCTTGCAGAAAGAGGCCTTGGTTTTAGAGCCATCGGCCAGGCGTCTTATCTTTTCGAAAAATTTACGGGCCTCGTTCCTGTTACCATACATCTCAATCTTCTCACACTCACGCTTTTCTGCCTCTCGTTTTTTCCGCCTGAAAAGACGTTTCTCGTCCCTCCTCTTCTCTCTGTATCGCTCCTTAGCAGCACGCGATACAACCGACTGCAGGGTGGCTTTGTAGGCGGCGTTTTTCTCTGCAGTGGCGTCGCGACACTCTTTGTCGTGCGACTGGGGTCGGCTGGGACAGTGGTAGCCAATAACCTCTTCGGCAGCCGTACGCAGATAGTGGGAGATGTGTGCCCACTGCGCTCATATATCGTCGATCGGAGGAGTGCTTTCTTGAAGTCCGTTTTGATTGCATCTTGTCGACGTCTAGCTTTCTCTGTGTAGGATTGCGCGAATTCTTTGCAGCGCACAGACGTGTACGGATCTTAGCTGCGACAAGATAATGATCCGAGTCTATGTTAGCACCACGGATCGCGCGTACATCTAATACACTGGGAGAGTGCCTTCCGTCAATCAAAACGTGATCAATTTGGTTGCGCGTTTTTTGGCCAGGGGACAACCAGGTGGCCTTATGAATATTGAGATGCTTGAATCTAGTGCTACTTATAACCATGTTTCGTGCTGCGGCAAAGTCAACCAGCCTCATTCCGTTATCGGATGTGATGTTGTGGAGGCTGAACTTTCCGACTGTTGGACCAAAGATGTTTTCCTTGCCCACCTTGGCGTTGAAGTCACCAAGCACAATTTTTATGTCGTGACGGGGGCAGCTCTAGTAATCGTCTTCAAGGCGCTCGTAGAAGTTTCTGTGATCTCATAGTCCTTGTCCTCTGTCGGAGCATGCACACATATTAGGCTTATATGAAAGAATTTAGCCTTGATGCGGATTATAGCAAGTCGTTCGTTCACAGGAGTCAATCGCGTAGTAGAAATCACAGGTTGCTTGCCGAGAGCAACCCTGTCCCTTCCATCGCATTTCTTGGATACCAGTTACATCAGCTTTGTATCTTTCCAAGATATCAATCAGTTGGATAGAGGCACCTTCCCAATTAAGAGTTCGGACATTCCAGTTGAATATCCGTAAATCCCTATCAGTTTTTCGTTTGCGGTGGTCGTCATCAGATTTGGGGATAATTTTTTTCATATTTCTTTTATAACTTCTCATTGAAATGGTTTTTTTACGTGGTGGGCTTCAAACCCGACTCACAACCTATTTAAGGCTAGGAGACCTGCCGCTCAAATTAGCCGTCAAACTGACGGATGCCAGTTTGCCGTTGCCCAGGGAACACCACGTGGAGGTTTGTGTCGACTTGGGACGATTTCGACATGGATAATGCAGGCCTCGCCAGGTTGAAACAGTCAGACACGTTGCCATGTGGAGGTTCGCCCCCTATTCTCCTTGTATAATATATATTGTATTAAAAATGTCGGAACCAAAATGTAAAATGGACCATTTTTGTAATGTTTGTGGACGTTTTATAGCAAGCGATGAAAAATGTGGCAATGCGAGTGATTTTTTTTTGGAAGCCTATAAACAATATTTCTCGCAAGAGTTTATCACTGACGTAAACTATGCCCCTAAAAAAGTTTTCTTTAATTGCTTCTTAATTCTTATGCAGTGGAAAAGTGAAAAGAAGAAGGCTATGCCTTTTGGTATACCAATGATGTGGTTAGACAACAGCCCGCATCAAGAAGAAAATTGCTATGGATGTATCAACTACCATAAAACCTTGAATAGAAGAAAAGCAAAGAATAAAAATTATGTAGCAGTGTCAAGTGCCCAATTACCATTACCGCACTCAGAATTCGTTCCAGTACTAACATATCGAAGTTTTGATCTTCAAACAGATATCAGTACTACAACCGCCGCTGCTACATCCATGGATTTCTTCTCAAAATACGACCCTGGTGAAGGTACATCCTATGAAACATCAAAGGACCCAATCCTAGTCACACAAAGCCAATTGGATGGAATTGTTTCAAATTTGTGTTTGACTCAGAAAAAAACAGAACTAATGGCTTAATTTTTGAAAGGAAATAATTTGCTGGCGAAAGGTACCAAATTGGCATTGCTAAAAATTTTTTGAAATGTATCGCAAAAAGACCAGCAGTCTTCAACCGCTTAAAAGACATTTTCCCAAGACTAAGTAACGCCAAAATTCATGAAGGAGTTGTTAATGGTCCCGACATACGGAAACTAATGAGTCGTCAAGATTTTGACCAAGTTCTGTCAGACCGAGAATTGAATGCATGTCTCGCATTGAAAGCAGTCATTAAAGGACTTTTGGGTAACGAACGCAAAGACAACTACAGGCAATCTGTTGCAAACATCTTGGCAGCTTTCGATGAAATTGGGGCTAATATGTCGTACAAAATTCATCTCTTGCATCAGCATCTTGATCAACTCGCTCAGCAGTTGCCAACTGAATCTAATAAGCAAGGCGAACGTTATCACAAAACTGCACTTCCATTTGAAATAAGGTAACTGTAGAGTGTGCATATTTTGATTTTCCTAGATTTTTCTAATATCTTTATCAGAGTGCACAATTTAAACATGTTAACGATTGAAAACTATTTTCGTTTTAGGTACAGAGGAAGAAATCTCCAGATGCAATAATCGCTGAAATTTGTTGGTGGTATAAAAACACCTTTGAAGAAGAGGAAGACGAGGAGAAAGAGGAAGGAGGGGAAGACATAGATGAAATTCTAGAATATCTGTTGGACGAAATTATCCACCTTTCTGATGATGATGACAATTACCAAGATATTAGAGAGAGCAGTGATGTTGATCAACAGCCGCCTGCTAAGCGGCAACTGGCCAAATCATTTATTTAATTTTTTTACTTAAAACTTTTCATAACTAACATATCAAAACTATATTTTTTTCCGTATTTTTATAATTTCTTTCTTCAAAACCAACACTGAACAAAATTGGTACACAAAAAATGAGAAGTAAATTAATATTGAGCTGGAAAACACAAGTTTTGTATTATGATTCTTTTCTTTTCAAACGAAATTTATTGAAGAAACTGAAAAGCATATTATAGATCAAACAGAAAGCAAAAAAGACTTAGTTTTGTGGAAAATATTTTCAAAAAGCATGAAAAAAAAAAATAATTTTTCCGACATTTTGCTTCGTAAGCACCACAAAAATTTTTTAAATCAATTTTTTAAAAAATTTTAAGTGTTGCACAGGTCTCTAGCAATAATTTGGCCTTTACAGATTGAAAAAATGTCAATTAGCCGACGAGTTATAGCCAAAAACAATATAAACAATATGCTAAAAATCGGCATTTGACTGCAAAGTTAGAAAGTCGATTAAAAAAAATAATTCGAACTAACATAAACAAATGCCGCGATACGGGTCTTCTAATTTAGCCTCTATTTTCACCCCTCACTCTCAGAATCGACCTAACTTTTGCTAACCTGAATTTATTCCACAGTGTAATGCTAGATATTTTTAATACTGTTTTGATGAGGAATGATAGCATTTAGTTCCAGAAGTCGAACAAACCTTTCCCCTAGTGATTATCTTCTTTATTAAAGGAGATATAAAATGACAGCACTTACGCCACTTGTCCTCTGAAGTTTTTTAGAAATTTGTCATTTCCGCTGTAGAAATCTAATGTGAGATATTTTTAAGAATGTTTTGATGAGGAAGGATAGCATTTAGTGGTAACCTTTTTTATTAAGGGAGATATTAAATGAATGGACTTGCTCTACTTGTCCTCTGAACGTTTTTAGAAATTTCTCATTTCCGCTGAAGAAATCTAATGTGAGATATTTGTAAGAATGTTTTGATGAGGAATGATTGCATTTAGATCCAGAAGTCGAACAAAACTTTCCCTTAGCAATTATATTCATTGCTAAGGGAGATATAAAACGAATGGACTTACTCTACTTGTCCTCTGAACCTTTTTTTATAAATTTCTCATTTCCGCTGTAGAAATATGTGCTAGATATTTTTAATAACACAGTACAACACATAATTTTTGGACTCAATTCTGACAATTGCACGTGAAAGGAGGCCCAAAATGAAGAACTTGTGCGTCATTCGTTTTGTTTTCTTGACTGCTAAAATATTTTTAATATCGATCTGAAGTTAGCAACTATCGTATAGGGGAATTTTTCACGTTTTAGGCTCTTTTGTTTGACATAACTCAAGAACCACTAGTCCGATTTAGCTGAAACAAATTTAGAAAAATTAAAAATTACAATTTCTCTAATCTGTTTTTATACCGTTTCCTATGTGTGCAACACTTTCGATGTTAAAAATGAATGTATGAAGGGGAAAAAATATTATTTGCCTAAAAATTTAAATTCTTTTTTTTTAAATTCATAAAAAATCCAAAATGGAAAAGTGTCAAATCTAATTACTTTCACGTAAAGTCACATAACCTATGAGCAAAATAAGGCATAGATCATGAAAATCGATGCACGCGTTTCTCATTTATTCACAATTAAGTAAATGTATAAATAAAGCCACGTAACCTGTGAGTAAAGTGAGACATTTTTTGAGAAAATCGATGAATAAATTTATTTCAATTCCAATAATGTTATGAATGAATATACACAAAACTTAAAATAAAAATTCCGGTTTGTATTGCAGCTATTCTTACACAGAAAATATGGAATTAATGGAATCTATACATGAAAACAAAATTTAGAACATTTTCAATTATAATTATAATTATTGTCAACATCCATTCTCGTTGAAGTTGACGCTTGTGGTTCTGATGGTCTTCTTTTCTTCGTAGGTTGTTGATATTCGTGGTCTGATTTTGCGTCGTCATCTGTGGAATCCATAATATTCAAGGTCTCGTTTTTTCCCATGGGTCCACCAATTTCAGTGTCATCTTCTCTTCGGTGCTTTCATCTTCATACTGCATAATTTTCGAACTCCACCAACAAACCTCCGCCAGCATCGCATCTAATTTTTTGCCTTTCGCTCTTCCATTGGCATGGTCACCTGGTGGAACCTCTCTCCTTGTTCGTCTGATTCCTGAGATAATTGTGCCAAAAAGGTATCAAGGTGGAAATGGATGAAATGTAATTTTAATGTCATGGATGCATTGATTTTTCCAAAATAATACAGCAACTTGTCCACTCGTTTCTGTATGTCATCTCGCTGTACTCGGTTCTTTCCTAAAACGCCTTCGATGACATCTTTCAGTGCGTTCCACGCATGCAGGTGGTTACTATGGTTCGAAAGCACATTTGTGAAAGATTCGCTTTTCATTAATTTCCTTATATCTGGGCCATTGAGAATACCTGTTTTAAATAAAAAAAAAAAACAAAAAAATTATTGGTAATGCGAATATATCGAAATGAAAAAATTTATATATGACAATATTTAAATACAGACAAAGATACTTACCTTTTTTAATTTTAGCGTCACTGAGTTTTGGAAAGATGGATTTTAAACAGTCATAGGCGTCCACAATATCCTTGACTACCACTTCAATGAATTTGCCAGCAATTCCTAATTTTATGTGGAGCGGTGGCAACAAAATATCATCCAGGTCCTTCATCATAGGTTCATTGCGTAATTGTAATTGTTTGTTGAGCTCAGGAGTTCTTGCTTCCCAATCTTTACGTTGATATTGATTCCCTGTGTATCGTGAATTGCAATTACAAAGGAAGCAGAAGTATTTTGGATAGCCGTCCTTTTCTATAATGCCTTGTAGTATGTTGACCACCTTCAGATCGCAACAAATCTTCCATTTGTGTTCATCGTATTTGATTTCCTTCAAAATGTTGGCCAATGATTTATACGTTTCCTCCTTGTTTGTGCTGAATCCCAATGGAATGGACGGTTTTTTGTTTGTGTTGTGTAACAGCACAGCCTTCAAACTGGAAACGGAACCATCGATGAATAAACGCCAGTCGACAGCGATATAATCCATTCCCAATTTTTTCACTAAACCTGGGATATCATGGCAGTACGTGAACGTATTTGCTTCGTCAATGGAATAGAATTTCTGAAAATCAGCTTGGCGTTGTCTGTATGATGTTGCGCTGACATTTTGCTATGTGAGTTTTTTGCTCTTCAAAAATGATGTCAACCATTCGGAGCTTTGTTGTGATAGTCCCAGCTTGGCCACAACGTAATCCATTTCGATTTCTGTTATCGGTTGTGTTGCATTATTTTCAATATTGGGTGTCCAATCTGCATCATTCACATTGGTCGGATTGGTGAAAACGGTTTCGGCTTGCAGGGACACAGTATCCATACTCGGAGGCTTAGGTGCATCGATATCAGCAAGGCGGTTAACTGTAAGTGTGGCAGTAAATGCAGCAGTGTATACTTTTGTTTTCAATTGTTGTCTGTTTAATCCAGGACGAAAATTTATGAATGCGTAGCACCTGGATTCATCATGTCCAGTTGTGTCTTCCACCCAAATAACTGGCTTCATAAAAGACAACGTTTCACCTCTTCCGTGTATCCAATTTACAAGGGTGTTATAACACATTTTGCACACAGTGTTCGGCGTAAAATTTGAACCACTTAAATCTGCTTCATCAAAAAAATCACAATACGCTTTTTTGAGTTCCTCAGTAAACAAATTTTTTCGATAGTGTTTGTTACAAACGTTACAAAAATTATCCAATTTTGGGCACTTGTTATTTTCCATATTTATATATTTTATGTTTTGTTGTTATTCACTTTTAAAAATCTGGAGAAAAATCACTTTTACTGTTCGCGTTCGTCGGCACTGGCTGAATGACAAAAATCGATCAATGCACACACATAAATACTATGTATTTTTCAATATTTTACTGGCAGGTACTTATAAATGGGCGCCAATTTTAAGGGTGCCTGGCTATATACTTGATTCACCACTTGTACGTTTCAAATTGTGCAAAAATTTCCAAATAATGACCACCCTTAAATGTGGGTGCAATTTCTGTAAAAAAATCATACAGGTAGTTATCATACATTTATTAGCGTTTATTGCTTCGCAATCATAAAAATCAAATAACCTTTTGTTTATTCCTTTTTTTTAAATTCTCAGAATCATTAGCGTTTATTGCTTCGCAATCATAAGAATCAAATAACCTTTTGTTTATTCCTTTTTTTTTTAATTCTCAGAATCATTAGCGTTTATTTCTTAGCGTTTATAACCTTTTGCTTATTCCTTTTTTTTTAATTCTCAGAATCATAAAAAGGTGTCAATGTTTACTCTAAATAATGTTGTGCATATCTCGAGCAAATTTTTGAAATTCGTATGAATTTACTTAATTCGTATTCGTATGAATTTACTTAATTGTGAATAAATGAGAAACGCGTGCATCGATTTTCATGATCTATGCCTTATTTTGCTCATAGGTAATGTGGCTTTACGTGGAAGTAATTAGAATTGACAGTTTTTTTCCATTTTGGAGTTTTTATGAATTTAAAAAAAAAAAAAATTAAATTTTTAGGAAAAAAATACTTTTTCCCCTTCATACATTCATTTTTAACTTCGAAAGTGTTGCACACATAGGAAAATAGTATAAGAACAGATTAGAGGAATTGTAATGTTTAATTTTTCTAAATTTGTTTCAGCTAAATCGGACTAGTGGTTCTCGAGTTATGTCAAACAAAAGAGCCTAAAACGTGAAAAATTCCCCTATACGATAGTTACTAACTTCAAATCGATATTAAAAATATTTTGGAAGGCTTCTTGCCTGACAAAATGAATGATGGACAAGTTCTTCATTTTGGGCCTACTTTCACGTGCAATTGCCAGAATTGAGTCCTAAAATTATGTGTTCAAAAATGTTGGACTGTGTAATGTTTTGATGAGGAATGATATCATATAGTTCCAGAAGTCGAACAAACCTTGCCCCTAGTGATTATCTTTTTTATTAAGGGAGATAAAAAACGAATGGGCTTACGCCACTTGTCCCCTGAACTTTTTTAGAAATTTCTCATTTCCGCTGTAGAATTCTAATGTGAGATATTTTTAAGAATGTTTTGATGAGGAATGGTAGCATTGAGTTCCAGAAGTCGAACAAAACTTTCCTCTAGTGATAATCTTCTTTATTAAGGGAGATATAAAATGAATGGACTTACGCCACTTGTCCTCTGAACTTTCCACTTGTGCTCAATTTCCACTTGTGCTCTAAGCAGCTCATATATTTCAACTTTTAACGAAAAAATTAATATAAGCAAAACTAAGCTTTATAGGGAACCCATGAACGAATATAAAACAGAAGCGTTGAAATATTTTCGAAAAATTATTTGATGAAAGAACACAAGACAGACACACAAGACAGACAGAATATTCTGCAAAGAGTAATTCATGCATGATGCCTGAGACTGCTGGGTATGTGTGGCGGCGCAAGCCAAAGGGGATGAATAATAATAAAGTAAGTTTATTTGAAATTAACTCGGATAAGCCAAACGTGAATTTTTTATGCCTGAATTTGTGGATCTTATAAACAGGCGAGTTTCATTTAAAAAAAAAGGGATAAAACCAACTCAACTACGAGAATCCTTTGTAAAAATGTTTGTTAAAAGTGTTCCAAGACAGTGGAAAGCGTCCAAAGTTCTTCCAGAATGATTGGGCGTTGCTAAAGTAGGTGGACGTGGCATTTCAAAATTTTTATTAGGTGGGTTACTTATAATAAATAAAACACGTTTTGCGCAAAATTATCAAAAAATTAAAAAAAAAAAAATCGGGTTTATCTGAGTTAAATACTTGAAATTTGCTTGAAGGAATTTTGATTGCATACTATTTTGTTTAGTTTTTAGTTCCATCAAAATTCCGCGGAATTATTTAGTTTATTTGGACATATTTGATTTTAAATGTTTAAGTGTTGGTAATATTAAGGGCTTCTGTGAGAAAAGTACGTTGACATTAAAAATATTAATAAAGCCAACAGTGACTTAAGGAGTCAACTGAAACTTTTTTGACACTTCTCACTTAAATATCAATTTTACAAAGTGTCACACCCCCTGTCCAACCCCGCCTATTTTTCTGGAATACGGAATGCTCATTATACCAAAGAATATATTGTAATATTAAGTTTTAGAATTAAATCGACACCCTCCCTTGTCTAGCACCACCCATTTTTGTAGACAAAGGGTGCTCATTATACCAAAGAATATAAATGCAAAATTTGGTTGAAGTCGGACAAATTATCTCAAAAGTATTAAATTGACAAACCCTACGAGTTTTTTTAAAAATATTTGTGCTACAGAGACGTTTGGTCTTCAAAATAGAACAGAATGGATATGTCATCAACACTCACCGTACCCGAAAACCCCTATATAGAAATTTTCATGCAAATCGGATGAGCGATTTCAAAAGAAATTTCCTGTAATTCGATCGCAGCACCACCTACCGGGACGATCAAAACGGACAGATTTCAAACTCAACTGAAAAATCAATTTTATTTTTTGGTATGACACTTCGTGCAGTTTTTTTTTCGTTGCCAGGTTAGTTTGTGCTTCGATTGGCAGCTCTTGGAGTGCACGCGTTGTCAAACGTATTGCAATAAAGTTTAACATGCCCATAGGACTCGGCCTTCCTAAAAATTCTAACATACATACACTTTAGTAGTTTTTCACGTATTTTTAAGACTAATACTACAGAGTTCAAGATAAAGTAAAAGAGAAAGCACCAAAATAATCGCCTTACCCTAAAACCACTGTATACAAATTTTATGCTAATCGGATGAGGGGTTTAAGAGTCTTAAGCGGATTTTAACACTGATTGTGTTTGGTGTTCGAGATAGAGCAAAATGTATATCTCTGAAATATTTACCGCATCTTAAAATCCCTATATAAAGTTGTTTTCCAAATCGGCCAGACATCGGCCAAGATATCACTTGTGAGGTGTTTGATTTGTATGAGAGAAGTCACTCCCCATTATCTAATACTATTTCTCATTATTTCTAACCCATCTCGGGCACGAAACATACACAGTGTGTAATTTTTTAAGTCATGGCCCAAAGAAGTGGGGCCTCGGTGTCAATTTTGGAAAAAAGTGATAATTTTCTCAAGCTCATATCTTGCAAACCGTTCGGAATATTGATTTATTCTCTGAGGCAAAGTTGTAACTCTTGTCATACAAAACAAAAATTGTTAACATATAAAATAAAAAAAAACTTCATCTTCAAGGTCAAAATCGCAAAAAACTTTAAAAAATGCAATTTTTTTTTTACCTTTTTTCCCCTGTTCAGGTCCATAGGTAGCAAACCGTTCAAAATTCAAGGAAACAATGAATTACAGAAATGAACCTAAGATCCCAATAAACAACTTTTTAGAACTTATGAACTTCCAAGGAATGATTCTTAAAACCGTTTAGGTAGCGCTTAGGTAGCCGCAAAAGTGAAAAATTTCCCGGAATTTTTTTAATTTCATTTGTTTTTTCTTTACTTCAACATTGAGATACAATAAAGCCTTCTCCCGTAAGTGGAAAGGCATGTTGCAGGTTTCATTGTTATACGTATACTATTACTGATTTTATTAATATTAGTTCTTAGGTGGTATGGGTTGACATTTAGAGTTAGGGTTGTAACAAAGAGTATTAGCATGGATATTTAGTAATAATGATTCAGTGTTGTAGGGATTAGTAGTCTCAGCAGGGATGACACTACAATACTATGCTATCTATTACAAAACTTATAAAAAAAAAAATATTCGTACTATGTTTATAATGTTGATGGCCCTGGACTTGCAAATCGCACTCTCTTAAGTTGTGGATCTAAATCGTCGTCCGAATCTGACTCTGATTCAGAATATTTGGCGTCCACAGGCACGTTACTTCCAGACTGCCCTCCATCATGAGCTTTTTCTTCTTCATATACTTCATTAACATCATACAGGGTGATCTTGTGACTCCACCAACATACCTGAAATGAATTAGAAAAGAAATCAAAAAAGCAATGCAAAACAATGCATCAATAAAATTGATATTACCTCTGCAAGCAATGTGTCGAGTTTTTTGCCTTTATACCGTTTTTCCATGGGCATTGTGGTTTGGTGAAACCGTTCTCCTTGCTCATCGGATTCGGTAGGGAGTTGTTTGATAAAATCGTCAAAATGAAAATGAAGGAAATGCAGCTTTATGTCATCGATGTGCCGATTTTCTCAAAATAATACAGCATTTCTTTCACCCATTCTCTTGCTTCCGGTTCCTCGTCTCGATCCCCTCGCAAGACTCTGGTGCATACACGCTGAAGGTAAATCCATGCCATTGAATGATAATAATCATGAAGCGATGATTCAAAGTTGCTCTTGAATAGCTTTCTAATGTCAGGGTCATTAAGTACGCCTGTTAAATGAAGACAAAAAATAAAGACAGAAAAGAAAACATTAACAAAATTTCGTTTTAAATTTACTATAATACCTTTTTTAATTTTGTCATCGCTACGCTTTGGGAAAACGCTTTTCAAATAGTCGAATGCGTTTGGACAATTTACAACGGCCACTTCGATGAATTTTTTAACAATTCCCAATTTTATGTGGAGCGGTGGCAGCAAGATGTCTTGAGTATTGTCTATAAAAGGTGCATTCCTCAGTTTATTTTGCTTCATTTGTTCCTCCACACTTCCTCGTGGTCTCCACGGATTACATTGGTATTGATTCAGAGGTGAGCGCGAATCCCAATTACAAAGAAAACAATAAAATTTTGGAAAGCCGCCCTTATCGATGATCCAATGCAAAATGTGGATGACCTTCAAATCACAGCAAATCTTCCATTTATTTTCGTAGTATTTGATTATTTCCATTATATCTTTCAATGTTTCATAGCTTTCTTTCATGTTAATACCCATTGCTAGCGGAATGGAAGGTTTTCGGTTCGACACATGCAACAACACTGCTTTCAAGCTTGAAACAGAACCATCAATAAATAATCTCCACTCACTAGCGAAGTAGTTCATTCCTATTTTTACCACCAAAGCTTTTACATCGTTGCAGTAAGCGAATGAATTGTCATAATTTAGAGTGTAGAGGCTCTGAAATTCAGCTTGCCGTTTGCGGTACGCCGTAGAGTTCACATTACCATGTGTGAGTTTCTTTGCTTTAAAAACGCTGTCAAAAATATGGCAAGTCGCTACGATAGTCCCAATATGGCCACAATGAAATCCATTTCCATTTGTGTTATTAGTTGTGGTCCATCTCTTCAAAAAGCATGTCAAAAAGAAAGAAGAGGAGGAAAACAAATGGGACATATCTAAGATATGATATATAAATGGGAGAGAGATTTAAGAAAAGAATAGGGAATTGGAAAGGATCCGCTTAAATGTGGGCTTAGACATGGAAGAGGAGTAGCAGTCGCAAAAGTTGTTAAATACTCTGCAGCATCTACTCATGGGCTCATTGTGTCCATAGACAGTGTGGTGTTGGTATTCCTTTAAGAGGCGTGTATGCCTGGTTCGTCTTACCGGGTCGTTAAATGTGAACTTATTGGAAAGGTATTCGATGTCTATAGCACCAGTAACTATATCAAAGGCAAAACATGAACTCAGTAACGTTCTTCTTGACGATAGTGGCATCAGATTAAGAAGGGAAAGTCTTTGTTCGTACGGTGGTAAGTTGAGAAAATTGCGGGGGTCAAATGTATCTCTCAGTGCAAAAAGCATGAATTGCTTCTGTATTGATTCAAATCTTTCACTGTGTGTCTCAAAAGCTGGACACCAAATGATGCAAGCATATTCGAGTAGCGGACGAACTAATGCACAATATAGGGTTTTGTGACCCAGACATTCTTGAATTCCTTTGCTCGCCTTTTAACGAATCCGAGCTGTTTACAAGCCCTGGATAAAACTTTGTCATAGTGAACGTTGAATCTTAGCTTGCTATCTAAGACAACACCGAGATCTACAATATCAGTTGTTCTGTTTAATTCTATGCAATTAAGGAAGTAACAATTTTGTTTTATTAAGTTCTTACGCGAGAAGCTGGTAATATAGCATTTATTAGTGTTAAGATAGAGTTTATTGTGATTGCACCATTGCTCGAGGGAGATAAATTTTGATTGTAAGAAAATTGAATCTTCTTCCGACTTAACCACATAGTAAATTTTTAGGTCATCAGCATGCATAAGATGCGGAATGTCCCCCAATACTACCGATAGGTCGGAGATGAAGATGTTGAAAAGAAGTGAGCCAAGGTGACTGCCCTGCGGATCACAAGATGACACGCCAATTTTTTTAGACAAGATACTCTGGAACTTAACAAATTGGGACCTTTCGGAGAGATAGGACTTAATCCAGTTGAGCAAGGTCCCCGTAATTAAAAAGTTTTGCAATTTAAGAATAAGGATATCATGATCAATGCAGTCAAACGCTTTACTGAAGTCTGTATAGACTGCGTCTACCTGATGTCCGTTTTCCATTTCATTAAGAACATCAGAGACTAAGATTGCGAGATTTGTATTCGTTGAGCGGCCTTTACGAAATCCATGTTGCTGTTCATTAAGTAAGGGATTAACTAGACATGTAAGTTTTTCACATATAATTTTTTCAAAAAGCTTAGGAATAGTAGACAGAATAGAAATACCCCTATAATTTGCGACTGACCTTTTATCGCCATTTTTGTAAATAAGTATAATATGGGATGACTCCAATAAGACGGAAAAATACCAAGATGCAAGGATCTATTGAAAAGAATATATAAGGGGATGAGAAGTTGGTCTACACAGTTAATCAGAAAGTATGACGGGATGAGGTCTGGACCAGGAGATTTCCTTGGATCGAGTTCTTTTATAGCTTTTAGAATTTCTTCTTGCGTAAGGAGGATGTTATCAACCAAGAAAGATGAAATCGGAGAGGGCATCATAACTTGATGTTGGTATGACGGTACGCTAAATAAATTCTTAAAATGATCTGCATATAGGTTACATATCACTTCAGGATCGGAAGAACTAACGTTTCCTCTGAACATGGTGGTAGGGTAACCAGCAGACACTCTCTTAACATTTACAAAGTCAAAGAATTTTTTAGGATCTTCAAGAATTTTCTCACCAATTTGGTTGGTGTATAATTTGTAAGCTAGTTCTGACTTGATAGCAAACTCTTTGGATAGCTCAGTGTATCTCACCTTTACTTCCTCACTTACATTAGGGTAATTTTTACTAATTTTTTAAGCTTGTTTCGTTGATTTCTCAGATGTCTTGGATCATGGTCGAGCCATGGCGAAAGTTTATCTCTTTTCTTTGTTTTTGGTATATGTTTGTCCATAATGGTTAGAATACGCTGATAGAAAAGTGAAACCGCATTGCCTAAGTCCATGGTTGATAGATCATCCCAATTTATAGCATTTAAATCGTTGACTATCCTTTCGTAATCCGCATTTAGAAAGTCATACGCAATTGAGTTATTTGAGGATTGGGTAAAAGGTATATTAGTATTTGACAACTCTACTGTGAAGGCAGTGTGGTGAAGAGTATTATTAAAAATGTGTTCTGCTTCAATGGTTGGACCAACCTTTACTTCATCATAGGAATTTGTAAAGATTAAATCTAACCACCTGCCATTCAGGTTAGGAATTGGAGTAACTTGCTGAAGATCGTTGCTGTAGAACGTGCTGAGTAATGTATGTGCTGAGTAATGTCGAGTTAGAGAGGTTAACTGGAAGAAGATAGTTATCCTCCTCATCAATGACAAAGGAAATGTTGGGACGATTAAAGTCACCAAAAATTATAATTTTATCTTCTTCATTTAGAGCCGCGGTTATTGATGAAATTGCATGACAGAGTTCGTTATAAGCACTTTCATTTGAGCTCGGGGGAATGTAAATAACAACAATGTAAATGTAGAGGTTTTTACTTGAGCAGATTCGGACTATAAGGTGTTCGAAGAGCTTGTGAGAGGTGGTTTCGACTAACTCACTTGAAAGGGAAACGTGGGTTGCGATAAGAACACCTCCTCCCCGGGAGGGACCCAAAAAAAAAACGAAATGGCCATCTCAGCCCTTGAAAGGACTTTGACCGAGCTTCTTATGATCAATTGTGTTGTGTGTGATGTGAAATGTTTGCACACAAATGATCGAGAACTGGACTTACATGTTTTTTTACGCCGACTCCGAACGGCTTATGTTCTCAAGAAGTTTTTCAAGGCAGTTTTTACTCTCTGGGGTTTGCCATTGTCTGCAGAGAGGTGACGGCAGAACAGAAATTCAATTGAAAAAATGTTCTGTGTCAGATGGAGGATTCGAACCTGGATTCTCTGGCGTAAGTGTCACACACTCTGACCACGGCTCTAGCCCCGGCCGCCACGGAAGGGACCTGCTACAGAGTAGTTTCGATCATTTCGGTAGGCTGACCAATCACTGTCAAGAATTTCCTCATTTTTGAAGTTGTCATTTAGCCATTTAGTAAAAACCAAAATTTTGAAATGGCATGATTTAGCATCAACGAACAGTTTATTTAACTTTCCTCTCATACCACCACAATTATGATAGTAAATTCGAAAACTAGTTGATGGGTTTGGTTGAGCTGAACGAACTCTAAAAAGGGAGTTAGGGGCAATAATATTGTTGTTGTTCCTTACGTAATTTTTTAAGAAGAGAAACATGTTTAACTCTGACGTGAACGAAATAGGTGTCAAGATCAGCCTTGACTTGATCAATCGTCACTCCGAGGTGCTCGTGAAAGCGGACAAATAAATTACGCAAGTCATCAACACCGGTAGGAAGACCTTCTTGCTGAATTAATACTCTTAGATTAGTTTTGGTCTTGCCTTCGATGCATGTTGAATCGGGGGCTCTGTACATATAAGCGAGATACAGACGAACGTTGTTGTAAGCGCTGTTCTCCCTAAGCCGAGAAAGGGCATATCTACTCTCAGTGTCTTCGCAAGATGTCAATTTCACTTTCGGAGGAAGTAGAGGGTCTAAAAATGACGTAGTACTACCACGTTGATTACAAAGCTCATTTAAAACTGAAGTGGGTTTTGTTAAGACACTTCCGGTTGGAGGTGATGGATTAAGAGTATGAGAATGAATGAAATAAGGGTATTTCTCATAGTTGGTTTCATTGTTAAGATTTAATGAAACCCGGTTACGTGTTTGATGAGAAGGCGACTTAGATGCTGGATTGCTTACAGTATTCACCTTATTATAAGATGAGGCCGTATTCTGCTTGACTATGAAAGAAAAAATGGGAAAAATGTTAGTTTTCAGACTCCAATTGGAATTTGACTTGTGGTGTGATTTAGGTTGCACATTCTTTTTTGATGAATAAGGTTTGGGTTCAGGAACAGGCATGTTTATATTTTCTTTATATGGAAACTTTTTAGGATAGGATTTAGGGATAGAACTAAGGTTAGAATTATAATAAGAGTTTATCTTAGATTTAGAGTTAGAGCGGGAATTAATATAGCGAAAAGAGTTAGACTTAGAACTAAAATTACTCCTAGAATACGGATTGTTGTTAGGGGTAGGATTACTTTCAGAAGATTTGATGCTTGTACTATCTAAACTTTGTATAGGACTTAATGTCTTAGATTTTTCCCAGGCTTATCCATCCATTCGGTTATTAACCACTCTCCGTGTTTCTCACTGCTGGGTTTGAGGAACATCTACGCATATTGGCTTGGGATGTTTAGTTTGAAACTGCAGGATTTTTTTGCTTTATTTGATATCTTTGAATAATTTGTAATAGATATGCCAAGTTTATTACGAAAGTAATTGCTCATCCAGGATATAGTTGTTTTGACTGGTGGGCCCTTAATGAACAGAGTGGTCTTATCAATTTCATTAGAATCGTGTAGTTTCTTTATTCTATTCTGCCATTGCGTTGAAGTCCATGATGTTCCAAACTAGAATTAAGTTGGTACGAGGGGCTGCAGTATAACATCCATCAATTCTGTCAACGTCGCCCTGAACATGTCCATATCACCACTGATTTCGTTTATTTTGTGATATAACAGTTCAATTAGTGGATCTGGCTGATGGGAAGGTGGAGGCGATTTATTTGAGTTGGAGTTCAGAATTAATTTTTATTGATTCTTTAATGTTATTAATCGCGGATTCAAACGAGTTCACTGTATTTAAGTAACCGGCCGTAGAGTCTGCAACTTTTGTAATACTTTTTAAGATTTGATCCAGTTTCTAGTCCATGTTAATTTTTTCTATGACAAAAAGACTATTGAGCTCATCAGCCGTTTTGTTCACTATCTCCAGTTTCGAGGTCTGATCAACAATTTTTTTTACACAAAGCTTATTGTCAGATCTTATTGCAATTATAGTGTCACTAAGGCACTGCACCGCGAGGAGAACATGAGAAAGTGTGTAGAATACAAAGTTTACTAAATAGTCATTTATGTATGTTTGGCTCCTATTGGATAGGCCAATACATAGGACGTGGAATGATTTTCCACAAAGACCCTTGCATGCCACCAAAGGTGCATTACGGTCATTGACGGAGCAAGAAGATGAAGCGCAAATTTTTTCCATTTTTTCACTTTATTAAATATTTGTTATATTTTGTTAATAAACAGAGTTATTTAAGCTGCAAATAGCAATCAGTGCACTTTTTTTATTGATTATTATTTTGTTGGGTCAATTTTTTTTTGCAGTTTTAGTTTGCTTGTTGTATGCTCTTTTTATTTTTTTTTTTGCTTTGTTTTTTTCTTTAACTGTTGTTAACTAGCACATGCACTTTGTTAAACAGCAACAAGCACACAGTACACCTTTTTATTGTTATTATTTTATTAGGTCAATTTTTTTTTGCAGTTTTAGTTTGCTTCTTTAAATGCGCTTTTTATTTTTTTTGTTTTGTATTTAAACTAGCACTTTTTCAGTGGAGAAGAACTTTGCGGAGCGTTTTAAAAGAACACTACCGAACGGTTTGACTGATCAATTGTGAATTTATCAATCATATCTTTCTGACATTCTTATTTATATAACCAAGGACTCAAAAGAATACTGCTAAGATTCTTTATCGAAGAATAATCGATCCTTTTTGCGGTTTTCTGTGGAAATGTTTTTCTATTTTTATTTGCATTATTAACTTATAAAATAAATGGCTTTGTTACAATTGTTTTTTGAAAAATTAACCATATAGATTATTTTTTGACATAGGGAGGGAGAGGGCTTATATTCAATACCAGACATACGCCAATTTTTGGAAAATGACTTTTTGATGGCAAATTGTTCACTAACGACAGCTACATCTCTGACGAATATTTCAGAAAGAAAAAATCAGTTTAAGTACTCTTTTTTTTTAAATTTGCGATATCGCTATCAACCATTAGATTAATTTTCATATGCAATACCAGACAAAAGCCTTAAAGAAAACAATACAACAATAATAGGCTTGTAACTGTTTTTATTTTGCTTTTGATTTAAGTTGTGCCTTTGTTGTTGTTTTTTTTTTGCTTTTGTGCTAAATAATGTCGGTTGCAGAAAATGCGTGATCATTTGCAGGTGAAACAAGGAAGTGCGAAAATTCAAAATCTATAAATTAATAAAAAGTGTTCGTACAAAATTAAAAATATTTTATCAGGTGATTATTGTTTACCATAAAGTTTTTCTCGGTATATAATATTAATCAAACGATTTATAACTAGATGTAATAAAAAAATTCAAAACAGGTTAAAATGTCTAATAATTCCTTACAACGTATTGAAGATGCTCGAGAATATCCAATAACAGGTGAGTTGTCATATTAGCAAATGTTTCAACAACAATTCTTGTAGTTTATAAATTGTATTGGCCAGATTCCGACGACGAACATTATAGGCGTAGTAAGATAGTCCATCGTAGATCTAAAAGGGCATAATCCTAAATCATCAAAACGAGTTGAGAATGCAACAAAGCGAATGAAGGGACAGGAATATATGGGATTTTCAATAGCTGATGGATCATATAAACAAAACTTACCAAAACCATCAAAAGATATTGGGCATACATGTTCATCGGCGTTTTGTATGAAATCCAATTCAAGACACTGCCAAGAATTTGATGAAGAAACTAGAAAAAAATATTTAATATGTTTTGGAACCTTTGTTGAGAATCTAAACAAGTGTTTGTGAAGAACCACGTATCACAGATTCCTATAAAAAGAAAACGTATTGAAAATTTGAAAAAAACGCACAGCTTTTTGTATAAGCTACCACCCAACTATGGAACATTACAAGTTTGCCGGTCTATGTTTTTGTCTATATGTTTGTCAACTCTTTCGATCAAAAAGGACATGGTTGGAAATTGGTAAAAATCTAATGATAAACCTAACGACATTGAAACACCTGCACAAAATCAGCTTACATTTGTTTCTAAAAGAACTGTTCGTAAGATGCACTTAGAACAATATTTCCAGAAATTGGACAAAATGAAAGCCATTACTGTCGTAAAAATACTAATAAAATCTATATTGCTGCTACATTTAATACAAAAGTAGATATTTACAGAAACTATCTTACATACTGTTCCGAAAAGCAAGTTCCGTCTGTTTCAATTTTTACATTTTCGAAATTTTTTGAAGAGAAAAATTATGGCCTTTTTATGCCCCGAAAGGATCAATGCGATATGTGTGTATCTTTTAATGCCAAACAAATTACTTCTGAACAATACAAGGATCATGTTTTAAAAAAAAATCGTGCTCAAGAGGAAAAGCATCTTGACAAACTCGCGGCGCAGGAAGGAAAATGTCACGTCTTTACTATGGATGCGCAAGCAGTAAAGCTCTGCCCAAATATTATTGCTTCAGCCATTTACTTCAAACAGCGTCTACAAGTTCATAACTTCACTGTTTACAACCTTGCGACACACCAATGCACTAATTATTGGTGGAATGAGACTCAAGGCAATTTGTCCGCTTCAACATTTGTTTCCATCATAATATACCACTTGAAAACACATTGCTCATCAGATAATTTACCAATAAAAATTTATTCGGACGGTTGCGGCTACCAAAACCGTAACCAGTTCTTATCAAATGCTTTATCTAATTTTGCTGTTGAAAATAATAAGATCATAGAGCAAAAGTATTTGGAGAAAGGTCACACTCAAATGGAATGCGACAGTGCACATGCTAAAATAGAAACCAAACTTAAGAAAAAATCAAAAAACTTGCCAATAAATTACATAAGAATAACATTAGTATCTCGAAAGACAGTAAAAATTAATGATACCGTAATCAGAAAACCATTTGAGGCGATGTATTTAAATTACGACTTTTTTAAAAACTACAATGATGCCAAACTTATGCGCCGTTCGAGCATTAGACCTGGTCGGACCAAAAACGATCCAACAGTTTCACAATTAAGATCACTAAAGTATTCACCAAGTGGTGATGTTGAATTTAAAGTGAATTTCGATGAAGAGTACAAAAACTTGCCCATTAGAATTAAAAAATATACAGGATATACTGAACCAAAACCTTTACATACAGGACAACTTCCAATCCAGCCCAGTAAATGGAAGCATCTACAAGATTTGAAGCCGGTTATACCACAAGAATATCATTACTTTTATGATAATTTGGATCAGATGAAGTCAAAGTAATTACAAGAAATGTAGCAATGTCCAATTCGAATTATATTGTTTTTTAAATTTTGGTTTATTTTTTTTATAGTTTTGTTATTGAATTGTTATATGTTGAAAAAAGTCAAAGAAAACATTGAATTAATAAAATTGCACTTTGTATCACATAAAAATGTTTTTATTAGTGTGCAATACCCGAAATAAGCCATGAAAATATTTGGATATTTAAATTTCAATACCAGACATCAACCATATCACCACGAATAGAGTAAAATATTATATTTTTTTTTATATGGTGGATTCAGTAGTCATATTTAAAACACATTGTGGAAGAAAGTTATATTCATACTTTAAGAATTTGAGAATTAAACAGTTTTTTCCCTTTCCTGAAAAATTGCATTTTGGCGTATGTCGGGTATTGAATATGAGCCCTCGATATGTAGATTATTTTTTGACATATTTTTGACGTTTGCAATCAATGCACAAGCTTTTTTTCTAAAATTCAATGGGACCACTATATATAAAATCAAATCTATTTAAAATAAAGAATTAAGTAATATTACTCTGACCCACAATTTCTGATTCTGAAAGCTGATCGTTTAAACTAAAATATGCTATTTTTGTGACAAATAATTTAACTTCCCTGCTTAGGTAAAAATATCTATATATCTATATATTAGGGCAGGCCAAATTTTTTGTCGATTAGCGCCGCCCCCTAGGATGATTCTATGGACAATTCTAAGCAACTTTGCTGAAGGAACCATAGGTCTATCTCGATTTACGAGTCTCCCACTTTTCAAAAAATGATTTTTTTTCCCTATAACATCATTTTGACTCAAAATTCGATTTTTTATTCATCGTTATATTAACTTTTTTATGTGTATATGGGGGTTTTTGGGGGTCGAGAAATTCATTTCTGATCTTTATTTTTACCTATGACCACCGCCAGAGGGCGTTTCATGCATATTTTAACTATTTTTCGTCTATTTTCCGAGAAAAATTACAAGTTTTTCGGTAAAATTGATCTTTATTTTATTTTTTCAACAGAAATTCAACCTAAAAAATATGAACATGTGTAAAAAAAAAATGAATTTAGTGGAAGAAAAGCGAAATAATTTATTTTTGAAAGTCTTTCTTGCTTTCAAGTCTAGGGTATTTTGCACGGCTTTCTGATGTAACTGCCATAACACTGTGTCGACTTTTTTCTAAAACACGTTTAGAAACGGAATGGTATGCGTAAACGGTGGTTCGAATAAGATATTAACTTTATTTAAATCAATCATATTCGTATAATCTGTACAATTGAAGTTTATCAAAGGTTTTTGATAAACTCTAAGATGTGCCGGGTCGTACAGATTTGTTCGCTAGTGTAAAATTTTATTGATTGCGATGTTTCGTGTCTCTTTTTTATCATCAAATAACATCGCTAACAAAATATTTTCGGAATGTGCGTAATATGAATTTTCTTTAATGACATTATTCACAACTCCACGTAGATTTGTATCCAAATGTTATGTCCAACGAATGAATTTGTAAAATAATACACTACAGAAGACCACCGAATTATAGTACTTGATGTTGAAGTGCATCGGCACATACACTTTCATTATGTATCTAATGTAATTATAATATGTATTATAAGAGATGTTGCGAGTGCTGCTGCTATTCTATCAGACACACCAAATCGATTACACATCGCAGCGAAGTTCGAAGCATCGTATCTGGGAGTATACGGTCCTCATATCATTGGCGGAACATCTTGTGGATTTGAACTTGGCTCATCTGTATCAGTACTTGGTTCATATGCTAAATGGGGCTCTTCAACGCTTGTTGGTGTTATTATTGACGTTGGTGCTGGGTCTTCAACTTCTGGCACGAATTCCGGTATCGTCAATCTTCTGACATTATTTTGATTTCGCATAAACTCTTTCAAATGATCTGGAATCAATCCACATGAGCATAATGCTGCCTTCAAGTCACATTGACATTTGCCGATGCAAAATAATTCTTTTGTAGATTGCACGAACGTTCTGAATGTGGCGATTTTTGGATGTTTAGTTTCGATTTGATACTTGTCAATCAATGTACCCAATTTTCTAACAACACTTTTTTTTTTTTGTTAGAATTTCAATATTAAGTTGACTCCAAATTTCAATCAATTCGTCTGTTACGTGCGGTACGAATGTTTTATACGAAAACATTTTGTTTTGGAGTTTAGCACGTTCGGCCAAGAAAAAAACATCTTAAAATATCCTGTTTCGTTGTCAGATTGAGTCCACTCCAATCACAAGATGCACCAAAAACAGCAACATCGTGCGAAGGCAAATGCTTCAAAAGACTTTCGTTACTCGTTGATGTTGTTGCGGTTTGCGATGTAGACGGCAATGCATTTGGATCCATTGTATACTTTTACTAAAACAATTAAAAAATAACTGATATTAGTATATTTTAAAACAGACACGCTCATCTAGTAGCTCATTTTGCTCACCTTACCCGTCATACAAATTTTTTTCTGTCATGAGCTTTATCTTTGCGCTGATACGAAAGCAAAACCACGTATAAAAAACAACACAATCTACAAAAAAAAAAATAAATAACAGCACCACAAGCCGCTGTTGACGATCATCTAATTTTGAACGCGTAATCAACAACAACAAATGCAAGCAAATTATCCCGTTGCTTGTGTGTTAACGCACACAGGATTTGTTTTTTTTTTCTTTGTTTATACGTTTTGTAACCGCAGTAGAAATTAAGTCTAGTCGCAGCAGTGCACTGACAAATTAATCTGTGTTAAAAGTGTAAGAATTTTAATAAATAAAATAAGTTCCTTTAATATATAAGTAAAATATGAATGCAAAGGTTTTCCGTATTGAATGGGAGTATGAATACTTTTTCATTAAGAATTGCAGAATTCAGAAGCCTGGATGCCTTATTTGCCATGATACGTTAACTCTAATAAGAAGTTACAATATGCGAAGGCACTATGATGCATTTTATCGGGCAGATTATGAACATTTAAAAGGACGGTCTCGTCACAATTTGATTGTTACTTTTTTTATTCACTCACTTTATTTAATCTTCATTTGCCTTTTGTAAATCTATATAATTATTTAATGTAATTCTATTAAATATTATTAACGTAATTTTTTTTTGTGCAAGACTTTCGGCCTGAATGTAATGAATCTTACTTCCTTTTTGTTTGCAAAACACTGGATGAATTTTAATATATATAAAACAAATTTTTTACAGTGTACCCTTTTACTTCCTTTTTTTCATTTACATTTTCTTGGTTTTGTTTATTTTTTTCATTGCCAAAAGTTACGATATTTTGTGTTTAATTTTGTTTTTTAAAAATCATTTGCTCTTTTGTAAAATTTCGTGAGCTCCACTGTTTTAAAACATTTGGTTCGAATATATTTTTTCCACATACAAATTGGTAAATACACAGTGGTAAAAATGCTGAGAGTTTTATTTATATTAGTTACGTTTCTTGTTAGAACGTATTAGTTTTTACGCACTATGTGGGCTTTTTACTTATTACTCACTTTGTGGGCCTTTTCATTTAATTAAAAGAGTTTATTTAATTAAGTTCTGCTGTTCACTTATGTGAACGTGTGCTTCGCTTTATTAACTTGAAAAACTGACCAAACTTAAAACTTAAAAATGATGTTATATTGAAAAAATCATTTTTTGAAAAGTGGGAGACTCGAAAATCGAGATAGACCTATGGTTCCTTCACCAAAGTTGCTTAGAATTGTCCATAGAATCATCCTAGGGGGCGGCTCTAATCGAATTTTTCGGCTCCATACAAATTGGCCCGCCCTACTATATATATATATATATATATATGTATATCTATATATATCGATATCTATATCGATATCGATTTTTTTTTTTTATATATATATATATATATCTGAATACAATCGACCAAAAAGGGACAAAATCATTTTTAAACCATTGCCAAACAATTTAATTTTCGAATACTTTTCTGAACTTTTTTTATCGCTTTCTAATTCAACATCTGTATCTTATTTCCTTTCCTATTTAAATCAATATATTTTTGGTATTCTTTTTATTCTGTATTTTTTAAGGATTTAGGTAGATATTGAATATTTCGTTAAAAATAAAAGTTTTTAAGTAAAAATTAATTTCAAATGTGTTTATATCAAATTAAACGGCATTAAATGAAAAAATCATAAAAAAGTAGAATTGCAGTACCTTCACTCAATGGTCTATATGATAGTAATGAAGTTCATTATTCTACAATGAATTTTCCTCAAAGGCAGTGTGTTTTATTCTTCAAAGAACTATCTTCACGTAAAAAATGATAAATTGTTATTTTTTTTGAGATTTCGATTTTTTTCAGATTTTTTTCAAAAAAAAAATAAAAATTCGCATTTGTAGGTAATTTAATTGTCTTGATTTTTTTTTTTTTTTAAATTGGTTAATTCGTTTTCGAGATAGGTTGCTATTTATGACACTACATCCTGGAAAAAGGGGAAATTTTTTCAAAAAAATCATATCTCAAAAACTTATCCATAGAAAATTTTTTTATTATGATATTCGTGTTTAGAAGACCAAAGTCCATAACGAAAAATTAGTGGCATGTGGATCACAAAATGGGAGGCGCCAAATGTTTTTATTTAAAAAAATTACGCAAGACTGATTTTTAGCGACTTTATATGAGAAATCATATGGGCGAAAGGGGATCCACTATTTTTGCAATATTTGAAGAACCGCTCATCCGATGTTGTGCAAACAAGTCTTAGAACCTTTTAGAAATTTTAACATCATTGGAAAGGTTCAGAAATAATGGAGTAACATACGGACACCATTAGATTTTTATATATATAGATACAGATACTCTGTAATCTCATTATAATCATTATAATGCCTATAACTCATGAAACAATACACATACAAAGACCGTGTATACATAAAAACCATGGAAAGTTTCCAGAAACCAAATCGGTTCACTCATTATCAGTGTTGCCGTATTTTTCTTTTAAAAAACTTTTATTTTGAGCAAAAAACTTTTTTTTTGGTGAAAAAACTGGAACTAAAAAAAAATTTAATAAGACATTTATTTTTAAAATGTGTGCTTTAAAATTTTTATTATTGTATTCGAAACACATTAATAAATTAGATTCATTTTAGTGGATTAGTTAAAGAAATGTGGAGATAATTCCAAGTCTTTTCATTACAAAGAAAAGTTGCTGATGCTGTTTTATCGATTCCTGAAACACCAGAAAATGCAGAAAGCATTTTTTCTCAAATTTGTAGTTATATAAATACAAGTTATATAAATAAAAAATAGTTATATAAATAAATTTTATATCAAACTTTTTGTGAAATATTTCAGTGGAAAGACTGTTCAAGAAAAAATTAATGAAACTGCTAATTTCTTCGTAAAGGGTATATTTACTTTGTCATTACGTTTGTAACGCCAATAAGGAGGCGTGGCAGGTATAGAAAAGTTTATATATTTTTTATCAGCATCACCTTTTGAGTCGATTTCCGTGTGTCCGTCTGTCTGCCCATCAGTTACCACGATTACAGCCGTGTTTTTAAAGCTATCAAGTTCGAGAATGAGCCAAATCGGATGAAATACCGAGCCTACCTCCCAGACAAATCGGATGAAATACCGAGCCTACCTCCCATACAAAGTGGATTTATATTATTCAAAAAATCTCTTAAAAATCTGCTCAAATTAAAAAATTTCTTGAAATTTTGCAGATAGGCTTTAATCAGAGAATGGAAAAAACTTTAACGAACGGTTCGTTTTTGATCTTTTCAGCATTTTTTAAAGAGCGCTACCTTTATTCTTCTTCATTCGTATATTGCTCTTCGACTGAATCACAAACGTTACTCCTAACACACAGTAAAGAGAGAGCGGAACAGAATGGATGATTTGTGTTATAGAAGCACAAAACATTATTTGCTTTGTTGTGCTTTTTGCTCGCCATCGTAAACCAAAACCAAACCGTACCATTTATATTTATGTCGTTCGTTTCAGCATTTGTTTCTGCAATTTTTTTCAGGTTGTTGCGATTCTTTTACAAAATAAATTACTTGTTCAGTGATTTGATTAATAATGTTGAAACATGGCACGGCAAACAAATACACAACTATAGTTTTTTTGAAAAAAATAACTTAAATCAAATAAAATGCAAAAATGGAAATTGTGGTGGAAAAACTTTGCAATGCCATACATCTAATTTGGAACGTCACATCAAAGCTAAGCATTCAGAGCAAGCAATAAGGTAGCGCCAGTAACAATAGCAATAACATTTCTTAACGAACAACTATGATTTTAGAAACGAACTGGAACTTGGTACAGTTTTGGTTTACGATGGCGAGCAAAAATCACAACACAGAAAATTATATTTTATGCTCGTACAACACAACCTTATCATTCTGTTCCGATCACTCACTTTTGCAGGATGGTGGTAACACTTCTGTTTGAATCGAAGAGCTTCAAACGGAATGGAGAGTACCTACGCATTAGGTACGGGTTTTTTCCATTCTCTGGCTTTAATATATGATATAGACCATCACTATGATATTTGGCATACAAATTGGTTTATTTAAAACGTGAAATCTCTTAAAAGTCTTAAAAAAATTAAGGGAATGTCTTGAAATTCTATGGCGGCAGTGGTGCAGTATGTAGAGTGTGTGGCCCATACGTCAGAGAACCCTGGTTCGAATCACACCTGACACAGACAATTTTTTTTCAATTGAATCAACTTTTCTGTTCGGCCGTCACCTCTCTGCATACTATGGCAAACCTCAGAGAGTAAAAACTGCCATGAAAAGCTTCTTGAGAACATAAACCGTTCGGAATCGGCATAAAACATGTAGGTCCAGTTCTCGGTCATTTGTGTTCAAACATTTCACAACACACTCAACACAATTGATCATAAGAAGCTAGGTCAAAGTCCTTTCAAGGGCTGAAATAGCCATTTCTTTTTTTTTTCTCTATAATATTTGGCAGAATCGGTTGAAAACTACGGCTACCTACCATACAAAGTGGCTTCATGGAAATAGAAAAAGCTTTCGTTAGTATATAAAACTGAATGACATCGTGTATGTATCCAAATTACACCCACATCGTTCATCCAACCCATACATATATTCTTCGGTATAATGTGGAGTCTTTGGATTAGAAAAGTGAGTGTAGTATTTTACTTTAAATCGAATTCTGTTACATAATGTGTCTGACTTCAGCCAAAATTTGCACACATAATCCTTGGTAATTTGAGCAATCTAAAGTTTATAAAATGGGTTGGTACAAGACAGAGGGCGTGCCACTTTATTTTTTAACTAGCTCCATCTACACAGTTTGTCCGGCTTCAACCAAATTTCGTACAAATATTCTTTAGTATAATAAGAAGTTTAAAGCCCACAAAAGTAGGTGGGATTGGACGAGGCGCGTGTCAATTTAGTTCTAATCGAACATAGTTTATCCGACTTAAACCAAATTTTAAACACATATTATTTTGCATAAGGATGACGTTAGTTTATGAAAGTGGACGGTACTGAACAGGGGACGTGACACTATTTCCATGTACATCGTTTCTCCGATTTCAAGCAAATTTCGCACATATATTTTTCAGTATAATGAGAACTATTAAGCCTACAAAAATGGGTGGGATCGGTCAATGGGCGTGTCAATTTAGTTCTAATTGAATTCCCTCTATACCATTTGTCCGACTTTAACCAAATTTTGCAAATATATTCTTTATCATAAGAACCAGTTCGTTGTTTATTAAGGTGGACGGAACTAGGCAGGGGGCGTGATACTTTAATTTTAATAGAACTTCATCTACAGCATTTTTCTAACTTCAACCAAATTTTGCATATATTCTTGGGAATAATGAGCAATGATTCGTCTAAAAAATTGGGAGTTATAAGACCGGGGCGTGCCGCTTTAATTTTAATCAAACTATAGCCTTTGTCAGACTTCTTCCAAATTTCCCACACATATTTTTTGGAATAATGAGCAGTCACTAGTCTAAAAAATTGGGTGGAATTGAACGCGGGGCGTGGCACTTTAATTTTAAACGCAAATATTTTACTCCGTTGCACATATATTCTTTAGCATAATGAGCAGTCTACAAATTACTTTATGTGACAGGTTACTCTTAGGGTAAAATTAAATTAAGCGTATGACAAATATTTTTTGCAGATTATTCGAAACTCTTCGAATATACTGTTGCTATGTGTTTTAGCTTCTGTACCCCATTCCTTACTAGTTTATACACATTTTAATTAAAATTGTTTATCGTTTCTGATGATTGTTTGAAACTTGGCAGTTTCAATCGCTTTTCCTTAAAAAATCTTAAGTTCAAAGAATCCCATATACATAAGGTGGGGATTTCTAATATATTTCTGATATTAGTTTTATTAATATGTATTTGTGGAAAAATACGTTCTACATTTGCTGTTTCTATAGGAATCGTTAAAACAGCATAAACTAGCTTTCTAAGTAATGGGAAGAATTATCTCCATTAATTATATCCAGTTTTCTGATCAAAAATTTGTTTCCAAGAAGTTTCAGTATTATTTTCATTCAGTAAATTCAAATGACTGGAATTAATGTGGCGCGTGGAAATCTAGACTTGACGAGTGGAAATCAAGACAAAAGAACGGAAACAACGAAAGGAACAATAATAGCAACAGTGCTGTCACATAAATAAACTTTTGAAAGGGAGTGAAAAGTAGTAGAAGCAGCTTTAAATGTTACTTATATTTTTGTTGTAACATACAATTTATTTTATCTATTGTATTTGATTCATAAAACTAGTAAGCATTGTTTTATTCGTAAAAACTTGAAAATCTGGGTAAAATAAAAAAACTGTATATTTTTAGGCAAAAACTGGAAACTGCCTACCCTCTGAAAAAACTTGCAAAAAAGGTTTTATCTGCCCATATGGCAATTCAGCGCATTACAGAGAACATCAATTACTAACACAAAATGCAACTAATTTTTATATATATAAACTTGCAGAAATACCTGGCGTTGCCCAGGGGTGGTGTAGCATCCATGGTGTGTGTAATGTATGGAACGTAACCCACAACGATCAATGAGTCCAATCTCAGCCACATATCTTTTGTCATTATTTCCGTTTAAATAATTTCCTTATGTAGGGGAAATTATGCTCTTCTACTGGCATTCCCCAGCTACTGGCATCCATCAGTTCTGACTTTCGTAGCGATAACAGTGACTTTGTATTTAGTGTAAAAGTATCATCTCAAAAGCGTTCACTTTTCATAAAACATTGAGTTGTATGTACGTGTTGCTGTAGTCGCACGGTCGTCGAAAAGTAAAAAATACGAAAAAATTTAAGCTGATCTAATATCTAACATTGGTTATCTTTGCTAAGTCAGTTTTTAAGTATTTTGCATCAAAATAAGATGGTAAAAATGAGTGAAATTCTTAGTCTGTTCTTTATTCATCAAAATTCCACGAGCCATCGAACATTATTGTGAAATGGAAAAAAAATATTTCGCGTCATGTCAGAAAGTGTCAGTGCCCACCTACTGGTACCCTGGACGGAACATCGTAAAAGCTTACGATTGTTATTGTTATGATAGTGAATGGTGTTTTAAATGATTCTAATTTTTTTTTGTCGTTTAACTGTGATTTTTGTCCACTTTCAGCAAAACATAATTTTCACCCATTTTCAATTCATTTTTTTAAATTAATTAAACCTTCCAAATAATAAAACCTTCCAAATAATTTTTTTCAGTTCAAATGGTCAGTATAAACTACTGAAAGAATAAATAACACATACAAAATTTATAAACTAGTGGTTATGCTTCATTTTTAATATTTTACAGCGAAGTGTAAATGGGTGCCAGTACCTGGGAACCTTTTTTAGAGGGTAGAGTTCCGAGACTTTTGCAAAATCGACTGACAAAATTGTATATTTCGAAATTTTTAAGTTCCGTTTAAAATTTTTTTTAACTATTGAACTCAGCTTTCAAACGGAACCGAGAACACTACCAAATTATGATTCACACGGAAGTTATAGCCTCAAGACCTTACGTTGCCATTAAGTGGGCACTCTCCCCTAATTATGAAAAAAAGGCTCTTATACCAAATAAAATTATCGAATATATCTTTTTGGTCACTTTTTTAATCTTTTTTGCCACAAAGTTCCCAACCCAAATTGCCTATTTTGAAAAAGTTTTTAATTGTTTACATCTCCTTATTGTTGCAGTTCGTTTTCGAAGTGAATCTACACAACTCTTTATCCTTGGCCAGGAAAGTCATTTTAGAATTATGAATTTCAAAACTGATACATAGTTTTCCAAAAAATTGTCTCACCTCTTGTATAGTGTGCCCACTTTTAGCATGGTGCTTGATACAGACCCTACCCACCCCTGTGCCAGAAATCAATACCACTCAGGGCTACCAACTCAAAAGTGCCAAAAAATGTGCCAATTTTAATATACCTGATCTTTCCCAGTCAGCACGGTACCAATTCAAATATTGTTTGCTCATTTTTAGCCCGAAAATATAAAAACCGCACTGCTAAAAGAAAACTGCAATAACGAAATAAAATAATCCTGCTGTTTTAACTGTAAACTTTAACAAATTTCGGTGCTCAAAAAGTAGTAAGAGCTTAGGCTTGCACAAAAATGTATTTAAATATAAAAACATTTTTTAAGAACGTGTGCAAGAAAATTTAGCAATTTTTGAAAAAGTTGGCATTATGTGCTAAATTAAAAAATAAGGTGCCATTTGAAGCAAAATAGAGTCAAATCCGACACTTTTAGTGCCAAAATGGCAGCCCCGATACCACATTTTAGATATTTACTGAAATAAAGATTTCAAATTAAATTGGCACGATCCCTTGTATAATTATGACACATTTTCTAATTATTCTAAATTTTCTAATTCTAATTATTAAATTTCTACAATTACTATATACAAATTTTTATGGTAGTCGTGTAAGCGGCTTAGGAGTCTTTAACGTATTTCAACACAGTTTGTACTAAAGCGCCATCTAATGTTCGAGAAAGAGCAAAATATATAACTTACCGTGTTCCCCTAAAACTTAAAACCACTAAATACAACATTTTATGCAAACCGGCCAGGTATCGGCTAAAATATCACGTTTAATGTGTTGGACTTGTATGAGAGATGCCACGCCAAATTATCTAGTACTACCTTTCATTATTTCTAAGCCTTCTCGTTCACGAAAATATTTTCTGCTAAAATTAGAGCAGCTTTAATTATACTGCAACAATTAATTTTTATATATGGGACATTTCATATGAAGTTGACAACGAAAAAAATTTTTATTCTGAAATTCGTTCACATTCGGACTAGTTGTACTTCTGGAAGGTGTGAATGTTATCACAAAAAATCATTTTTTTTTGTGAGCCTTAATTGCCAAGTTATGGGATTGAACAGAATTTGCGAATATGAAATACGAATTTTTCGAAAGCACTTTTTAGAATAAAAAAAATTTTTAAAAAATTATTAAAGATAATGATTTATGTAAAAAATTTTACGGTTCTAAATTAATCAAATTTTATTTGAAATCTTTACTTCCGGTCTTTTAAGCAAAAAAAAATCCAATCTTAAATTTGATTTTGTAATAAAAAAGAACCGTCAAATCTGTATATAAATAACTATGTTTTATACTTTTTTAAAAAATTTTTTATTCGAAAAAGTGCTTTCGAAAAATTCGTATTTCATATTCGCCAATTCTGTTGAAGCCCATAATTCGACAACTAAGGCTCATAAAAAAAAGGTTTTGTGTGATGACATTCACGCAAGTACAACTAAGCCAATGTGAACAAATTTCACAATAAAAATTTTTTTGTTGTCCGCTTCCCATGAAATGCCCCATATGTAGATTAAAGAAAGCTTCACTAAAATGCCCACAACTCATGAACTAATACACACACAAGGACCATTTATATTTATAAAAACCTTGAAATTGACGTGTTTGCATGAGAATAAAACGCTAAATATGAATGACACACTTCTCAATGACTTAAAAAACTTCCGAATGAAGTCTTGCTAATACGTACAGAAAAATGCCTACGGCGTATTGCCTTAAATGACTTGGGTAACTATTTTTGTATGAAGATTTAGAAATTTCTGTAGGTTTCATAAATTTTTTGTCAACTTACAGTTGAACCTAAATAGGCGTGCGTTGCGTTGCGTTTCCAATCGCAGCCAACTTTACTACCGAACGCATTTTTAAAATCGGAAATTCGAATCGAGTTGCGTTAATGCGTTGCGTATTTGGGTAGGCTTCACACAGAATGTCTGTGCATAAACCAATTTTGACAGTTAACAGACACAAGCGCACCTATTTAGGTTGTAAATTGAGGTTTTTACAATCTTTTCTCTCATTACTACTCTTTCTGTCAAACGCGGTCATTATTTGCTTTCATTTTCTTATCATTTGTAATAACTTGCATGTATGTTATTTACGAAGTAAATTATTCGTAACATTGACGAATCAGTTAGAACATAAAAGAGCTTAGTAGATCATAGCGAGAATTACGCAAGACTACTAATGAGTTGACATAATTAAATAAAAATTGAGTTTATTAAAAACAGAAAAACAAAAGAGTGAAAAAGTGTCAAAAATAACTGAAAAGATGAAAAAAACAAACAAATCATAAGAGAACAACTCAACAACAACTCGCTTGTAGCAAAGGCCTCTTAAGAAATATCCCTAGTAGGTATAAGTATACTAAAAAAAAAAAAATAGGATGAAAATACGAATAAAATCTTTGTAAAAATACGAACGGAGACTATTTGTAGAATGTACAAAAGCTGGGTATATAGTAAACTTCTGCTCTAGTGTACTAGTGTACTTGATATGCGTTTCAGAACACAGTTTTGTGGAGCAAGCTTTTGCGTTGTTTTGCTCTCATTAATTAAAACAAACGTAACACTACAGAGAGCACTCGTCGCGTGAGCAGAACAAAAACAAACGAAAACCGAAGCAATGTTAATGCTTGAGTCTACAAAGAAGAGCGCAGCAGAATGAAATGAAGGGAAAGTAATGTGAACAACAGCAGAACGCCTCTTAGATCTGTATCTCCGCAGTAACAATGATTCTGCACTACTATCGGCTTCACAGCATGCCTACAACAAAAGAAGATCCGTGGGAACGGCCCTACATACGCTGGTCGGGACCATAGAAAAATCCTTTCTTAAATAATGAGTTTACTTTGGTTTCCTTCTAAGATATAGAAGGAGCTTTTAATAACGTAACACCACAAGCAATACGACGAGCACTAGTCGGACTGGGCGTGAATAAGATCATTACAGAGCTTATAGACAAGCTACTTAATTAACAGTAGAATAGTTCTATCGGACCTGGGCGCATACAGCGCTATTAGATCTGTCTCAAGAGGTACGCCTCAAGGAGGTGTTCTCTGTCCACTCCTCTGGAATTTGGTAGTAAATGACGTGCTGCTATCTCTGGAGAGAGATGGACTTGTAGTGGCAGCATACGCCGATGACCTAGCAATCGCAGTCAGAGGCAAGTTTCGTACTACTCTATGCGACATTATGCAAAGAGCCCTTTGCAGACTTGAACAATGGGCCAAGCCCTGTGGTCTTGGAGTTAATCCGGCCAAAACAGAGCTAGTCCTATTTACCAGGAAATATAAAATTCCGTCCTTAACACCAATCATACTAAATGGGTCTGTTCTGTCCCATGCGAATAACGCAAAGTACCTGAGACTCATACTAGATAGAAAGCTCAGCTGGAAGTTAAACATAGCAGAGCGCACTAAAAAAGCCACAGTGGCACTTTATACTTGTAAAAAAGCCATAGGAACAAGGGGTCTACTCAAAAGAGCTTGGAATATCTCTGGCTCGTAGGCTTCCTGACCACTGTAGTGTGTTTCAAGCCGAATTGATGGCAATAGGGGAGGTTGCATCAAGGCTTTCAAAAAACGTTGTCTGTAAACGGGAAATTCATATCTTCTATGATAGTCAGGCTGCGATAAAATCGTTGGAACAAGTAGCCATAAACTCTAAATTAGCCAAAGAATGCCGTGCTTCATTATGGGAAAGTCGAACTATTTCAGCATCAACCTAATATGGGTACCTGGGCATAAAAGGTAATGAAAAGGCAGATAAGCTCGCTAGAATGGGACACAAGCGCCACTATTCATGTTGAACCCACCGGGTATCCCGTTAGCGACTCTCAAGCTGCTAATCAGTAACAATATCATATCGAAAGCCAACACTAGGTGGGCTGAGCTCTCGACAGGCAGAGCATCAAGGCTTATCTGGCCGACACTAGATATCGGGCGATCGAGAGCCCTCCTCTCGCTGGCAAGACCAGAACTAGCCACAATAGTGGCTGTCATCACAGGGCACTGCTTGATAGGCAGACATGCCTACAGGTTAGGAGTAATCTCTAATGACTTCTGTAGAAGCTGCAGGGACAAGGAAGAGGAAGAAACCATCTCCCATCTTCTGTTCTCCTGCGCTAGACAGAAGAAGGCCCAAATATTTAGGATCTTCTTCTTTCATGAGCTTGACGACCTGTCAACGACTGATGTCAGGCGTCTAAAAGGGTTCATCAGGAGCTTAAGTTGGTTCCATTATTAATAAAAGCCTGTGTGCATATCACAATGGACCTATCTGGTCTAAGTGAGCTGGTGTATGTATTTCATTTACACCGGCTGACGCCTCTACCTAACCTATCTACCTAACCTATTAAAGAATTAAAAAAAAATATAGTTTTTAAGCAACAAAAAAATTAATTTTATAAAATAACTTCTTGTTATGGGTTATTGTGTTGTTTGTGATGATATTTGGTTGTTGTTGTGGGTTTGTTTTTACCTTTATTATTGGTGTTGATTTTGTTGATTATGGTTTCTTGGTTTCTTATAGTGTTGGATTGTTGTTATTGTTGCTGGTGCAGTTGATGATTTTAATATTTGCAGGGACTCAAAATAAGAATTATTATCTTTAGAGAACGCAAAAATGTTAAAAAATTTAAGATTTATTATTAAGATTTATTATAGAAAATCAAAATAACCATTATTTCAAAAATAATATTTTTTGATTGTTTTGGTTGTCCATAACCATTATCGCAACCAAAATGTTTTTTTGGTTGCCCGTAACCATTATCGCAATTAAAATGTTTTTTTCGTTGCCCATAGCCATTATCGTAACCAAAATAGTTTTTTGGTTGCCCATAACCATTATCGTTACCAAAATGTGTATTTGGTTGCTCATAACCATTATCGAAATCAAAATGTTTTTTGGTTGGCCATAACCATTACAGCAACTTCAATTTTTTTGTTTACCTATAGCCTTTATCGCAATGGAATTTTTTTTTTTTTTATCCATCAAGATAATTGAAATTAAAAACCTATTTATACCAAGCACTGTTGACAGTTATGGCGATATCTCGCCAAATTTGCGGCTTAAACTACCACTTTGTCGATGGAATTGACGATGGAACGGTTGTGGTTACGGGCAACCAAAAAACATTTTGGTTGCAATAATGGGTATAAGCAACCAGTACCAAAAAGGGTTGATAAATAACAATTATCGGGAGATATTTTCTAAAATGAACTGTTGTTATGTCCCTGAATATAAGTAATGATGTGATTACGTTTGTTGTTGGCGCTGTTGTTTATGGTAGCATTGGTGTTGGTGTTGTTGTTGGTCTATTGCGATGATACCTATGTTTTTCATTGCTGTTGTTGCTTTGTGTTAGATCTTAGTTTTGTTGTTATTGGTGATATTGGTTGTGAATTACTCTTGGTCTTCCTTAATGTGATCAACATTTTCACAGCAAAAAGAAGTACACGCACAGATTTAAAAAAGAAGTACAAAAGAATTACATAGAATTAAAACTTACTTACTTACTTAGGTGGTCGTAACAACCCGTGTCCGGGTTTCGGCCGACTTCATCAGCTCTCGCCAGGCGCCTCTGCTTTGCGCGCGCCTTCTCCAATCATATACACCAAGTGCGGTTACGGCTTCCTCAGCCTGATCCATCCATCGGAGGCATGGTCTCCCTCGTCGTAGTTGACCAGTGACCCTCGCCTCGAGCACCTTTTTCGCTGGAGCTTCGTCGTCCATACGATGGACACGACCCAGCCAGCGTAGTTGCTGCACAGTTATACGCCGAACTACGTCATTGTCTTTGTAGAGCTCATACAGCTCGTGGTTCATTCGGAAGCGATAGTCATCGCCGACTTGAACAGGACCGAAGATTTTGCGAAGAACTTTTCTTTCGAACACCCCCAGAGCGGCTGCGTCAGTTTGAGAAACTACCCATGCCTCAGCGCCATAAAGCAGCACAGGTAGAACGAGCGTCTTGTAGAGTGTTAGTTTTGTCGATCGAGAGAGGGCTCTGGAACTTAGTTGCTTACTGAGCCCGTAGTAGCACCTATTAGCAATTATTGTTCTTCGCTTTAGAAGAATAAAACAGAATAAAAACAGAAGTACAAAAAGGAAGTATGTGGACAAAAAAAGTGTATGAATAATGTATAAAAATGAAAAATGCATGAATTATTTTATTGCCCAAGAAGTTTTATTTATAAGAGATTAAAAATTAAATTAAGCTTACAATTTAAAAATATAAGCAAAATATTGTAAATTTGTTTATTGATATAAATTTATTTGGGAAAAATTGTTGTTTCAACAAATCAAAAATCAAAGATAATAGAAAAAAAAACAATATTGAATATATCTTAGCACACATCGCTACCGCAGTACATAACCGTCACCATTCAAAAATTACTAATTTTCAGGAGAGGAAAAAACTGTTGAACCTGCAGATGCAACGAAACTAACATAGGAACAGACAAACTGAATTTTTCCAGTTAAAGGAGATAATGATATAAAATTATTAATTGCAGTAGTTAGAAGTGTGTATTGTGAATTGATTTATGAAAAAATTTCGGTTCCGAAAATTTTGAGTTGTGACGATTTTGTACAGCGTGTGCTATAAGAGAATGCTCTTTTTCACCAAATAAATTATAAGTTAAATCATTTTAAAAATAAAAGGTAGGGGGGCACGGGGATGGTTGTGACGTTTTAATTATAAAGAGTCATAATTTTTTATTTGTTTGATTGTTTTACCTGGGTACAGATTTGTTTGATTAAGTAGCTATTCAGTATTTAAATTTAAAATATTTTTTATGTACTAAATGATTAGATTACACAGAAATTAATGAATTCTGAGAAAGGTGTTAAAAAAATCAACAGATCCTACAAATCACAACGTACCCTGAGCAAATGTCACTTTTAGACCCATCGCCAAAATTGATCTTTTGAAGTTAAGTGGTAAAAACGCAAATTAAAACTTTAACTGATGAAACGTAGTTTTATCATAAAAAGTAAGCATTAGGGTACGAAAATGACACAGGACCCTATCTGATTATTTGAAAAACAGATTGTAGACCAATGTTACTAAAAATTTGGAAATTTTACAAACATGTGGTTTTATTGCTGATGCGCCACTGGCTCCCGCGCCATGTGAGCCGATAGTGGCGGCGTTATTTATCCCTTTTCACTGCCATTATAGCGTTCTCTATTTCGCCGCTGTTGTTACTGTAACTACAGACCCCTGTCACAACCAGCCCCGGTCTCCCCTACATAGCATTTGGCATATTCATTAAAAATCATTTAAAGTAAAATTTTTTAAAATGGGCTTAAAATTAATGAAAAATGTTAAAAAGAAGTACAAAAAGTAGAAAGAAGTACTTTTATGCGTACTTCGCTACAAGAAGTACATCGAGCAAAAAAGAAGTACAAAACTACCAAAAGGAGTACGGTTGGTCACATTAGTCTTCCTACACAATTTTTACATACAAAAATCTATAATTTTTAATTAAAAAGGGGATGTTTTGCATTTTGTATTGTTCTTACAATATTTTATAATATTCCAGCTATTAATATACCTCCGACAGCTTTTCCTTTATCAAGGAATAAAAAAAGGCGATGGATGAAAAAAGAAATAAAACAAAATTTTAAAAACAAAAATATAAACTTTAAGCATATGGAAAAGCTGTCGAAGGTATGTTACTAGCTAAAAAACAATAAAATACCGTAAGAAGTACAAAAATACCAAGAATCTAATTTTTAATTAAAAATTAAAGTATTTCGAATGTTAAAATTGTCCTACATGAAATTTTGAAAATGCATTAAGTATGCTTCTATAGATAATATTTTCAAAACGTCAAAAAGTAGTAGTCCTGACCTTGAAAAATGTGAATAAAATTTTTAGTGGCCAAAAAAATTAAAACTTTTCATCAAAGTGTTGATAAAAAATTAAGCCACAAAAAAGATCAATCCAAGACCTTTAGAATATGTCCCTAACATTTTTTTGTAGGACTAACGGTATTAAAGATATAGTTTTTTTACTACACGTCCAAATGACCATATGTGCTTTATTTTATTAACAATTAAAAATTTTGACGCGCAAAATTTGAAAAAATGTCAATCGTTAAGAGAAGTTTTTGGACAAAAGCTTCCGGCTTGGCATGGAATCACCAATATTCGACTTCACAGAAAAGAATATTTATTTTCCAGATATAGTGCGATTCTGATTTTTATTTTCTTTTAAAAAACTACATTAAATAACCTACATTTAATTTTAAAAAAGGTGCATTTTTTTTGTACGTCGGGATCGAATGAATTTGAAAAATTTTAGCACAAAGTACTAAACTTATGGTTAGGGAAGTGTTGTTGACTTCAATTTCACATTTCAATAATCTGATTTCGACAATAAGTTTAGAGGTCAATCTCATATAAGCATAAATTACTGACGTTATTTTTTAAGTTCCTTAAATCGAAATCACATTTTTACTAGAAGATTATTCAATTTTTGCGTCTTTGTTATTTTGAGGGCCCGATAAGAGAAGGTGGGTGCCAGCTGAAAATGGTTGGAAACGACTGCTCTAGAAAATAAAAATTTATGACTGTAACTAACTGCTTTCTATAAAAAAATTCTTAAATTTGCAAAATTTTACGCTGAGAACACAAAAATTTAATATTTTTTTTTAATATGAAGAAACTATTTTTTAATAATATTTTTTATGTCGGGTTAAGAACGAAAGTGTGCTTAATAGTATGGTTTTTAATTCATCATGTTATGTATAACACTATGGAACAAATTCAGGTTAGCAAAAGTTAGGTCGATTCTGAGAGTGAGGGATGAAAATAGAGGCTAAATTTGAAGACAACAACAATGTTGTGCAACAATGTGCAACAACTAAAATTTTTTAAAAAATTGATTTAAAAAATTTTTGTGGTTCTTATGAAGCAAAATGTTGGAAAAACTATTTTTTTTCATGCTTTTTGAAAATATTTTCCACAAAACTAAGTCTTTTTTGCTTTCTGTTTGATCTATAATATGCTTCTCAGTTTCTTCAATAAATTTCATTTGAAAAGAAAACAATCATAATACAAAACTTGCGTTTTCCAGCTTAATATTAATTTACTTCTCATTTTTTATGTACCAATTTTGTTCAGTGTTGGTTTTGAAGAAACATTGAAAAAGAAATTATAAAAATACGGGAAAAAATAGAATTTTGAAATGTTAGTTATGAAAAGTTCTAAGTAAAAAAATAAATAAATTAAATTAATGATTTGGCCAGTTGCCGTTTAGCAGGCGGCTGTGGATCAACATCACTGCTCTCTCAAATATCTTGGTCATCGTCATCATCATCAGAAAGGTGGATAATTTCGTCCAACAGATATTCTGGAATTTCATCTTTGTCTTCCCTTCTTCCTCTTTCTTCTCGGAATCGGAATCTAAAATTATTAAACGCGTCCCACATATTTCCTATATACAAAGAGAGATTTAGAAGTTATATCGCAATGTACCCTTTACCCAACCATGGTATGATCCAATATTTAGATTTGGGTACCCCTGACTGTGCTTATCAGCTGCTTTCGCTAAGTTAACAAATAAAAACTATGTCAAGTTCATTTTAACATATTTTTTTTTTTATTTTACGTTCAAGGTTACTATTACAGTGACTAATAACATAGAATAGTAATTGAGAGTAATCTTTACAGCGCTCTCGAATATCAACCAGTTCTGGAGAACGATAAAAGATATGGAACAACGCTTAAGTTTATCATGTTAGAAATTATCTTAAAAGAGAATGCTACTGCATATGAATGCATATGAAATGCCATGAAATGATATGAAATGAGCATGATTTTGAACTGTTGAACAAAATTATTATGAGCTAGTCATTACACTTTAATTTGATTATTTTAATTTAAGTTTAATATGAGAGAATATGCTTTAATAGTTTAAACTTATTTTAATCTCGTTAAGATATAAATTTAGATGAATGGGTAAGTTAACAATTTCTCTTAGCAATTATATTTAAGGAAAGAAACATTTTGTTGTTGGTAGTTATTTGAAGTATTGCTTATATCTTTTATATAGGTATTTATAATATATTTATAATATATTATTATATATAGGTATTAGGCAAATAAAAGGTCTGTGGGAAAATTATTGAAGAAGAATAAATTAAGTGTAATGATTGTTTAATTTATTATTTAGTTTAATAATTATTTAAGGCAATAATTTAAATTTAATTTATTTAATTTTAAAGGTTTAAGTTATTTAAAGGTAGAATAATAAAGTTATAGGTGAAATATTATGAATGAAAAAAAATTGAGACTTACCAAGTCATATGCTGCAGCCAGTCCTGTTGCGTGTATGACGGTGGGTATGCAAGTTTCGATGTATGGGTGCTATATTTAATTGAATGTTTTAGATTATTATTTTACCTTATCTTTTAACTTTAATTTTAGCCCTTTTATATAAGGCTTTCTTTTTTTTTTTTCTTTTTTTTTTTCTTTTATGTAAGTTATATAATTTGTAAGTTGTAAGTAAAATGTAAGTTATATAATTAATGTAGGCTAGGTAACATATTTAAAAAAATTAATATTTCTTTTACGCTTAATTTATATGCTTCATTTCTTTTAATTTAAAATGTATCTTATTTAATTCAGTTATTAGTTAAACGATTGCACGAGACGGCTTATATTTGAGAGATGAGTTTAAAGGCTGGAGTACTGGATTCAGACAATCTTCTTTGTGTTTGCTATTGCAAACATTAGTAATGCTAATTTAGTTCCGTTTTCGTTTTAATTATTGTTTACGCCGGTTAATTTCTTTCTAGTTTCTTTAACTTATATTTAATTTAAGATTTTAGCTTTCAAGTTAACTGCACTCAGCAATATTGTTGTCGCCACGAGGTCAAAAGTTAGAAGAGAGATTATTTATTTTTTCTTTTGCGGAAGTACTCAGAATTTTCTTCTTTATCTCTTTTTTCTTGAAAGCTTTTATCTTTTGTAAAAGATTAAATGCTTTTAGATGTAATGAACTTTCGGAACAAACATCGCAGGGAGGTTATGCCGTTTTATGGTTGGGAAAAAATTCATATTCACTTTTTTTTTTTTTTCAAACAAAGTAGTTTGCCAGCCAACCATCACAAAGCAGCTTCATTAGAAATTTGTTAAATGAAGAATGAAACTGAAAAATGGTTCTGATAATGTTTTTTTTTTTTATACTTTTTTTTCGTTATTCAGTTGATTCCAGCTTGGATATCTTTCGCATGGAAAACTCCTATAGTTTTTCCTCTCTCATCTGAAATTCATAATAACTACTACCAATTTTCCTTAATATTATAGCTTTTAAAAATTGATGAGCTTATTTGGAATTAAAATACGCGCCTTTGTTGCTCTGTGAAAATTTCTCCTAAAAACGTTGTCACCTTGTGAATAACTAATTTGCCTAGATCTCAAATTGTAGTTTTTTGTATTGCATAAATAAGCTGTTCGAAGATTTTCTTCTACCTTTTTTCGAATTTGTTGCAGTTTATCTTTTGAATCCAAATGTCCTCACCTTCCTCCAACAAATGAAGCCTGCGAAGTAATTCATAAGAGCTACCATTCGTCACCATTTGTTGCCCAAATAAAACGAAGTACGGCAAAAATCGAATGGTAGGAACTACGAAGTGCCATTGCTATTTGATTTAGGTTTACATCCCATAGTCTTTGATCTGCATCAAGATATGATCGGATAGCAGATATAATAGAGTGATTAACACGCTCCGATGCATTAGATTGCGGTGAATAAGAAGCAGTTAACATATGTTTGATTCCATATTTCGATAAATAGTTCGTAAAGATTGTGGATCGAAATTGCGAGCCATTGTCAGTTATGAGTATTTCCGGCATTAGCTTACAACTTTTTTAAGAGTTTGAGCCATGGAGACTTTGAAAAGTGGTCAAGAACTATAAAAATTCCTACATTTCCATTTTTAGACCTCGGATATGGGCCCAAAAAGTCCATATAAAGTCTTTAAAAAGGACGTGATGGTTTTGCTTGTAAGCCCATTGGTGGACGGAGAATATAGTTTGGAGCTTTGCTTTGCTTACAAACATCACAATTAGTCACAAAATCTTTCACATCTTTAACCATAGTTGGCCAAAATAAGTTTCGTCTTAATTTTTCCAACGTTTTCCTATTCCACCGTGGGCAGAATTAGGAGAGTTATGAGCACGCTCAATCGCACAAGAGGTGAGTCCCGATGGGATCCACAACTTCCACAAAGAGGCCTCTGAAAATTCGTCACCATTAAAAAAAACTGTGCGCTTATAAATGTATTGATCGACAATTTTAATATCTGGTAGGCGGTTCAGATTTTCTTCACACCTCTGCTTTAGGGTTTATATTCATTTGAAAAGAACAGTGGTGAATCTAAATCAATATCCGGAACAAAAGAAAGGCTATCGACTTCTTCAAAAGACAACCGAAATAATGCATCAGGTACTACATTCAAACTACCTTTTCTATGTTCGATTGAAAAATTGTAGCCTTGCAATTTCAGCGACCATCTTGCAAGTCTTCCGCTTAAATCTGGATTTTGCATTAGCCATTTTAGACTTGCGTGGTCGGTTATAACTTTAAATTCGTGACCTTCTACGTATTCCCTATATTTCTCGATGCTCATAAGCGCTGCTAAGCATTCCAGCTCGGTTATGGGGTAGTTTTGTTGTGCTCTATTAAGCTTATGGGAGAAGAAAGCTATGGGCCGCTCAACACCCTCGTCATCTTCCTGAGCTAAAACACCTCCCATACCAGTTTTGGATGCGTCGCATGTATAATAAAGGGACGGTGAAAATTTGGAGTTACTAAGACGGGAGCAGTTGTTAATCTGTCTTTAACTTCGTCAAATGCTTGTTGAGCTTCAGGGGTCCAAGCCCATATTTTAGTTTTTTTGGTCAAATTTGTCAATGGTGCTGTCAGCGATGAATAGTTTTCGAGAAATCGTCTATACCAACCTGCTAACCCTAGGAAGCTCCTAACTTCTCGAACATTTTTTGGAGAGGATAGATTTTTAATAGCAGCAACCTTATCAGGGTTCGGCTTTATGCATCCATTGCCAATGAGATATCCTAAATAGTTTACTTCCTTTTTACACCACTTACACTTCGAAATTTTTAATGTTAATCCTGCCTTTCTCAAAAGATGCGCTACCTCAGCTAATAAGGTAAGATGTTCATCGAAATTATCCGATACAACCACTAAGTCATCCAGATACACGAAAATTCTGTTTTTCAATTGGGCTGGGATTATAATGTCCATTAAGCGACAAAGAGTTTGAGGTGCATTTGTCAAGCCAAAAGGCATCACCTTGAATCTGTAAAGGGGTCTATTTGGAACAGTGAATGCGGTTAGGTCTCTTGAATTTTCTTCTAAACTTATCTGCCAGAATGCATGTTTTAGATCAAGGGAAGAAATAAATTCATCTTTGGTAAGCCGTGAAAAAATACCATTTATTTTAGGTTGAGGATATGCGTCTTTAACTTTTACGCTGTTCAGTTTTCTTGAATCCAAACATAATCTTAATTTTTCCCCTTTCTGCACCACAGCTACAGGACTACTCCACGAACAATTCATAGGGGCTGGTTCAATAACTCATAACTTTAACATTCTATCTACCTCATCATGAATTTTTCTCTCAACAGCAGGAGACACAGAAAAATATCTCTGCTTAATCGGTTTAGTTCCGTTTACAATTTCAATCGAGTGTTTAATGTAAGTTGTTTCCCTAGACCTTCTCTTTCAAAACTTGGAAATAAATCTATTACCCTGCTTAGACGTGTCTGTTGCTCAATATACAAAATATGTTTTTTACACTCTTCTTTTAGCTCACAAATACTGTCAGAAAAGTTTTTCCTTGAAAAAATTTGCTTCATGCGACCAAAAGAATGCCAGAACTCTGCGCCTAAATAAACGTCTTGTTTTAAGGCAGGAATAATAAATAATTTAATGTCTTTTAATAAATCTTTAAATTCTATTTTTGTTATTTATTATAGGGGAGGTTTTCATTCAAAAATTTAGCGGCAGCATTACCAGATATGCAAGATATAGGTGCACCAGAATCTAGAAGAGCAACTAGCTTCATCCCAAATATATCAACGTTAACGTATGGCCTGATATCATCATTTGTATTTTCTATGGACTGTATACTCGTCTGAAACTTTCTTTTGTATAATTTTAAATTAATATAAAAGTTTCGCATACGCACTGTATTCCGCATTGATGGCTTTAGAATTATCCGTTTGCACCGAAACAGTTGATAATAGCGGTGAATGTTCTTTTAATAACGTTTTGAGCGTAAACTGGTGTTGTTGTTGCCACTCATCATCCCGTTTCCCTGACAAACTAAACAATTGGGCTTATAGGTATCGGCTAATCCACATCCGTAGCAAAATACCGTTCTTGTTTCTAAGCAATCTGTGTACCTATGTCCTGCTAATTTACAATTCCAACAAATAATTTCTTTTTGAGCTATCTGATCCTTATCTTTCTTTATTTCACAAATATCATGTTGATCCTCAAAAACTTCACCTTCAATTTCATTAATACTTCTTTTAATGCTCTGCTGAAATATGGTTTCAGATTTCTACGCAAGACTTCAACTGATTCCTCTTGGTGCATTGGATATCGTAAGCGATCACAAAATTGCAGAACTGCATTTTAAAAATCATCGAATGATTCAGACGGTTGATGTTTTCGGTCAAGTATCATTTCGCGAATATCTGTATCAGTTAAATGATCAGTAAAATGCGCTTTAAAAGCGACACAAAGCATATGCCATTCTATTCGATTTACTGTAAGTCTGTAACGCTAGAACCATTCTTTAGCTTTTCCTACAAATAAAGGATGAATATGTTCACACAATATGCTAAATTCACCACCTAAATTGTCTTTAACTAACGCGTTGATCATGTAAATAAATTTATTTATTGGTAAACCTGACGGAGAACCATTAAATAAAATATTCCAACTTTTTATCAAGTTAGCTACTTTGCTATTATTAGTCAGAAAGACTGAAGAAGTAGAGGTAATTCTATTAGAATCACGAGCCGACGGATTTGTAGTAACCGAAACTCGAGGAGTTTGTAAAGAAGGAAAATTTTGTCTAGGCCACTCAGGCTCTTGACAGCGTTGCACATTAAGTTGACTTAATTGTTGAGTAAGTTTTGTAATGGCGACATTCATTTTTGATAACTCATTTTGCATATTCATTTCAACTTTATTTAAAATGGAGTTTTCAAGCGACGAATGCTCATTCAAATCTAGATTTTCAGGATTCTCAAATGGCAATGATATGTTTCTATTGACATTGTAATTTTGTTTTCTTCTCATTGATCGAGTTTGTATCAAGCGATCCGTGTTTTGAGGTTTCTTTGGGATTGTCCTAGTATTCGCTTCATTTCTTAAGTTAGCTGATGGCATTTCAATTTCTTCTACCATATTAATATCTACAGGTGCTTTACACTGTGGACAGGTAGGTGATTCTAAAGTCCAATTCATTAAGCAACTTTTATGGAAAATGTGATTGCATTTGGTAGAAAAAATAGGCTTTATATTATCAAAAGTTGACAAACACAAAGAGCAAATATTATGTTCAGTCATATTTGTAAACGTTATATTGTCACTAGAATGTCTTACAGCCCTTGTACTTTCAACCAGAACAAAATCCAAAATTTAAGATAAACGATCAAAATTTATAATTTATTAAATATTTGTTAACTTAGCAAATAAGCGAACCGATAAGCAAGATAAATGTTGTATACAAAACCTAGTGGGTGCATAAATTTAAAGAATAGTTGTTGCCATTTTTGTTTAACTGACCAGCTGTATAGCAATACCTGGATATTCGATTTGACGAAAATATTTAAATCAATATTGTCCAAAAGTATTACAACTTGCAGCATGAACAAAATAGTACAATAAAAGAAAAACGCAAACCTTTTGAGTTGTGTTCGAAATTCCGTAGCTTAAGACGTTGTTTGCTCAAGAATTGAATTATACAATCATTAATCAATCTTGAAAATCCAGAAAATGAATTAAGCACTGAACTAAAATCACAGAAAATAAAAGAACATTTAGTTTTATAGAATAAGAACATTTGAGACCAGAAGCAAGTAGTAGGCAACACATCCTTGTTATATAATTTCTTATATTGGCTGTTTGCATATTGCAAACTGGCAGTTTGATATATGTTATGTAGCTTCACACCGCCTCGAGGCCCCACGTTGGGCGCCATTTTGTAATGCCTGGTGGTGCTTCGTTATTTAAAACGAATTATGGATATTTCGGTGTAGTGGTCAGCACGTAATTAGGTTAGGCTAGAACTCACCGAATGGGGCGATCTTTCTACACTTACTCTAACATTCACCAATCACAAAAGAAATACGTGCTTAAATATAAATTATAGGGAAAAGAAAAGAAGAGGAAGAAAAGAAGCTAAGAAAAAAAAAGCAAAGATTGAATCGGAATCTAAAATTATTAAACGCATCCCACATATTTCCTATATACAAAGAGAGATTTAGATGTTATATCTCAATGTACCCTTTACCCAACCATGTCCCCATATGTTATGATCCAATATTTAGATTTGGGAACCCCTGACTGTGCTTATCAGCTGCTTTCGCTAAGTTAACAAATAAAAACTATGTCAAGTTCATTTTAACATATTTTTTTTTTATTTTACGTTCAAGGTTACTATTACAGTGACTAATAACATAGAATAGTAATTGAGAGTAATCTTTACAGCTCTCTCGAATATAAACCAGTTCTGGAGAACGATAAAAGAAATGGAACAACGCTTAAGTTTATCATGTTAGAAATTATCTTAAAAGAGAATGCTACTGCATATGAATGCATATGAAATGCTATGAAATGAGCATGATTTTGAACTGTTGAGCAAAATTATTAAGAGCTAGTCATTACACTTTTAGTTTGATTATTTTAATTTAAGTTTAATCTGAGAGAATATGCTTCAAAAGGTTAAACTTCTTTTAATCTCTTTAAGATATAAATTTAGATGAATGGGTAAGTTAACAATTTCTCTTAGCAATTATATTTAAGGAAAGAAACATTTTGTTGTTGGTAGTTATTTGAAGTATTGCTTATATCTTTTATATAGGTATTTATAATATATTTATAATATATTATTATATATAGGTATTAGGCAAATAAAAGGTCTGTGGGAAAATTATTGAAGAAGAATAAATTAAGTGTAATGATTGTTTAATTTATTATTTAGTTTAATAATTATTTAAAGGCAATAATTTAAACTTCATTTATTTAATTTTAAAGGTTTAAGTTACTTAAGGGTAGAATAATAAAGTTATAGGTGAAATATTATGAATAAAAAAAAATTGAGACTTACCAAGTCATATGCTGCAGCCAGGCCTGTTGCGTGTATGACGGTGGGTATGCATGTTTCGATGTATGGGTGCTATATGCAATTGAATGTTTTGGATTATTATTTTACCTTATCTTTTAACTTTAATTTTAGCCCTTTTATATAAGGCTTTCTTTTTTTTTTTCTTCTTTTTTTTTCATTTATGTAAGTTATATAATTTGTAAGTTGTAAGTAAAATGTAAGTTATATAATTAATGTAGGCTAGGTAACATATTTAAAAAAATTAATATTTCTTTTACGCTTAATTTATATGCTTCATTTCTTTTAATTTAAAATGTATCTTATTTAATTCAGTTATTAGTTAAACGATTGGACGAGACGTCTTCCATTTGAGAGATGAGTTTAAAGGCTGGAGTACTGGATTCAGACAATCTTCTTTGTGTTTGCTATTGCAAACTTTAGTAATGCTAATTTAGTTCCGTTTTCGTTTTAATTATTGTTTACGCCGGTTAATTTCTTTCTAGTTTCTTTAACTTATATTTAATTTAAGATCTTAGCTTTCAAGTTAACTGCACTCAGCAATAGTGTTGTCGCCACGAGGTCAAAAGTTAGAAGAGAGATCATTTATTTTTTCTTTCGCGGAAGTACTCAGAATCTTCTTCTTTATCTCAATTTTCTTGAAAGCTTTTATCTTTTGTAAAAGATTAAATGCTTTGAGATTTAATGAACTTTCGGAACAAACATCGCAGGGAGGTTATGCCGTTTTAAGGTTGAGACAAAATTCATGTTCACTTTTTTTTTTTTCAAACAAAGTAGTTTGCCAGCCAACCATCACAGATGATTTTATACCACCAACAAATTTCAGCGAGTATTGCTTCTATAGATTTCTTTCCTCTGTACCTGAAACGAAAATAGTTTTCAATTGTTAACATGTTTAAATTGTGCACTCTGACAAAGATATAAAAAAATCTAGGAATTCAAAATATGCACACTCTATAGTTACTTTATTTCAAATGGAAGCGCAGTTTTGTGATAACGTTCGCCTTGCTTATCAGATTCAGTTGGCAACTGCTGAGCGAGTTGATCAAGATGCTGATGCAAGAGATGAATTTTGTACGACATATTAACCCCAATTTCATCGAAAGCTGCCAACATGTTTGCAACAGATTGCCTGTAGTTGTCTTTGCGTTCGTTACCCAAAAGTCCTTTAATGACTGCTTTCAATGCGAGACATGCATTCAATTCTCGGTCTGTCAGAACTTGGTCAAAATCTTGACGACTCATTAGTTTCCGTATGTCGGGACCATTAACAACTCCTTCCTGAATTTTGGCGTTGCTTAGTCTTGGGAAAATGTCTTTTAAGCGGTTGAATACTGCTGGTCTTTTTGCGATACATTTCAAAAAATTTTTAGCAATGCCAATTTGGTACCTTTCGCCAGCAAATTGTTTCCTTTCAAAAATGAAGCCATTAGTTCTGATTTTGTTTGAGTCAAACACAAATTTGAAACAATTCCATCCAATTGGTTTTGTGTGACTAGGATTGGGTCCTTTGATGTTTCATAGGAAGTACCTTCACCAGGGTCGTATTCTGAGAAGAAATCCATGGATGTAGCAGCGGCGGTTGTAGTACTGATATCTGTTTGAAGATCAATAATTCGGTATGTTGGTACTGGAACGAATTCTGAGTGCGGTCATGGTAATTGGGCACTTATCACTGCTATATAAGTTTTATTCTTTGCTTTCCTTCTATTCAACGTTTTATGGTAGTTGATACATCCATAGCAATTTTTTTCTTGATGCGGGCTGTTGTCTAACCACATCATTGGTATACCAAAAGGCATAGCCTTCTTCTTTTCACGTTTCTATTGCATAAGAGTTGAATAGCAATTAAAGCAAACTTTTTTAGGGCCATAGTTTACGACAGTGATAAACTCTTGCGAGAAATTTTGTTTATAGGCTTCCAAAAAAAAAATCACTCGCATTGCCACATTTTTCATCGCTTGCTATGAAACGTCTACAAATATTACAAAATGGTCCATTTTACATTTTGGTTCCGACATTTTTAATACAATATATATTATACAATGTTTTCTTTGTTATTTTAATGAAACCGATGCTTTTAACTTAAGTCACTCACAAAATAAAATAAGTTCCAAAAAAATTAATAGCGAATTTTATCACGACCGAGTGGAAATTAAGACATCAGCTTTTTCTGAGTTTCGAGTCTTAACTGAATCTTTGTTTTTGAAATTAGTTCGCTTGTTCGAAATAAAAATAAATCCCTACCTGTGCGGTGGTTGAAAACAAAAACGTTGTTTTACTAATTCTTTGGAACTTCCCTTTTAAATTTTATCTACCTAAATTGCTATTTATTTAATGGTTTTGGGATTTTTAACGCAAATTATCGACTAAGACGATTTTCTTTTCATATGAAATTTATTGAAGAAACTGAGAAGCATATTATAGATCAAACAGAAAGCAATAAATATTTAGTTTTGTGGAAAATATTTTCAAAAAGCATGGAAAAAAAAGAATTTTTCCAACATTTTGCTTAATTGTTGCAAAGGTCTCTAGCAATAATTTTGCTTTTACAGATTGAAAAAATATCAATTAGTCGACGAGTTATAGCCAAAAAACCATATAAACAATATGCTGAAAATTGGCATTTGACTGCAAAGATCGAAGGTCGATTAAAAAAAAAAATTCGAACTAACATAAACAAACGCCGCGATACGGGTCTTATAATTTAGCCCCTATTTTCACCCCTCACTCTCAGAATCGAAAAAACTTTTGCCAACCTGAATTTGTTCCACAGTGTAATAGGAGCTAAGAAAAATAACTAACCACAAACGCTGTTTTGAAAAAAGAAACATTTTTTTTTTAACCAACTTTTAATAAAAATATCATTTTTTTAATTAAGATCAGTTAATTTGGACTATTTTTTTACTAATTTTACTATAATTAAATTAAATTTTTACTAACATATATCATTAACATCCATTATTTTATTAAAATTATTAATTTGTTATACAGAATTCTCCTTAGCATAACTTACTACGAAGTAAAACTAATCACTTCGCCAAGGTTCTACTGCATCGTGTTCTGGTGAAACAAGCGCTGAACATGTTTTGCTTTAAAGCCGACGAGTGCTGCGCAGTGATCGTTCGTTGTCGTTACATGAGTTGGATACGCTCGCTTGACCCAAACCCAAACATTGTGCAGGCTGGTTTAGTTTTCATTGGGCAGTAGTAATGTGGCGGGACCCAAACCCTGCGCACATTCCATGTTTAAGGTCTATGGATCGACCCGCCGCTCAAATTAGCCGTCAAACTGACGGATGCCAGTTTGCCGTTTCCCAGGGAACACCACTTGGAGGTTTGAGTCGACTTGAGACGATGTCGACATGGATAATGCTGGCCTCGCCAGGTTGAGGCGGTCAGACACGTTGCCATGTGAAGGTTCATATACGCAACAATGTCTGAGTTCGGTATACCTGCAAAGTTGATTAGACTTTGCAGAATGACGTTGAGCAACACACGCAGCTCCGTCAAGGTAGGAAATGACCTCTCCGAAACCTTCAATACCGATAGAGGTTTCAGGCAAGGCGATCCACTGTCTTGCGATCTCTTCAACATCATCATGGAGGGGATCGTACGAAAGGCCGGTGTGCATCGTAATGGCACCATTTTCTATAAAGGTGTCCAGCTCCTTGCGTACGCTGATGATATTGATATTGTCGGCAGAACCAAGAGAGATGTTACCGCTGCTTTCACCGCTATCGAAAAGGAATCAGCCAAAGTGGGTTTGACGATAAATGAATGTAAAACAAAGTATATGCTGTCTACAAGCAAGGGAGCGCGGCGTCTAGACTCCCACGTTTCATCCGGCAGCTATAACTTTGAATTAGTTAAGGAGTTTGTATACCTTGGTACCGCCATTAATAACAACAACGAAGTCAGCCTGGAGATAAAGCGCAGAACAATAATTGCTCATAGGTGCTACTACGGGACTTATGTATGATGGAACAAAGCTTCCGAATATGTATGTTGTCTACTGCTCCTTGGCTGGTAATAAGGTATGCTCTGATGTCAAAATCGCAGGAAGATGAAGTTTATTCCAACTAAGTTTCATTCGAACATTATTTATTCCAATAGTGATTTATACTTTTTGTTAATGTAACTTTCAACGAGAATTAAAAACACAACCGTTTTCTTTTACGTTATAATTTATTCTGTCAAACCAAGATTCTGATCGAAATCAGCTAAGCATCGATATTTAAAATATGCATACCGAAGTGAACAAAAAGAAAAGTAATAAAGTGACACAATGTATAAAAGTTATTGTAAGCAAAAAAGTCTTAAGTTGTTGAGCAATAAAGTGACACAATGTATAAAAGTTATTGTAAGCAAAAATAGTCTTAAGTTGTTGAGCAAAGCATCGTTGTGAAATAATAAATTAATTGAATACAAAGTAAATCAATATTTAATTATTGGGAAATGATTCTGAGAATTCTTAATGTCAAATAATAAAAAATATACAAAGTGATATTAATGCACATATGTGACCTACTAAAAATACTTCTGGCAACTTATGTTGTCGGTGTCGTTCTTGGCGGTTTCTGTGGTGTTGCAGTAGCGTAGGCGTTGGAGGGGTTCGTAACTCCTCCCCCCCTAAGGTAGAGCGAAGGCCACAGAGACTTCGATGTGGGTGAAGCGATCTCTGGATCTTGTACTATGTAGCTGATGATCTTTTTCCTCTTAGCTATGATGAATGTTGTTAAGATGAAGATGGACATCATTATCATGGTGGTATATGTTATCATTTGGTTGTTGAACGTTATGTGGTTGGTTTCGAGTAGCATCTTTTCTTGTTGGGTGTTTTGAAGTTTCAGTTTTTCGAGAGATAGAACGTCTTTTGTGAAATTTGTGGTGATACTTGAATGATAAAGCGGTACTATATATGTGTTATCCCAGTATTCGTTTGTTGTATCATCATAAGTAATTTCGTTAATTTGTACGCTGCAATTCTTGAATCGGATCAACTGTGTTCCCATAGCTGTGAAAGATATATTGTTACAAGTGGATTTTATTCAGGTTTCTGGTATATTTATCAAAAGGATGTTATTGTTTTCTATTTGTATGATGTTTTGTTGTTTTCCGACATCATTCATTGGACAGTTTGCCTCTCTGTTGTTCGTCAGGTTTCCGATGCATTGTGATTGGTCTGTTTTTTCTTGATATAGTGACGGTTCGCATATATATGTGTTCTCGATTTTGGGACAGATTTCGGAAAAATATTGGATCTTTTGCTCGTTATATATGATATATGGTTTAATATTTATTTCTAGTGTTTCCTTAATTGGAAGTGTTATGAGATGGAATGTTTTGTAGGATTCAGTAGAAAGGACTGGGATTTGGATATTTAATATGATGTTTGAGGAATTATAATAAGCTTGTAGCTTTATTATTTCATATAAGTGTTCTTCCGATATAATTTTAAGTGATTCGTTATTAGTTATTTCAAAAATTTCTTCTAATTCCGAAAGGCTTAATATAGATTTAGAAATTATATTTAATTTGGCGAGTGCAACTGTTTCCGCTATTTCTGTTAAATGATTTGTAAGTAGATCAATAATGTAATTGACTTGATTAAGGTATTGTTGTTCTTGTATTATATATTCAATGTTTTTTAATTTATTAGCATTTTTGTTAATAAAATTTCCAATTTTTTCCTGCTCCTTATTTATGTGTTTTGTAATATTTGTAATTCTTTCTGATAGTTTATGGTTATAAATGGCATGATTATTAATAACAGAAGTAATGTTTGTTGTACCTTCTCTAATATTTTCTATCTGTTTATTAAGTGCATATGCATCATTTGCATCCATATTTCCTGTAATTGTTTTTATTACTGTTCCTAGACCATTAAATATTCCACGTTTTTGCCTTTTTATTGGTAATAAGAGCCTATATTTTCTTTCCAATTCATTTAACTTTAGTTTGGTTATACCGTCTACTGAATATGTGTGTTTTTGATGCTTTGTATGGTGTTATAAATATTTAATATATTGTTTCCATATGTATTTAAGTCTATTATGTGAAGAATATTTCTATGAGTTACTATAGATTTTGCTGGACCCATGTAGTATGGAAGGATTCCATGGTTGTTGTTAAGGTTCTGGATTTGGATGGGTTGGGATGTGATTAGGGATATTCTGAAATTATTAAAGAGAACAATTTATAGGGTTGTTTTTTGTTCTTTTTATTCTAGCTTTATGAATCTTTTTATTACATGTGGTTTGTACAGTGATATTGTTATCGGTTCTGACCGTGTGCTTTGAAAAACGGGGTGCAATTTTGTTTGTTCTACTACCTTTTCTATAGATTGTATCGCTTTCCTTCAGTACTTCTGGATTTTCTCTATTAAAATTTAGTTTGTCTATTCTTTTATCTTTTTCTTTTTCCATTTTTTCTTTTATCATAGGGTATAACTTTTCTTGAAATTCATTGAGTTTCTGTAGATAGTCATGTTCGTTATTATATTTAATATTATTTTCAAAATTTAGTGTCATACCGTGATAAAGCTCAAAGGGTGTGAGTTTAGTTGCAGAGTGTATTGAATTATTGTATGTTATTAGGGTTTCTTCTAACATTTCGTCATGATCTAGATCAAGTTTTTCTATTTTCCATTTTGTAAGTATGAAACGGTAGATTTCTGTTAATGTCGAGTGTAATCTCTCGACTGGTGCATTGATTGTTGTTTATTGAAAGGAGGTACAGTGTTGTTCGATGTTGAATTGTTTACAGAAGTCTCCAAATATTAAACTTGAAAATTCTGATCCCTGGTCGTAAACTAATTTCTTTGGTATGCCATAGTGGCTTATAAAGTTTTTTAATGATTTTAATACGGAGAGACTAGTTTTATCGGTAAGTGTGTAGGCTAAAGCAAATTTCGAGAACTTGTCAATGATAGTCAGTATTTGTTTGTGGTTGATGGTGTAGATGTCAATGTGGACAATGTCTAGGGGTTTTAATGGTGTCTCTGCTTTTTGGAATTTTGGTTTCTGAGGGTGTCTATCGTACTTGAGTATTTGACATTTATCACAATTATTGATTATTTTGGTTATCTTGTATTTTAGTAAGGGAAAATAGTATCTTCTCTTAAGGTGGTGGAAAGTTTCGGTGATACCTCTATGATTGCTATCTTCATGATATTCCTTGATTATTTGGTCCTGTTCGTCGTTATTTATTATATCTTGAAGAATGGTAGTACATCTAAGAATTCTGAAAATTTTACTGTGAGCAAAATATTTAGAATAGACGGATTGAACTATTTTGAAAGTTTCGTCGTCTGTGTAGAGTACTGAGAGTTTGTTTGGAGGAAGGAACTTTTTGAGAATATTTGTTATTGATGTTTCATCAAACAAAGGTTGTTTAATGATACTTCTTTGTTTGTTCCGAAAAATAATGTCTAAAGTGTTGGAAGAGGTTTGATCTTTTTCTAGTATTATTTGGATGTTCAATTCATTTAATGACAATTCTGATATGTGAATCCCAGTGTCAAGGTTTTCGTCAGATGAATGAACTGTTGAGCCTTGCGTTGCTGCAATTGATTGTGTGTCATTTATATTTATTTCAATGTCAGTATTTTTTATTTCATCTATTTTCACGCGACTTAGGGCATCAGCATTTGTGTTGATCTTACCTTTTTTATAAATGATGTCATAGTCGTATTCCTCTAGTTTTAATTTCCATCTTATTAATTTTGAATTGGGTTCTTTCAAACCCATTAGCCAAGTTAATGGTCAGTGATCTGTTACTATCGTAAACCGTCTTCCGTAAATGTATGGTCTGAAATACTTTGTAGCCCATATAATTGCTAAAAGTTCTTTTTCGATGGTGGAGTAGTTAATCTCTGAGTCTGATAATGTTCTGCTTGCATAGCAGATGGGTTTATCTTTGCCTATAGGTCCCTGGGAGAGAACTGCCCCTAGAGCTACGTTGCTCGCATCTGTTGTTAAAACAAATGGTTTTGTAAAGTCGGGGTACTGAAGTAAGGGATCATTAGTTAAGAGGCTTTTACAATGTTCAAAAGTTTTGACATAGCTTTCGGTTTATTTAATGGTCTTGCCCTTCTTAAGGCACTCTGTCAAGGGTTTTACCGTATTAGCGAAGTCTTTGATGAACTTTCGGAAGTAACCGAGTAATCCTAGAAATCCTTTGACTTCTTTCTTATTTCTTGGAATTGGAAAATTTTTGACAGCGCTAATTTTTTCTGGGTTCGGCTTGATGCCGTCAGTTGTGACAATGTGTCCCAGAAATGCTATTTCTATTTTTAGAAATTCTGACTTATCCGTTTGAATTTTAAAATTGCATTCTCTTAGTTTTTTGAAGACTGCTTTTATGTTCAAGATATGTTCATCTAGGGAGGTAGAGAATATGATGATATCATCTAGATAAACTAAACAGTTTGTACCCACAAGATCTTTTAATACATACTCCATTACACGTTGGAACGTGGACGGGGCGTTACTTAAACCAGAGGGCATGCGTTTGTACTCGTAATGGCCACCTTCTACCGTAAATGCTGTTTTTTGTATATCTGACGGATCCACTTCTATTTGATGGAATCCGCTGGCGAGGTCAAGAGTTGTGAAATATAAACATTTTCCTAGTTTATCTAGAATGTCAGCTATATTTGGGATTGGGTATCGACCAGATATAGTTTTTTTATTTAGTTGGCGATAATCGATAACCAATCGCCATTTTTGTTTGCCGCTGGAGTCCGATTTCTTGGGTACTACCCATACCAGTGAGCTCCAGGTAGAGTAGCTATGTTGTATGATTCCTTGATTGAGCATATCCTCGATTTGTCTCTGAACCTCCTGTTTGTGGATGTAAGGGTATCTATACGATTTTGTATGTATGGGGATTTCGTCTACTGTTCTGATTTTATGTTTAATTGTATTAGTAAATGTTAATTTATTTCCTTCTTTAAAAAATATATCATGAAATTCAACACATAGGTTAGTTATTGCCTTTTTTTCTTCACTGTTGAGATGAGATGTTCTAATAATATTTTGAACATTATGTTCTTTAGAAGGAGTTTGGAGATTTAAATTATGAAGTTCAATGTAGTCTGATTTATTATATGCTTCTACTTTCAATGGTTGTTCTAAGATAATTTCATTATCTTTGTTTGATTGGTTACATAATTCTATAGTGCAAAACCAATTTTCTGCTACGTAAAGACCTTCGGATATATGTATTTTTGGGGCTATTTCAAATGATTTAATAAAGACATCGCCATTACACGTGTCTACAGGAAGTTTTACCAAGCTTTTAGACATTGCCGGTACCGTTATCTTACCGGATGTAAGATTTGGTTTTAATTTTATTGGTATAACAGTGTGTTCGGTTATAAGTTTTTGATTTTTCAGGTCTATTTTTGCATTAAGTTGTTTCAAAATGTCTAGACCTATTAGACCGTCAAAGTAGTTGTGGAATTTGAATAACCAAAAGGTGAAATTACTATGTTCTTTAAATTCTGTGAATGATGGCAAAATTATTTTTTTATTTATTTTATAACTCTGAAGAACTGTTGTTATGTTGATTGGAGGACATTCTATTTGCTTTTTTGAGTCAATGAATTTAGGATTAATGAAAGAAGACGATGCTCCTGTATCAATTAAGAATCTGAGATCCCTACCGAAAGGAGAACTTATGTTTATAAAGGGTAGTGTAGTACCGTGTTTGTTAATTTCTAAATATCCCGTAGGTTTTTCGAGGCACATGTCTGAAAATTTAGGGTATCATCGATATTGCATAGATCTTCTGTTGCGTTATTATTATCGTGATCCTCATTCATGTAATGAATTTCCTTTGGTCCTTGGGAGTTGGACCTAGTGCTTCTCATTGTGTAATTTGTACGAGACGTATTTCTAGTTAAGCCTGAACTGGTATCCATTGGCTCCAGTTTGGGGTAAGTAATAGCTTGTGCTTGGTTAAATGGGTTATAAGGGGTATTATTTCTGTTGGAACTATTGTTATTATTGCAATTATCTCGACTATAATTGTTATTATTGGTGTTACTTCGACTGTAATTATTATTATTGAAATTACCTCGGCTATAATTATTATGATTGAAACTACCTCGGCTATAATTATTATTGATATGATCTTGTTTATTTTGAAAGTTATTTTGATAGGCAGTTCTGAAGTTCTCAGGTTGTCTATAAGTTTTATAATCTGAGCTGAATGTGGGTTGTCTCTGAATATTATTTGTTCTATAGTAAGAGTAAGGATGAATTTGATTATTTGTTTGTCTCACATACCTTGGTGTGTTGTAGTACTTATTAATACCTGTTTGCTGATAATAAATTTTTGCTCTTTAATACAGCATGACAATGCTGTTGCAAGGCTGTCTGGTCGCATAGCCCTTATATTTGATCCCAACGGTTCTTTTAATCCAACGAGGAACGAGTTAAGACACATTTCTGTGAAAATGTCCTTCTTTGATTTTATGACATTTCTGTCAGTTTCGTTCAAGAGTAAATTGTTATTCAGAGTAGACTGTATAGTTATGATCTAATCATAAAACTCTTCAACAGAGGTTTTTTGTCTTAATCCATGCAAGTCTCTGATTAAAGAAGTTTTTGTACGTTTATCCGCATAGTGCAAGATAAGGTTATTTTTTATCTCGCCCCAGTTAAGTGGTGTACTATACATGTTTAAGATATCGTTTGCCTGGCCCTCAATTTTGTTCCTTATGGCCCTGAGTAAAATTTGTCCGTACGGTGTTTCGTCAGTCCCGCGTATTAGTTGTAAAATTTCTTCTACATTGTTAATGAATTCGTGCAACGATTTTGGATTCCCATCGAATTTGGGCAGATCCTTAATTATGTCAGGAATCCTTAGATTATTAAACATTTCACAGAGATTTTGATTAATTGGTAGGCCTAATTGGATATTCGAACTACTTGCTCCTATATTCTGGTTCAATGGTGTACTCATATTGCCAAAATTAAAATTTTCACTGACTAACTCTTCCGGAATTGAACTTAAACTAAGGTGTTTACGGAAGTAGGGAAGAAATTGGAATTTTCTCTGGTTTTTATTCACTAAGTGGACTATTTGCACTACCTATTTGCACTACTTGCAATAGCGGAACAATAACACTTTTCCGTTTATTAATTAATTTATAACGATTGTACTTCAATATGTGTGTACTATGATTTTTTTTTTTTTTTTTATATTCGTATGCGTAGGTATATGCATCTATGTTTTAACATATAAAATTGATACTTATTTTTTGATTCTTTTTTTATTTCACTTATTAGGTTTGCGAATTCTCTATTTATTTTTTGCTTTTTCACCAAAAGAATAAAGTTCTGACTGAGTGTTGTAATAACTTTCCATATAACCTTTTATTATTTCTAATTCTTGAATAATAATTTTTTTTTACTTTTTTTTTCAAGCAAAATATTTCAATATTTACTTACGTCAGCCCAAAGATTAGAATAAGAAGAAGTTCCATCTGGAGTTAAGTTCTTCCGTTTATTAAGGTTCGAAAACCACTTGTCTGGATACCGGCTCTAAAATTGATATTCCTTCAACTTTAGTTCTGTGAAGTTGTATGCCACCGCTACACAAAAACGCCTTTAGTGATGTTAGAAATTATTTAGTTGTATGCCACCGCTAAACAATTTTTCATTTTTTCAAATATCACAGACAATTAAACGGGGTACCGACTGCGCCACTTATGTATGATGGAACGAAGCTTCCGAATATGTATGTTGTCTACTGCTCCTTGGCTGGTAATAAGGTATGCTCTGATGTCAAAATCGCAGGAAGATGAAGTTTATTCCAACTGAGTTTCATTCGAACATTATTTATTCCAATAGTGATTTTATACTTTTTGTTAATGTAACTTTCAACGAGAATTAAAAACACAACCGTTTCCTTTTACGTTATAATTTATTCTGTCAAATCAAGATTCTGATCGAAATCAGCTAAGCATCGATATTTAAAATATGCATACCAAAGTGAACAAAAAGAAAAGTAATAAAGTGACACAATGTATAAAAGTTATTGTAAGCAAAAAAGTCTTAAGTTGTTGAGCAATAAAGTGACACAATGTATAAAAGTTATTGTAAGCAAAAATAGTCTTAAGTTGTTGAGCAAAGCATTGTTGTGAAATAATAAATTAATTGAATACAAAGTAAATCAATATTTAATTATTGGGAAATGATTCTGAGAATTCTTAATGTCAAATAATAAAAAATATACAAAGTGATATTAATGCACATATGTGACCTACTAAAAATACTTCTGGCAACTTATGTTGTCGGTGTCGTTCTTGGCGGTTTCTGTGGTGTTGCAGTAGCGTAGGCGTTGGAGGGGTTCGTAACTCGGGCTCAGTAAGCAACTAAGTTCCAGAGCTTCTCTCCATCGACAAAACTAACACTCTACAAGACGCTCGTTCTACCTGTGCTGCTTTTTGGCGCTGAGGCATGGTAGTTTCGCAAACTGACGCAGCTGCTCTGGGAGTGTTCGAGTCGGTGAATATCGCATCCGAATGAACCACGTGCTGTATGATCTCTGCGAAGACATTGACGTAGTGCGGCGTATAACTGTGCAGTGACTACGCTGGCTGGGTCATGTCTATCGTATGGACGACGAAGCTCCAGCGAAAAAGGTGCTCAAGGCGAGGGTCGTTGGTCAATGACAACGAGGTAGACCATGCCTCCGATGGATGGACCAGGCCGAGGAAGCCCTAACCGCACTTGGTGTAACCGATTGGAGAAGGCGCGCGCAAAGCAGAGACGTTGGCGAGAGCTGATGAGGTCGGCCGAAACCCGAACATGAGTTGTTATGGCCACCTAAGTAAGTAAGTCAGTCCAAATTCGCAACCATTGGGGACATCGTACGCAACCGAAATTTTAATTTTTATAATTTCTGTATATAATTTTGAATTTATTTAAAATAAAATATTGAATTCTATAGTTTCTATATAACTATATAACTATAGAATTCTATAGAACTATATAGCCTTTCATAAAAAAAAAATGTTTCTTGAAATTTCGACACATTTCACTGATTTATTGAATTTTTCAAATGAACTCAAACTGCGGTCTTTTTGGTGTCCTCTGTACGCCACCTAGTAGATAATATATATTTTGATTAATGTTTTAATAAATCGATTAAACTAAATTTTGATTTAATGATACACATATACTGAACAAAAGTGAATTTAAGAAAGAAAAATTTAAACTCGTTTTATTATTAAAATGCATCAAAATACAGGGCTGTCCATATTCGAAGCGCCCATTTTATTTTTTCGATTGTAGTGCGGCTTGTGTGTGGTGGCGCGCCGTCTTGTTGAAACCAGTAGTGCCTGATACGCTTTCGACGAACGATTGTCATGAAAAAATTGTTTATCATATCGCGATAACGCTCCTGATTGACAGTAACTCTGTGGCCATTATCATCTTCGAAAAAGAACGGCCCAATGAGCATTTTAGCACAAACGCCGCACCAAACAGTGACTTTTGCATCGTGAAGAGGTACCTCTTGAATCTCTTGTGGATTTTCAGTTTCATACAAACGATAAATTGTTTTCTTGGAAGGCGCTTTTTTCACTTTATTTATTTTTTTGAAAGCACGTTGAGTTTTCACTATTGACTTGTTTTGTTGAATGTAAATTTCAACAATTTTAGAGCGTTTGCGTGGCGTGTACTGTTCCATTGTAAACATTTGCTTGGAATGACGCTTCAAACGCGGTATGTCATTAGTCGATTTGGCATCACTGCGGAAAGTTACAGTGTTGCCAGATGGGCGCTTCGAATATTGACAACCCTGTATACGTTAAAGTAATGATAAATCAAGCAAGACAGATTTCTGCATTCTTCAAAAGATTGGCAATTAAAAAAATTAATTTTTGCAATATTTTGAGTAAAATCGTTATTGCTTGTGACCACAGATATATAAAAAAATTTTTTTTTTTATATTTTATTTATAATTAAAATATACAATTTTTTTTTCGTACAATGTACAAACGTAGTATATACAAAGGCCTCGTAGGATGAAAAGAACAAACATTTTTGGAAATGTAATAAATATTTCGTTCATAATATAAAATTTTTTAGTGTATAACTTACCTAAGGTTATGATTCTTTCTTTCTTTGTAGTACGTATATTATACAAATTCTTAGATAGCCCATTCTGGCCTAAGGTCTTAGGCAAATTTTACCCGAATATTTTATAATTTTACACTTTTTTTTCTGTGTGTATAGCAGAGTTTTATAATAGCAAGACTCAGTGCTGCCTGTTAACCCACAAAGAATGAACTCTCCCTTAGCCCCCCTGAATATGAACGGTGTAGATCTTGTGGAGTCAGATGCTTTTGACGTTCTGGGCATATCGATACAATCAGATCTCCGTTGGAATGATCACATTCTCGTTGTGTCGAAAGAAGCGGCCAAGTGCCTAGACTTTTTAAAACGATGCAAGAAATACTTCACTTCATCTGATCTTCAAGTTATATATTATATACTTGGCCAAAAATGGAGTACAATTCCCACATTTGAGCTGGGGCTTCGAGATCATATTTGGAGCTTCTGGATCGAATTCAACGTCGTGCGATATATTTCGTAGAGAATGGAGATATTTAATCCTCTCTTAACTCTCTTGGGCATCAACACATTGTTGGTTGCCTAAGTCTTTTGTACAGGTACTATCATGGGAAGTGTTCAAGGTAGATACATGGACTGACGCCACCAGCTCGTGTATTTCCTAAGTTCACTCGGGAAGCTCTCCAAGCCCATGTCTTAACCATTGCCCCTTTGCCCAAAAAAGCAACGCATTACCGAGATAAAAGTAAAATTTCGCACAGTAAAATTGTGGAACAATCTTCCTGCGAGCGTGTTCCCCGGCATTTTCGACCAGTGTAAAAATAAAACAAATCTTCACAGACGCTACTCCATCTTCCAGCCTCCAATTAAATATCACACGTCTTCCGAATCAACTCAATGCTTACGCATTTATAGGGAGCATCCCCTGAGCGTTGGGTTAGTTTAAAAAAAAAATGTGTGTGGCCGCCACGCACGATAGATGTGAAACTTTTGCCCAAAAATGGAAATGGGAAGATTACTAATTTATTAACATTCTCTCCTTCAGTGCAACCAAATGGTTAACAAGCAGTCTGCCTTCATACCAGTATTAGTTCAAGAACTGTCTTTTTTCATAAAGCCAACTAATATTTTCAACATGGCGATAGCATGGGAAATATCAATTTTGCCTTTTGTTTATTGACAGTTACTGAAAACTTCAATATACACGTACAGAATTCGATCGCAGTTTTTTTACTTTCGTGACACAGCTGGTTATCAAGAGGATTTATTACTTTAATTTGATGACTTAAGTAGTACCCAGGCTCGATCCTCATAGCACATCGACAAATCTTGCGGTTTTATTTTTTTGTTAATTATATTTTTATTTATAAATATTTAATAGAACAATTTTGTCGAAAAACCTGTGACGGAAATAATGAATTTTTCCGTTTCCGTACTCACATCGAACCGCGTACAATTCGGCTGCAAGTTGAACGTGCTTTGCCTCCCTTGTACGAACCCGAAAGCAAACATAGCCAACATCTTTTAATTTTTTCCATAGGATTGATGACAAAAAAATTTTATTGTTTATCCAAAATAATCATTAATCGATTTTAATTTGTGCTTTATTTATATCATTTATTTTAAATTTTTCTTAAAAAAAAACAAATACTGCCAGTATAATTGTAAATATTTTTTTGAATCAAAATTTCAAGCACTGACCTTATGCTACCGCGCGTACTTATTTATGTTTATTTTTCCGTGCCCACACAGTTAAAAATGTTGATGCGTTTTTCGGTACAAGACTTGCATCGTATTTTATGTTGCATTTGCGACGATATTTCCCAGTAGTCCAAGTCTTAAATAATAGATAAACGAATCATGAACAATTTCTCTTCATCTTTGACGAAACATGCAGATTCGGCCATACATTTCATTGACGAAAATCCTATATAAAATTCCCACGAACGCAATACAGAAATGTTGAGATTTTTCTTGCATGAATATCCCAACAGGAAAGCGAGCGCTCCAAAAAAAAATGTAGAGCGTTTCATTCTCCTTGTGTATAGCGCATTTTTTAACATAGTCATTTCATCAGATGTATGCGCTCCGCTCCCCTCTGTAGAAAAAATGAAATCGTAGCGAGAGCCGAGCACTATGCTCTCCCTATATTTGATATAAAACGTAGCAAGAACAGGGCGCTATACGTAAATATTTAAAATTTTTTAAACAAAACAAAAAACAATCACCCTGCCACGGGCTTGAGCCCGGGCATCTCGCTTACAAAGCAAGCACCCCAACCAGTAAGCCATGGCCGCCACAATTTTGGTGTTATATTTGGTTTTTAATAACAGAAAAACTTTTAAGCACCTTTTTAAAACAAAACAAAAACGAAAAATAATCGCCGCCATCCAGGTTTGAACCGGGCCATTTCGATTACAAGGCAAACACGTCAACCAGTCTGTCACATCTCAATTGAAAAAATTGTTTCTTAATAAAAAATAACAGCAAGTTTGATAAAATAAATCAAATTTTGCTTATTCACGTGAAACGATTAAATGAATTTTTAAAATTTTTTAAATCAATTTTTTTTTTCACATTGATATCTAATACTTTCTTTCCAAGTGCAACGTTATGGAAAGTGTTACAAATATAGCGCTATACAAACAGCACTACTTGCAAGGAGATTGAAGCGCTCTTTATGTGCATACAAGTAATGCGCATTAAAATTTTTTGCTGGGATATTACTGAATCGTTACGGAAGTTTCGTCAACAAATAAGACAGAAATATGAAAAAAAATTTTCCATTTTTATATAGTCTTTGATTTTTTTTCAGATTATTCAGATTCAGATTATTTCCGATTTGTAATCTTTGATATATCCGTCATGCAATAAATTAATACACTACGATTTTCAAATGATATGTATTGTAACTTTTAACGAAAAAATTACACCGAAATATAAGCCATTGTAGGAAAAACATGAACGAATACAAATTGTTGTGAATTAATCACAAACGAAGCAAATAACCACTACATATTTGTAGGCACTACCTTTTGTGCCATACAACAACCTTGCATTTCTAAATTCAAGGCCAAGTCCAAATGCGACTGCATGAAAGTGCAGTATCGGCATTAATGCACAAAACCCTTTAAGCTATGACGTGTGCCATAACTTAAACGGTAACAAGCGAGCAGCTTAAATAGCAAGTAATATCGCCAGTATGTTGTTGTTGCCATGGTCATGAGAAAGAAACTGACACCTTTGTGCCTTCTGCACCGAGAACAAAATGCTTTGACAGTATTTTAAATTAATAATATTTTATTGTTGTAATTGCATGCATTTATAGTATTTTTTTGCTGCAATTTATAATTGGGCAATAACTAAAACAAAAGAATTCCGCCTTTGGGAAATTAAAAGTATAATAAACAAAATGCAATACGAGCATTTCATTTATGTTTAACCTAAGAATGTTCCGGGTAATTTTAATCTCGGCCATGTTATGAGGAAATGTTTTATTATGAAACTAAACCATTGTAAAGTATTGCGAAATTAAATAAGTGTTAAGTATAGCAAATTAATCGATAAGCTATACTTAAGTATGTTACAAAATTTATAAGAAGAAGCGAGCCCAGATATGATTTAAATATCTGGATTCTGCTAAATAAAGAGTTCAGTTGATGGGAAACAACGAGAGTATTAAGTCAGACCGTGACTGTTTCAGTTCAGTTTCTAGCTTGGATTTAGCTCTGGGACGACGACCGAGGCAGCTGAGGATCCTGGCCAAATCTGGATACGTCCAGAAACCGTATCCATTCAAATTTAAAGTTAAGACCACGACAGTGGACCTACGGGTATCCTCACAGGGAGGATCCCAACAAAAACAGAATGGTTGAAGAATTTTCGACACATTTTTTAATGAAAATTTTCGACAAGAAATACAAGAGATAAGAGTTATCGGTTATCGCATGTTCTAATGTTTTCGTTGTTTCCTGTAGTTCTGTTAGTTTTTTATAATGTTGATAAACCAATGCAGATGAGTTAAAGAATATTCTGCAGCTCTGTTATTGACGAATACAAGCCAGACGCGTTAAAGAATATTCTGCAAGTCTAGCTTATGCAGCAAGTTTGTTTAATTTATTTAAAAGCAGAGTACGTAGTCCGGTAACTCAGTTGATAATGGAAGAACTTGTAACCATCCGTAACCGTGTGTTCAAATACCACAGCATGCGATTTTTTTTTTTAATTTCGATTTAAATGTGTGTTAAGAACTGCATTTGAGGTATATAAAATATATTTATATGGAAATTCACAGATCTAAGAATAAAACAAATTTAAGATTTAAAGTTGCATTGGTTAATATTGCAGCATGTGATGTTTCCAAATCAATCAATGCAAGGCCTACTCAAAAATTGCTTTCTGAATTTATCAAAACTCAATTTCAGAAATGCCTCAAAGTATGCTAATATTCAGAAAAAAGCTACGTTCAGATTAAAATTTAGAGACCGTAATGTACATTTACACCCCTATGCTGCGTTTTCTTGACAAGCAATTTATCAATAATATTTGTAAAGAATTTTATCAAGCCAAAGCTTTATTAGTATTCTGAAACAAACTTAATAAATGAAAAGCTTTCGAAATTCACCACATGAGGTGAACTTCTATTGACAGCTGATTTTATAAAATATGTCATAAAATTTTACGAATATGGATACACCTATTAAGTAAGTATTTTTGTTTATTTGATTTTATTAAATATTTGTGTAAAATAACTCAAACTTATAGGAAATCGAAATATGATCGTGCCACATCGGAGCAGCTGCAATTTAATGTTAATTTTTGCCGCGAGCGACCACAATTGCAAGCTGGAAAAAATTGCCCGAAGTCGCCGCGGCAAATGCAGGAGCTCTGGAACGAGCTGGAGGGTGGATTAAGCCTTAGGAGGCCCAACTCGGACAGCAGCGAAGAAGAAAAAGAAGGAAGCTTACCGACAGGGTAAAAGGATCACTAACATCTCGCAATCTGCGTAATTCACATCTACGCCTTCTTTTTTCTTCATTTTCTTCATCCTCTAATAGCAGCAATAACAAAAGGACTTCTTCTTCCTAAATTTCCACAAAAGTTAATAAATGTGTATCAAATAAATTATTATTACGTTAATATTTACCTCAAGCGCCCACAACTGTGTTAATTTGAAGCAACAATAAAGTAAAGCTATTTGTCAATAGCAAATGAGATATTGACAAATTTGTCAATGAAGAAGCTTTTTTTTTTGGTGACAGAATATGAAATCTTAATAAATATACAATTATTGATAAATATTCAATATGGTGAATTTATCAAGTGCACAGAATCGGGCTGTTAGAGTATTAAAGGAAAGACTCAATTCAATGATAAGAAAAAGAAAAGAACTACTGATTGTTAAATGTAAGATAAGTATGAGCTTCTCAAATAAATATGTCTCCGTGGCCCAGTTGGTAGAACAGCATGACCGAGAACATGACAGAACATGTCCGAGTTGGTCATGTTTTTGAAAAAGTCAATTTACTGTGAACGTTCTGTTACATTTCCAGTGATTCGTCGCACGGAATTCCATAAGCAATACAAAAATTTGAGACGAGTTCCTTGTTCGACGTTTTTATTCATTGTTTAAATCGCAAAACGAACTTAAGATGAACAAATAAAATCAAGCACTGCAAACAAACTTAAGTCCTTTAATGGGGCATTTCAAATTATCATTCCGAGGTACTTTTTTGACAGAATGTATATTAATGTGACTGAAACATTTTGTAACAAGGGGTTAGTTAAAGAAGCTGATTAACCTGAACAGATTTATACTCAAAAAAAATTTAAAGTCTATCATAAAAACTGTTTTTTGTTAACCCCTACTGACCTCTATTAGAATTTATTTATAGAATTTATTATAGAATTTATAGAATTTACTATATTTTCCTAATATAGGGTGGTTAAATTTTAAGGGCCGATGTTGATTTTGAATAAAACACAAATTATTTCGGAAGTTACTGTCATTTCTTTTTATTATGATAATATTAGTATGGTTCAATTATGTATGGAACAAAATATCGGCCAAATGGTCGCCACGACCTCGGCGGCACACCTCCATTCGATGGTCCAAATTTTCGATGACTCTGAGGCATAAGTGAGGTTCTTTGCCGTTAATGTGCCGAATTATCTCATCCTTTAGCTCTTGAATTGTTGCTGGCTTATCGCTGTACACCTTCTCTTTCAAATAACCCCAAAGAAAGCTTATTGACGAATCCACTGAGGTGAAAATGAGCCTCATCACTGAAGATGATTTTCTTCGAAAATTGATCATCCACTGTTGCCATTTTTTGCCACCATTCTGACCATTGACGACGCTTGAAATGGTTAAGAGGCTTTAGTTCTTGAGTCAATTGCACCTTGTAAGCGTGTAAATGCAAGTCTTTATGAATAATGTTCATCAACGACGAGCGTGAGAGATGCAATTGTTGGGCACGACGACGAGTTGATGTGGACGGCTCTTCAGCCACACTATCGCGAACAGCAGTAATATTTTCTGCAGTACGAGCTGTACAAGCATGCACTGGTGATTTCACATCTCCCGGTTGACCCGGTTTGCTCAAATTTTTGCACGATGTTTTTGATTGTAAGCACATTTTGACGATTAAATTGACTAAAAAAATCACGAAGTGCACGATATGCATTTTGAGTTGAACGCCCATTTTTATAATAAACCTGAATAACTTTAACGCGTTGCTCGATTGTGTATCTTTCCATGGTTCAAATTGAGTTAGTCTGAAATTGAGAAATGTCAACTGAAATGCAAAAAAAAACTTGACGTTTAGGTGTGGTTAATATATAATGGTAATGGAAGAAAAAATTGCACTACCACTAAAATTTAGTGGTAATGAAAAATTTTAATGATAACGGAAAAATTTGCATTACCACTAAATTTTTAATTGTAATGAAAAAAAATGACTATCCCATTAAAATTTTTCATTACCACAATTTTAATGGTAAAGCAAATATTTTTCATCACAATTAAAAATTTATTGGTAATGGAAATTTTTTCCATTGCCATTAAAATTTCTCATTACCACTAAATTTTAGTCGTAGTACAATTTTTTCTTCCATTACCATTATATGTTAATGGTTACCACAATTTTTTCTTCCATTGTCATTACATATTAATGGTAATTTAATTTTTTCACATTGCATGTCATGGCAAAATATATTACCATTACATATTAATAGTGTTTGTATGGAGAACTTGTTGGTTCTCTGTTGGTTCTCTGGTTGTCTGTAAGAAGAGCCGATGATTTTGTATGCCGATTGCTACAAGGAAATCTTTCACTCAGTGAGTTTCAGATTTATTAGAGAAAAATAATAGAAAGAATCGCCAAATTAAAAACTCGAAATAATTATGGAAAGTTCAAATATGTATTTTTCTTTATTGGACAATGTAAGAAAATTTATATTTGGTTGAAGATAGGTCTTACCAGTTTAAGGCTGCATACTATAGTGGACGAGAATAGTTTTTTTATTTAAGGAAGGAAGCTTAAATTAGTTATGGCGGAGTTATAGCAGATAAAGATAAAGATAACGATAATTTTAGCTTAGAGTTCTATTACGTTTTATGTGTTCGGAATTAATACCTCTTCACATCAACATCGCCGCCCGCCTTGCAGTATCACTGCAATTATATTGAACTTAAAATATTACAAGTAAATGATACATTAGGATAATTAGGACATATTAGGATAAGTGTACATAAGAACATAATTTTAAATAATTTTCATGGTATGTTTGCATTAAATTCATATAAATTAGTTCTTGATTATTCTTGATAACAAAAAAAAGTGTGCAATTTTTCGTTTGAGATAAAAAAACAAAAAAATAATTAGATTGAGTAAGTTCTGGATAAAATCCACCCAAAAACTTTATTTTGGGCGACTGGAAGCCCATTGCTGCTGGGCATTACACCACATTGGATGACCTTTTGGTAACCGTCGGCGCCTAATACTAAGGATATGGGTGCAGATTTGTAAAAACTTGGATCAACCAAGACAAGGTTGAAAAACTTCTCTTTACAGGATGCGTCGATAGATTTGGACGGAGTTTTCATAGTTATCCGATTATCAACTCTTGCAGTTACCTCACTTTTTACGTTCTGGTCTGAGTGAGCGCGTATTACTACCGTGCAGACTTGCTCGTCTCCAATCCTTGTAGTAATGATTTTTAACTGCTTTACTAATGAACTGGAGATTCGACTAACAGCTGCACACGAATCTACTAGTAGTCGAGCAAAATGGAATTTTCCGTTTAGATGAAGTTTCACTAGCGCAGTTGGGAGGAGCGTAATCACGTGCTGCGAAATTATGGATTTAAGCGTAACCGGGGTAGACAAAGGTCTAGATTGGCCCATGATTGAACCATTGCGGAATCGTTCATGGAGATGAAGAAGGCTATGATGATTTTATTTACAATAATGAAACCCCGTTTTGCTGATGCATACTCCTTGGGAATGCTCGTGGGCTAAGCAATTGGAGCAATATTTGTGTATCAAAACGGCTCGCAAACGATGCTCAGTATTCATGTTTAAAAATTGTTTGCAGAGCCGTAGAGCATGATAACGTTTGCAGAGCCGACATTGAAATGACCGGAACTTAGTTGGTTGGTTTATTAAGCTGAAAATATAACAGAAAAGATGGAAGGAGAGTAAACAAATGTTTATTTTTGAAGAAACAACCGGATTTTGTTCTTATTTTTAAAAAGATGGAAGGACAACACATTTAACAATTGGACGTGTGATAAGTCCTCGCTCGGTTTGAATGTCGACTACTCTAACCCGATTATCGTTTCCTAAATAAACCTTCTTGATTCTACCTAGACGCCATTCATTTGGAGGTACATTTTCTTCGCGAATAACAACCATGCAATTTTCTTCGAGATTTTCTTTTTTTTTGAGTCGTCCAGGTATGGATTAAGATTTAGCAGTGTACTAGATGAAAGAATCTCCTTTTTTGAGATAGTGCACAATATTCGTTTGGATATCCCACCTTTTGACAAAGAGTTATCAAACGATTTTTAGTATTACGTACTTCCGAACTTGAAACAGTAATCGATGTTTTTGCGTTTTTAGTACGATAAATTGGATGTGTGCGATGTAAAAATCTAAACATGTATGCGATTACTCTTACTGATTTTGAAAAGGATGAGAAACGGTCGAGAATATCCGCGAAATTTTGGAAAAATGTAAAATTTGATTTCATTGGTTTCATTTCAAGCTGCGTTTCATGAGTCTCGTCTTGAACTAGTTTTGGCCAATGCACTATGGGTAAAAATTAAGATTTTTTGGCATAAAGTCAATTTTTTGTGGTTTCATATTTTGAAATTTAACTGATTTCCTAAATCTAGATACCCATATTAGAAAAAAAATCATTTAATATCAATGCGGGTGGCAACCCTTTTTTGTTGGCGCGTTTTTAAAGTCAGCTGTTTGAAAGTCACTTTGTTTTGATACAACTGGCGGTAAACATCAGCTAAGTTCGAGTGCTTGTGCTTTGAAAAAGTGAAAAAAAATTTAAAAGTGTAATTATGGAAAACGTTAGTGCAGGTTTGTAAAATTAAGACGAGATGCCCTTTTTGTCATAATTGTCTGTTGTTGTATTATTGTGAAATGTTTTGTTTATGTATAATTTTATATAAAATCTATCAATTGTAGTTGTGTTCCGTGGAGTGTAACTTGTGAATGGCAAAGCATTGCAAAAAGTTATAAATGCCAAGTTATTAACAAAAGTGTGTTAATTAATGAGTTACTACCCTTTTTTGTTCTATTTTGTGCCAACACGTGTTTTTGCAGATAAATATGTGTTTCCCCATGCAGCGCTTATTGAAATTTGGAGTAGCAACCATCGCTCAGAAGATGCACTTGTGAAATATGTGTTACAGAATATCAATAATATCAGTTTAGATGAAGACCAAATGCGTTTGATATCAAAAAAACTTACAGATTTTGTTAATTATATAAAAAAGCATTTGCCAAAGTGCAACCGTAAATTACAGCGATTTAAAACTAAACATTCAAAATGGCTTAGCAAAAGTATAATTATAGTAATGGATGAGCAGTATGTTTCCCCAAACAAAATAGGTCGCCCAAAATTAAATTATGAAGATGCTGGACCTAGGCTAAAAAGAAAATTAGCCTCCGAAGTTGCTTCACAAAATAAACATGCAACGCCGTTGCCAGTTCATGCTGCTACGTTTTCAGCCAAAAAATCCAACGACAGAGACATGGCCTTTGTTTTGAATAAAGCAGGCAGTAGTCGAAATATAGCCGAAGTAAGGAACAAACTTCTTGCTGTTAATCCAACACCTGTTTCTGCGGATAACGCATTAGCATTTTTAATAGAAAATAGATTTACAAAACAACAGTACATAAACATGAAGCATCACACCAAGAAACAGGGATGTAATATTTATCCTCCTTATTCTGAAGTCGTTGAATCGAAATTAAAATGTAGACCTGTCGGAATCCTTTATTCTGAAACCAAGGCAGAAATTTCATTACAAAACTTATTACACCATACTGCTCACCGAATTCTTACAATGTAAGACGAGGTGTTTGAACTACTTTCAGATGCAACAAATTGTAAACTTATTTTTAGTTACGGATTTGATGGCTCTACAGGCCACAGTTTATACAAACAGCAGTTTCAATCGAATCACAATTCTGGCCTTGATAATTCACTTTTCGTAACTACGGTTATTCCACTGAAAGTTATAGATGAACTTCATCGAGTAATTTGGCTGAATAAGACTCCACAGTCTGTTAGATTTTGTCGTCCTTTGAAAATCGAATTCGTTAAGGAAAGTACATCCCTCATATTAAACGAAAAATATAATTTGGATAGTCAAATATTACACCAACAAGATTATTTATATACGCACAAAACGAAAAAATTAATTGTGAAGTTTGAAGGATATATGACACTTATAGATGGCAAAGTACTAAATATTTTAACTGGAACAAACTCCTGCCAATCTTGTCCAATCTGTGGGGCAAAACCGACACAGTTACTAAAAACAAAGGACTTTAACTCGAAGATTTTCAGTATTAAAACAAGCAGTCTACAATACGGAATAAGTCCTCTTCATGCATGGATCCGCTTCTTCGAGTTTATATTAAGAGTCTCCTATAGGCTTGATTTCAAAAAGTGGCATGCTAAAGGTATTGATAAAGTCCAAATGGCTTCACGCAAACAGCTTCTACAAGAAAAATTTTGGGAAGAAATGGGCCTTAATGTAGATAAACCTAATGCAAATGGCAGTGGCAATACTAATGATGGAAATACGGCCATTTTCGAATTCAATAGTACTATCATCTATATCAGGAATTGATTACGAAATAATTCGTCGTTTTCACATAATTTTAATTGCGATATCTTGCGAGTATGCCATGAATTCAGACAAGTTTAAAGACTTTTGCGCTGACACATTCTCAATGTACATGGAAAAATATTTCTGGTATCCAATGTCCCCTACTGTGCACAAGGTATTAGTACATGGATATCAAATAATGGATTGCTGCGTACTCCCAGTTGGTTGCCTAGGGGAAACTGCATCGGAGGCAAGGAACAAGCTATATAAGAGCGACAGAAGATGCCATGCCAGAAAATGCAGTCGCCTAGACAATATTACAGATGTTTTTAACAGAACCATGGATTCTTCTGATCCCTTATTGTCTAGCCTGTGTTGGAAGGAACGTAAAAATCGAAACAACAAGAAAAGCTTACCATCAGAAGTCATCGGTCTTTTACAAACACCAAGCATGGAACTTATAGATGTAGCTGAAGGTGGCGAACCCTCTCAGTGCTCTTCAGATGAAGATGATGATGATCAGGACATTTTTGAACTTGATGATATAGTATTAGAAGAAGAATATGAAGAGAACATTTAAACAACGTGGAATGGTGAGAAGTATACCCACTTTTTTGACATAGCTAATGAATTTTTTTTGTTCCCAGAATCAAAATAAATCTCCAACATACAAACTCAATCTACATACGTAATATGAAATAATAATGATATAATTTGTATGTACTTTATATTGTAATAAATATTTTATTCTTATGAAACTGGTTTCTTGGTCATCTTAAGAGCATAAAAAATGTGTACAAACAAAATTTCAATTCAATAGCCCTATAAACAAAAAAGTTGGGGCAAATCGGCCAGATCGGCTATATGGCAGCTATATGAAATAGTGCCCCCAATCATATGAAACTTGGTAGGTCATCTTGGGAGCATAAAAAATGTATACAAACCAAATTTCAATTTAATAGCTTTAAAATTAGAGTTTATGCCAAAATAAACGGAAAAAAACCCATTGTGCAATGTTCAGGGGAACCTCATAGCCAATGAGGCCCATGCCACCATAGGTCATTACACAGAAGTTCTTGTGATAGACCACGGCTTGCTAAGTGTGTTGGATTGGAATGAGTGTCTACATGAAACCAGTTGTCACAACCAACACTTTCAATGATCTTCGAAACTCGGTTAGCTACAAACGTTTTCCATGAGCATGGTGGTTTTCTTAGCCATGCGAGCACGATAGCTGAATCTGTCCAGAAGAATACTTTGTACTTACCGATATTTAGTTGTGGAATCAGAGAGTCAACCATGCCCGCCAAGAGTAATACTCCACATAACTCAAGTTTTGGTATAGAAATAGTTTTGATAGGAGCAACCCTTGTCTTCGACGTTAGCAAATTGGTTTCAACAGGACTTGACTCAGAATCAATCCGCACATAGATTGTTGCGGCGTATGCTTTTTCTGACGCATCGAAAAACGCATGAAATTGAATATCACATTCTGGAGAATATGTGACCCATCTTGGAATTTGAATTTCATTTATATATGGATAGCTTTCTACAAAGGAGTGCCAGGATTGAAGACATTTTAAAGACAAACTTTCATCCCAGCTTGTCTTTTCTAACCAAATCTGTTGCATTAATATCTTGGTAAGAACAATGCAAGGAGCCAACCAACCGGCAGGATCGAAAAGCTTTGAGATCTGAGAGAGTACTTCACGCTTTGTGATAGTTGATTTTTGATTAAGAGAGCTTGTAACGAAATAAAATTTATCAGAATGAGCATTCCAACGTACTCCTAATGTTTTAGCATTGCTGCTATCACTAAACAACAGAAAATCTTCATTTAAGAGATGTTCGCGTGGAAGTCCTTCAAGAACGTATTTCGAGTTAGAGGTCCACTTACGGAGAGAAAACCCAGCTGATTGAAGAGCCAAAATGATCTCATCTCTGGCTTTGATTGCTGAGGCAATATCATGACTACCGGCGAGAACATCATCGACATACATGGAAGTACGTAAAATATTACTAGCCAGTAGATATGATGTCTAAACATCATCAGCTAACTGAAAAAGCATTCGGATCGCTAAATATGGAGCACAGTTGACTCCAAATATAACTGTGGTTAGCTCGAAATCTTGAACTTCTTTAGTTGGAGATTCTCCAAAAAGTATTCTTTGAAAAGGAGTGTGGTTGGAATCCACGAGAATTTGACGGTACATTTTTTGAACTCCGCCAGGTTTCGGCCTGCCTGTCCCAAGCCAGGATAAAGGAGGAGGGTTGTTTGTAGGATACGTCCTGCAAACGTAAAAACTGATAAAGCCAACCAAGAGCTTGGGGTGGCGCCCATCTTGGTAGCAGGTCATATTCGGTATATCGATATGGAACAAGCCTGCGAAGGTAAAGCAATTGACCTTAAAACTTGTTAGTACGGGGACAGTCTTTACCCTTCGGATGGGGTTGACCCTATCTATCCACCGCATGGAGACCTTAATTCGGCTGGAAAATCTGGATGTGAAGTGTTGGCATGCGTGCGTCAAAGTGTCAACTCTTCGGCTTTCCGAAGTGTTGCTTGTCAAGTGTTTGACTCGCACCCTCAAACTGGCACGGCAGTCACTGAGGGAAGTGTTGTTTGTTGGTTGTTTTAAACTAGGGGTTCTCATACTGAGCACGGCAGTCCCTGAGAACAGTGGCCAATACGCTGTGTCTGGATGTTGACTTTCCGAACTGCCAGAGTGAGAGTGGCAATTGCAAAGGTCCTCCAAAGTAGGTACCAGTCATGTGCAATACTTTCCAGCTGAGTCGGCACCTGCAAACTGTTAGACTAGCCTCTAAGTGCTCATTGAGCACAGTCATGCATAAGAAGGCACTTTTTCATAATTGCATTTGTGTCTTCTTGGTCTTCTTGCGGGGATGTTGTGGGTCCTCATCTGACGGGATCGAGTTGCCAAGATGGCTGTCGTGGGCTGGACCTTCGGGGAGTCTCATACTGGTTGTGGTTGTGTGAATGCTACACAGGTCTAGATTGACTGGCGGGGTCGCGCAATGGTACGACCGGGCTGGCATATCTGTCTTAATATGCAAGAGATTGGGTAGGTCTCGTCTCCACCAGTAGATGGATGGAAGTACGTCGCTACGGAAGTCTAAACTGGTACTGCTATTACGGGCAGTATGTTAATTCATAATGCTCCTAATCAGCAGGGCACTGGGTGATGCTTTGTGTTTGTGAAGCAGCTTCCATGTTCGTGTTGCCACACCGGATGCCCCGTACGTTTTACTTGCTAAAATGTAAACGGGTCCGTGGTGTGGTAGCACAAAGTTCATGGTTGTCTGTTTCATGAACTATTTCCCTAGGTTTTGGATAACTCAACTTACTTAAGCCTTACGGCAGGTGTAAGTTGTAAATGCTGAAATCGTCTGGTACATTTTTTGAATATCACTCTTGAAAACATATTGGTATAAACGCCATTTTAGTATCAAGAGTGTCAAATCGGATTGTAGTACCGGACCAGTGTACAAAATATCATTAAGACAAGTACCGTTAGACGAAGGGCAAGAAGCATTAAAGACAACACGGAGCTTTGTTGTCTTACTTTCGGGTTTAATAATCGCGTGATGTGGTAGGTAGTAGTGATTTGAAAATTTTGTGAACTTTGGCATGGGAACTTTTTTCATATGACCCATATGAAGATATTCCTTTATAACTTTATCATATTGAGTCTTCAGCTCTGGATTTTTGCTAAGCCGTGATTCACTTCTCTGGAATTGAGTACAAGCTATAGCACGTAAATTAGCGAGCTGAATATCCTCAGGAAATCCTTCTTTAAATGGAAGGGAAACGATGTATCGACCATCTTCGTTTCTTCTCGTGGTGTGAACGTAATACTCTTCACAAACACGATCGGAATGTGTTATTAGAGGTTTTCTGTGAACATCCTCCACCTCCCAAAAACGAAGAATCTCTTGGCCAATGGATTCCTCATTGAAAAAGGAGACAAACGTTTTTGAATTAGAATTCGTGTCGCCTGTCACTGGACCAGTTAATATCCAACCAAAAATAGTTTCTTGAGGAAGTAATGAACCGCAAACATTGCGTTTTATACCGTCAAGCAAGACAGAAGGAAGTAAATCACCACCGATTAAGAGATCTACTTGAAAACTCTTGAAGAACTCAGCGTCTGCAAGTTTTACATTCGGAAGACTAGAAAATAGTGCTGGGTCAACGGAGCATGTTGGCAGATTTCCAGTTAGATGAGGTGTGACAAGTGCTGAAGCTTCGATACATATATTAGAATTTAGTGGTGAGCTAAGCATGAAGGAGCAAAGCTTTTGTGATTTTGCGGAAATTGCATTATTCAAGCCTGATATTTTGGCTTGAATTGCACGATAAGGAAGTTTTAGCAAGTTTAATAGTCTTTCAGATATGAAAGTGCCTTCGGATCCAGAGTCAATAAGTGCACGTACAGAATAAGTTACACCTAAGTGGCATATTTGAACCACGGCGGTACCCAAGAGAATTCTTTTTGAACTGGATGCGAAACAATTTTGAATTGTACTCAAAGGAGTAGAATCTTCAGTGGACTGTATAGAAAAAGACTCCGTTCTAGGTCTAAAAATATTAGTCGTAGAAGTAACTGGAGCTATAGATGTAAAATTAGAACTAGAGTTGAACTTAGAATTAGTATTGGAATTGGCATTGGCACTAGAATTGGAATTGTAGTTAGCGTACGAATTGGAAAAAGCATTGGAATTGGAGTTAGCATTGAAATTGGCATTTGCACTAGAATTGGAATTGGAATCTTTATGCAATAGAGTGTTATGTCGCTTGTGGCATGTAAAGCAATTAAATATGCTTTTGCAATCTTTAAGAGCATGAGCTTTTGCAAAACAATTTATGCAGAGACTATGTTTCTTAATAACTGCCATTCTATCGACTGGATTCATATCTATAAACTTTGGACATTGACGAATGATACGTATATGCTGCTGATTACGACATAGTTTACACGACGTGTTAGAAACATTAGCATGATACGTGTTCACTTCTCTTGAAGTGCGAGTATGAGGAGTATCTGAAATTTTTGGTGTAACCAACTTTGACTTCGTTGAGGATTTAATATCGGAGACGGTCTCAAGGGTTTGAAACCGGCTTGTCAAGAAAGAATCTAGTTCTTCCCGTTTAGGAATCTCAGTTTTGCTCTTGAGTGATTGTTCCCAAAGCGTGAGTGTTGCATCAGGCAAACGAGTCGAACAAATAAATATGAAAATTGAATCCCAGTTATCAATTTTTATATCATACATCTTGAGAGCGGAAATGCAACCATTGATGTCGCGTTGAAGTTTTTTAATTAAACTTCCGGATTCAGTGGCAACAATGTCAAGGTTAAAAAGAATTCGAAGTTAAAGAACTCGACTGTTGACGAGAACTCGTTTGTTTTCGAAACGATCTTTCAGATTTTGCCAAGCTGTGAAAAAATCCTTTATTAGTAAGTGGATATTTTTTTACAACGTCACGAGCCTCGCCTCGTGTTTTTTGGTTTAAATGAAATAATTTCTCAATTGGACTCAATCTTGAATTATTAATGTGTATGTCTGTGAACATGTCACGAAACGATGGCCAGGATAGATAGTCTCCATTGAAAATGTCAGTATCACACGGTGGTAAGTGGATCGAATGACTGGCACAATCATGCCTTCTTGGATGCGTCGTTGTTGGAATAGCTGCCATGGATAGTTTCTGGATATACAGGGTTGCCAATATTCGAAGCGCCCATCTGGCAACACTATAACTTTCCGCAGTGATGCCAAATCGACTAATGACATACCGCGTTTGAAGCGTCATTCTAAGCAAATGTTTACAATGGAACAGTACACGCCACGCGAACGCTTTAAAATTGTTGAAATTTACATTCAACAAAACAAGTCAATAGTCAAAAAGTCAATAGTGAGCGATGAAGCTCATTTTCAGTTGAACGGAACGGTAAACAAACAAAATTGCCATATTTATGCCACTGAAAATCCACAAAAGATTCAAGAGGTACCTCTTCACGATGCAAAATTCACTGTTTGGTGCGGCGTTTGTGCTAAAATGCTCATTGGGCCGTTCTTTTTCGAAGATGATAATGGCCACAGAGTTACTGTCAATCAGGAGCGTTATCGCGATATGATAAACAATTTTTTCATGCCAATCGTTCGTCGAAAGCGTATCAGGCACTACTGGTTTCAACAAGACGGCGCGCCACCACACACAAGCCGCACTACAATCGATTTTTTGAAGTAATTGTTCCCTGGCCGTTTGATGTCAAAAAATGGTGATTTCGATTGGCCGCCAAGATCACCAGATTTAACGCCTCCAGACTTCTTTTTGTGGGGTTATTTGAAATCAAAGGTTTACGTCAACAAGCCAAAGACCCTAGAAGAGCTGAAAACCAACATCCGTCAAGAAATAACCGCCATTCCCATCGAAATGTTGAAGAAAACCATGGGAAATGCTGCAAAACGGGCACAATATGTCGTAGAGGCCAATGGCGACCATTTACGAGATATAATATTCAAGAAATGATGTAAGCAAATCTACTTGAACCCAATTAAATGATGTTCATGACGAACAGACAAAAAATTGTGGTTTCTTTGATTTATTTAAAAATAAATGGGCCCTTCAAATATTGGCAACCCTGTACTCGCCAATTTTAGCTATGCAGCGAACATAGGTGGAATATGACGTCTGATAGCGATTCTTCAGCACTTCAATTTCCACGTCGGGTTCAACGTCCTTCGCATTTGAAAGTTCATGTAGACATGCCTCGTATGCAGCTTTAACGGATTGTCAAATCGAGTTCATTTCATCCCGATGAACATCTAGCGAATGCGTTGAATAATTGGTTAATGTAGCATCGCTAAAATCAGCTTCAAAATCCCTCAGGTTATCAGTCAGACGAATAAATTTTTCAAGAGAAGCCATATTTTTTTTTTTTTTGTTAAGTTAAACAAACTAAGGAACCAAAACCGCTGTAAGTAACGAATAACAACGAGGATGAAAGAAAATTCCAACAAACGAATTAAATACAAAAACGGCAGTCAAAGAAAGTACTTATGATTGAACCTTAATCGGTTATAAATATAAAAAGCATCAAAGTTTAAAAAGATAAAAGGATTACGAACAAACCCTGTTTTTAGACTATGTGGAAAACAGAAATACTTATATTTTGCGAAAACGGAATAAAGAGAATAGTAAAAAAGAAAATTTACGCAATTAAAAAAAAAAATTATGAAATTTTTAGAGTCAACTCAACGTGAGCAAAACACACTGTGTTCTACTCACACAGCAACAGCTTGAATTTAAGTTAACAAAAAAAACTTGTTTCACTAACACAGCAACGAAAGCGGAAATCGGAAATAAACACGCGAATAAATGGAGGACAGCATAAAATTATTTTGTAGAGAAAAATTGGTTGTAATAAAAATTTCCTTTGTTAATGAAACACAGTAAATTTGTTTTACATTTGTATTTTGAAATATACATATGAGGATTGTGGGGATCAAGGTTGTTATCTACCCCTTTTTTTTTACTATTTTATTACAACAAAACAATTTTGTGTTGTTTGCAATTTAAATTGCAATTATCAAAAGCAAACTAGAGCAAAAAAAAAAAAAAATTGTTTGTTGAGCTAAATTTGAAATTATCAAAAAAAAAAATTGGAATAAAAGTTGATCGTTGAAATAAATTTATTTTTATCAAAAAAAAACTAGAAAAAGATTGTTGAAGAAACACATGTAAGTATTAAAAAAATATCAAACTGTCACTGCAATTGCTTGGACATATAGTATATATAGTAGTATAGTAGGCATATATCTATAATACTAGTTAAATAAGTAAAAGAAAAAATTCACTTCTGTTCGGCACTATGAAAATATTTTTTTTTTTTTTTAGAATGGATTTCTTTGAAATATTACAAAAAATATGAACTGCAAAATAAATTTGAAAATAAAAACAAAAAATGGAAACTTTATGAAAACCGTCACAGGAAAAACCACTTGCACTTGTTTGCGTTATGTTGTTGAGAGAAACAAATCAACAAGTTGAGCGCAGCAGCTCAACCAACCTTATGAATATTTGTATGTTTATTGGTAGTATAAGATTTTATAATTTATTTTATATTAAAGTAGAACTTTTTAATTTTAATATTGTATTAAAAGATTGTATTTTCTATTGGTTTTTTTTTTTTTTTTTTTATTAAAAACAATAGTAAGACAAGCAATCAATAAAAAATCAAAGATTTAATTTTTGGAAAAGTATAACAAATTCTAACACCGTCAATGGATAAGAGCTTTATTATTGCAAATAATTGAATATGTACACAATTTTGCAGATCGTTGGAGAGAACGAGTTTATGCAAACTGTTATACATGTAAGTAAATATGAGCACTGTGACTATGTAATGAGAGCAAGAACAATGGTTGAACTTTTATAGCCCGAACACAACACGCGCGACGAGCGGCAAGCGCCAATTGTCACTTCTCATTTACATGTATTACTTATGGGACGAATTTTGGAGGCTTCTCACGCAACATTGTTTGCGCCGTTGCAGTCGGCTTCAATTTAATTTTAATTTGACAGGCAGCGAAAGCAAGTTTCTGTTGTAAGACTCCGCCAGGTTTCGGCCTGCCTGTCCCAAACCAGGATAAAGGAGGAGGGTTGTTTATAGGATACGTCCTGCAAACGTAAAAACTGATAAAGCCAACCAAGAGCTTGGGGTGGCGCCCATCTTGGTAGCAGGTCATATTCGGTATATCGATATGAAACAAGCCTGCGAAGGTATAGCAATTGACCTTAAAACTTGTTAGTACGGGGACAGTCTTTACCCGTCGGATGGAGTTGACCCTATCTATCCACCGCATGGAGACCTTAATTCGGCTGGAAAAACTGGATGTGAAGTGTTGGCATGCGTGCGTCAAAGTGTCAACTCTTCGGCTTTCCGAAGTGTTACTTGTCAAGAGTTTGACTCGCACCCTCAAACTGGCACGGCAGTCACTGAGGGAAGTGTTGTTTGTTGGTTGTTTTAAACTAAGGGTTCTCATACTGAGCACGGCAGTCCCTGAGAACAATGGCCAATACTCTGTGTCTGGATGTTGACTTTTCGAACTGCCAGAGTGAGAGTTGCAATTGCAAAGGGCCTCCAAAGTAGGTACCAGTCATGTGCAATAGTTTCCAGCTGAGTCGGCACCTGCAAACTGTTAGACTAGCCTCTAAGTGCTCATTGAGCACAGTCATGCATAAGAAGGCACTTTTTCATAATTGCATTTGTGTCTTCTTGGTCTTCTTGCGGGGATGTTGTGGATCCTCGTCTGGCGGGATCGAGTTGCCCAGATGACTGTCGTGGGCTGGACCTTCGGGGAGTCTCGTACTGGTTGTGGTTGTGTGAATGCTACACAGGTCTAGATTGACTGGCGGGGTCGCGCAATGGTACGACCGGGCTGGCATATCTGTCTTAATATGCAAGAGATTGGGTAGGTCTCGTCTCCACCAGTAGATGGATGGAAGTACGTCGCTACGGAAGTCAAAACTGGTACTGCTATTACGGGCAGTATGTAAATTCATAATGCTCCTAATCAGCAGGGCACTGGGTGATGCTTTGTGTTTGTGAAGCAGCTTCCATGTTCGTGTTGCCACACCGGATGCCCCGTACGTTTTACTTGCTAAAATGTAAACGGGTCCATGTTGTGGCAGCACAAAGTTCATGGTTGTCTGTTTCATGAACTATTACCCTAGGTTTTGGATAACCCAACTTACTTGAGCCTTACGGCAGGTGTAAGTTGTCAATGCTGAAATCGTCTGTACTGTTGTAAAATTCTGGCGAGTAAGGGATGTTTTGCTTGAACTTCACTATTTGAAGTACAACTCAGCATAATGACATAAGAATCCATATTGAATGAAAAGTGATTTATAAATAAATTTTTAATTTCAGTGACTTTTTGTTTGAACTGGTGCATAGTTGATTCACCAAAACTGGGCAACTAGATTATTATTTTTAAGCACTCTTTAGTTGCGCTGTTTTGGTAAATCAACTATGCACCAATTCAAAGAAAAAGTTACTGATGCTTTGCATAAATGCATTTAGGAACCCAGCCATACTTTCGACAGGCGATAATTTCGATAAAATATCACTTTTCTTTAATTTATTCATACAATTTTGTTGTTTTTTATAACATGCTGCCACATCGATAATTCGCTTCGATTTTAATAAATAGGGTATCAATTGATAGGTCTAGCTTTGTAGATGTGCAATAATGTCTTATTTTTTCTTAAATATTGTGTTTTTTTTTAAATAAGCTGAAACAATTTTCTATGAAAATCAAAAAAATTTCTTTGTGATGCCTAAAAGTATGTGATTTTTATTATAATGCTTTAATAAGGAATAACTGGGTAACTTAACAATTCAACAGAAACATAGAAAGTTTCTATGAAATCCTTGGTTCAAAGGTAAAAATAGTCCACAATATAAAAACAAAGTTACCTGTCACTAGATATTTTTTATTTTAGCGTTTTAACGCCACACGGGATTACTAGTTATTCATATTTTATTCACTATGAATTTTATATTAAATATTCATTTGTGATTCATTATTCATTGGTTTTTCATTGTTCATTTGTTATTCTTTACTAATTTCTAATTCATTATTAATTTTTTATTTATTAATTGATATAAATGAAACGCATTATTATTGAATTTTTAAAATTAAATGAGAATTAACATTTTTATTTATGAATGAGTCTTGCATTCATTGAATCGATTCTTATTTCGTCATTCATTCATTCACCTCTTTGAAAATAAAATTAAATTTTACAGTGCACGGTTTGCCTTCCGTTTTGATTATATTTCAGTTTTTTATTTTGTGGTTACGTCTTAGTTATTTTAATTTATTTAGTCGTTATTTAGTTACCAAAATTTATTGTTTTTTGAAAAAAGATATTGAAAACAAATAAATTTAACAAGACGTTTCTCAGATTGTTTGTCTGCTTCATCAGGGCGTCTTTTATTTATTATAAAACTATAAAAAGTGCCCTGATGAAGCGAAAAATTTGCGAAACGTCGACAAATTTTTAAAATTAAACTTAAAAAAAATAAAACTTAAGTTTGTTAAATTCATTTATTTTTTAAATCTTTTTTCAAAAAACAATAAATTTTGGTTAATAAATAGCGCCTTAATAAATTAAAATGAAATTGAATGTATATATTTTTTAGTTCAGTGTTGTTATTCAAAACGGCAACTGTTGAGTCGGCTGAATGCAGCCATTGTTTTTTATTTACTATTGTTTGGCTGTTGAAGTGCTCGTATTTTTGTTTACTTTTTAAAAGAAATTTTTTGAGTTAAAGTTTTCAAGGTAAGTTCCTAAATTATAACAAAGAATTTAATATGTATTGTGTTTCTTCTATTGCAATATGGACTTAGATAAACAAAGAGTTGAAGAGCAGCTGAAGTTTGCTGCTGTCGCGTCTATTATAATCGAGTCGCTCAACATTTCTCTACAACGACAGAGTGGAGACATGTTGCTTGCCGCTCGTCGCGAGTATTGTGTTTGGGCTATTAAGCATAAGTGGAGACTTTTGCTGATCGTGAAAAAAAAGAGCGGAAACACTAACACAATGATCAATGTAATATAAAAATTGAGTTAAAACATTAAAGAGATCTTGTTATGTTAATTTATGTATTAAAAATTATACATGGGAATTGTATAACCCCTGTTACCTTAATGTCACCTTTGGAATAGGCTTTGGTATATTATGCCGAATAATATACCAATTTAATGCTTTAATTTAATGCTAATTTAATGCTTGTCACTTTGTATCCTGTTTATTTGTATATAACTTTAAATTTATTTATTTGTAAGTAACTATTTTTAGCATTTTTTTTTAGACTTTCTTCCGGTAACTTTCAAAAATTCTCTTTATATTTTTGTTTTTTTCTCTAACTTCTCACGACTTTTCAATATTTTAACTTTTCTTTAAACCTTAAATTTCTTTAACTTTTCGCACCTTTTAATTTTCTTTCAATATACTTTGTTTTTATATATTTTTTAAAACTATTCAAATATTTACAATATCGAAGAAATGTTATTTCAAACTTTATATGTTTTCGCACAATTTTGTTTCCGTTTTTTAAGTTTTATTTTGAAGACCTTCTTTACATTAATTTAACCTGCACGCACGCTTGCACTTCTAATCAAGAACTAATTATACTAAGAGAAAACAATGCAAACGTACCTGACTTAATGTAGCAAGTTGGATGATGTTTTTAATTTGGAACTCTGGAGTTCTCTTTTCGAGTTGTAGTAAAATTGGAGTAGGATTAACTAGATGATTGGACAGATCCGGACTTTGGACAGATCCGGTTCGTGAGGACCAATGTTTGTATGGAGAACTTATTGGTTTTGTCTGTAAGAAGAGCCGATGATTTTGTATGTCGATTGCTAGAAGGAAATCTTTCACTCAGTGAGTTTCAGATTTATTAGAGAAAAATAATAGAAAAAATCACCAAATTAAAAACTCGAAATAATTATGGAAAGTTCAAATATGTATTTTTCTTTATTGGACAATGTAAGAAAATTTATATTTGGTTGAGGATAGATCTTACCAGTTTTAGGCTGCAAAATATAGTGGACGAGAATAGTTTTTTTTTTTAAGGAAGGAAGCTTAAATTAGTTATGGCGGAGTTATAGCAGATAAAGATAAAGATAAAGATAAAGATAATTTTAGCTAAGAGTTCTATTACGTTTTATGTGTTAATACATTAATTTAACCTCTTCAATTAATACCTCTTCACATCAACAAATAGTAATGCAATTTTAATTTGCAATTTCAATTTGCAATTTTAATTTGCATTACCACTAGGTGGATAGTGGTAATGGAAATTGAATGGTAATGGAAAATGCCCATGTATGAAGAAAATATTTAAAAAGATTAAATCAAAATCATGTTTCATACTCTACTTTTAAAAACTTCTAATATTTATAAGTGAAAGTGTTAATTAAAACAAAACAGAAAATAGTGCCGCCTTTTTCAAATTATTTATTCGTGAATCATGAATCGTATGACTCATGTTTCATAGTCTACTTTTAAAAACTTCTATTAGTGAAAGTGTTAATTGTAACACAACGGAAAATAGTACTGCCTTTTTCAAATTATCGTAGATCATTGAGGTCTGCTTGTATTCGAATTGTTATTATGGCATTGCAATAATAATAAATTTTATCTTTTCTTTTATTTATAGTCCATTCCTTTTCGAATTAAAATGTATAACTTATCAAGTTTTAATGAATTATTTACAAAGCACCACAATTTTGCAAGTTTTTTAAAAAAATGTTCCGGATGATTCATGTACGATTTTATTCTATTTCATGTATCAGGTATCATTGAAAATTGATTTACATGATATAACCAGTTATTAGAAAATTTTAATTTTCGGGTTATTCGGGAAACCGTTGTTTTAGAATATTTTACAACACTAATTAGTATCGTTTATACCAAGTCTTCCACATTAGTCGGCAAATGTAAAGAAAATAAAAAAAAAAAAAAACGAAAAGGCCATCTCAGCCCTTGAAAGGACTGTGGCCGAGCTTATTATGATCAATTGTGTTGTGTGTGATGTGAAATGTTTGCACACAAATGATCGAGAACTGGAATCTACATGTTTTAGGCCTACTCCGAACGGCTTATGTTCTCAAGAAGCTTTTCATGGCATTTTTTACTCTCTGAGTTTTGCCATTGTCTGCAGAGAGGTGACGGCCGAACAGAAAAATTAATTCAATTGAAAACAGTTTTCTGTGTCAGATGGAGGATTCGAACCTGGGTTCTCTGGCGTAAGAGTCACACACTCTACCCACTACGCCACGGCCGACATGTAAAGAGAATATGTTCTCAATTTAACTTAAGCAAAAATGAAATAAGTAACCGTCTTTCCACAGAAATGTTATTAGGTATTCAGCATGCAAGGCGACTTACTGCACAAAAAATAAATAAAAGTGACTTCAGGCTGTCTTTAATAAAATGCATTTGAAATTATTTACAAAAGATACGAGTATGATTTTAACAAATAAGAAATAAAAGAGAGTAGAGAATATGCATTAGTATCCGATTTTATAATAAGTAAAAACCGCTAGACACAAAATTATATTAATATTAATAGGTCTAAGTTTATATATAGAAATAAGTCTTTGAAACAGATCTCTCTAGCGCAAGATTACTCTATAGTTTCTAAAAACCAAAAATTATTAAAGATCTTTTATAAATATTTTCAAAAACGTCTACATATTTCATTGCAACAAAAGTGAGTTCTAGTTATGCTGCCTCTACTTTTTGATAGTTATGCTGGATTAATAAGAAGTAAAAATTCTGACTTTAAGGTCAAGAGGGTTTTTTTTAAAGATTTTTTGAGCGATTTTTAGATCACTATGGAATTAAACAAAACTAATATCAAAGAATTTCTAGAAAATATTTTAAAATTGCACCTATAAATGCACTATGCATTTTTTTATATTCTCTTATAATAACTATTTTGTGATATAAAAACATTTTGCGTACCATCCTTGTTCATTCCCATTTGAAGGCACTTTCTTAAGCGGCAGGCCTGGCATTGATTACGATGAGCCTTGTCCACAATACATCGTCCAGTTCCAGCCTGACATCTGTAAAAATTAACCAAATTTATTTAAGCATACAAATGAATCTCAATATAATAAATTCGAATTCAATTAATAACAAGCAGGCAAAAGTGTTCATTGAATTAAGAAATTAAGTACTATCATGAAAAAGAATCCCCAAGCCTTTTCCTTCTAAAGCCATTATTACTAAAGTTGTCAACGTTGTTGAAATCGTAACATTTGTTATTTGAATAGCACACGAGTACAATGAAGGATTCAATATACAATCGAAGTTAAGTCTTTATATGTAGTTTGCTCAAAAGGGATTATCAACGATTTTTTCCCTCTACCCAACAGCCAATGATCCCTGCACGAGACATTTCTGGTGAGCTTCTGATATTTAATCGAATAACGATTCAAATTTTTTCGTGCGAAAGGAATTCCACTCAAAACATCCACAACAAAGCAAATATCCACTTGAGCAAAACTAAATCTATTTTCACATTAAACAGCAAAGCAGTCAACTTCTTTACACATTAAATTCTTTTAACTCAATTTTAGAACTAAGACGAGAACAGAAACAGTTATTTAACATAGGGTTATTTACGCAAGCAAGTGCAATTTTCTATTTAAATATATGTAAAATATCTATATCCATTAAATAAATGGCAAGTCATAACTTCATAAATCCTGTGACTCCCTTACACCTTTATCAAAAACTTCGTTTCAGTGTATCTACTGTTATTTAATGATGTGAAAAAATATGTAACTATGCAAAATGCTTACACTCTTGCACTATGTCAGTTTTGTGATGACATAAAACTTAATTAAAATATCACCTTAATAAAATTATTCTATATTTTCTGCATAGCTCAATTTAATAATTCAGTTGTTTTTAATTTTTCTCCATTGTCAAATTTTTCATTTGATTGACAGCAATTGACCATTGAAATTAACATAGTGAAAACCAAGCATAACCCAATAAACATTGTGGCGAGGGGTGATTCGTTAACGAATCGCTTGTGAATCGTTTTTTTTTAAAGTTTTCGAATAGTTTCATACCGACTTCATCAGAGGTTGGCTTGATGCTTTAAGAAAGCACCGTTCGAAATCATGACTTTCCTAAACTCCATTTAAGTTATTTTGAAACAAAAAACAATTTTTTCCTACTTTTCAATATACCAATTTTTTTAAGAAAGGTATTTTTTATTAACTTTCTATTATTAATACGTCATTAACGTCATTTAAGCGAATATTTGTTTTTTTAAATAAAAATTTTCATAAATTTTTAAATGAAAAAAATAATGTGCAATATTTTTGCTTCTGTTATGTTATTTCGCGCTTATTCCTTATATAAAGTTTTGGCGACTCGTTAACGAATTGCTTTTTCATAGTTCTGGCGACTCGTTAACGAATGGCTTTTTTCGGTTTTGACGAATGTATAACGAAGCCGAAAAAAGTTGGTCTAAAAATGATAAAACAAAATAATTAATAAAAAAAATAATCTTTAAAAAAATACCTATATAACAAATTTTTTTTTTGGGCCAAGTTGGGGTTCGAACCCATGTTCGCGAATGCTGGCTTTTATTATCAAGCAAATTAAGCAAGATATATTCAGCATCTGAAATAGCTGAGTGAGTTAGGTACTAGACTAGCATTGAGATGACGTGGTTTCAATTCTTGACGTGGCAAGCTTGAAATTAGTTTTTATTTAATTGTTTTTTATTTTTTATATGATTTATATGATTCGTTATCGAATTGCTTTTTTTAGTTTTGGAAACTCGTTAAAGAAATGCTTTTTATAGTTTTGGCGACTCGTTAAAGAATTGCTTTTTTCTGTTTTGACGATCTATTAACGAAGGAGGAATTTCTCCCGCTCGCAATATTATAAATGAATCGCTACTAATAATTGCTAATGAATAAAATCTACTAGAATGCGATTCGTAAACGATAACATTAGTGAATCATTTTGTTTGTTGGGAAGCCAGTGTCGGGCAGCCTTGCATACTTGAAATTGTGTTAGTGCAGTTAAATATATATTCATCTCACGTACAAAACGATCAAAGCCAGTGCACGGACTTTACCACCATTGAGGTAAATCTACCACATTTTTTCAAAATTTTAATATCTACCACTTTTACCACCGAAGGCTTAAAATCTACCACTATGTTTACCATCATAAAATTGTTTGATGAATTTGTTCTCTATGAAACATATTTAGTAAACACATCATTAGAAAGCTTAATTGGGAATATCATTTGATTTTTACATATGTTTGTTATTGGCTGTATTTTGCCAACACAAGCTCTCAAGAAAATTCGGATGAATAGCTACACTTTTGACAGCACTGGCAGCTGTTAACGCTCGAGCGATATGCTTTTTACCTAGCGAAATAAATTACGCTACTTCTACTCAACAGTAGCAAGTTATGAAACGCTCAAATGAAACGCTAAAAATAAATGCAAATTTTCGTGGCTTGTGCTATTTTTAATGTTTTTAACTATCGTTTGCTCCTTGCAATAATTGAATGAGGTCCGAAATTTGCTCCTTAATAGCCATATCAAGACCATCATCCATTAGCATCTCTAGCACTACGTTTTGCATTAAAAAACCTCTTAGCAGAACAAAATAATGTTTTGAATTCAACAAAACAAAACAAAACAAAACAAGCGAATAAGCTACGTCAAACGTCAGTTGTCAACAGATCTGATGTTCGACCAAAAAGTATATATAGTGAAGAGAATGCATGAGGGTGGCGAAGTTACGATAGTGAATCGTTGCTGGTGTATAGTTTAGGTTCGAAGCAGCGAGAATTGAGGGTACTACGGTGAATGGCAGCGGCCAGCTTCGGCGACATTTCTAAAACTACAAATTCCATGCATGCAAGCCAACATCCGCTAAAAACAGGTTTTGAGAGAATAAAAATATCTCTTTGATACAATTATTATTTGCACGTGTTTTGTTTGCTATTATTATTTGCATATTTATAGGTATGTGTGTTTTGTTTCTAGCTGAGCGCTGCGTTTTGTTTAGGTTTTAGATATTAAGAATTTATTGAAATTTATTCGATCTTAACTTCGTTCAAACATTTCTCTTTTGATTTTGAAGAATAATTTTTTCTTTTGGAAATTACTTATTTTTTTCAAAAATTTTCTTCCGAAATTAAAGAAATACTCGTATTTTTGGCTATAAATTTTTCACTGCTAAAAAATGATTTTAAAGAAAAATGTTTGCTCCAAAAATTTTAAGCTGCTAAGGAAATTATATTTTTTTTTCAAAAGTTTTCTTCCGATTTTGAAGAAATATTTTTGCTCCATCAGCTATCAGCAGCTGCTCCAGCAGCTATAAATTTTTAGCTGCTGAAGAAATGCTACATTTTTTCTTGTTAAAAAATTTTACCTTTGATTTTGTAGAAAAATGTTTGCTTTATAAATTTTAGCTGCTAAAGAAATGATATATTGTTTTCAAAAGTTTTCTTCTCAAATTGAAGAAATATTTTTGTTTACAAATTTTTCGCTGCTAAAAATTACAGGTTTTTTCTTGTTAAAAAATGGTTCCTCTGATTTTGAAAAAAGATTTTTGCTCCATAAATATTGAGCTGCTTAACAAGTGATATTTTTTTTAAAAAGTTTTTCATCCGAAATTGAAGAAATATTTTTGGTTTATAAAATTTCAGCTGCTAATGGAATGAAATGATGATTTTTTAAAAAAATGTTCCTCCTATTTTGAAGAACATTTTTTATTTACAATTTTTTAGCTACTTATGAATTTCTTAATGCAAATTTGTTCATCATTTGTTCATTTGTTCAATGAAGTCCGGAACTTCATTGACAATATTCGTGCAGATAGGTACTGAACTTCTCTCATGAACGGTTCGGAGTTGTTGGCTAGTTGCGATTTAAAAACAGAAAACTATTTTTCAACGGAATCTTGGTTTAATCTTCTAAGCATAACAAATTTTACTTTAGACTCCTGGAAGAGGTCATTAACTAAAGATTTTCATTCATTGATTTTAAGGTGAAAATTAAACCACTGAAGTTACCAAAAGTTATATTCTACCGTGAATCTATATATGTATATGTATATATATGTACAGGGGTCCCTATAGGAACAAACTAACTTGTTTTTAAAAACAACTAATTAAAAAACTAATTTAAAATAAACCAGTATATGAACTACTTTTAATTATATTAAGGCGGCAACTACTCTGATGTTGACATGTTTTAATTGCAAATTTTTATTAGAATACAAGTTTATATATATTTAACCATGTTATTTCATCAAATATTATTAACTTTAGGCCATCAGTAATAGTTTTCAATTGGTTATTTAAAAGCAATTAAAATAATAATTTAAATGTAACTAATTTAACAAGTAGTTGAAAATATATGCAGACGAAAGTCAATTGACTTATTTAGCGGACATCACCATACAAAATAAGTTAGTTCGTTCTATCGAAAAAAGTCAGAATTTCAACTAGTTGTGGTTGACAAAAAACTACTTTATCAACTACTTTTAAATTAGTTGATTTTCCTACAGGGGTAGAAACAAAACACACATACCTACACATATGCAAATAATAATAGCAAACAAAACACATGCAAATAATAATTGTATCAAAGAGATATTTTTATTCTCTCAAAACCTGTTTTTAGCGGATTTTGGCTTGCATGCATGGAATTTGTAGTTTTAGAAATGTCGCCGAAGCTGGCCGCTGCCATTCACCGTAGTACCTTCAATTCTCGCTGCTTCGAACCTAAACTATACACCAGCAGCGATTCACTATCGTAACTTCGCCACCCTCATGCATTCTCTTGCAAGTCAAAATCCGCTCAAAACAGGTTTTGAGAGAATAAAAATATCTCTTTGATACAATTATTTTTTGCATGTGTTTTGTTTGCTATTATTATTTGCATATGTGTAGGTATGTGTGTTTTGTTTCTAGCTGAGCGCTGAGTTTTGTTTAGGTTTTAGATATTAAGAATTTATTGAAATTTATATTAAATACTTCGTTCAAACATTTCTCTTTTGATTTTGAAGACAAATTTTTTCTTTTGGATATGACTTATTTTTTTCAAAAGTTTTCTTCCGAAATTGAAGAAATAGTTTTGACTTAAATTTTTCACTGCTAAAAAATGATTTTGAAGAAAAATGTTTGCTCCATAAATTTTAAGCTGCTAAGGAAATTGTATTTTTTTTCCAAAGTTTTCGGAAGAATCAGAAGGATTTTGAAGAAATACTTTTGCTCCACAAGTTTTTAGCTGCTAAAGAAATGATATTTTTTTTAAAAAGTGTTCTTCCTGATTTGAAGAAATATTTTTAGTATCTTAATTTTTAGCTGCTAAAGAAATGCTACAGTTTTTCTTTTTAAAAAATTTTTCCTCTGATTTTGACAGTTTTCTAACTGTTTGCGTCATAAATTTTTAGCTGCTAAAGAAATGATTTATTTTTTTGAAAAGTTTTCTTTCGAAATTGTAGAAATATTTTTGGCTTATAAATTCTTCGCTGGTTAAAAAATGATTTTGAAGAAAAATGTTTGCTCCATAAAATTTAGCTGCTAAAGAAATGATTTATTTTTTTTTTAAAAAGTTTGCTTCCGAAATTGAGGAAATATTTTTGGTTTATAAATTTTTCGCTGCTAAAAATTATAGATTTGTTTCTTGTTAAAAAATGTTTCCTCTGATTTTGAAGAAAGATTTTTGCTCCATCAATATTTAGCTGCTTAACAAATGATATTTTTCTTCAAAAAGCTTTCATCCGAAATTGAAGAAATATTTTTGGTTTATAAAATTTCAGCTGCTAATGGAATGAAATGATGATTTTTTTAAAAAATTTTTCCTCCGATTTTGAAGAAAATTTTTTATTCATAATTTTTTAGCTACTTATGAAATTCTTAATGCAAATTTGTTAATCAACCGTCAAAATATTACAAGCAAATTTGTTATAGAGCAATTCCATATGAAAGCGATCACCTTTTGGACGACCCCTCTCCGATTTTAAAATAAATAGTCTCAATCGATTGCCCAGCAAAAAATAATGTGCCTACATATTTTTTTGTTTTTTTTATAGTGACTGGTTTAGTGGTGGTGTACACCACTGTCATGTGACAAAATTGAAGAATTCTTCATAAGGGACCTCATTGAAAGTTGTTTTAAAAAAAAACTACTAAAGCGATCGCAACGAGTGATAGCTCGTTGGAAAGGTAATCAGGCTTTAATTGAAAAATAAAATTTTCCTAATTTTTCTCAGAAATTTACCTTTTTTCCCATGAAAATTAAATTTTCCCATGAAAATTGCTGGGTTTGGTGTGCCATTACATGCCACTGCTGCTATTATCCATGGATTTATGGCCGATCTTGTGAAGGCAGGCAGACCATATTCACTACACACTCAACTTGGGGCTCTTAAAAAAAATTGATTTTTTCTTCATAAATGTATTTTTAACTGTAAAATAATTTTTAAAATATATTTTTAATAATAAAATAAAATAATGTTAAATAATTAAAAATAATTCAATTATAAAAAATATAAAAACAATGAGAACAAGGTGGTCTCTTAAATGCTCTTCTCCTGTCCAAACAAGGAGTCGGGGCCCATTTTTTTATTGCTGATTCTTAAAGCAAAAATTATGAGGAATCCAAAAAAAATAAAATTAGCCGGAAAATTTAGGAGCTTCTGTGGAAAATCGGAAAATTTAATTTTCATGGGAAAATTTAATTTTCATGAGAAAAAAGGTAAATTTCTGAGAAAAATTAGGAAAATTTTATTTTTCAATTAAAACCTGATTCAATACCTTTCCAACGAGCTATCACTCGTAAAAAATTTTTCCTCTGATTTTGACAGTTTTCTAACTGTTTGCGTCATAAATTTTTAGCTGCTAAAGAAATGATTTATTTTTTTGAAAAGTTTTCTTTCGAAATTGTAGAAATATTTTTGGCTTATAAATTCTTCGCTGGTTAAAAAATGATTTTGAAGAAAAATGTTTGCTCCATAAAATTTAGCTGCTAAAGAAATGATTTATTTTTTTTTTAAAAAGTTTGCTTCCGAAATTGAGGAAATATTTTTGGTTTATAAATTTTTCGCTGCTAAAAATTATAGATTTGTTTCTTGTTAAAAAATGTTTCCTCTGATTTTGAAGAAAGATTTTTGCTCCATCAATATTTAGCTGCTTAACAAATGATATTTTTCTTCAAAAAGCTTTCATCCGAAATTGAAGAAATATTTTTGGTTTATAAAATTTTAGCTGCTAATGGAATGAAATGATGATTTTTTTAAAAAATTTTTCCTCCGATTTTGAAGAAAATTTTTTATTCATAATTTTTTAGCTACTTATGAAATTCTTAATGCAAATTTGTTAATCAACCGTCAAAATATTACAAGCAAATTTGTTATAGAGCAATTCCATATGAAAGCGATCACCTTTTGGACGACCCCTCTCCGATTTTAAAATAAATAGTCTCAATCGATTGCCCAGCAAAAAATAATGTGCCTACATATTTTTTTGTTTTTTTTATAGTGACTGGTTTAGTGGTGGTGTACACCACTGTCATGTGACAAAATTGAAGAATTCTTCATAAGGGACCTCATTGAAAGTTGTTTTAAAAAAAAACTACTAAAGCGATCGCAACGAGTGATAGCTCGTTGGAAAGGTAATCAGGCTTTAATTGAAAAATAAAATTTTCCTAATTTTTCTCAGAAATTTACCTTTTTTCCCATGAAAATTAAATTTTCCCATGAAAATTGCTGGGTTTGGTGTGCCATTACATGCCACTGCTGCTATTATCCATGGATTTATGGCCGATCTTGTGAAGGCAGGCAGACCATATTCACTACACACTCAACTTGGGGCTCTTAAAAAAAATTGATTTTTTCTTCATAAATGTATTTTTAACTGTAAAATAATTTTTAAAATATATTTTTAATAATAAAATAAAATAATGTTAAATAATTAAAAATAATTCAATTATAAAAAATATAAAAACAATGAGAACAAGGTGGTCTCTTAAATGCTCTTCTCCTGTCCAAACAAGGAGTCGGGGCCCATTTTTTTATTGCTGATTCTTAAAGCAAAAGTTATGAGGAATCCAAAAAAAATAAAATTAGCCGGAAAATTTAGGAGCTTCTGTGGAAAATCGGAAAATTTAATTTTCATGGGAAAATTTAATTTTCATGAGAAAAAAGGTAAATTTCTGAGAAAAATTAGGAAAATTTTATTTTTCAATTAAAACCTGATTCAATACCTTTCCAACGAGCTATCACTCGTTGCGATCGCTTTAGTAGTTTTTTTTTAAAACAACTTTCAATGAGGTCCCTTATGAAGAATTCTTCAATTTTGTCACATGACAGTGGTGTACACCACCACTAAACCAGTCACTATAAAAAAAACAAAAAAATATGTAGGTACATTATTTTTTGCTGGGCAATCGATTGAGACTATTTATTTTAAAATCGGAGAGGGGTCGTCCAAAAATTTGCCAATTTTGATCGTTTTCATATGGAATTGCTCTATAACTAAAATTGTACCGTTCAAACACAACTTTATTTCAGTTACATTTAGGTGAAGGTTTTTTATGTTTTGAATGATCATTGCCCTAGAAAATTCACAAAAAATTCAAGCGTAAGAATGTATAAGATTTAATATTGTACATTTATAATATTAATATATATAGATAACTAGCTTATACCCGGCGAGCTTCGCTGCGCTCAGCGCTTATCCCCTTGAAGGGGGTGTAGTTTTAGTGAAGCCATACTTTTATAGTAAGTTTCGAATATTTGGGGTGCTGTAAAAGTACCACGCCCCTCGTCCAACGCCCATAAAATGTTACCAGTGGAACGGCATGTGTAAATTGAGGTCGAATACTGAATTCCGAGGCTGAGCGACCTACAAAAAAAAACCAAAACTGTTCGATATCGAAATTTTTAGGTGTATTTAAGGTGCCTTTTACGATCGGCACCAGACTTCATAGGAAGGCCTCCCAAGGCTTTGGTATAAAAATTGGCTTAGCGGTTTCGGAGTCTTTACGTGATATTCACATATACCCACATTCGTATATACATTAAGTCGCCTCACGCTCCTTAGAAAAAAAAGTTGCTTAGTCCGGTTCTTCAAAATAATCCATGACTTATGTTACGATGATCCCCAAAAAATTTCGACAAAAAATATTGCCTGGTATGGTAGTTAAAAAAAACAAACGGTCAGAAATAAGAGTCATGAAAAAGTCCCTTTGCATCAAAAAATCTTAAATTTTTTCCGTTGGACCAAAGATAATGCGAATTTTTATGGATTGTTTTAACTTTTTTCATATTATTTTCACTCAAATTAATTTTTCCCATACTCTTTAATCAAATAAATTGTAAAATGAAAAAAATGTGTACATTTTTTGTAATTTCATTCAATTAAAATCTTCACTTTACACTGTATTTTATCATCAATAGATAATTTATTTGACCAAAAGTGCCATGGCAAGACAAAAAAAATTTTAATTTGAATTTCAAAATAATATAAAAAAAATTTTAAAAAATTATTGAAAATCCGCATTACCTCTGATCCGACTGAAAAAATTAAAAACTGATTGGTGCAGATAACTATTAAGTCTGACCGTTTGTTATTAAGGTCAATGTCCTTTTAAGGGCTGAAATAGCCATTTCGTTTTTGGTTTTTTTTTATTTCAAACTATTCCAGCTCACGGATGGCTATCGCTACTATCGAAATATATGGGGAATCATAACATAAAGCGTTATTTTGAGCAATCGACCCAAACACATTTTTTTTTTTTTTTTGTGAGGCAACATTAATATATAAAGTGACCGCCACTTGGTCCTATTGCACCTACACATTAAGTTTTACTATCAAAACATGTACAGCAAAATGAAACGCTGGAAGGCAATACTGGAAGAATATAATCATGAATTACATTACAAACCAGGTACAATGAACGTTGTAGCAGACTCTCTATCTCGCCCTCCAACTACACAAATTTTCTCGCTTACGCCCACCGAACACAGTAGCGATAGTTCATCCCAGAATTTAATACCATCCGTAGAAACTCCAATAAATGTTTTCAAAAACCAGCTCTTCCTAAATCTAGAAGAAACATCAACATACCATTTCAAAATAATTTTTCCCGGTTACCACCGGCATATAATAACAGAACCTTTTTACAATCAAGAAATTTTAACAGACATTTGTAAAAGATACCTCAACCCTTCTGTCATAAACTGTATCCAAACGACGGAAACGGTTATGGGATTATTGCAGGAAGTTTACGTGCAGCATTTTAACAATTACAAAATAAGGTTTACTCAAATTTCAGTAGAAGACGTAACTAACGAACAACAGCAAGAGGACATTATTATTGACACACATAACAGAGCCCATAGGAACGCCAAAGAAAATAAATTGCAGATCCTTCAGAAATACTATTTTTCAGGTATGAACAGTAAAATACAGAGAATAACGAGAAAATGCGTAATGTGTAAACAGAATAAATACAAAAGACACCCCAACCAACCTAAATTAAACGAAACACCCTTACCTAATCACCCCGGTCACACGGTACACATAGATATCTATTCAACGGATAAGAAATTTGTACTGACAAGCTTAGACAAGTTTACGAAATACGCCCAAACGAAAATAATTGCAGGAAAATCATTTGCGGAAATAAGAAGACCCTTAGAGACCTATTATTCTTTTATGGTATACCAAAATCAGTTATAATAGATAATGAGAAATCTTTAAATTCAGCAACCATAATGTTCAGGATGAAAGATGAACTCGGAATCAATGTTTATGTCACGCCTCCATATAAAAGCGAAATCAATGGACAGGTCGAACGCTTTCATTTGACTCTGACCAAAATAATGAGATGCCTAAAAACAGACGGAACAGAAAGAAACTTTGAGGAACTCCTCGAAAGAGCAACCAACGAGTACAATCATAGCATACATTCCACGACTGGAAATAAACCAGTAGATCTCTTTTTTGGCAGAACAGTGGGTTTTACTCCACACGACTACGAAAAAACAAGACAGGACAATGTAGAGAAACTAAAACAAAAACAGCAAACTGATCTTCAATATCATAATAAAAAGAAACAACCTATTAAAGAGTATATGCCAGAACAAGTTATCTACGTCAAACAAAACAAGAGACTAGGAACAAAACTCTCTGCAAAATTTAAAGCAGAAATAGTTAAAGAAAACAGACATAGTACAGTAGTAACCGAATCAGACAAAGTAGTTCACAAAAGCAACATACGCAATTAAGACTGCTAATCAAAATTACTTTCTTTTCAGAATATTACTTTCTATTTCCAATGCAGAAGTACAAAACAAAATTAATCATCTCTTAAAAAATAATAATAAACAAATTGTTATCAATAAAGTTTCAATCGAGAGAATAAACGAAATTACCAATGTAACAAATGAAATACTAAAAGAATTTAAAGCTAATCCAATTATAAAAAATGAATTTGTAACTAATATAAAATATAAAATAGATATTATAAAAGAAGAACTCCTTAATATTGATTATACAATACAATGGGCCAAATCAGGCATTATAAATACTTACATTTTGTCTAATGCAGAAATAAACGCTGCAAAATCTATTTTTGATACAGAGGCACTAATTTAGCGAAGTAAAAATAGCATCTAATCATTCTGCTCTAATTTATATTGTAAGTGTACCCATTACTAAGAAAGAAACATGCAAAAAAATAATTCTAAAAGCTGTTAAAAAAGGAAAAATTTCAAATGAAATACCATTTGAAAAAATACTTAAATGTAGCAACGAAATTTTTGGAATTAAAACAAACTGTAAAACATTTAGTGAATTGTCTATTTGCAATGGCAAAAATATTGTAGAAATAAGCAAATCCAATAGAACCCAAAGTTTTAAGGATTAGCCAGATCCCATTATTTTAAGATTCAAACGAAGACGTTCGAATTTTTGAGAGGGAGGAGTTAAGACAACAAATATTTAAAATAATAATATAAGCTGACACCATGCACGCGCATCCGCTGCATTCGTCAAACCGTGGGAATGCCAACGTCAGCTATTTCGCCAACGTCAGCTACAACCACTACAACAAACAGCAACAACAATAGCAATAGCGGCAGAGCAGTTTTAGGTATATTATAATAAGATATAGAAAATGTTAAGTTAGTTCTAAGTTCTAAGTTGGATTGAAATAAACAAAGTCGCTAACCGCGATAAAAATATTTTTTTTATCTAATTTAATCTCGAAATAAATTAACTGGCGCCCGAGCAGGGACCACTCGCGTGAGGAATAAATAAAACCAGTGCCCTAAAGTAGTGACAGTGTTTTAATAAAAATCCTAAAAAAAGAAGCCAGAGTCCTCAAGAAGCATACGAGCTCTTAACACGCGTTGTGGTTCCAAGACTTTGCTAAAAACGCTCCTCAAGAAGCAGCCGAACTTAGTGAAGAAAATTTTTCCAAGACTTTGCTAAAAACGCTCCTAAAGCAGCAGCCGAACTTTGTGAAGAAAATTTTCCAAAGACCTTGATAATAACGCTCCTCAAGAAGTAGCCGAACTTAATGATGAAAATTTTTCCAACGTAATTGCAGTGAACATTAAATAAATAAAGCGTCTTGAAATAAAAATCAAACTTGGTGAAAAATATAAACAAAAAGATCTTAAAAACAGCTAAACTAATATTCAAAACTAGTGGAAAATTAAATTAGAAAGAAAATTTTAAAAAAGAAAAAGAAGTTAATTGCAAAAAAATTAGTAGCAGTGACACTAAACTAAAAGGTTCCTGAAGTAGCAGCCAAACTTAGTGCATAAAAACATAGTTCATCCGGAGAGGAAACAAGGCCCCCTAGTAGCTGAAGACATCAGAGGAAAAGGAGTTTGCGTTCTAACAGCCACTCTCGAAGGATGTTAACTTCAAGTTTAATACTGTAAGAAATTTTTATTAAAATATTAAGAAACAAATTTTATGGAATTATTAAAAATTAAGTGAAGAAAAAGAATATTGAAAAATTTATTGGAAGATTTATTAATTATATTGAAAGCAAAAATTTAAATTAAGTGAAAATAATAAAATTAATGTGAAGAAATTTAATAAGCAAAATTATTTAAGAAGATATTAAAAACATTATTCGAAAAAATTTTTAATCATATCGAATACAAAAATTAAAATGAATTGAAGATAAAAAAAAAAAGAGAAAAAAATCGGTTTACGCAAAAACATATATGCAAAACAAAAATTGATACAAATTTTGTATTCAGTATAACTAAAAATAGTTGCAAATTTCATTCACAAATCCATTTGTTACATCATTATAATTTAAACCAAAGATGGCTGAAGAATATGACTTAGCAGCACGTCTAAGGAATATATCCCTTGCAACTAGTTCCCTCCTCAATACATCCCCAGCACCAAATCAACAAACATTTTTGAACCAGAGCTTAGCTAAAGAAATAACCGACTTAGTAAAGCAGACCATAAGAAATCAAACAAATCCCTTTCACGAAAATGAAGAGATAGACGAACCAACAGATTTTTCAAACAATATTCAAGAAATAGATAAAGTGCCAGACATAGTAAAATGCCTGCGCGAGTTCTCAGGGAAACCTGGTGAATTAAATTCATGGCGCAAGACCGTAGATAGAATTTTTACCATTTACGATAGCCTTAGAGGGACAGCTAGATACTACGCCATACTCCATATGATGCGACATAAAATTATCGGAGACGCCGATACGGCTGTAGAGTCTTATCGAACACCACTTGACTGGGGAAAAATAAAAAAGTGCCTCATGATGCACTATTCGGACAAGAGGAATATCGGTACCCTCGAATACCAATTAAACACTCTTTCACAACGCAATAATTCAATTCCTGATTTTTACCAACAAGTATACCAACACTTGTCTTTAATTTTGGATAAAATTTCTTGTCTAGACCTCACAGAAGATTCACTCTACGCAATGACAAACGCATATAGAGAAAAAGCTCTAGACACGTTTATTCGCGGCTTAAGAGGTGACCTGCCAAGGTTACTAAGCGTTAGAGAACCTAGCACCCTCCCACAAGCGCTTCATATTTGTCTCAAGCTAGACAATATGACCTATAGAATGAACTACGCACAGAATAACCAACCCACATTTAGAAAACATGACCATCCTGTTCCACCACCAAGACCGATGCGGCAAAACCAACAATTTACTGGAAATAATTTTTATCCAGAGCTAACCTATGTTCCATGACGTCACGACCACAACTTTAGACAGCCAAGTTATAATTTCCAAAATCAGCAACAGTATCTACCAGTACAAAGACAATTCAATAAACAACTCCATACCCAACCAGTGAGAAGGCCATTTAATAACCAAACATTTCCCCCATGGACACAAAGACAATTTAGTAATCAACCTTCATACCAACCTTCATACCCACCAAAACCTAACCTAAGTCCAGAACCAATGGACACTAGCACTATCCAGTCAAGGCAAGTAAATTACGTTAACAGACCACAATTTCAGCAATTTGCTTCAAAACGCCCCCTTCCCAGTACTCAACTTCAACAACCTAACAAATTTCAACGAATCAATAATCTCCAACCTGAAACACAAATTGACGAAAGTTACTCAGCAGAAAGCAACGAAAACGTACATTACATCCAAAATGAGAGGGATGAACAATTTCTCGTAGACTATGAGAACCCTACAGAAACGGAAACTCTAGACCAGACACAAGAACTTGATGATATCTATTTTTTAGACTAAAGCAGTCCTCGCTTCCGTATTTTGAACATACTAAGAAATGCGGGGAAATAGTAAGATTTCTCGTTGACACCGGTTCAAATAAAAACTATGTACAGGCAAGACACATCAGAAATCAAATTCCTAACTACAACTCATTCTTTGCAACTTCCGTAGGAGGTAATATCAAGATCACCCATCATGCTCTCATTGACTTATTTGGACAAGGTAAAAAACACACAGGGGGAACAGGGGGCGAACCTTCACATGGCAACGTGTCTGACCGCCTCAACCTGGCGAGGCCAGCATTATCCATGTCGAAATCGTCTCAAGTCGACTCAAACCTCCAAGTGGTGTTCCCTGGGCAACGGCAAACTGGCATCCGTCAGTTTGACGGCTAATTTGAGCGGCGGGTCGATCCATAGACCTTAAACATGGAATGTGCGCAGGGTTTGGGTCCCGCCACATTACTACTGCCCAATGAAAACTAAACCAGCCTCGGATAAGAACCCCAATTACGTTGACGACCACCGCAAACGAAAAACGGACAATGATTTACGGATATGCACCTGGAATGTCCGAACCCTTTATAGGGAAGGTGCCATTATCCAACTGGCGGAAGCCCTCAAAACAATAAAGGCTGACATCACCGCCATCCAGGAAATGCGATGGAAAGGGCAAGGCTGCTCTAAACAAGCACACTGCGATATCTACTACAGCTGCCATGCGGAGAAGCGCGAATTCGGATGTGGATTCGTTGTTAGCCGGAAACTACGCCACCTTGTTTCCCGGTTCACACCTGTGAACGAAAGATTGGCCACGATCCGCATCAAGGCAAAATTTTTCTACATAAGCCTTATTTGCGCGCACGCCCCGACGGAGGAAAAGGACGAAGCCGTCAAAGACGCTTTCTACGCTAGTCTTGAGGACGTATATGACCACCTTCCGGTTCATGACGTGAAAATAGTCCTCGGCGATTTTAATGCGAAAGTCGGAAGGGAAGGCATCTTTGGCCCCACTGTCGGTCAGTTCAGTCTTCACGAGACCTCTACGAACAACGGTCTAAGACTGATCGACTTCGCCGCGGCACGAAACATGGTAGTTAGTAGCACCAGATTTAAGCACCTCGACATCCACAAGGCCACCTGGCTGTCCCCTGATCAAAAAACGCGAAACCAAATTGATCATATTGTAATCGACGGAAGGCATGCCTCTAGTGTTCTAGATGTGCGTACATTTCGGGGGGTCAACATTGACTCCGACCATTATCTTGTTGCAGCCAAGATCCGCATGCGATTATGCAATGCAAAGAACATACGCACAGGAATGCAACGAAAGCTAGATGTCGCTAAGCTGCAATTACAACGGACTGCCGAAGCCTACTCCGCTCAACTCTCGGTTAAGCTCAACCAACCAACCTCTGGACTCGACGACGCCGGTGGACTTTGGGCGCATATATCCCACTCCATGCGCGCTGTCGCTGAAGAAGTCATTGGTTTCCGGCGCCCGCAACCTCGGAACCAATGGTACGATCAGGAGTGTCGCATCGCGACTGCAGTAAAAAACGCCGCATACAGAAAAACGCTGCAGTCAGCTGCAACGCGAGCCGTGCGAGAAAACTACCGCGAAAAGAGGAAGGAAGAGAGGCGCCTTTTCAGACGCAAGAAAAGAGAGCAGGAAAAGCGTGAGCGTGAGGAACTAGAGGTATACCAGGGCAAGAAGGATGCACGAAAATTCTATCAACAGGTTAAGCGTCTAACCCAAGGTTTCAAGCCCGGAGCATCCACTTGCAGAGACGAAAATGGAGATCTGAATACGGATACACAGTGTGTGCTTAGATTGTGGAGACAGCACTTCTCCAATTTACTTACTGGCGACGATTCCACCAATGCCGCCCATGGAGAGCGCAGTGCAGTGCCACCAATCGACGATGACGGAGTGGAAGTATCACCACCTAGCCATGAAGAGGTTCGAGTTGCTATCCAACGACTCAAAAACAATAAAGCAGCGGGTGCTGACGGCCTGTCAGCTGAATTGTTTAAAACCGGCGGCGATGAATTGATAAGGCGCATGCATCAGCTCATCAGCAAAATATGGCTAGAAGAAAGCATGCCCGACGATTGGAACCTCAGTGTACTGTGCCCTATACTTAAGAAAGGAGACCCTACAATCTGCGCTAGTTATAGAGGTATCAGTCTTATTTCCATCGCATATAAGGTTCTCTCAAGCGTACTGTGTGAAAGATTAAAGCCGATTACAAAAACACTGATTGGACCTTATCAGTGTGGCTTTCGACCTGGTAAGTCCACCATAGACCAGATTTTCACGCTACGACAAATCCTGGAGAAAACCCACGAAAATCAAATTGACACACACCATCTCTTTGTCGATTTTAAAGCTGCGTTCGATAGCCCGAGAAGGGATTGCCTATACGCAATAATGTCTGAGTTCGGTATACCTGCAAAGTTGATTAGACTTTGCAGAATGACGTTGAGCAACACACGCAGCTCCGTCAAGGTAGGAAATGACCTCTCCGAAACCTTCAATACCGAAAGAGGTTTCAGGCAAGGCGATCCACTGTCTTGCGATCTCTTCAACATCATCATGGAGGGGATCGTACGAAAGGCCGGTGTGCATCGTAATGGCACCATTTTCTATAAAGGTGTCCAGCTCCTTTCGTACGCTGATGATATTGATATTGTTGGCAGAACCAAGAGAGATGTTACCGCTGCTTTCGCCGCTATCGAAAAGGAATCAGCAAAAGTGGGTTTGACGATAAATGAGGGTAAAACAAAGTATATGCTGTCTACAAACAAGGGAGCGCGGCGTTTAGACTCCCACGTTTCATCCGGCAGCTATAACTTTGAAGTAGTCAAGGAGTTCGTTTACCTTGGCACCGCCATTAACACTAACAACGAAATCAGCCTGGAGATAAAGCGAAGAACAATAATTGCTAATAGGTGCTACTATGGGCTCAGTAAGCAACTATGTTCCAGAGCCCTCTCTCGATCGACAAAACTTACACTCTACAAGACGCTCGTTCTACCTGTGCTGCTTTATGGCGCTGAGGCATGGGTAGTTTCGCAAACTGACGCAGCCGCTCTGGGGGTGTTCGAGAGAAAAGTTCTTCGCAAAATCTTCGGTCCTGTTCGAGTCGGCGATGACTATCGCATCCGAATGAACCACGAGCTGTATGAGCTCTACGGAGACATTGACGTAGTTCGGCGTATAACTGTGCAGCGACTACGCTGGCTGGGTCATGTCCATCGTATGGACGACGAAGCTCCAGCGAAAAAGGTGCTCGAGGCGAGGGTCGCTGGTCAACGACGACGAGGGAGACCATGCCTCCGATGGATGGACCAGGCTGAGGAAGCCCTAACCGCGCTTGGTGTATCCGATTGGAGAAGGCGCGCGCAAAGCAGAGGCGCCTGGCGAGAGCTGATGAGGTCGGTCGAAATCCGGACACGGGTTGTCACGGCCATCTAAGTAAGTAAGTAAAAAACACACATTTTTCATTCTTCCAAGCTTAATATCGTTCGACGGAATATTAGGCAACGACACATTAAGAGATTTAAAATCCGCCATACATACAGATAAAGGACACATGACAATACATCCAAACATAACAATTCCACTTAAACAACTCAATTCTGAAAATGTTAACAACATAAACATAAGAATTTCTCACTTAACCAAAGAACAAGCTCGATCACTTCATTCAATTATTAAGAATTTTCCTGAACTCTTTTCCGACCCCGATAAGAAATTAACTTACACAACAAATGTTCAAGGCGAAATCCGCACCACCACGATACCCCAATATATTCTAAATCATACCCATATCCTATGGCACTCAAAGAAGAAGTAGAAAAACAAATCCTAGAGTTTTTAGAACAAAACATAATTAGACCTTCATAATCTCCATACAATTCAGTCAGTATTTGATGTCGTTAATGAGCGGTCGTGTCTTTGCTTGCTACCAGTAAATCAATTTTTTTTTTTAAGTTTTTTCTTCTTTTTTTTTTTTTTAATCAAGTGCGAGAGCGTAGTGTTTTTCGGACGCAACCGTTAATGCTAAGCTTAGACACTAACTATTTCGTTATTTATCATAATGCCTTGTGTTTGTGGCCATAAAGTCGAACGCGGTCAACCTAAAGTTATCTGTGCTAAGTGCAATGACTTATTTCATTTGCCATGCGTCAACGTTTTGCAATCGGATATAGACTACATGCTAAGTTCCGGCTCACCGTATCAATGTAACACTTGTGCAAATAAACGGCGTAATTCTTTTCGATCGCCTCCTCCGTCAGCAAATTAAATCAGTAACAATAACAGTAGCGCAGGCACTCCTGAAGAACAAGCAAATCCTATAATGCCTCAACAACAGCAAATACACTGCCATGATCAACAAATGCGGCAACGGTCATCAAAATCAACATTGACAACTGCAATCCCCCCACAACAGCTAAATTTCTTCGAAATGTTGCAACCAGAGCGAACCAACAATCCAACGCAGCAACACGAGCAAACAAACGTTCCAAATCAGCAACTTGTAGAATTAGAAGAAGTAGATGCCTGTGACGTTGAACAAAAAACTAATTTGCAATCAGTGCTTAATGAGGTCAATGCCCTACGTTCGGTGAGTTCTCGTGCACTCGCTTTAATTAGCTCTTTGCAAGAAGACAAAGTGCTCCTACTGCAGAAAATCGATAACCTGCAGACAGACTCCTCCTGACTCCTCTCCCAAAACCAAAACCGGTTTCGAGGCATCAAGTGCACTTGCCTCTCCAGCTACTGTCTCTTCTGTTGATAATGATCTTCAATATCCGCCTATTTTGTCTGCTCCCACTTATGTTGCTGTTGATGTCTCTCAGCCTCGCGCTGCACTTTCGTATGCTGCTGCTGCCGCTGCTGCTGCCGGTAATGTATGCGACCATATAAATGCTTTTTCAAATGATCCGATACTCGGGCCTTCAAGAGATGAGTGGAATACAATGAAAAGTAGAAAGCAATTAAGAGAAAAAATTCGTAACAGAGATAACATTATTGTTGGCAACAATGCAAACAATGAGCTTGACGTCGCTGTGCCTATGAAAGTTTTGCATCTCTCTTCTTTTAAGCCATCGCACAGTGGGTTGAAATCCCGAAAAGTGGAGATTAATTAAACTGCTTATCCGATTCTAAAAATTCTTTCACTATGAGAATGCTGAGTTATCACTGAATGAAATAGGCTATACATTTTTTGGAAAAGTGGGCGGTGCAACGCCCCTTTTTTAAAAATCGCTCTGGCGGCCATAATAATAGACCCATTGTCATGAAACATAACCAATGTGGTACTGTTGACTGGGTAATATTCCTATACTTGATTGTGATTGGGTAAAGGGGCGTGGCACCGCCCATATAACCTGAAACTTAGAACGGATATATCTCATGAACTATCAAAGGTATGAAGATGGGATTAGGTATATATATTTATCGTGCAGTATGAATTACACCCAAGGTGGAATAGGGTGGTGCCACGCCCCTTTTAGAAAATTGCTCTAGCTCTGTCGGAATTTTGTTTTTTTTTTGGAAAAATATTAATAAAAATGTTACATGGTAATAAATTTATTTTTTTAACAACTTGTTTGTCATGATCTGATTTAGCTTGCCACTTTTTAAGTGGTAGTTTATATGCCACATGGAGAAGACACCCAAAAATTTAAAAAAAAAAATATAATTGTAATTTTTTTTTATTTACTTCATTTCGTAAACGTTATAATTATTATTTACTTCATAAATTAAAATTAGTTAAAATAATCTTCATCTTCATCATCTTCATCATCTTTGTCACCATTATCATTTTCATTTTGGGGAAGAATAAGTAACTCCAATGCAGACTGCGGCATTTGCTCTATTTTCTTTTTACAACTCTTCCTCTTGCTTGAAATAAGTGGATCTGAACTTAAAAGAAATCTATTAAACACGTCTTCTATTGTACTTTCCCGACAGGATTTACGCGAAAAATGTTCTCTATAGCTTTTGAAGTCTTTATTTCTGGCTTCCTTAGATTCTTCAGTTAGCTGACCAATAGGCAATGGTGCAAGCGCTATAATTTCTGGCCCGTGAATAAAGTATTTATGTAGAGTTGGAGGCATATAATACCATGGATAATTTTTAAAAAATAGTCTGGCAGTGTCATTAGCGAAATTTGAAAATTTTTCAATATTGACCTCAATAACACTTGAAACAACTATTAATATTGTGTGCATATTTTTTATCAACTGTAAATCAATTTTTGTAATTTCTGCAGATACTTCAGCATTCTTAAAAAAACGCCTTGCCGAATTACCATCGTTTGAGTTTCCAAAGCCTGGTTTTGGTTGGTCAACAATTAATCCAATTTTCTCTTTGAATTCCCTTTGAATGCGTTTTTTTGTATCAGCAATAATTTTTTTTTCATCATCACATCTAGTTTGCCATTTTTTAATCGGATGTTTATATGATAATTGAATAAGACAGTCAAAAAATCTTATCCAGCCATGAAGGACAGATAAACCAAACTGCATGGCATCTGTATTTACAACTTTTGTAATCATTTCATCAATATTGTTGAACTCTTTGCTTGTAGCGCCACATATATAACACTTTTGTGTGGACTTTGTGTCTGTAATAGCGTTACAGACCTTACCGTCAATCATCACAAGAATTAGTTCGTGATTAACTTTCACTACTCTCTCTCCAACTACTACTACGGAATCGACAAGAGCCTTTATTTCAGTCTCCACTCGTTCTTTTTCGAGTTTAATACTGTTGACCGTTTCTTTCATAAATTCAATTTTCAAGGGCCTACAAAAACGAGTGGAAGACGGACGAGGATTTTGCCAAATTGTTTTATTTTCACAAACTAATTTCAATGGTACAATCGATGTTATAAATACTGAAGAATCCGAGGCGTTAATGTTATGAAAGGCTTGTTTATATGCACTATGTCCTGAACTTCCATCAAAGCCCCACTTAGTGTATAAAGTCATCTCAGACAGTTCTTCATTGTCTAACAAATTAAAATCCAAATTTTTTATCGAAAAAATACGCTCAGTGGTATGGTCTAATAGTGATTGTAGATTGACTTGCGCTAACGTTACTACTGAAAATTACTGAATAATTTGTATTTCGTCTCGTTCTGGATAACATTTTTTTTTAGCTGCTTGGACTATTGTATACGATGGAAATTTCTCTGGAGCGGCTTCTCTAATTATGTTATACTGGTGTCGAGTTAGCTTCGCTTCTATCAAGACGGAAAGAGCTTCCTCCGCACTTAATTGCTGTGGTGATACCTGTTCTAAACTTTGTTTGTATTTTTTTGCTCTTGTTGGAGATGATATTAATTCCTTAATTATTTTCGACGCATCTGCTTTTCCAGCAGCTCTAAAGCTCATTTGTGTAGCGTGCGCTAAAATAGACAATGGAGTATTATCTCTTATATCTTTACATTTCTTTCCTTTAGTTTTTTCTGTACACTCATCAAATGAGAGATCATGCCGACCTCTTTTTTGTGTTGGTGCTGGTGGTGCATTAAAGGAAATTGCAGTATCAAGCCAATTCTTGTTTCGACGCATCTGCTTTTCCAGCAGCTCTAAAGCTCATTTGTGTAGCGTGCGCTAAAATAGACAATGGAGTATTATCTCTTATATCTTTACATTTCTTTCCTTTAGTTTTTTCTGTACACTCATCAAATGAGAGATCATGCCGACCTCTTTTTTGTGTTGGTGCTGGTGGTGCATTAAAGGAAATTGCAGTATCAAGCCAATTCTTGTTATTTAAAAAAAAAAAATGTATCCATTCTATGAGATTGTAGCCACCGAGTCTTATAGTCTGTGCAAAAATTATTAAATCTTATGGTGAAATCTACCATATCTGAAGGGTCAACGCGTGTGAATTGTTCCCACCTCAGAAGATTAAATCAATCTTCAAGTGATTTAGGCTCTGAATTCTTCATAAAGTTATGTAACTCATGGCGAGGAATAAAAATTGTTTTGGGACTTGTTCCTGCAGTTAGTAAAATTTTTAATCGTTTAAAATTTGCAAAATACTATTCGTTTTACAAACACACAACACTTCCAATAAATAACATCACATTAAACAAATCATTGACAGCCCATACAAAAAATAAATGAACGTGGCTGTACTGAATCTTAAATACCCTAAGTATTAAATTCTTACCAATTAATTATCAATACATTGATCGATTAAAAATTATTCACGCACCCATCACTAATAAACTTCACACTCAGTAGCTACAATAACAACTACCAAACGGAATATAAAGACAAAAGATAATAAAGACAACGTGATTTTTTGTTTGTTTTTTTTTTCACATAGATTTTTAGCAACGGGAGTTATTTTACTAAAACTTCAATAACTCAAAAAATTGTAAACATTTGCAAGAAAAGTTTCTGAGATTTATTAGCTGAAATCTCATACTTTAAGACTATATAAGCGGTTTCGCCCAATTTCACCCAGAAATTTTTAAAACTCAATACAAACATCAAAAATACACCAATTTTGGAGCAATTTCATTTATTTTTTTTTACAATATTTCCAAAACATTTATCTAACAAAAAAATATTTATCATATGCTCAAATACCTGAAGTAGACGGCTCCATAATAAAACTTTCACTTTTAGAAGTCTTAATTAAAAAAATATCCACTTGAAGTATACAAAATTTTCACTCATAACCAATGCGCGCAAAAATAATAACAATTATTGACTTTGAAGACACACTGCAAATAAAGTAAACAACTTAGAACTGTTATTTTTGCAATTAGTGATGTAGAATTTTATCTAGTTTCACCCGGTACCAAATACGGTTGTGAAAGCTAGAGCTCATTTTTTGAATTAATCTCCACTTTTCGGGACTTCAACCCACTGTGCATCGGTCTCTTCTGAAAACTTAATTGATTACATTACTTCGCATACCGATATACCTAAAAATAATATGAAATGTTTTCGCCTTGTAAAAAGAGATGCAGACGAATCGACGCTGAGAAGAGTTAATTTTAAACTAGTAATAGCAAGCAGTGACTATGATAAGGTCTATAATCCAGCGCTATGGCCTGCTAATGTTCAAGTTCGACAATTCGTATCTTTTTTACAAAAAGAAGGAGAGAATGTAATGTCACGTTAGCAGACTGCTCAAAATCCTATCTTTTGCCACCTACGTCATCCCCCCGACCGTCTTCCGCCTCATATATGCATGTAAGCCAAAGCACTTCAAATATATTTGTTCATCCAACGATTTCTGCTACAAAAGGAGTAAACGTTCCTGAAGATAGCGCCATCAAATTAAATTCTGATTTTCTCTCTGTTTATTTTCACAATGCTGGAGGACTGCGAACCAAAACTTTAAGCTTACATTCAGCTGCTGCTTCTTTTGACTATGGTGTCATAGCGATTGTTGAAACCTGGTTAACGCCTCATTTCTTATCTACCGAACTTTTGGACCATCGATATGAAGTGTATCGCAGAGATCGCATACTATCCGCCGATACTTCCCGTGGTGGTGGTGTGCTCTTAGCCATTTCATCTGAATATCCCAGCAGCCAATATCAACTCCCTCGCTGTGCGGAGAATATTGAACAATTATGTGTTGCCGTAACTTTCAAAAACAACATATTATCAGATATAAATGAAATTTTATTTATTTTAAGTTATGTTCCGCCAAACAGTGCAATGGATATATTTTCTGAACATATTTTTAATATTAGCTTTATTATAGAAAATCTGAAACCAAATCAAATGTCTTGTGTGTTAGGTGATTTTAATTTGGGTGATATTGAGTGGCGATTCAGTTGTGATGACAAGGTATTAATACCCTTTAATTTGCATGGAGGTGTAGAGTCATTTTTCTGCGATACAATGTCCTCACTTAACCTCTTCCAGGTCAATTATTTTAAGAACGACATTAACAGAATATTATATCTCATATTTATTAATAATGATCTTAAATTTGTAATTTCTAGATGTGAATTGCCGCTTTCAAGGGAATCAATCCATCATAAAGCTTTTGTTTTAAATTTCAGTTTCTATGAATATAAGAGAGGCGTTGTAGACACTTCGTCTTTAATATACGATTACAGTAAAGCAAACTTTTTTGCCATTAGCAGATTCCTGGATTCTATTAACTGGAATTTGGTTCTCGGATCAGATAGTCTAGATGCAATGTATTTTAAGTTTAATAAAGCCCTCAGAGAATGTATCTACTTATATGTGCCAACAAGACACAGCAAGCGCCAATTCAATCTTCCATGGTATAATCGAGGTTTATAAAACTCAAAAATCTGAGAAACAATGCGCACAAAAGGTACAAAAAATCGATATCATCGGAAGATAAGGCAACTTTTCTGCTTCGTCGGAGTGAGTTCGATTTTTTATCCAATTTTTTATATAGAAAATATATTGACTCAATGGAGGGTAATATAAAATGCAATCCGAAATCTTTTTGGTCCTTTTATAATTCCAAAAGGAAAAGTAACGGTCTACCTAAAATAATGGAATTTCAGGGTTCGGTGGCAAGCAATGACTAAGAGATTTGCGACCTGTTTGCAACGTTTTTTGGATCCGTTTTTACAAATTGTAATATTGGAGTAGTTCCTTCCGATTTCTCGGCCATCTCGAATGCTGTAAACGTAGGCAATATTGTGCTTTCTGAAGAATAAGTTTTCACGGCTCTTTCTCATTTAGACACAAAGAAAGGGGCTGGATACGATTTGATTCCGCCTTTGTTTTTTAAAAATAGTGCTGCTTCGTTATGCACTGCGCTAACTTTGATTTATAACAAATCTCTCTCGTCTGGGATTATGTTAAATGAGTGGAAAATTGCCTATATATCTCCTATCTACAAAGCAGGCCAAAAAAGCATTGTCGAAAACTATAGGCCTATCGTAAAACTTTCGGTTATACCTAAAATTCTAGACGAACTTGTAAGCAACCGATTATTCCAAGAAATAAAAAATTATATTTCTACAGGTCAGCATGGTTTCTTCACAGGTAGATCTGCATGCACCAATCTGACAATTTTTACAAAATAAGGAATTGCAGCTATTGAAAATAACTTACAAGTCGATACGCTATATACTGACTTTGTCAAAGCTTTCGATTGCCTAGACCATCAAATTCTTATTTTTAAATTAGAGAAATTGGGCTTTCACTCTAGCCTTTTGCGTGAGTTGTGGTCTTATCTACGTAATAGGAAGTTGATGGTTAAGGTTAACAAAAATTTTTCTAGACAAATAGATGCTATATCAGGAGTTCCTCAAGGTAGTCACCTGGGTCCTCATTTATTTATTGTGTTTATAAACGACATATCTTATATTTTTAAACATAGCAAATGCTTACTTTATGCGGATGACATAAAAATTTTCATGTCCGTCAAAAATTCGGGTGACTGCTTTTATTTCCAGAATGATATCAATGCACCTATTTCCTGGTGTTGCAAAAACAGACTTAGATTAAACTACACTAAATGCAAAGTAATGTCCTATTCCCGCAGACAATTACCCATTGTTCAAAATTATTTCTATGGTAATAATAATTCCTTTCAAATAGTTGAATTAGTGAAGGACCTGGGCATTCTTTTTGATACAAAGTTTTCATTTGTTGGCCATATTGACTACATTGTTTCCAGAGCGAACTCCCAATTTGGTTTTTTAAAAAGAAACTCAAAGGAATTTCAAAACCCATTTACTTTAAAGTCTATTTACATGTGCTTAGTCAGATCACTTCTTGAATACTGTAGCATAGTTTGGAGTCCATACTATGAAAATGGAATAAATAGAATCGAGAAAATACAAAAAAGGTTTACTAAGTTTGCTTTACGTCACATGTTTCCTTATGATAACTTACCAAACTACAAAACTCGCTGTCAATTGTTAGGTATGCACAGTCTATCAGAAAGGCGAAATGCACAAAGTGTATTGTTCATAAGAGATTTGATTGAAAGTAAAATTTATTGTCCAGATTTGCTAGAATTAATAAAATTTTACGTTCCAGCTAGAAACATAAGAGAGTGGAATCTGTTCTACACTGACTTTCACAGAACTAATTATGGCTGCAATGAGCCAATAACTAGATGCTTGGCATTATGCAACTTAGTCGCTCACCAATTAGATTTTTCTGATAGCAGAGAAAGATTTAAGAGAGAATTATACCTAACTTTAAATTTAAGTTCCAATAATCAGTAAGGACATAGTCCAGTAGATTAAATTATTAAAATAAATAAAATAAAATAAAATACATTCCCCAGTATGGATTGTTACAAAAAAAGAAGATGCTTCACACGAAAAAAAGTACAGACTCGTTATCGATTACAGAAAACTGAACTCTGTCACCATAGCAGACAGATATCCAATCCCAGAGATAAACGAAGTGCTTTACAACCTTGGGAAAAATTCTTATTTCACCATTATCGATCTGAAGAGTGGATTCCACCAGATTGCTCTGAAGGAATCCGATAGAGAGAAAACCGCTTTCTCTATAAATAATGGAAAATTTGAGTTATATATAAATAATGGAAAATGCGCCCAATATATTTTCCAACGCGCTCTTGACGATGTTCTCCGAGAACATATCGGAACTCGATGTTACGTCTATATAGACGACATCATAATATTTGGTAAAACAGAGAACGAACACTTTAAAAACCTCCAATCAGTTTTTCAAACACTGGAAAAAGCCAACTTCAAGGTACAGCTCGATAAGTGCGAGTTCTTTAAAAAGGAAGTCGAATTTTTAGGGTTTATTGTCTCCCAAAATGGTCTAAAGACTAATCCAAAAAAGGTTCAAGCTATTTTAGAACTCCCACAACCAAAGACACTAAAGGATTTAAGGTCATTCTTAGGAATGACGGGCTACAATCGTAGATTCATAAAAGGATACGCCAATTTGGTAAAACCATTGACGTCTCTCTTAAGAGGGGTGAATGGACGTCTGTCCAAAAATATTTCAAAATCCAAATTAATTCACATGAATACTGATGCAATAGAAGCTTGGAAAAAAGCTAAGAGTTGTCTCATCTCAGAAGACGTAATGCTTGCATACCCCGACTTTCGAAAGAGCTTTGAGTTAACAACAGACGCTTCGAACCAAGCGTTGGGGGCAGTTCTCTCAAAAGATTCTAAGCGCATAACATTTTTATCTAGAAGTCTCAGCAAAACAGAAGAGTCATATGCAACTAACGAAAAGGAAATGCTTGCCATAATATGGGCACTAACTTCCTTACGTAGCTTCCTTTACGGATCAAGAAAAGTAAAAATTTACACAGATCATCAACCGTTGACATACGCGTTGAGTAATAAAAACTCTAACACAAAAATGAAACGCTGGAAGGCAATACTGGAAGAATATAATCATGAATTACATTACAAACCAGGTACAATGAACGTTGTAGCAGACTCTCTATCTCGCCCTCCAACTACACAAATTTTCTCGCTTACGCCCACCGAACACAGTAGCGATAGTTCATCCCAGAATTTAATACCATCCGTAGAAACTCCAATAAATGTTTTCAAAAACCAGCTCTTCCTAAATCTAGAAGAAACATCAACATACCATTTCAAAATAATTTTTCCCGGTTACCACCGGCATATAATAACAGAACCTTTTTACAATCAAGAAATTTTAACAGACATTTGTAAAAGATACCTCAACCCTTCTGTCATAAACTGTATCCAAACGACGGAAACGGTTATGGGATTATTGCAGGAAGTTTACGTGCAGCATTTTAACAATTACAAAATAAGGTTTACTCAAATTTTAGTAGAAGACGTAACTAACGAACAACAACAAGAGGACATTATTATTGACACACATAACAGAGCCCATAGGAACGCCAAAGAAAATAAATTACAGATCCTTCAGAAATACTATTTTCCAGGTATGAACAGTAAAATACAGAGAATAACGAGAAAATGCGTAATGTGTAAACAGAATAAATACGAAAGACACCCCAACCAACCTAAATTAAACGAAACACCTTTACCTAATCACCCCGGTCACACGGTACACATAGATATCTATTCAACGGATAAGAAATTTGTACTGACAAGCTTAGACAAGTTTACGAAATACGCCCAAACGAAAATAATTGCAGGAAAATCAATTGAGGAAATAAGAAGACCCCTTAGAGACCTATTATTCTTTTATGGTATACCAAAATCAGTTATAATAGATAATGAGAAATCTTTAAATTCAGCAACCATAATGTTCAGGATGAAAGATGAACTCGGAATCAATGTTTATGTCACGCCCCCATATAAAAGCGAAATCAATGGACAGGTCGAACGCTTTCATTCGACTCTGACCGAAATAATGAGATGCCTAAAAACAGACGGAACAGAAAGAAACTTTGAGGAACTCCTCGAAAGAGCAACCAACGAGTACAATCATAGCATACATTCCACGACTGGAAATAAAGCAGTAGATATCTTTTTTGGCAGAACAGTGGGTTTTACTCCACACGACTACGAAAAAACAAGACAGGACAATGTAGAGAAACTAAAACAAAAACAGCAAACTGATCTTCAATATCATAATAAAAAGAAGCAACCTATTAAAGAGTATATGCCAGGACAAGTTATCTACGTCAAACAAAACAAGAGACTAGGAACAAAACTCTCTGCAAAATTTAAAGCAGAAATAGTTAAAGAAAACAGACATAGTACAGTAGTAACCGAATCAGACAAAGTAGTTCACAAAAGCAACATACGCAATTAAGACTGCTAATCAAAATTACTTTCTTTTCAGAATATTACTTTCTATTTCCAATGCAGAAGTACAAAACAAAATTAATCATCTCTTAAAAAATAATAATAAACAAATTGTTATCAATAAAGTTTCAATCGAGAGGATAAACGAAATTACCAATGTAACAAATGAAATACTAAAAGAATTTAAAGCTAATCCAATTATAAAAAATGAATTTGTAACTAATATAAAATATAAAATAGATATTATAAAAGAAGAACTCCTTAATATTGATTATACAATACAATGGGCCAAATCAGGCATTATAAATACTTACATTTTGCCTAATGCAGAAATAAACGCTGCAAAGTCTATTTTTGATACAGAGGCACTGCCATACATTAATATAATTGAAGCATTAGAATTTAGCGAAGTAAAAATAGCATCTTATCATTCTGCTCTAATTTATATTGTAAGTGTACCCATTACTAAGAAAGAATGGGGATGCCAACGTCAGCTATTTCGCCAACGTCAGCTACAACCACTACAACAAACAGCAACAACAATAGCAATAGCGGCAGAGCAGTTTTAGGTATATTATAATAAGATATAGAAAATGTTAAGTTAGTTCTAAGTTCTAAGTTGGATTGAAATAAACAAAGTCGCTAACCGCGATAAAAATATTTTTTTTTATCTAATTTAAACTCGAAATAAATTAACTTATATGAACATATATATATATATACATATATACATACATATATAGATCCTCGGTAGAATATAACTTTTGTTAACTTCAGAGGTTTAATTTTCACCTTAAAATCAATGAATGAAAATCTTTAGTTAATCCAGGAGTCTAAAGTAAAATTTGTTGTGCTTAGAAGATTAAACCAAGATTCCGTTGAAAAAAGTTTTCTGTTTTTAAATCGCAACTAGGCAACAACTTCGAACCGTTCGTGAGAGAAGTTCAGTACCTCTCTGCACGAATATTGTCAATGAAGTTCCTGACACATTATTTTTATTTTCGCACTAAAAATTGTGAAGACGATAATGCCCTAATGTTGGAATGGAACTTTTAACCTTCCAATGAAGGTTCCTTTCTGATTTATGAAACTGCCTACCTGAATGTTATGAGGAAACCGTAGAAGAGAATTAGAGGAATTTTCTCAGCATATTACTCCCTTAAGCCCCTTAAGCCCCTATTGGGTACAGCTTAAAGGCGAAATTTGCTAACAAAATAAAATGCGAAAGTTGCCAACAAAATCTTCTGAAGTTGGAAAAGTTTCCTTTCGACTCAGAATCTTTTCTTAACACAAAAAATTCTAGTGACAAAAAACATTTTTTAAAAAAATCCATCCGATGAGTTCTTCGGTATTTGTAAACAACATGTTTTAATATACAAGTGCGTTTTCGAAAAAACTTGCCACGAATCGAATTTAAAATATGTCTATATTTAAATATGCAAATATGTTAATATCATTATTATTATTATCTATATATTATTATTATAAATGTACAATATTAAATCTTATACAGTCTTACGCTTCAATTTTTTGTGAATTTTCTAGGGCAATGAACATTCAAAACATAAAAAACCTTCAACTAAATGTAACTGAAATAAAGTTGTGTTTGAACGGTACAATTGTAGTTATTACAAATTTAATTAAAATAGTTAATGAAATTGTTATGAAAATCTAAAACTGCTGTGAAATGTTGTTAATAAATTAAGAAATGTTTTCACCTGTTATGTGTTATTTTCCTTAAATCCTCGCTGCTTTAATTGACGGTTGATGAACAAATTTGCATTAAGAATTTCATAAGTAGCTAAAAAATTATAAATAAAAAATTTTCTTCAAAATCGGAGGAAACATTTTTTAAAAAAATTATTATTTCATTCCATTACCAGCTGAAATTTTATAAACCAAAAATACTTCTTCAATTTCGGATGAAAACTTTTTGAAGAAAAATATCATTTGTTAAGCAGCGAAATATTTAAGGAGCAAAAATCTTTCTTCAAAATCAGAGGAAACATTTTTTAACAAGAAATAAATATATAATTTTTAGCAGCGAAAAATTTATAAACCAAAAATATTTCTTCAATTTCGGAAGAAAACTTTTAAAAATAAGAAATAAATCAATTCTTTAGCCGCAAAAAGTTTATGGAGCAAACATTTTTTTTCAAAATCATTTTTTAACCAGCGAAAAATTTATAAGCCAAAAATATTTCTACAATTTCGGAAGAAAACTTAAAAAAAAAAATAAATCATTTCTTTAGCAGCTAAAAATTTATGAAGCAAACAGTTAGAAAACTGCCAAAATCAGAGGAAAAATTTTTTAAAAAGAAAACCTCTAGCATTTCTTTAGCAGCTAAAAATGTATAAACTAAAAATATTTCTTCAAAACCGGAAGAAGACTTTTTAAAAAAAAATATCATTTCTTTAGCAGCTAAAAAATTGTGGAGCAAAAATATTTCTTCAAAATCGGAAACATTTTTCTTCAAACATGGAGCAAACATTTTTCTTCAAAATCATTTCTTCAATTTCGGAAGAAAACTTTTGAAAAAAATAAGTCATATCCAAAAGAAAAAACGTTTTCTTCAAAATCAAAAGAGAAATGTTTGAACGAAGTATTTAATATAAATTTCAATAAATTCTTAATATCTAAAACCTAAACAAAACTCAGCGCTCAGCTAGAAACAAAACACACATACCTACACATATGCAAATAATAATAGCAAACAAAATACATGCAAAAAATAATTGTATCAAAGAGATATTTTTATTCTCTCAAAAACTGTTTTGAGCGGATTTTGGCTTGCATGCATGGAATTTGTAGTCTTGGAAATGTCGCCGAAGCTGGCCGCTGCCATTCACCGTAGTACCTTCAATTCTCGCTGCTTCGAACCTAAACTATACACAAGCAGCGATTCACTATCGTAACTTCACCACCTTCATGCATTCTTTTCACTATATATACTTTTTGCATCTGTTCAAAACATTTGCGCGGGAGGCTTAAGCGCCGCACGAAAATGGATAAATTTGTTATAAATTAAGATGAGCTCTAATTTAAAACAGAATTACAAATTATAAGCATCGAATATAGGACAAAACGTAGCTACGTCACTTTGGACGAGGATGAATATACGGAAGATTCTCTTGAGGAAAAAACCTATTCAAGCCTACTGCAAAATTCAAAAGATTACATTTAAGATTAAGAATTACATTTGTGAGCGTTATGCCAAGTAATTAATGAAGCAGCAGGTAGCAACAACCGCCACCAGCAGACTAGACTACATCTTTTCTAGTTCTAGACAGAAGAAACCACCAGCAGACCAGACTAGATCTTTGCAGAACTAATATAAAATTAATAAATGTCAATTTTTTGAACCTTTGCTTTGTGCAAAAAAGTAGAAAAACATTGATTATTAAATTGAAACACACACAACTGTAATTCCGCATTGGTTTAACAGAAGTTGTGTTTGTTAGATTTTCTACGTTAATGGACTGCATAAGTAACAGAAGATTACTGAAGAGTTGGTGTAGCGACCAACGAAACAGCTGTCTAGTCTGCTGGTGATTTGTTCTGTAAAGAACATTGTTGTTGTGGCGATCTGTTGCTTCATGAATTACTTCGCATAAAGCTCACAAATGTAATCCTTAGAAATTTATATTTTTAAGAATTGCTACAAAAAAATATAAAATAAGAAAATGCCACAAATTTATTTTCATAAAATAAATAAGATTTTATAAACCTTTTAAGTTTGTTTATGGAAGGTTTATTGCTATCTAATTTTTGTTTTCCTTTATATGTATTCTTATATATTTCTGGCATTATTTTTTTATTAGTTTTTAAATATGTACTCTTACCTTTTCCAAACATTCTTGAATCTTATCTCGAAAACCATAATTCAGCGACATTTTTCAATGGACTCTTTGTGAGGGCAAGAGGACAAGAAAACGGAAATTATGTTACCGAATTAGTCACATTAGGTAACCACACGGTAGAGGCAACAATCGACACCGGAGCAACACGAAGTTTTATCAGCAGGTCACTGGCGGATCACGTCCAAGAAGCAGGAAAAATCGAGCGCATACTCACATGCATATGCATGGCTGATGGTATCACGAAGGAAGTCACTCAACAGCTGAAAATCAACATCAGACTCGGAGAAAGACATAGCGAAACAGAGTTAATCATACTACCGGAAGTAATCGACGACCTCATATTAGGCATGGACTTCTAATAAAAATGGAAGCAGAAATACAATGTGGTGACTACACGATCACTCCTCAGGAACCCAGGAATCAGACGATAGAACCTTGAACAGCGTGCTAGGTACAACTCGTACAACTGTACGAGAAGATGGATTGGAACCAGGAATGGACAATCCAAACCAAGAAGAGATAATAAACAAGTTTATGAGTGCAGAACTAAAAAAATTTGAAGACCTCACAGGAGTATCTAACATTACGGCACACAAGATCATCATGAGGAATGAGCAGCCTATCAAGCAAAGATAGTTTCCAAGAAATCCCGCAAAGCAAGGAATAATCAACCAGGAAATCGACGAACTGATTAGCAATGGGTGCATCGAGCCATCGCGTAGCCCGCATAGTGCACCTATCGTCTTGATTAAAAAGAAAACCGGAAAGTGGAGACTTTGTGTCGACTATCGACAGCTTAATGCAAAATCGGTCCCCGACTCATACCCATTACCACGAATTCACCATATTCTGGACCGATTAAAAAGCGCTAACTTCATAAGCACACTAGACTTGAAAAACGGCTACTGGCAAATTCCTATGGAGGAAAGTAGTAAACCATATACTGCATTTACAGTACCAGGACGAGGACTTTATCAGTGGCGCGTTATGCCTTTCGGGCTATATTCCGCCCCCGCGACGTTTCAACGTGCTTTAGACCAAGTCATCGGTCCAGACATGGAACCGCACGCATTTGCGTATCTAGACGACATCATAGTGATCGGATCCTTGTTCGAGGAGCATATGCGTCACCTGAAAGAAGTATTTCGGCGACTACAAGCAGCGAGTTTAAAGATCAACGTGGAAAAGTGTGAATTTTTCAAAAAGGAACAAAAGTATATGGGTCACGTGGTCAGCGATAAGGGTATTCACACGGATCCGGACAAAGTATCCGCAATACGGGAACTCGAACCACCGACGACACTAAAACAGTTACGCCGCTGCTTAGGCATCGCTTCCTGATATATGCGCTTTGTACCTGAGTTCGCAGATGTAGTTCACCCACTAACGGAGCTATTGAAGAAAGGAAGACATTGGAAGTGGGGAGAAGACCAACAACAGGCATTCGAAACTCTTAAAATAAAATTAACAGAAGCCCCGGTACTAGCATGTCCAGATTTTACAAAGGAATTTAAACTACAGACGGACGCCAGTGATTATGGCCTAGGAGCAGTCCTCACGCACGAACACGATGATAACGAAAGAGTTATAGCATATGCCAGCAGACATCTCAACAAGGCAGAGAAAAACTATTCACCGACTGAAAAGGAGTGTTTCGCCATCGTATGGGCTATTTGCAAGATGCGACCCTATCTAGAAGGATATAAATTCACAGTCATCACCGACCATCTCTCCTTGAAATGGTTAAATTCAATCGAAAGTCCTACAGGGCGCATAGCTAGATGGGCTTTGAAACTACAACAATACACATTTGACATCCAGTATCGAAAGGGCAAGTTGAACCAGTGATACCCTCAGGAAAGCCTTCAGAGAACGAATACTAGCACGTTTTGGAACACCAAAGGTATTGATCACGGACAACGGAGCGTAATTCACTTCGAAAGGATTCAAAAGGTTTCTAAAAGACATGGGAGTAAGACATCAATTCACTGCACCATACACCCCGCAAGAGAACCCCACAGAACGAATTAACCGAACCATCAAAAGAATGATAGCACAACTGACGAGCAAAGATCACCAAACATGGGATGAACTACTGCCCGAAATATCTCTCGCCATCAACACCAGCGTATCTGATTCGACAGGTTACAGTCCCGCCTTTTTGATCCAAGGACGAGAGCCTAGGCTTCCCAACGCTATCTGCGATCAATACACTCTGGGCACTGGGCAAACCCCTCAGACACCAAACGAAAAGGCATTTAGTTACAGGAGATCTTTAAAATCGTATGCCGCAATATGGAACGCGCAGCGCAGGATCAAGCAAGGCACTACAACTTACGCCGACGTAAATGGATCCCACAGATTGGAGACCAAGTGCTCGTGAAAGAACACCACCTCTCTAAAGCTGTGGATAACTTCGCATCCAAGCTAGCTCCAAAATATCACGGGCCATACACAGTAAGCGGGTTCATTTCGCCCGTCATCGTTCAATTGCGTAGCCCAACAACGACAAAAACGCGCACCAGTCATATAAGCGAACTGAAAAATTATTATGAAGACACAACCAATGGACAGGAAGAACAGCTACACCATCAACATCCGCGTGGCAACACCTGCGTTGGTAACCTCGCAGCAGCATCTGCGTCATGAACTCCCATCGCAGCAGCATCTGCGTCACCAACTGCCATCGCAGCAGCATCTGCGTCACCAACTGCCAGCGCAGCAGCATCTGCGTCATCAACTGCGATCGCGCCGTCATCAGTAGCGACGACTTCATCGCAGCAGCATCTGCGTCACCAACTGCCAGCGCAGCAGCATCTGCGTCAATAACTGCCAGCGCGCCATCATCAGTAGCGACGACAACAGCGCAGCAGTATCTGCGTCACCAACTGCCAGCACACCATCATCTATGGCAGCGACATCATCGCAGAAGCATCTGCGTTACCAACTGCCAGCGTACCGTCATCTATGATAGCGACATCAGCGCAGCAGAATCTGTTTCACCAATATCGAAGCAGCGTAGTAGAATCTGTGTCACCAATATCGAAGCAGCACAGCAGCGCCTGCGTCAGTAACAGCACAGCAGCAGCTGCGTCACCAACTGCCAGTGCAGCGTCATTGGCGGCAGCAACATCATCGCAGCAGCATCTACAGCATCAACTGATGGAGCAGCAGCATCTGCATCACCAATATCAGAACAGAGAAGCAACATCTGCGCCACCAATATCAGAGCAGAGCAGCAGCAGCACTTACTAGACACTTGCTAAACGTCTACAGCAAGTTCTGCGCCGACAACTACGCCCCAGCTATACGTAAACAACCACATCAGCGTAATAAACTGTCCTAACAGCAGCATCAGCGTCATCAAGCAAACATTATCAAGTACGCAGCAACATATGTTACCAGCAGCAGCATCGGCATTGTCGATTACGTGCTAACCAGTACGTAGCAGCAGCATCGTCGCGTCACTTTGGCAGAAAAATGCAAAATAATCTAATAGGTACACACATGGTGTTTGGGAACCACTTATGCGACGAGTCAACGAGTTCTTACTGGGTCACATCATTAGTGCTGAAAACAGTAAATAAACACATACCAAATCAAAGGAAACGCTAAAGACGAAGAGTAATAGAAGGAAGAATCAGGATCTCGAAGACAGGTCACGTGAAGGTCATCGCCCACGGGGAATGAAAAGGGGGAGTGTGAGGACAAGAAATTATGTACCAATTTCTGTCCCACTATTATTAAATTATAAATTAAAATATAATATAAATTATATTGTAAATATTATTAACTTTGTATTATATAGTCAACTGCTGTACAAATAACATTTACATTCCAATAAATATACACGTACACGCATACATGCATACACATGCATGTAAACAAAACAACCGAACAATGAAACAGGAAAACAGCGCAAGCAAATAAAGTAAACGGCTCGCTAGCATAGGAAAAGCAGTCTTGACCAGAGCACAGGCGCGTACACATGTGCAAGACTTAGCTCAGGTTTTCATCCTGACACCCTTTAAGCTCGGGTTTTCATAGTAAAGGCGTTCACACTCTTTAAGCTCAGGTTTTCATAGTAAAAGCGTTCACACACCTTAAGCTTAGATTTTTCATAGCAAAGGTGTTTACACCCTTTAAGCACAGGGTATTCATAGTAAAGGCGTTCACACCCTTTAAGTTCAGGTTTTCATAGTAAAGGCGTTTACACCCTTTAAGCACAGGGTATTCATAGTAAAGGCGTTCACAGCCTTTAAGCTCAGGTTTTTCATAGTAAAGGCGTTTACACCCTTTAATCTCAGGGTATTCATAATAAAAGCGTTTACACCCTTTAAGCAGAGGTTATTTCGTAGTGAAGGCGTTTACACCCTTCTTGCTCAGGTTGTTTCACTTGATATAAGTAAATACACGAAGTCTACATAATAATATAATTAATTAATCTTATATTATAAAATATTACTAAACAATAATAATCACAGAAATTATTAATATTTTAAATAATGATTTAATTTATTTTATATAAAATATAATATTACTATTTTGAATAATTACATTTAAAATTTAATCCTATTAAAGTAATAGCATTAAATAGATAAAAGAAATGCCCTTATAAAGATTACTTGTAAATTAAAACTAAAACTACCGAGTTATAAATTTTTTGTATTGAACTCTTGGTTTACTCGCTGAGCCTACCCCAGCAATTTCAAACGAAATGGAGAGTTCGTTACATCTCTTATGCCCAATTTCTTCACCAGTAAAAGTTACCATCCCTTTAAACTCACAACTTGCTGGAAAATCGTCCCTCCATTTCCGGTGAGCTGTGAGATTACCGGGACGGTAAATTTTACCAAACTGTGAAGAAATTGAGCCTTAAGAGGTAAATACATATATATATAGATTGAAATTAGGCTCCTGCCTAAAAACTAGATTTATTCCATATTGTTTAGTTTTCTTGACTGAAAGTTGGTTAATTTTTAATCTATTTTGGTTTTTTTATATTAGGTATAGACTATTTTTATTATTGTAAACTGTGTTATGTAAAATTTTTTTTAATAAAAGATTGGGGCATTCCACACAATATTTGCTCAAAAAATGTTTTTTAAAAAAGTTTTTTTTACCGTTCATTATTTCATTAATATTTGATACGTATTTTTTTGTTTCATTTTTTTTTTTTTTTATTTTACGTTCGTAAAAAGGACCTTTTTTCAATCGCATATACTGCAAAAATTAACGAAGATAGAAAAATGTGTTCCAAACATGAAATGTGCGCCATTTTTTCAAACGGTGAATATTAAAACTTAATAATATTGCTTTTTTAATGAGAAAAATTGAGATTTGTAACATAAGGATTTTTTTCTAACTTGGACATATTTTTTTTTTTTTTTATTAAAAAAATAAGCTAAGAGATGTTTCTTAATATTGTTAAAATTTGAGAGTGGAGAGGTGAATACTTACGGAGTAATGAATTTTTGAATTTTTGAGTAATGAATCGCAACTTGTACGTGCGAACCGAAACTGAGTGCGACTCGCTTGACTTATGTAAGAGTTCCTTGTACTTAGGTTGCGAACATAGTGAACGCTTATTGCTGATCTGCGAACATAGTGAACGCTTTGCACGTACAGTCACATCATAAGTCGGGCAAGCAATCAACACATTTTCTTTGCTTATTTAAAATATTTTAAACTTACTTTTTTCTTAAAGTTGCTAACGATTCCAGTTACTTATTTATGACAAAATAAAGGTTTGCTAAAACAAAATTTATGAATATGAATAAACCGGTTTTACAGACAAAAGACGAAAAATTCCTTGTAAATATGATCACATTGAAAGTTGGGCAGAACATGTGCACGAAAGAGAATGAATTATTTACCGTTAGAATCGAACAAAGTAAGGTCTGGGAGTTGAGGTAACTTCAGTTGGAATCTTCTTTTTCGTAGGAGAGTTTCATTTTTGAACTATCGATTAATCATTTTTAAAATGGCACGTCAAATAAAAGAATCGACGCGCGAGGAGCGTAAATTGGTAATTTATCACCATTCGAAAGGTAAAACAGAACGCGAAATCGCCGATTTAGTAAATAAAAGCAAGTCAACTGTACACGATACATTGAAAAGATATAAAGAAAACGCCAGAATAGAAAATAAGCAAAGGAAAGGAGTTAAGAAGAAGTTGAGATCGAGAGATGAAAAATTTATTATTAGAAAAATTCAGAAAGACCCATTTCTGTCCGCTCCAAAACTTGCCTCAGTTTTAAAAAACAATTTTCAGCTTAATGTCTGTGCTGAAACCATGCGCAGGGTTCTGCGTAAAAACAATTTAAATGGACGAGTAGCCCGTAAAAAGCCCTGCATAAGTGTGAAAAATAAAAAAGATCGCCTTGATTTTGCTCGAGAACACAAATTAAAAGATTTTTTATTTTGGAGCCAGGTAAGATGCATATTTTATTATGTTTAGAACATTTAATAATATATTTGATTTTTTAAAGGTGCTTTTCACAGATGAGAGCAAATTTAATTTGTTCGGATCTGATGGCAGGCGTTGCGTGTGGCGCAAACATAATGAGGAGTTTAATAATAAAAACACGGAGAAGACAGGTAAGCACGGAGGAGGCTCCGTTATGGTTTGGGGATGCATGGCAGCCTCGGATGTGGGTAAACTCCTTTTCATTAAAGGCATCATGGATAAAAACGTCTACCTTAATGTTTTAAAGTCAAATTTAAAGGATAGTGCTCGCATGCTGGGTATTTTGGATAACTTTAAGTTTTATCAGGACAATGATCCGAAACACTCCTCGTTGATTGTAAAGACCTGGCTCCTGTATAATTGCCCCAAGGTAATCAAAACTCCTGCACAAATCCCTGACCTGAATGTTATAGAGCATTTGTGGGGCGAACTAGGTCGCAGGGTTCAAAATAGAAGGTGCTCCAATAAGGGTCAATTGAAAGCTGCATTACAGGACGAATGGGCGAAAATAAGTTCAGATGTTTGTCGTAAACTGGTGGAAAGCATGCCAATCAGGCTCCAGGAAGTGGAGAAACAACAATTATGCAACAAAATATTGAATTGTTCACTACAATTAAGCATTAGTACAAAAAGCTTATTTTGCCCGACTTTCAATGTGACCATTTTTTTAATGAATTATTGTGTTTTCTTTTGTTTTATTGTTATGTTTCAAAACATGGAACTGGTTTTTTTGTAAAATAAATCTATAATAAATAACTTTTACAAATATTTTTTTTAGTAATATTTTTTTTTGTGACTTCAATTTGGCTAATTAAATATCAATTAAACTTATAACATACTCTTGCCCGACTTTGGATGTGAGCCACTGTATAAGGTTGCGAACATAGTGATCTCTTGCTGCTGATCAGATCAGATCAGAAAAACACATTGAAGCAATAAAGGAACCAAGACCAGCATCTCTTTTGTTACAATGTGTTTTCTGACCTTATCTTATCCATGATACAATAATAAGGTAAGGCCGCTTCGCTGAGTGCTCTCACGCGTCAACGAAGAGTGGCTAATCAGAAAGAACATATATGTCAAAACGACGAATTTCGTAGAAATTGCAAATGAAGAAAATATTTTATGTTTCCAACTTGCAAACAGTGCGTTCGCGGGTATTAAATTTGTGCTAATTTGAGTGAAAATATATAATAATAATAAGAATAATAATAAGAAGTGTAATAAAAAGTATAAAATGTGAAAGAAGTCTTAAAATTGCAAAAAAGACCTGTAACAGTTTTAACCTAAAAACAACTGCGAAACGTGAGCATAAAGAAATTCGCGATGAACAGCTGATTTTGACACCAATCTCGCTTTATTCTGCTTTCTACTCCATTCCTCTCCGAGTCGACCCTACCTTATAATTCTGCCATGATCTTATCTGATCAGCAGCAAGCGTTCACTATGTTCACAACCTTATACGTGCAAAGCGTTCACTATGTTCGCAACCTTATAAGTGCAAAGCGTACCGCAGCGTGCTTGTCTAAAACTGTATTACTTGTCTAAGCTTGCCAGTTCATTGCCTATTTCTAAAAATGTTCCTGTTAAGTTGTCAAAAATGTCGTGTTCTAAATTTAAAGACCGCTGTTGCAATCCCTTTGACGTGAAAAATCATAGTAGGAGTAATCATAGAAAAAGTTTGCGTCGAGTTTCTGCTACTCTTTTTAGAAAACTTGATTATTTGCAACCAAGTGATGTTTTGTGTGCAACGTGCAGGCAGAGAGCAAGTGAAATGAGCAAAAATGATTTTTTGAGTATTTCAACAATGATAGTATACAATTTCAAAAAAATAGTGAAGATAAATAATTTTTTACCATTCAGCTGTAGCGACAAATTCCGCCAATGAAACTATATTTTTAGACTCCGACTTTTCCGAGGCGGATGATGATTGTTGGTCTATATTCAGCGAATATTCGGAAGTAAATATGAAATGATATTAATTTTAATGATATTAATAAATTAAAATTAAAAAATGTAAATGGCTTTTTCCCAGGACGAACAAGAATTGAATTCTGTAAACGTTATAGAATATAAGCAAAATTTCATGAGATCGATGCAACTAAATCAGATAGTATAAGAATTTTAACCCTATTGCCAAAAAACTGGAGTATTAGCAAGGCAGCTCATGCAATGGTCACATCAAGATATCTTGTTGCAAAAGCGAGGAATCTGGCAAAGAAAAAAGGAATTCTAACGATTCCTGAAATAAGAAGGAATGTATTCGTTTATCTTACCACTGATATATGTATACAGGAAATTGATGTATTTTTGTGTTTCACAGAGAAACAATTTTCTCCGTATATAATTGGAAAAGTCAATCAATTCTTCGAACGTGATGATATAAGTGCTACAATGCCAGGTCAAAAAGTCACGAAATCGGTAAAAATTAGTGGAAAAAATTGCGTTCTTCAAAAAAGACTAATATTTGGGAATCTGAAAGACGTCTTTCAAAAATTCAAACTTGAAAATGAAGGTGTTCGATAGATCTGTCAAAATTCTGCTAACTTCGACCAGAGCGCTGTATTTTTGCTGGTTCTGGTGGAACACACAATGTTTGTTTGTGTCCTATTCATGAAAATATGACACTAATGACGTCAGGTAAAAAAATGCTCTATCTTTTTTCATAACATAAGATTCTATTGTTTTCAGCAGTGAGTAGGTCAAATTATTGAAAAGCAACAATTATCGTGTAGAGCATTATGAAGAGGTGCTGCTGCATTTTATATGTGCAAATCCGAAAAAATAATGTTTTTTTTGAAAACTGTATAAAATGTATAAAATGTATAAAATGTGTAAAACAAGCGTCGCATTTTAAAAACGTTAAAGAAACTCTCAAGGATGAGAATTTAATAATCTGCGTTTTTGCGGAAAATTATGTGTTCGTTATTCAAAACGCTTTCACGGGTTTTCACAATGTTCAAGCAACCATTTTTCCAATCATTTTTTATCACAAAATTAATAACAAAATTGAGCATAAAACATTGATTTTTTCAATTCAATTATAAAATTCAATCATTTTATAAACATTGATAATCATTTCTGACTGCATGAAACATGATGCGATAGCTGTGTACGTTTTTCTTACAGCCCTAAATCATTAGTGGTATTCGCTCTTTCGTGTATTAGATGTACTGATTGTAATTGTACCGATAAATACAAGGGAAAGAGTGAGTGACTTCTTCCACAGCAGTGTATCTACTATTGGCTACACTGGTGGCAATTGAACGTGTTTTCCTTATTTTAACATTTTCCATTACAGATTCCATTACAGATGGATTTAAACAGTTCTAATTAGAAAACGATATGATGTGACGAGCTAGCGCGAAAAATTATGGAGAACAAAGGACAAGAAATAGTGCCAAGAATGCTGCCAAGTAATGTCAAAATAATACAATTAACACATACAACTACATTACAATCATCTTTTGATGTTGTAAATAAACACATAAAGTGTAACTTCAAAAGCTATGGTATTTGTTGTTGCATGTGTATTTAGTGTAATTTTGTGACAGAAGTACACTAGTGTATTCATAAATACACAAAAGAGCGAATACCACTATTACTTCTCACAAAACTATCCACACATACAAAAGTGTATTTATTTTTCTGACGGCGCTCCTCAGCAATATTCGCGAATATTTTTCACCAGAAAACTGACTTTAACCATGATATAAGAACACAGGTAGTATTGATAAGGGTTGATTTTCTCTTCAAAAGGCATACCATAAGTTGTCAAAAACAGCGGTTCATGCAACACAGCTAAGAGTGAAGCAAATTAACATACAAACATTGGCTGCATTCAGCGGAAAATTTGCTACGTAGCTGTTGAACAACTTTCGGGCTGAATGGTATGTAGCATAAAGCGCTCACTATAACATTTTTAACAATTTTTATGTTTTCACTAATTTATAATTTAAAAATGTCGAATGCGAAGGTTCTCCCTGCAATTGCAGTATTACTTGAAGTGAAGAAGTTAGAAAACGCGGATAATATGTAACTAATGTTACATATTCCGGAAAAATCCACAAAATCACAACAAAACCATAACTTTTCCCCCTTTTCTGACATTTACTTGCAGCAAGTGAAAAAATCACTGTCTAGGAAATTTCCTTGGAAGTGGGCTACAAGTCCGAAAATGTGCTTGTAAAAATATTTGAATGTATTGAGTTTTTCGAACTGATGCACTTGAACGTGTGGATGCAAGAATAGGTACTCGATTGTAGGAACTTAGAAGCTGCTAGAACGTTTTTCCGTATTTTTCTAAATTAAAAGAGATAAGAAGAACAAGCATAAAAGATGTGATCAGAAAAACACATTGAAGCAATAAAGGAACCAAGACCAGCATCTCTTTTGTTACAATGTGTTTTCTGACCTTATCTTATCCATGATACAATAATAAGGTAAGGCCGCTTCGCTGAGTGCTCTCACGCGTCAACGAAGAGTGGCTAATCAGAAAGAACATATATGTCAAAACGACGAATTTCGTAGAAATTGCAAATGAAGAAAATATTTTATGTTTCCAACTTGCAAACAGTGCGTTCGCGGGTATTAAATTTGTGCTAATTTGAGTGAAAATATATAATAATAATAAGAATAATAATAAGAAGTGTAATAAAAAGTATAAAATGTGAAAGAAGTCTTAAAATTGCAAAAAAGACCTGTAACAGTTTTAACCTAAAAACAACTGCGAAACGTGAGCATAAAGAAATTCGCGATGAACAGCTGATTTTGACACCAATCTCGCTTTATTCTGCTTTCTACTCCATTCCTCTCCGAGTCGACCCTACCTTATAATTCTGCCATGATCTTATCTGATCAGCAGCAAGCGTTCACTATGTTCACAACCTTATACGTGCAAAGCGTTCACTATGTTCGCAACCTTATAAGTGCAAAGCGTACCGCAGCGTGCTTGTCTAAAACTGTATTACTTGTCTAAGCTTGCCAGTTCATTGCCTATTTCTAAAAATGTTCCTGTTAAGTTGTCAAAAATGTCGTGTTCTAAATTTAAAGACCGCTGTTGCAATCCCTTTGACGTGAAAAATCATAGTAGGAGTAATCATAGAAAAAGTTTGCGTCGAGTTTCTGCTACTCTTTTTAGAAAACTTGATTATTTGCAACCAAGTGATGTTTTGTGTGCAACGTGCAGGCAGAGAGCAAGTGAAATGAGCAAAAATGATTTTTTGAGTATTTCAACAATGATAGTATACAATTTCAAAAAAATAGTGAAGATAAATAATTTTTTACCATTCAGCTGTAGCGACAAATTCCGCCAATGAAACTATATTTTTAGACTCCGACTTTTCCGAGGCGGATGATGATTGTTGGTCTATATTCAGCGAATATTCGGAAGTAAATATGAAATGATATTAATTTTAATGATATTAATAAATTAAAATTAAAAAATGTAAATGGCTTTTTCCCAGGACGAACAAGAATTGAATTCTGTAAACGTTATAGAATATAAGCAAAATTTCATGAGATCGATGCAACTAAATCAGATAGTATAAGAATTTTAACCCTATTGCCAAAAAACTGGAGTATTAGCAAGGCAGCTCATGCAATGGTCACATCAAGATATCTTGTTGCAAAAGCGAGGAATCTGGCAAAGAAAAAAGGAATTCTAACGATTCCTGAAATAAGAAGGAATGTATTCGTTTATCTTACCACTGATATATGTATACAGGAAATTGATGTATTTTTGTGTTTCACAGAGAAACAATTTTCTCCGTATATAATTGGAAAAGTCAATCAATTCTTCGAACGTGATGATATAAGTGCTACAATGCCAGGTCAAAAAGTCACGAAATCGGTAAAAATTAGTGGAAAAAATTGCGTTCTTCAAAAAAGACTAATATTTGGGAATCTGAAAGACGTCTTTCAAAAATTCAAACTTGAAAATGAAGGTGTTCGATAGATCTGTCAAAATTCTGCTAACTTCGACCAGAGCGCTGTATTTTTGCTGGTTCTGGTGGAACACACAATGTTTGTTTGTGTCCTATTCATGAAAATATGACACTAATGACGTCAGGTAAAAAAATGCTCTATCTTTTTTCATAACATAAGATTCTATTGTTTTCAGCAGTGAGTAGGTCAAATTATTGAAAAGCAACAATTATCGTGTAGAGCATTATGAAGAGGTGCTGCTGCATTTTATATGTGCAAATCCGAAAAAATAATGTTTTTTTTGAAAACTGTATAAAATGTATAAAATGTGTAAAACAAGCGTCGCATTTTAAAAACGTTAAAGAAACTCTCAAGGATGAGAATTTAATAATCTGCGTTTTTGCGGAAAATTATGTGTTCGTTATTCAAAACGCTTTCACGGGTTTTCACAATGTTCAAGCAACCATTTTTCCAATCATTTTTTATCACAAAATTAATAACAAAATTGAGCATAAAACATTGATTTTTTCAATTCAATTATAAAATTCAATCATTTTATAAACATTGATAATCATTTCTGACTGCATGAAACATGATGCGATAGCTGTGTACGTTTTTCTTACAGCCCTAAATCATTAGTGGTATTCGCTCTTTCGTGTATTAGATGTACTGATTGTAATTGTACCGATAAATACAAGGGAAAGAGTGAGTGACTTCTTCCACAGCAGTGTATCTACTATTGGCTACACTGGTGGCAATTGAACGTGTTTTCCTTATTTTAACATTTTCCATTACAGATTCCATTACAGATGGATTTAAACAGTTCTAATTAGAAAACGATATGATGTGACGAGCTAGCGCGAAAAATTATGGAGAACAAAGGACAAGAAATAGTGCCAAGAATGCTGCCAAGTAATGTCAAAATAATACAATTAACACATACAACTACATTACAATCATCTTTTGATGTTGTAAATAAACACATAAAGTGTAACTTCAAAAGCTATGGTATTTGTTGTTGCATGTGTATTTAGTGTAATTTTGTGACAGAAGTACACTAGTGTATTCATAAATACACAAAAGAGCGAATACCACTATTACTTCTCACAAAACTATCCACACATACAAAAGTGTATTTATTTTTCTGACGGCGCTCCTCAGCAATATTCGCGAATATTTTTCACCAGAAAACTGACTTTAACCATGATATAAGAACACAGGTAGTATTGATAAGGGTTGATTTTCTCTTCAAAAGGCATACCATAAGTTGTCAAAAACAGCGGTTCATGCAACACAGCTAAGAGTGAAGCAAATTAACATACAAACATTGGCTGCATTCAGCGGAAAATTTGCTACGTAGCTGTTGAACAACTTTCGGGCTGAATGGTATGTAGCATAAAGCGCTCACTATAACATTTTTAACAATTTTTATGTTTTCACTAATTTATAATTTAAAAATGTCGAATGCGAAGGTTCTCCCTGCAATTGCAGTATTACTTGAAGTGAAGAAGTTAGAAAACGCGGATAATATGTAACTAATGTTACATATTCCGGAAAAATCCACAAAATCACAACAAAACCATAACTTTTCCCCCTTTTCTGACATTTACTTGCAGCAAGTGAAAAAATCACTGTCTAGGAAATTTCCTTGGAAGTGGGCTACAAGTCCGAAAATGTGCTTGTAAAAATATTTGAATGTATTGAGTTTTTCGAACTGATGCACTTGAACGTGTGGATGCAAGAATAGGTACTCGATTGTAGGAACTTAGAAGCTGCTAGAACGTTTTTCCGTATTTTTCTAAATTAAAAGAGATAAGAAGAACAAGCATAAAATCACTCTCTCGAGCAGGCTTGGTATGAAAAAAAAAAAGTAATTTTCACACCATGAAAATCGTCATTCAATAAATTTGTCTTTATTCATAAGCATATTTATTTATACATATAGGTTTAAGTGAAAAATTAAATAACACCTTTAAAAATTTATTCATGTTATTAATATCAAATTAAATCAAATTAAAAAAATTGTTTAAATCAAATAAAAAATTAAATCAAATTAAAAAAAATAAAATAATTAAATTATTGTATTTTTTGTTGATTTTTTCTTTATGTCCAAATTATAACAAGACGAATTCTTCATACTTAAATCAACGTTTTTGTGCTCAAAATGCCTCTGATTTTTGTTTTATTTAAGTTTATTTAGGAAAAAAGCGATCAACGTTTAGGTCAATTAGGAATTAGGTCAGGTCAAAATTTTGAAAATTAATTTTCCCATAAAAGAAAAGGCCAAAGATTAGTCTCCTCTTCTGATTGAATAAACTGTTTCGCAGCAATATTAAATTTCTACTTCTTCTTCTGAATCACTGAAAAGATAAGCAAACTCTAAATTTAAGACTTTCCGGAACTCAGAATCAAGACTTCGTTTTCTAAAAGCAGATTAGGAAATAGCAAATCGGCAAGTATTTTTAAATGTTAGTATCTCTATTGGACTTATCGAATTTGATAATTGCTCTAACTTAAATTTTACCTCAACGAAGTAGCGAAGTAGCATATAATATTTTCGCTCGCTAAAGCTTAGTATGCCGTAGGTACGAAAATTTTTGGGCATATAATTCTACACGCGAAAATTTGGTGTAGAATCAAAATTTTTTGTGTGGAGAAAAAGCACTAAATAAATTTGCTTAAAACACTTTCAAAACCAACACATACTAACTGCTTTTTTTATAGTTGTATGGCGATATTCCGCGGCAATTAAATGTACGGGCATATAAATGCCAGCGGAGTTCTGACTCTTAATTGAAGCATGACTATTTTGTGAGTATACGATTGATTTTGCTCAACGCGTAAGCGTGGAGAACTTTAATGTCAAGCGAGTCGCACTGTATTCGCACGCACAAGTTGCTATTGAAAAATTCATAACTCCGCAAGTATTCACCTCTCCACTGTCAAATCATACCCGTATTAAGAAAAATTTTTTCGCTTCTTTTTTTAATAAAAAAAAAAATGATGTCCTAGTTAGAAAAAATCCTTATGTTGCAAATCGCAATTTTTCTCATTAAAAAAGCAATATGATTATATATTGTATTGTATATACACTGTTCGAAAGCTAAAAAAATGGCGCACATTTCTTGTTTGGAACAAATTTTTCTATCTTCGTTAGTTTTTGCAGTATACGCGATTGAAAAAAGTCCTTTTTACGAACGTAAAATAAAAAAAAATTTTCGGAAACTTCTTGTATTATACTGAAATAAAAAAATACGTATCAAATATTTTACGCTAATGAACTGTAAAAAAAAGTTTTTTGTGCAAATATTGTGTGGAATGTCCCATATATATTCTTATATGATCTATCAAATCTGCCACATTTTATTTCAATACATTTTATTTCAATCACACTTTTTGAATCCAATCAACCACTAAAAAATGTTCGTGCACAGATCAAAGCTTCAGTATTAAAGCGAACGGCAAGCATATATTACCTATGTTTGAGAGTTTTTTGAATGCAAGTCACTTGAGAGATAAGCACTCTTTTTCCTTCTTTGCTCGAACTGTCAAAGTAGCTGTTAGCTAAAAATTGTAGATTCAAGTTTTTTTTTTCTTGATTTCCTTTTATCCATTCTGACAGTTCGACCGCGCTTCTCTCAAGTGGCTTAACCTATATTAATGAACCTTGGTATGTCCCCATTTACACAGGTCAAGAATTGCCGTTAATTCTTTGCTATTCTCTTTTAAATTTACTCTCTCTCACGTTGATGTGCGCGTCTTTTATCTACAAATGCAAGACTTGATCGCCAATTTTTGATGAGTGTAAAAGGGGACTAAGGAATGGAACTTCGGCAGGGTACCGAAGCTAAATTACCTCTGCGGCCGTATTGAACTATATTCGAAGTCTTTAGCAGTCTACAAAATGTTTCTATATAATCTGGAAAAAATATTTGTGTCACACGCTTAATTTTATTTTACCCTTAGCTGCCACGTAGAGTGCATGTGCAAAATTTGATTGGTATGTGCAAGTTCATAAAAACGGTGTAATTTTATTTTAAAAATAATTTCGTTTAAAATTAAAGTGCCACACCTCTCGTTCAATTCCGCCCAATTATCTTTTACTGTTCAGTGTACAGTGTTCAGTGTAAAGAATATGGAAAATTTGGAAGAAGTCGGACAAAGGCTTTAGAAAGAGTTCGATTTAAATTAAAGTGGTACGGCCTTGTCTTTTTCCGCTCATTTTTTAGACTAATCACTGCTCATTTTGGTTGAAGTCAGAAAAACGGTGTAGAAGGAGTTCGATTAGAATTAAATTGAGCCGCCCCTTGTCCAATCCCACCAACTTTTGTAGGCTTAAAAGTTCTCATTATACTATAGAATATATGTAAGAAATTTGGTGTAAATCGGACAAAAGAGTGTAGATGGAGCTAGTTTAAAAATACAGTGCCACGCCCTCTGGCTTGTACCAACCAATTTTATAAACTTAAGATTGCTCAAATTACCAAGGATTATGTGGGCAAATTTTGGCTGAAGTCAAACACACGGTGTAACAGAAATTCGATTTAAAGTAAAATGCCCAGTTTTCTAATCCAAAGACTCCACATTATACCGAAGAATATATGTATGGGTTGGATGAACCCATGTGTAATCAGTGGGTGTAATCAGTTTTATATATTTACGTCGTTTTCATCCTATTTTGCCAAATATCATAGAGATGATTTATATTATATATACAAGCTTATGTGCAAAACTTCAAGATATTTAATTTTTGTGTATTTTTAAGAGATTTTACATTTAAAACAAAGCCACTTTGTATAAGAAGTAGGCGTGGTTTTCATTGGATTTTGCCAAATATCATAAAGATGTTAAATATCATAGCTTATGTGTAGGATTTCAAGACATTTCTTTAGTTTTTGCAGACTTTTAAGAGATTTTACTTTTTAAATGAAGCCAATTTGTATGGGAGGTAGGCGTGATTTTCATCCGATTTGGCCAAATATCGTAGTAATGGTATATACTATTCATCATAGCCTACTTATGTGCGAAATTCCAAGACATTTCCGTAATTTTTGTGGATTTTTAAGTGATTTTACGATTAAAAAAATGCCACTTTGTATGGGAGGTAGGCGTGGTATTCAACCGATTTGGCTCTTTCTCGAACTTGATCTATGAACTTTTAGAAAGATGCGTATATTTTGAATTTCATCATGATAGCTTTAAAATTACGACTGTAATCGTGATTACAGACGGACAGACAGACGGACACACGGAAATCGACTCAGGTGGTGGTGCTGATCAAAAATATATATATGCTTTTCCATACCTGCCGTGCCTCCTTATTGGCGTTACAAACGGAATGACAAAGTTAATATTCTCTTACGCAGTGCGCGTTGGGGTACAAATTTAATTAAGAACTACAATGGATGCAAAAAATAGAAGACAACAAAAAACTAGCCAATATTTTGAGTGTGTGCCACGTGAAAATACCAACAAAATATACACAGCAGCATGGGCATCCGTAGAAATTTCATACTTTAATGGTATACATACATATAAAGAATCTGCTCAAAGTTATATGAAATTTCTACTTTGCACTATCCAAACATATCTAGAAGCATAGCGTGAAAACTGTTTATTTAAAGTCAAAACTATTAAAGGCATTTTTGCAGAAATTTATGTGACCTACAATTTTGTCCTGAGCATATTTTCTGTCCTACAGAGGAGCGGGTATATAAGCAAATGACCGATTTCTGCGATCTTTGAACCTGAATATCTTCTAGAGCAGTGGAACTCACGAAATTTTACAAAAGAGCAAATGATTTTTAAAAAACAAAATCGAACACAAAATATCACGCATCGTAACTTTTGGCAATAAAAAAAAAAACCAAAATAAAAAAATGTAATTGAAATTAACTAGATTTAACTGCGACCATACTTCATTTCTACTGCGGTTACAAAATGTAAGTTAAATATCTTTTAGTTTAAAACACTAAAAAAATATTTATTTTTTTGAGCTTAAGCTCTTTATTGTATCGCAATCAAACTTAAACTAAACAATTATTTTTCTTAAACTACTTTTGGCACTGCCTCTGCCGACGTACGCTGCACCCTTTATTGTTATTGTTTTTGTTGTTGGATTACCAGCTACTTGCTGACTCTGTGGGAACGTTGCAACTGCATTTTGTCACGTACCGCTCTCGTATTACACGTCTGGAGCGGATGCGCGTGTGAGCTGGACGTAGAGTTATGAGAAAAATATGTTTGGCGTTAACTCCTCCTCCTTAAAAACGCTTGTCCTCGAGCGTCTGAAATATCTGGAAAGATCTTGCTTCAGGCGTAGGGACTTGAGGGGCGGCTTCTTGACCTTGGTTAACTTCTAGGACAACTTTCGTCGGTTGCTCTGGGATTTTTTCTTTTTTAAAGCAATGTTTCTTGATGCTGATCAACAGGGCAACCATAATCATGAAGGTCACTCCTGCAATCTGATTTCTGCTGTGTTATTGATATGTAATTCGCTAATGGCTTCTAGTGACAGTAACCTAGTTCGGCTTTTTTCCGCTGGTGTTGGCTGAGCTATTGCTGGCATAATCTTTAGGGGGGGTGTTTCGAAGTTTTTATATGTTTTTCCGTTTACTATTATTGATGCATTTTTGAAGTTCAATATAAAGGTGCCATTTAAAGTTCGAACGCCGTCATCTATCATAATGTTACCTTGGAAATTGTTCAGGAAAAGTACTCCAGAGGGTATGAGTTCGTCTCTTGGGATGTGGTGGCAGTTTATCATGTGGCACGACGAGTTGAGGCTTCTAATTAATTTTGGTATACAAAAATCGTCACTTAAGTCTAACAATTCATTTTGCTTACAGGTACTTATCATATTGTATTGCTTACAACTAGTTTTTATTCCCAAAATGTTTCTTTGATTTACTAGAACATTGTTATATTTTAAATTAATTATTACATTGTTTCTTATAACAGCTTTAACGATATAATTGTCATAAATCTCATTGGTAGTCAATGGTATCTTTACAATATATAAAATTGCTGATAAATTACTTAATACGCTTACATCTGCAAATTCTAATGCTTCTTCAGCTGTATGAAAGGGCATATTTTCTTTATTCATTTCTTTAACTGCTATATCAATTTCTATTTTATTTAATATAAATGAATCTACAACTCCTATTCTAGCCCATTGTATTGTGTATTTTACATTTATTATTTCTTCTTTGACTAATCTTAATTTACTTTGTAGGCTTAAAGCTACTTCATTTGCTGCAATATTATCCTTTTTAATTGCGTTTAATAAATCGTAAGTGATTCTAGTTAACTTATTTATTTGTTTATTAAAAGCATTGTTTACAAAGGTTTGCTTATTATTATTCGTTATTAATATGTTTAAATTATCGTTGATCATATTAAGATCGTTATGATCAGGGCTACCTGCGAGATATTTCCATGCAGTGCCGATTATATCAAGGGATCTCTTTGCTTTGGGATTTTGAATGGGTTTAAGGATTTCTAACATTTCGATGGCTTCATGTGTTTCATGTTATAGAGTGGGGTATAATGGATTTTCTTGCAGTATATTTTTATCTATTACATTAGCTATGTTTTTCAAAAGATCTCTGTAGATTTGAGTATTAATTATGTGCATAAAATTTAAGGTACCGTCTTTTATTTTGGATTATCCATTTTTCATGGTTATTAGGTGGGATGAGGAGTAATCATGGATTTGGACATTTGCATAGTCCATGCAGACGAGGAGACTGAAAAGAGATAACCATCTTGATAATTTATTTAATACAATGTTTGAATTATAAATTGTACGCCTATGGCATATTTTAATTTTCACTTATAACTTAAAAATATGATCGTATGCCTATGGCATATTATTCGATTTTCTTCCATTACTTATATATATTTGTATCTTATTTTTATTGTCGTTATTAAAATTATTTTCTTTATCATGTAATTTTATTATTATTGGTGTAATTATTATTATGTTATTTCTATTTATTATTCATTATAATTATGGTTTTATATGGTTTTTGTGTACTAACCGTCCGGATTGCGTCATATCTGTATTACCTTTGTCTTCTAGTACTGTCTCTTTTTTGTATCTAGGAGTGAGCTTATTGCCTAGACGTCTATTGATTTTACCATAGATAATGTCGTTCATTGCGTATGTTTTTACTTCCGTTCTTTTTTTATTGTGAAATGCAAGGTCTTTTCACTGTTTGTCGACTATGTTCCTTATATTATCGCGTCTTTCTTCTTCGACCAATGTTGGATTTGCGTAAACTCTTCTACCAAAATATGTTTCAATGGGTTTCCTTTTGGTGGTGGAATGTATTGAGTAGTTATATTTGCAGATTGATTTGTTTAGCAACTGGCTAAAATTGTTATGAGTATTTTCTGCTCTAACACATCGTAATACCTCGGAAAGGGTTCAATAGAACCTCTCTACCTGTGCACTGACTGAACTAGTATAAGGAGGTGTTTTAAATACTGCAATGCCGAGTTGATTTTCTAACATGAATGTAATGGGGCTTGAACTTAGGGATTTTTCATTGTCAATTACAATGCTTTCTGGTATTCCAAAAGATGTGAGTAGATCTTGTAACGGCTGTTTTATGTCTTCGGTTGCTCTTGACTTCACAATTTTAGCTTGAGCGTATTTGGAAAATTTATCTATTGCGGTAAGGACAATTTTGCCATTGGTGTGATAGATATCGATATGGACAATATGCCTTGGGTAGTTCGGAATAGGGGTTGGTTTCAGAATTGGATTTAGAGGATGTCTTTCGTATTTATTCTCTTGACATATTGTGCATTGTTTTGCAATTTTCTTTATTTTTGCTTTCATCTGAGGGAAGCCAAATTTCTCCAGAAGCTGGGCTTTGTTTTCGGTTGGGTTCCTATGTTCTCTGTTATTTTCTTTTAAAATCTCGGATTCCTGTTCTGTTTCTTGCGTTAAGTCTTTCACTGTCTTGTGTAAAGTGTCGAGTGTAAAGTACCCTATATTGACTAAAATGTGATTGGTAAATGGTTTGAATTCTGCCAAGGATGGGGTCTTCTGTAATGATTGCATTAGTGACCGAAGGGTTAAGGTAGCGCTTAAACAAGCTTACTAAAATTTCGTCTGTATACTCTGGTTCGGTAATAATGTGCCTACGGAAAGTCGGAAAAATTCTTTTAAATTGGTAGGATGAAGTTTCTGCTGTTGTTATAAAAAGTTGGTTTTTAAATACGTTAACCGGAGCATTAGTGTGTGGAACTAAATTTTGTAAAGAGCTTTCATCACTGTGTTGCGTAGCTGTTAGGGTGTTAATTGGTGTTTGTTGTGGTGGTCGGGATAGTCCATCGGCCACTACACTAGTTTTGCCTGGCTTGAACTTCAATTCATAGTTGTGCTCTTCAAGAATCGCTCTCCCGCGTTTCATCTTACTGTTGTTATTCTTGTTGCTCAAAGCATACGTTAACGGTTGATGATCGGTAAAGATCTTCACCTTTGCTGAGCCATACAAGTAGTTTCGCAGAGACTTCAATGCCCAGATGATGGCGAGCATCTTCTTTTCGTTGGCAGCGTAATTCTCTTCTGCTTTTGGGAGTGTTCTCGATATGAACGTTATTGGTCTATCTTCCTGAGATAGAACAGCACCTATTGCATAATTAGATGCATCTGTTGTGAGCTCGAAGTCTTTATTTAAATTGGGGTAGGTTAGCATTACTTCACTTGAAATTAAAACATTTTTTATTTTATGGAATGCATTGAAAGCGTCCTCATCAAAAGTGATCTGCTTCTTTGCTGACTGAGTCTTGGACGTCCGTTGGTCCTCCCCTCTTAAAATGGCTGTCAGGGGCTTAGCGAGTTTCGCATAGTCCTTAACGAAGCGACGGTAGTACCCTGAAAGACCCAGAAAGGATCTTAGTTCTTTAAGGTTTTGCGGGATTGGAAAACTTTTAATAGTTGTGATTTTCGAAGGATTGGCTTTAATTCCTTCTGGCGTCACAATGAACCCTAAATATTCTACTTCTTTTTCAAAGAATTTGCACTTACCTAATTGGATTTTCATGTTCGCCAGCTCGAGTGTCCTAAAGATATCTGATAAGTCTTTTACATGGTCCGAAAGTTTTACTAAAAATGATAATGTCATCTATGTACACGTAGCAATTACGCCCTATGTATTCTCGTAGAATGTCGTCTAGCGCCCTCTGAAATATTGAGGGGACGTTCTTCAATCCAAAGGGTAATCTTGTAAATTCATACTTTCCGTTGTTAATTGCAAACGCTGTCTTCTCAATATCCGAATTCCTTAAGGTAATTTGGTGACAACCGCTTTTTAAATCTACAACTGAAAAAAAACTATTGCTTCCCAATTGGGCAAGGACTTCATTTATATCTGGTATTGGGTATCGGTCTGCAACCGTAACTGAATTTAATTTTCGGTAGTCTATGACTAATCTGTACTGTTTGTTGCCTAATGAATCTGGTTTTTTGTCTACTATCCAGACAGGTGCGTTATAGGGTGAACGAGATGGCCTGATAATTCCATCTTCAAGTAACTTGTTGACTTGCCTTTCAACTTCAGACTTCAGGGACATAAGATATGGATAGCATTTGGAGTATATTGCATTATCTGTTACCGTTCTTATTTCCGCTTTTACCTTTGTGGTGTAAGTTAACTTTTCGTTAGATTCTGCGAAAAAAGTTGGATATTGACTACAAAATAAGTGAAGTTTTCCTTTTTGTTCTTTTGTTAAATGTTCTATTTTAGTGTCTAAAGTATTGACAGATTTAGCTGCCTGTTGTTTAATTGGAATTTTTTTCCCATTTTTTATTAGCATATAATTTTCTGCCGTATGAATTACTGCGTTTAGTAGTTTGAGGCTATCGTTGCCAAGAATGCCATGTAAGGACTTAAGAGAGGGTAATACAAAAAATTTAAGTTTATCGGGTTCTATTCCAAAAAAGGTTAAAAAAACATGGTGGGATATTTTAATTTTTCCACCTACTGAGTTGGCGTAAAAAATGTTGTCATTTGGTAGAGGATTTTTTGCTAATGAAGGTTGTATGTAATTCTTATTAGATCCAGTGTCTATTAAGAATTGAGTATCTCTCCGTTACCGGTTTTGCATTGAAAATATGGTAACGTAGAGTCCGTCAGCCTAAAAAATGTATGTCACAAAAATTTTCGTCGTCGTCATCTTGTTCGTCCTGAGATTGTTTAGTGTAATCCTGATAATATTCGTTCCATGGTTGGCTTCCTTGCTGTATGTCGAATTCATTTGCTTCAGGTTCTTGTGAAGTGTTATCTATGGGTTCTTGAGAAATCTGGTTGATTCGTTGCATTTGATTCGTGAAATTTTTGTTGAATTGGGTTGACTGTGTTGGCGGTGGGCGTTTGGATTGAAAAGTAGTAAAGTTCGGTCTGTTCATATAGTTCACATTTCTTGTTTGCTGGGATTGGTCGACATTCATCGGTGTTGGAGGTTTTGGTTGTGATGGCCTTGCTGGTGGGACATTATATGCAAAATAATTGAAAGGATCGTTTGGTCTAAATTGTTGATTAAAATATTGGGGTTGTCGGTGATAAAACTGAGGTGCTTGTGGTCTTGTTTGTGGAATATTCTCATGGGAAAGCTGTGGGGAAAATGTCTGTTTTTCGTATTGATACCTTTTAGGTGGTAACAAAGGCTTTTGCTGAAATTGTTGCGCATAAAAGGTTGTGGAGTTAGAATTGGTTTTCTTGATCCGCTCTTGCATCCGCTCCAGACGTGTAATACGAGAGCGGTACGTGACAAAATGCAGTTGCAACGTTCCCACAGAGTCAGCAAGTAGCTGGTAATCCAACAACAACAACAATAACAATAAAGGGTGCAGCGTACGTCGGCAGAGGCAGTGGCAAAAGTAGTTTAAGAAAAATAATTGTTTAGTTTAAGTTTGATTGCGATACAATAAAGAGCTTAAGCTCAAAAAAATAAATATTTTTTTTAGTGTTTTAAACTAAAAGATATTTAACTGGCACCCAACGTGGTAATTGGGTAAAAAAAGTTAGTAAATGTTGTGATCGCGATAATTATAAAAAAAGTCCTCAAGTAGTTCGCTATTTAAATCGTGTCTCATAAAAACTCTACTCAGCGTGACATACTGTAGTGTCCTCAAGAAGTTCCAAAACATTAATCATGCATAGCACGAACACACCAATAACACTGTGGAGCAGATTCAGTGTAAGCGTTAGAATTCTATCGAATAAAAACGCGACCGGACGATTTGTGTTTCTAAGGATCCCGAGTCACCAGCAGAAACGGAAAAAAGGGAGTTCTCCAAGGATACCTGTTCGGAATGAAGAAAATCCTGCTATTGTAAGTTAGTTTAAATAATGAAAATTTTATAAATCCAAAATAGTTTAAAAGTTTATATATAAAATCGAAAAATTTATGAATTGAAAATAGTAAAAGTTGTCTTAAGACTTTAGTAAAGAGTTAAATTGTTTACAAGAATTTTATGAAATTAAAGTTAAAACGAATAAACACTTTTGTTTAAATTTAAACTCTAACATAAAAAAATAAAATATATCAAACTTTTAATTAAAATTGTGTATAGAAATTGCGAAATATTTTAAAACATAAGATATTAGGAAATTTTAAATAAAAAAGCTTAAAAAATGGCTCAAAATAACATAATTAGGCCTCCATTGTTAGGACATCCTGGTGTACCGACACCACCAGCACCCCCTGCACCTTCAGTGTCCCAAAATACTGCTAATGCAAGCCCAGAGTTTGCAAGTTTAATTAGGAGTATTATGACGGGCATATTAAAGACTGATGGACGTAATCTTCTTAGAGATACACATCAAGTGATGACGGACCAGACAATAGACGAACGATACCAAAATAACCTGGCGGACATGGACAAAATACCATTAGCAAAAAATCCTCTACCAAATGACAACATTATTTACGCCAACTCAGTAGGTGGAAAAATTAAAATATCCCACCATGTTTTTTTAACCTTTTTTGGAATAGAACCCGATAAACTTAAATTTTTTGTATTACCCTCTCTTAAGTCCTTACATGGCATTCTTGGCAACGATAGCCTCAAACTACTAAACGCAGTAATTCATACGGCAGAAAATTATATGCTAATAAAAAATGGGAAAAAAATTCCAATTAAACAACGGATGTCGTCCGTTCATTACGAGAATTCAGCGGAAATCCGGCGGAGTTTAGCAGCTGGAAAAAAAGCGTTGAAAGGATTATAAAAATCTATGAACCAACAATAGGTAGTCAAAAATACTTCGGCATTCTTAATGTAGTGAGGAATAAAGTCATAGGTAGTGCCGATGCCGTGTTGGAATCATACAACACACCTCTTAATTGGAAGGCAATATCCCGATGCCTTACAATGCACTACGCAGAAAAAAGAGACCTAAGCACTTTGGAATACCAAATGACATGTTTAATCCAAGGACGAAGAACAGAACAAGAATTTTATGGTGAGGTATATTCTCACTTATCACTCATTCTAAATAAAATTGCGTGCAAGGATATCAATGATGAAGCCATGCGAGTTCTCACCGGAACGCATCGTGACAAGGCACTGGATACGTTTATACGAGGTTTGTCCGGTGATCTTTCAAAGACTGCTAGGCATGAAAGAGCCTGCCGACTTACCGGAAGCTTTGCACTTGTGCACTAAGCTTGAGAACCAGAATTTTAGAGCAGTACATGCAAATAGCCAGTATAACATTTCAAGAAAACCAATTCTAACTCCACAACCTTTTTATGCGCAACAATTTCAGCAAAAGCCTTTGTTACCACCTAAAAAGTATCAATACGAAAAACAGACATTTTCCCCACAGCTTGCTTATGTCCCTGAGAATATTCCACAAACAAGACCACAAGCACCTCAGTTTTATTACCGACAACCCCAATATGTTAATCAACAATTTAGACCAAACGATCCTTTCAATTATTTTGCATATAATGTCCCACCAGCATGGCCATCACAACCAAAACCTCCAACACCGATGAATGTCGACCAATCCCAGCAAACAAGAAATGTGAACTATATGAACAGACCGAACTTTACTACTTTTCAATCCAAACGCCCACCGCCAACACAGTCAACCCAATTCAACAAAAATTTCACGAATCAAATGCAACGAATCAACCAGATTTCTCAAGAACCCATAGATAACACTTCACAAGAACCTGAAGCAAATGAATTCGACATACAGCAAGGAAGTCAACCATGGAACGAATATTATCAGGATTACACTAAACAATCTCAGGACGAACAAGATGACGACGACGAAAATTTTTGTGACATACATTTTTTAGGCTGACGGACTCTACGTTACCATATTTTCAATGCAAAACCGGTAACGGAGAGATACTCAATTCTTAATAGACACTGGATCTAATAAGAATTACATACAACCTTCATTAGCAAAAAATCCTCTACCAAATGACAACATTATTTACGCCACCTCAGTAGGTGGAAAAATTAAAATATCCCACCATGTTTTTTTAACCTTTTTTGGAATAGAACCCGGTAAACTTAAATTTTTTGTATTACCCTCTCTTAAGTCCTTACATGGCATTCTTGGCAACGATAGCCTCAAACTACTAAACGCAGTAATTCATACGGCAGAAAATTATATGCTAATAAAAAATGGGAAAAAAATTCCAATTAAACAACAGGCAGCTAAATCTGTCAATACTTTAGACACTAAAATAGAACATTTAACAAAAGAACAAAAAGGAAAACTTCACTTATTGTGTAGTCAATATCCAACACTTTTCGCAGAATCTAACGAAAAGTTAACTTACACCACAAAGGTAAAAGCGGAAATAAGAACGGTAACAGATAATGCAATATACTCCAAATGCTATCCATATCTTATGTCCCTGAAGTCTGAAGTTGAAAGGCAAGTCAACAAGTTACTTGAAGATGGAATTATCAGGCCATCTCGTTCACCCTATAACGCACCTGTCTGGATAGTAGACAAAAAACCAGATTCATTAGGCAACAAACAGTACAGATTAGTCATAGACTACCGAAAATTAAATTCAGTTACGGTTGCAGACCGATACCCAATACCAGAAATAAATGAAGTCCTTGCCCAATTGGGAAGCAATAGTTTTTTTTCAGTTGTAGATTTAAAAAGCGGTTGTCACCAAATTACCTTAAGGAATTCGGATATTGAGAAGACAGCGTTTGCAATTAACAACGGAAAGTATGAATTTACAAGATTACCCTTTGGATTAAAGAACGTCCCCTCAATATTTCAGAGGGCGCTAGACGACATTCTACGAGAATACATAGGGCGTAATTGCTATGTGTACATAGATGACATTATCATTTTTAGTAAAACTTTCGGACCATGTAAAAGACTTATCAGATATCTTTAGGACACTCGAGCTGGCGAACATGAAAATCCAATTAGGTAAGTGCAAATTCTTTGAAAAAGAAGTAGAATATTTAGGGTTCATTGTGACGCCAGAAGGAATTAAAGCCAATCCTTCGAAAATCACAACTATTAAAAGTTTTCCAATCCCGCAAAACCTTAAAGAACTAAGATCCTTTCTGGGTCTTTCAGGGTACTACCGTCGCTTCGTTAAGGACTATGCGAAACTCGCTAAGCCCCTGACAGCCATTTTAAGAGGGGAGGACCAACGGACGTCCAAGACTCAGTCAGCAAAGAAGCAGATCACTTTTGATGAGGACGCTTTCAATGCATTCCATAAAATAAAAAATGTTTTAATTTCAAGTGAAGTAATGCTAACCTACCCCAATTTAAATAAAGACTTCGAGCTCACAACAGATGCATCTAATTATGCAATAGGTGCTGTTCTATCTCAGGAAGATAGACCAATAACGTTCATATCGAGAACACTCCCAAAAGCAGAAGAGAATTACGCTGCCAACGAAAAGAAGATGCTCGCCATCATCTGGGCATTGAAGTCTCTGCGAAACTACTTGTATGGCTCAGCAAAGGTGAAGATCTTTACCGATCATCAACCGTTAACGTATGCTTTGAGCAACAAGAATAACAACAGTAAGATGAAACCCGGGAGAGCGATTCTTGAAGAGCACAACTATGAATTGAAGTACAAGCCAGGCAAAACTAATGTAGTGGCCGATGGACTATCCCGACCACCACAACAAACACCAATTAACACCCTAACAGCTACGCAACACAGTGATGAAAGCTCTTTACAAAATTTAGTTCCACACACTAATGCTCCGGTTAACGTATTTAAAAACCAACTTTTTATAACAACAGCAGAAACTTCATCCTACCAATTTAAAAGAATTTTTCCGACTTTCCGTAGGCACATTATTACCGAACCAGAGTATACAGACGAAATTTTAGTAAGCTTGTTTAAGCGCTACCTTAACCCTTCGGTCACTAATGCAATCATTACAGAAGACCCCATCCTTGGCAGAATTCAAACCATTTACCAATCACATTTTAGTCAATATAGGGTACTTTACACTCGACACTTTACACAAGACAGTGAAAGACTTAACGCAAGAAACAGAACAGGAATCCGAGATTTTAAAAGAAAATAACAGAGAACATAGGAACCCAACCGAAAACAAAGCCCAGCTTCTGGAGAAATTTGGCTTCCCTCAGATGAAAGCAAAAATAAAGAAAATTGCAAAACAATGCACAATATGTCAAGAGAATAAATACGAAAGACATCCTCTAAATCCAATTCTGAAACCAACCCCTATTCCGAACTACCCAAGGCTTATTGTCCATATCGATATCTATCACACCAATGGTAAAATTGTCCTTACCGCAATAGATAAATTTTCCAAATACGCTCAAGCTAAAATTGTGAAGTCAAGAGCAACCGAAGACATAAAACAGCCGTTACAAGATCTACTCACATCTTTTGGAATACCAGAAAGCATTGTAATTGACAATGAAAAATCCCTAAGTTCAAGCCCCATTACATTCATGTTAGAAAATCAACTCGGCATTGCAGTATTTAAAACACCTCCTTATACTAGTTCAGTCAGTGCACAGGTAGAGAGGTTCTATTGAACCCTTTCCGAGGTATTACGATGTGTTAGAGCAGAAAATACTCATAACAATTTTAGCGAGTTGCTAAACAAATCAATCTGCAAATATAACTACTCAATACATTCCACCACCAAAAGGAAACCCATTGAAACATATTTTGGTAGAAGAGTTTACGCAAATCCAACATTGGTCGAAGAAGAAAGACGCGATAATATAAGGAACATAGTCGACAAACAGTGAAAAGACCTTGCATTTCACAATAAAAAAAGAACGGAAGTAAAAACATACGCAATGAACGACATTATCTATGGTAAAATCAATAGACGTCTAGGCAATAAGCTCACTCCTAGATACAAAAAAGAGACAGTACTAGAAGACAAAGGTAATACAGATATGACGCAATCCGGACGGTTAGTACACAAAAACCATATAAAACCATAATTATAATGAATAATAAATAGAAATAACATAATAATAATTACACCAATAATAATAAAATTACATGATAAAGAAAATAATTTTAATAACGACAATAAAAATAAGATACAAATATATATAAGTAATGGAAGAAAATCGAATAATATGCCATAGGCATACGATCATATTTTTAAGTTATAAGTGAAAATTAAAATATGCCATAGGCGTACAATTTATAATTCAAACATTGTATTAAATAAATTATCAAGATGGTTATCTCTTTTCAGTCTCCTCGTCTGCATGGACTATGCAAATGTCCAAATCCATGATTACTCCTCATCCCACCTAATAACCATGAAAAATGGATAATCCAAAATAAAAGACGGTACCTTAAATTTTATGCACATAATTAATACTCAAATCTACAGAGATCTTTTGAAAAACATAGCTAATGTAATAGATAAAAATATACTGCAAGAAAATCCATTATACCCCACTCTATAACATGAAACACATGAAGCCATCGAAATGTTAGAAATCCTTAAACCCATTCAAAATCCCAAAGCAAAGAGATCCCTTGATATAATCGGCACTGCATGGAAATATCTCGCAGGTAGCCCTGATCATAACGATCTTAATATGATCAACGATAATTTAAACATATTAATAACGAATAATAATAAGCAAACCTTTGTAAACAATGCTTTTAATAAACAAATAAATAAGTTAACTAGAATCACTTACGATTTATTAAACGCAATTAAAAAGGATAATATTGCAGCAAATGAAGTAGCTTTAAGCCTACAAAGTAAATTAAGATTAGTCAAAGAAGAAATAATAAATGTAAAATACGCAATACAATGGGCTAGAATAGGAGTTGTAGATTCATTTATATTAAATAAAATAGAAATTGATATAGCAGTTAAAGAAATGAATAAAGAAAATATGCCCTTTCATACAGCTGAAGAAGCATTAGAATTTGCAGATGTAAGCGTATTAAGTAATTTATCAGCAATTTTATATATTGTAAAGATACCATTGACTACCAATGAGATTTATGACAATTATATCGTTAAAGCTGTTATAAGAAACAATGTAATAATTAATTTAAAATATAACAATGTTCTAGTAAATCAAAGAAACATTTTGGGAATAAAAACTAGTTGTAAGCAATACAATATGATAAGTACCTGTAAGCAAAATGAATTGTTAGACTTAAGTGACGATTTTTGTATACCAAAATTAATTAGAAGCCTCAACTCGTCGTGCCACATGATAAACTGCCACCACATCCCAAGAGACGAACTCATACCCTCTGGAGTACTTTTCCTGAACAATTTCCAAGGTAACATTATGATAGATGACGGCGTTCGAACTTTAAATGGCACCTTTATATTGAACTTCAAAAATGCATCAATAATAGTAAACGGAAAAACATATAAAAACTTCGAAACACCCCCCCTAAAGATTATGCCAGCAATAGCTCAGCCAACACCAGCGGAAAAAAGCCGAACTAGGTTACTGTCACTAGAAGCCATTAGCGAATTACATATCAATAACACAGCAGAAATCAGATTGCAGGAGTGACCTTCATGATTATGGTTGCCCTGTTGATCAGCATCAAGAAACATTGCTTTAAAAAAGAAAAAATCCCAGAGCAACCGACGAAAGTTGTCCTAGAAGTTAACCAAGGTCAAGAAGCCGCCCCTCAAGTCCCTACGCCTGAAGCAAGATCTTTCCAGATATTTCAGACGCTCGAGGACAAGCGTTTTTAAGGAGGAGGAGTTAACGCCAAACATATTTTTCTCATAACTCTACGTCCAGCTCACACGCGCATCCGCTCCAGACGTGTAATACGAGAGCGGTACGTGACAAAATGCAGTTGCAACGTTCCCACAGAGTCAGCAAGTAGCTGGTAATCCAACAACAAAAACAATAACAATAAAGGGTGCAGCGTACGTCGGCAGAGGCAGTGCCAAAAGTAGTTTAAGAAAAATAATTGTTTAGTTTAATAGCATCTTTATGTAAAACGAAGCCTTCGTCTCAAGTCTCGTTCTTGTTTCAACGAGATCGTACAAAATTGGCTTTATGTAATTTTTACTTGCGCCATCGTCCGCTCTTACGTTGCTTACGAAATTCAGATACGCTTTACGTGACTAGCTGTCATAAACAGAGTTACCTGATCACAAAACTTCATTATTTTTATAAAATTCCTTAAAATTCAATCGCATTTTTGTTTTTTTTTTTTGCGTTGGTAATGCTTTTTTATCAGCTGTTTTACTTATTGAATTTTTGTTTACTTTTGCTGCAAATTTAATTGGATTTTAATTTGTTGCTTGTTTTGATTAAATTATTATAAGAAATGTTTTCTGCAATCGCTTTTTATAACTTCGATGAAGAAGAAAGTGGAAGTGATAGTGATGTTGATGATAAAACAATGCGAGTCATGAGGAAGGAAATACGCGATGCAACAAATGTACTGCATCTTCCTAATAATGAGTGAGTTGTTATTTTTTGTAAAAAACTTTATTTCATAATTTTATCCTAGATTCAAACACAATTTTCGAATGAATAAGGAAGTTTTTAATTATTTGCTTGGCGAGGTAGCTCCAATTATGAAAACCTCATATAGGAGTACACATTTGCCACAACAGCTGAAGCTCGCCACATTTCTGCGTTTCCTTGCAACTGGTTGCTTCCAAAAGAGTGTTGGGAACGAATACATTTCAGCGATGTCCGAGTCAACAGTTTTCCTAGTCATCGCAGAGTGCTTGGAAATTTTTGAGAAACATTTCTGCCGAAAATGGATTCGGCTAAATAGAAGTGCAGAGGAGGACAATGCCGTTAAGGAATATTTTTTTGACGCATTCGGTGTTCCCGGTATTGTTGGCTGCGTTGACGGAACACATGTTCGCATTAAGTCACCTGGTGAGAACTTGCAACATTTGTACTACAACCGGAAAGGATATTACAGCTTGAATGTGATGGTTGTAAGTGGTGACACATGTTTATAATAATTAATATTAATAATTAAAATTTATTTTCAATAGGTATGCGATCATAACACGGTTATAACATATGTTGATGCGAGGCATCCAGGTTGTAATCATGATGCTTTTGTTTGGCAGCATAGTACAGCAGAACAACATTTTAGAATGAGTTTCAACAATGGAAAAAGAAATACATGGATACTTGGTACAACAGCAAATTATGCTCATTAAAGAATATTCTGTACTCAATGTTTTTCTTTGTAACTAGGTGATTCCGGTTATCCTCTTCTGCCATATTTGATGACACCATTTCGGAATGCTTCTGACGCCATCGAAACCCACTACAATGAAAAACATTGCAAAGCAAGAAATGTGGTTGAACGTTGCTTCGGTGTCCTCAAGAATAGGTTTCGTTGCATAATTGGATCAAGGGGGCTGCACTATTCACCGGAAAAGGCAACGAAGATTATTAATGTTTGTTGTGCTATTCACAACGTTTGTATTTTTTACAAAAATCATTGGCCACCACTTGACCGCACAGTTTTAGATGAAGATTTAGAAGACATTTCAACAGATGCTGATTCAAATGAAGCTATTATAATCAGAAGGCGATTAGCTGAAAGTTTGAATTAAATCATAGCTTCAATAATTTTAATAAGTTATTATTTTTACTACTTTTTTAAGCTAATATTCGAAATCAATAAAAATCAAGGTTTTCGTATAACAAAGTTTTATTTTAAAATATTTATTTTACATTTAAGTTCTAAAATAGGAAGACAATTCACTGTTTAAAAATAAAAAATAAACATAAAAACTAAAATGACAAAGAAAATAAAGTGGCGATAATTCAAAAATATTTCCACAACTTAAATGACTAAGAAAAGAAACAAAATTCATGAATTTAATTCATATAAAAAAGGAACTACAAAAATTATAAGTTTTGGTAAAATTGGTAATTTTTCATATCGTCATTCTTGTGCTCACTTGGTGTGTTTTCATTTTTGAATATCAATGGAGATGCACCAATTGTGTACAAGAGCGACGATGTGAGATCAATTTACTTTTTATCACATTTTGCCTTGTATTTAAATTATTTATTTTTTAGGAGTCCCAGGACTTCTTGCATTGCTGCAGCAATTTCTTTTGCAGCTTCTGCATGCGCTGTTGTTGCTTCAGCTATTGCTTTTGTTGCTTCAGCCTGTTTCATCGATGCTTCAGCAAGCATTTTCAATGATTCTGCTTGGGCTTGAGCTATCGAATTTTGTTTTCTCATTTCCTCAATGGTGGCTTCTTGATTTTTTAATTCAAGCCGAATTAGCTTCGCTTGCTCTTCCAAGTAATTCCGCTTCCGCTTAAAAGGCTTAGGAACAGCAGGACCGGCAGCATTTGATGCATCAATTTCATCAATCGGTCGCGGTTGTATTCGACGTGATGATGATGCTAGCGTCGGCGTGGATGGCGTATCCATTGCTCTACTAAAAGTAGCTCTCGTTGGCGTTACAACTCCAATTGGTTGAGTTTCTCTTGGTGAAGTTGTTGTTACAGCATTTTCAGTTTCCACACCAAAAACAACGCCGCGAGGTTGTACTGCAGTGGAAATGGAGAGAATCCTGTCTATGGTTTGCTCCATATCCGTTAGTGGGTTAAATCGATATGGTCCGCCACCTGTTTCTCGCAGGCTTTTGTAATTTTCGGAAATCTTTTTCTTGGTGCGGCTCTTAAGATCTGCCCAAATCTTCAAATTAAATTAAATAAAATTTATTACAAAAACAATTATTTTAATATAACATACCTTTCTCCACTCCAAAGCATTTCTTTGTGGTGGACCATAAGAATTGATTTTAGCAGAAATGGAGCTCCATTTTTCGTCCACTTTTATTCTGCTAGCACCAAAAACTGGAGTGCCCCTTGCTAGCTCTGGATTCTTTTCCATTTCCACCACAAGCACGCCAAACTGCTCCGTTGTGGTTTTCTTTGTACTGAAAATATACAAGTAAATTATTTTTATATTTACGATATTCATAGAATTAAATTTACCTTTTTTTCGCAGCAGCTTCCATATCAAAAGTTTTTCAACGAAGACAATTTACTGATCGTTGAATTTTGACGCGTCGTTCGGATTTTTTTGCTTACATAAAGCCAATTTCATACTGCACTTACGTTATCGTTCTTTACTGAATCAGCTGTTCTCGAAATATGGTCGCAGTTAAATCTAGTTAATTTCAATTACATTTTTTTATTTTGGTTTTTTTTTTTTATTGCCAAAAGTTACGATGCGTGATATTTTGTGTTCGATTTTGTTTTTTAAAAATCATTTGCTCTTTTGTAAAATTTCGTGAGTTCCACTGCTCTAGAAGATATTCAGGTTCAAAGATCGCAGAAATCGGTCATTTGCTTATATACCCGCTCCTCTGTAGGACAGAAAATATGCTCAGGACAAAATTGTAGGTCACATAAATTTCTGCAAAAATGCCTTTAATAGTTTTGACTTTAAATAAACAGTTTCACGCTATGCTTCTAGATATGTTTGGATAGTGCAAAGTAGAAATTTCATATAACTTTGAGCAGATTCTTTATATGTATGTATACCATTAAAGTATGAAATTTCTACGGATGCCCATGCTGCTGTGTATATTTTGTTGGTATTTTCACGTGGCACACACTCAAAATATTGGCTAGTTTTTTGTTGTCTTCTATTTTTTGCATCCATTGTAGTTCTTAATTAAATTTGTACCCCAACGCGCACTGCGTAAGATAATATTAACTTTGTCATTCCGTTTGTAACGCCAATAAGGAGGCACGGCAGGTATGGAAAAGCATATATATATTTTTGATCAGCACCACCACCTGAGTCGATTTCCGTGTGTCCGTCTGTCTGTCCGTCTGTAATCACGATTACAGTCGTAATTTTAAAGCTATCATGATGAAATTCAAAATATACGCATCTTTCTAAAAGTTCGTAGATCAAGTTCGAGAAAGAGCCAAATCGGTTGAATACCACGCCTACCTCCCATACAAAGTGGCTTTTTTTTAATCATAAAATCACTTAAAAATCCACAAAAATTACGGAAATGTCTTGGAATTTCGCACATAAGTAGGCTATGATGTATAATATAGACCATTACTACGATATTTGGCCAAATCGGATGAAAATCACGCCTACCTCCCATACAAATTGGCTTCATTTAAAAAGTAAAATCTCTTAAAAATCTGCAAAAACTAAAGAAATGTCTTGAAATCCTACACATAAGCTATGATATTTAACATCTTTATGATATTTGGCAAAATCCGATGAAAACCACGCCTACTTCTTATACAAAGTGACTTTGTTTTAAATGTAAAATCTCTTAAAAATACACAAAAATTAAATATCTTGAAGTTTTGCACATAAGTTTGGATATATAATATAAATCATCTCTATGATATTTGGCAAAATGGGATGAAAACGACGTAAATATATAAAACTGATTACACCCACTGATTACACATGGGTTCATCCAACCCATACATATATTCTTCGGTATAATGTGGAGTCTTTGGATCCAACCCATACATAAATTCTTCGGTATAATGTGGAGTCTTTGGATTAGAAAACTGGGCATTTTACTTTAAATCGAATTTCTGTTACACCGTGTGTTTGACTTCAGCCAAAATTTGCCCACTAATCCTTGGTAATTTGAGCAATCTTAAGTTTATAAAATTGGTTGGTACAAGCCAGAGGGCGTGGCACTGTATTTTTAAACTAGCTCCATCTACACCCTTTTGTCCGATTTACACCAAATTTCTTACATATATTCTATAGTATAATGAGAACTTTTAAGCCTACAAAAGTTGGTGGGATTGGACAAGGGGCGGCTCAATTTAATTCTAATCGAACTCCTTCTACACCGTTTTTCTGACTTCAACCAAATTTTGCAAATATATTTTAGGAATAATGAACAGTGATTAGTCTAAAAAATGAGCGGAAAAAGACAAGGCCGTACCACTTTAATTTAAATCGAACTCTTTCTAAAGCCTTTGTCCGACTTCTTCCAAATTTTCCATATTCTTTACACTGAACACTGTACACTGAACAGTAAAAGATAATTGGGCGGAATTGAACGAGAGGTGTGGCACTTTAATTTTAAACGAAATTATTTTTAAAATAAAATTACACCGTTTTTATGAACTTGCACATACCAATCAAACTTTGCACATGCACTCTACGTGGCAGCTAAGGGTAAAATAAAATTAAGCGTGTGACACAAATATTTTTTCCAGATTATATAGAAACATTTTGTAGACGGCTAAAGACTTCGAATATAGTTCAATACGGCCGCAGAGGTATTTTAGCTTCGGTACCCTGCCGAAGTTCCATTCCTTAGTCCCCTTTTACACTCATCAAAAATTGGCGATCAAGTCTTGCATTTGTAGATAAAAGACGCGCACATCAACGTGAGAGAGAGTAAATTTAAAAGAGAATAGCAAAGAATTAACGGCAATTCTTGACCTGTGTAAATGGGGACATACCAAGGTTCATTAATATAGGTTAAGCCACTTGAGAGAAGCGCGGTCGAACTGTCAGAATGGATAAAAGGAAATCAAGAAAAAAAAACTTGAATCTACAATTTTTAGCTAACAGCTACTTTGACAGTTCGAGCAAAGAAGCAAAAAGAGTGCTTATCTCTCAAGTGACTTGCATTCAAAGAACTCTCAAACATAGGTAATATATGCTTGCCGTTCGCTTTAATACTGAAGCTTTGATCTGTGCACGAACATTTTTTAGTGGTTGATTGGATTCAAAAAGTGTGATTGAAATAAAATGTATTGAAATAAAATGTGGCAGATTTGATAGATCATATAAGAATATATATGGGACATTCCACACAATATTTGCACAAAAAACTTTTTTTTACAGTTCATTAGCGTAAAATATTTGATACGTATTTTTTTATTTCAGTATATTACAAGAAGTTTCCGAAAATTTTTTTTTATTTTACGTTCGTAAAAAGGACCTTTTTCAATCGCGTATACTGCAAAAACTAACGAAGATAGAAAAATTTGTTCCAAACAAGAAATGTGCGCCATTTTTTTAGCTTTCGAACAGTGTATATACAATACAATATATAATCATATTGCTTTTTTAATGAGAAAAATTGCGATTTGCAACATAAGGATTTTTTCTAACTAGGACATCATTTTTTTTTTTAATAAAAAAAGAAGCGACAAAATTTTTCTTAATACGGGTATGATTTGACAGTGGAGAGGTGAATACTTGTGGAGTTATGAATTTTTCAATAGCAACTTGTGCGTGCGAATACAGTGCGACTCGCTTGACATAAAAGTTCTCCACGCTTACGCGTTGAGCAAAATCAATCGTATACTCACAAAATAGTCATGCTTCAATTAAGAGTCAGAACTCCGCTGGCATTTATATGCCCGTACATTTAATTGCCGCGGAATATCGCCATACAACTATAAAAAAAGCAGTTAGTATGTGTTGGTTTTGAAAGTGTTTTAAGCAAATTTATTTAGTGCTTTTTCTCCACACAAAAAATTTTGATTCTACACCAAATTTTCGCGTGTAGAATTATATGCCCAAACATTTTCGTACCTACGGCATACTAAGCTTTAGCGAGCGAAAATATTATATGCTACTTCGCTACTTCGTTGAGGTAAAATTTAAGTTAGAGCAATTATCAAATTCGATAAGTCCAATAGAGATACTAACATTTAAAAATACTTGCCGATTTGCTATTTCCTAATCTGCTTTTAGAAAACGAAGTCTTGATTCTGAGTTCCGGAAAGTCTTAAATTTAGAGTTTGCTTATCTTTTCAGTGATTCAGAAGAAGAAGTAGAAATTTAATATTGCTGCGAAACAGTTTATTCAATCAGAAGAGGAGACTAATCTTTGGCCTTTTCTTTTATGGGAAAATTAATTTTCAAAATTTTGACCTGACCTAATTCCTAATTGACCTAAACGTTGATCGCTTTTTTCCTAAATAAACTTAAATAAAACAAAAATCAGAGGCATTTTGAGCACAAAAACGTTGATTTAAGTATGAAGAATTCGTCTTGTTATAATTTGGACATAAAGAAAAAATCAACAAAAAAATACAATAATTTAATTATTTTATTTTTTTTAATTTGATTTAATTTTTTATTTGATTTAAACAATTTTTTTAATTTGATTTAATTTGATATTAATAACATGAATAAATTTTTAAAGGTGTTATTTAATTTTTCACTTAAACCTATATGTATAAATAAATATGCTTATGAATAAAGACAAATTTATTGAATGACGATTTTCATGGTGTGAAAATTACTTTTTTTTTTTCATACCAAGCCTGCTCGAGAGAGTGATTTTATGCTTGTTCTTCTTATCTCTTTTAATTTAGAAAAATACGGAAAAACGTTCTAGCAGCTTCTAAGTTCCTACAATCGAGTACCTATTCTTGCATCCACACGTTCAAGTGCATCAGTTCGAAAAACTCAATACATTCAAATATTTTTACAAGCACATTTTCGGACTTGTAGCCCACTTCCAAGGAAATTTCCTAGACAGTGATTTTTTCACTTGCTGCAAGTAAATGTCAGAAAAGGGGGAAAAGTTATGGTTTTGTTGTGATTTTGTGGATTTTTCCGGAATATGTAACATTAGTTACATATTATCCGCGTTTTCTAACTTCTTCACTTCAAGTAATACTGCAATTGCAGGGAGAACCTTCGCATTCGACATTTTTAAATTATAAATTAGTGAAAACATAAAAATTGTTAAAAATGTTATAGTGAGCGCTTTATGCTACATACCATTCAGCCCGAAAGTTGTTCAACAGCTACGTAGCAAATTTTCCGCTGAATGCAGCCAATGTTTGTATGTTAATTTGCTTCACTCTTAGCTGTGTTGCATGAACCGCTGTTTTTGACAACTTATGGTATGCCTTTTGAAGAGAAAATCAACCCTTATCAATACTACCTGTGTTCTTATATCATGGTTAAAGTCAGTTTTCTGGTGAAAAATATTCGCGAATATTGCTGAGGAGCGCCGTCAGAAAAATAAATACACTTTTGTATGTGTGGATAGTTTTGTGAGAAGTAATAGTGGTATTCGCTCTTTTGTGTATTTATGAATACACTAGTGTACTTCTGTCACAAAATTACACTAAATACACATGCAACAACAAATACCATAGCTTTTGAAGTTACACTTTATGTGTTTCTTTACAACATCAAAAGATGATTGTAATGTAGTTGTATGTGTTAATTGTATTATTTTGACATTACTTGGCAGCATTCTTGGCACTATTTCTTGTCCTTTGTTCTCCATAATTTTTCGCGCTAGCTCGTCACATCATATCGTTTTCTAATTAGAACTGTTTAAATCCATCTGTAATGGAATCTGTAATGGAAAATGTTAAAATAAGGAAAACACGTTCAATTGCCACCAGTGTAGCCAATAGTAGATACACTGCTGTGGAAGAAGTCACTCACTCTTTCCCTTGTATTTATCGGTACAATTACAATCAGTACATCTAATACACGAAAGAGCGAATACCACTAATGATTTAGGGCTGTAAGAAAAACGTACACAGCTATCGCATCATGTTTCATGCAGTCAGAAATGATTATCAATGTTTATAAAATGATTGAATTTTATAATTGAATTGAAAAAATCAATGTTTTATGCTCAATTTTGTTATTAATTTTGTGATAAAAAATGATTGGAAAAATGGTTGCTTGATCATTGTGAAAACCCGTGAAAGCGTTTTGAATAACGAACACATAATTTTCCGCAAAAACGCAGATTATTAAATTCTCATCCTTGAGAGTTTCTTTAACGTTTTTAAAATGCGACGCTTGTTTTACACATTTTATACATTTTATACAGTTTTCAAAAAAAACATTATTTTTTCGGATTTGCACATATAAAATGCAGCAGCACCTCTTCATAATGCTCTACACGATAATTGTTGCTTTTCAATAATTTGACCTACTCACTGCTGAAAACAATAGAATCTTATGTTATGAAAAAAGATAGAGCATTTTTTTACCTGACGTCATTAGTGTCATATTTTCATGAATAGGACACAAACAAACATTGTGTGTTCCACCAGAACCAGCAAAAATACAGCGCTCTGGTCGAAGTTAGCAGAATTTTGACAGATCTATCGAACACCTTCATTTTCAAGTTTGAATTTTTGAAAGACGTCTTTCAGATTCCCAAATATTAGTCTTTTTTGAAGAACGCATTTTTTTCCACTAATTTTTACCGATTTCGTGACTTTTTGACCTGGCATTGTAGCACTTATATCATCACGTTCGAAGAATTGATTGACTTTTCCAATTATATACGGAGAAAATTGTTTCTCTGTGAAACACAAAAATACATCAATTTCCTGTATACATATATCAGTGGTAAGATAAACGAATACATTCCTTCTTATTTCAGGAATCGTTAGAATTCCTTTTTTCTTTGCCAGATTCCTCGCTTTTGCAACAAGATATCTTGATGTGACCATTGCATGAGCTGCCTTGCTAATACTCCAGTTTTTTGGCAATAGGGTTAAAATTCTTATACTATCTGATTTAGTTGCATCGATCTCATGAAATTTTGCTTATATTCTATAACGTTTACAGAATTCAATTCTTGTTCGTCCTGGGAAAAAGCCATTTACATTTTTTAATTTTAATTTATTAATATCATTAAAATTAATATCATTTCATATTTACTTCCGAATATTCGCTGAATATAGACCAACAATCATCATCCGCCTCGGAAAAGTCGGAGTCTAAAAATATAGTTTCATTGGCGGAATTTGTCGCTACAGCTGAATGGTAAAAAATTATTTATCTTCACTATTTTTTTGAAATTGTATACTATCATTGTTGAAATACTCAAAAAATCATTTTTGCTCATTTCACTTGCTCTCTGCCTGCACGTTGCACACAAAACATCACTTGGTTGCAAATAATCAAGTTTTCTAAAAAGAGTAGCAGAAACTCGACGCAAACTTTTTCTATGATTACTCCTACTATGATTTTTCACGTCAAAGGGATTGCAACAGCGGTCTTTAAATTTAGAACACGACATTTTTGACAACTTAACAGGAACATTTTTAGAAATAGGCAATGAACTGGCAAGCTTAGACAAGTAATACAGTTTTAGACAAGCACGCTGCGGTACGCTTTGCACTTATAAGGTTGCGAACATAGTGAACGCTTTGCACGTATAAGGTTGTGAACATAGTGAACGCTTGCTGCTGATCAGATAAGATCATGGCAGAATTATAAGGTAGGGTCGACTCGGAGAGGAATGGAGTAGAAAGCAGAATAAAGCGAGATTGGTGTCAAAATCAGCTGTTCATCGCGAATTTCTTTATGCTCACGTTTCGCAGTTGTTTTTAGGTTAAAACTGTTACAGGTCTTTTTTGCAATTTTAAGACTTCTTTCACATTTTATACTTTTTATTACACTTCTTATTATTATTCTTATTATTATTATATATTTTCACTCAAATTAGCACAAATTTAATACCCGCGAACGCACTGTTTGCAAGTTGGAAACATAAAATATTTTCTTCATTTGCAATTTCTACGAAATTCGTCGTTTTGACATATATGTTCTTTCTGATTAGCCACTCTTCGTTGACGCGTGAGAGCACTCAGCGAAGCGGCCTTACCTTATTATTGTATCATGGATAAGATAAGGTCAGAAAACACATTGTAACAAAAGAGATGCTGGTCTTGGTTCCTTTATTGCTTCAATGTGTTTTTCTGATCTGATCTGATCAGCAGCAAGAGATCACTATGTTCGCAACCTTATACAGTGGCTCACATCCAAAGTCGGGCAAGAGTATGTTATAAGTTTAATTGATATTTAATTAGCCAAATTGAAGTCACAAAAAAAAATATTACTAAAAAAAATATTTGTAAAAGTTATTTATTATAGATTTATTTTACAAAAAAACCAGTTCCATGTTTTGAAACATAACAATAAAACAAAAGAAAACACAATAATTCATTAAAAAAATGGTCACATTGAAAGTCGGGCAAAATAAGCTTTTTGTACTAATGCTTAATTGTAGTGAACAATTCAATATTTTGTTGCATAATTGTTGTTTCTCCACTTCCTGGAGCCTGATTGGCATGCTTTCCACCAGTTTACGACAAACATCTGAACTTATTTTCAGCTTTCAATTGACCCTTATTGGAGCACCTTCTATTTTGAACCCTGCGACCTAGTTCGCCCCACAAATGCTCTATAACATTCAGGTCAGGGATTTGTGCAGGAGTTTTGATTACCTTGGGGCAATTATACAGGAGCCAGGTCTTTACAATCAACGAGGAGTGTTTTGGATCATTGTCCTGATAAAACTTAAAGTTATCCAAAATACCCAGCATGCGAGCACTATCCTTTAAATTTGACTTTAAAACATTAAGGTAGACGTTTTTATCCATGATGCCTTAAATGAAAAGGAGTTTACCCACATCCGAGGCTGCCATGCATCCCCAAACCATAACGGAGCCTCCTCCGTGCTTACCTGTCTTCTCCGTGTTTTTATTATTAAACTCCTCATTATGTTTGCGCCACACGCAACGCCTGCCATCAGATCCGAACAAATTAAATTTGCTCTCATCTGTGAAAAGCACCTTTAAAAAATCAAATATATTATTAAATGTTCTAAACATAATAAAATATGCATCTTACCTGGCTCCAAAATAAAAAATCTTTTAATTTGTGTTCTCGAGCAAAATCAAGGCGATCTTTTTTATTTTTCACACTTATGCAGGGCTTTTTACGGGCTACTCGTCCATTTAAATTGTTTTTACGCAGAACCCTGCGCATGGTTTCAGCACAGACATTAAGCTGAAAATTGTTTTTTAAAACTGAGGCAAGTTTTGGAGCGGACAGAAATGGGTCTTTCTGAATTTTTCTAATAATAAATTTTTCATCTCTCGATCTCAACTTCTTCTTAACTCCTTTCCTTTGCTTATTTTCTATTCTGGCGTTTTCTTTATATCTTTTCAATGTATCGTGTACAGTTGACTTGCTTTTATTTACTAAATCGGCGATTTCGCGTTCTGTTTTACCTTTCGAATGGTGATAAATTACCAATTTACGCTCCTCGCACGTCGATTCTTTTATTTGACGTGCCATTTTAAAAATGATTAATCGATAGTTCAAAAATGAAACTCTCCTACGAAAAAGAAGATTCCAACTGAAGTTACCTCAACTCCCAGACCTTACTTTGTTCGATTCTAACGGTAAATAATTCATTCTCTTTCGTGCACATGTTCTGCCCAACTTTCAATGTGATCATATTTACAAGGAATTTTTCGTCTTTTGTCTGTAAAACCGGTTTATTCATATTCATAAATTTTGTTTTAGCAAACCTTTATTTTGTCATAAATAAGTAACTGGAATCGTTAGCAACTTTAAGAAAAAAGTAAGTTTAAAATATTTTAAATAAGCAAAGAAAATGTGTTGATTGCTTGCCCGACTTATGATGTGACTGTACGTGCAAAGCGTTCACTATGTTCGCAGATCAGCAATAAGCGTTCACTATGTTCGCAACCTAAGTACAAGGAACTCTTACATAAGTCAAGCGAGTCGCACTCAGTTTCGGTTCGCACGTACAAGTTGCGATTCATTACTCAAAAATTCAAAAATTCATTACTCCGTAAGTATTCACCTCTCCACTCTCAAATTTTAACAATATTAAGAAACATCTCTTAGCTTATTTTTTTAATAAAAAAAAAAAAAAATATGTCCAAGTTAGAAAAAAATCCTTATGTTACAAATCTCAATTTTTCTCATTAAAAAAGCAATATTATTAAGTGTTAATATTCACCGTTTGAAAGTTAAAAAATGGCGCACATTTCATGTTTGGAACACATTTTTCTATCTTCGTTAATTTTTGCAGTATATGCGATTGAAAAAAGGTCCTTTTTACGAACGTAAAATAAAAAAAAAAAATGAAACAAACAAATACGTATCAAATATTAATGAAATAATGAACGGTAAAAAAACTTTTTTAAAAAACATTTTTTGAGCAAATATTGTGTGGAATGCCCCAATCTTTTATTAAAAAAAAATTTTACATAACACAGTTTACAATAATAAAAATAGTCTATACCTAATATAAAAAAACCAAAATAGATTAAAAATTTACCAACTTTCAGTCAAGAAAACTAAACAATATGGAATAAATCTAGTTTTTAGGCAGGAGCCTAATTTCAATCTATATATATATGTATTTACCTCTTAAGGCTCAATTTCTCACAGCTCACCGGAAATGGAGGGACGATTTTCCAGCAAGTTGTGAGTTTAAAGGGATGGTAACTTTTACTGGTAAAGAAATTGGGCATAAGAGATGTAACGAACTCTCCATTTCGTTTGAAATTGCTGGGGTAGGCTCAGCGAGTAAACCAAGAGTTCAATACAAAAAATTTATAACTCGGTAGTTTTAGTTTTAATTTACAAGTAATCTTTATAAGGGCATTTCTTTTATCTATTTAATGCTATTACTTTAATAGGATTAAATTTTAAATGTAATTATTCAAAATAGTAATATTATATTTTATATAAAATAAATTAAATCATTATTTAAAATATTAATAATTTCTGTGATTATTATTGTTTAGTAATATTTTATAATATAAGATTAATTAATTATATTATTATGTAGACTTCGTGTATTTACTTATATCAAGTGAAACAACCTGAGCAAGAAGGGTGTAAACGCCTTCACTACGAAATAACCTCTGCTTAAAGGGTGTTAACGCTTTTATTATGAATACCCTGAGATTAAAGGGTGTAAACGCCTTTACTATGAAAAACCTGAGCTTAAAGGCTGTGAACGCCTTACTATGAATACCCTGTGCTTAAAGGGTGTAAACGCCTTTACTATGAAAACCTGAACTTAAAGGGTGTGAACGCCTTTACTATGAATACCCTGTGCTTAAAGGGTGTAAACGCCTTTGCTATGAAAAATCTGAGCTTAAGGGGTGTGAACGCCTTTACTATGAAAACCTGAGCTTAAAGGGTGTGAACGCCTTTACTATGAAAACCCGAGCTTAAAGGGTGTCAGGATGAAAACCTGAGCTAAGTCTTGCACATGTGTACGCGCCTGTGCTCTGGTCAAGACTGCTTTTCCTATGCTAGCGCGCCGTTTACTTTATTTGCTTGCGCTGTTTTCCTGTTTCATTGTTCGGTTGTTTTGTTTACATGCATGTGTATGCATGTATGCGTGTATTTGTATATTTATTGGAATGTAAATGTTATTTGCACAGCAGTTGACTATATAATACAAAGTTAATAATATTTACAATATAATTTATATTATATATTATATTTTAATTTATAATTTAATAATAGTGGGACAGAAATTGGTACATAATTTCTTGTCCTCACACTCCCCCTTTTCATTCCCCGTGGGCGATGACCTTCACGTGACCTGTCTTCGAGATCCTGATTCTTCCTTCTATTACTCTTCGTCTTTAGCGTTTCCTTTGATTTGGTATGTGTTTATTTACTGTTTTCAGCACTAATGATGTGACCCAGTAAGAACTCGTTGACTCGTCGCATAAGTGGTTCCCAAACACCATGTGTGTACCTATTAGATTATTTTGCATTTTTCTGCCAAAGTGACGCGACGATGCTGCTGCTACGTACTGGTTAGCACGTAATCGACAATGCCGATGCTGCTGCTGGTAACATATGTTGCTGCGTACTTGATAATGTTTGCTTGATGACGCTGATGCTGCTGTTAGGACAGTTTATTACGCTGATGTGGTTGTTTACGTATAGCTGGGGCGTAGTTGTCGGCGCAGAACTTGCTGTAGACGTTTAGCAAGTGTCTAGTAAGTGCTGCTGCTGCTCTGCTCTGATATTGGTGGCGCAGATGTTGCTTCTCTGTTCTGATATTGGTGATGCAGATGCTGCTGCTCCATCAGTTGATGCTGTAGATGCTGCTGCGATGATGTTGCTGCCGCCAATGACGCTGCACTGGCAGTTGGTGACGCAGCTGCTGCTGTGCTGTTACTGACGCAGGCGCTGCTGTGCTGCTTCGATATTGGTGACACAGATTCTACTACGCTGCTTCGATATTGGTGAAACAGATTCTGCTGCGCTGATGTCGCTATCATAGATGACGGTACGCTGGCAGTTGGTAACGCAGATGCTTCTGCGATGATGTCGCTGCCATAGATGATGGTGTGCTGGCAGTTGGTGACGCAGATACTGCTGCGCTGTTGTCGTCGCTACTGATGATGGCGCGCTGGCAGTTATTGACGCAGATGCTGCTGCGCTGGCAGTTGGTGACGCAGATGCTGCTGCGATGAAGTCGTCGCTACTGATGACGGCGCGATCGCAGTTGATGACGCAGATGCTGCTGCGCTGGCAGTTGGTGACGCAGATGCTGCTGCGATGGCAGTTGGTGACGCAGATGCTGCTGCGATGGGAGTTCATGACGCAGATGCTGCTGCGAGGTTACCAACGCAGGTGTTGCCACGCGGATGTTGATGGTGTAGCTGTTCTTCCTGTCCATTGGTTGTGTCTTCATAATAATTTTTCAGTTCGCTTATATGACTGGTGCGCGTTTTTGTCGTTGTTGGGCTACGCAATTGAACGATGACGGGCGAAATGAACCCGCTTACTGTGTATGGCCCGTGATATTTTGGAGCTAGCTTGGATGCGAAGTTATCCACAGCTTTAGAGAGGTGGTGTTCTTTCACGAGCACTTGGTCTCCAATCTGTGGGATCCATTTACGTCGGCGTAAGTTGTAGTGCCTTGCTTGATCCTGCGCTGCGCGTTCCATATTGCGGCATACGATTTTAAAGATCTCCTGTAACTAAATGCCTTTTCGTTTGGTGTCTGAGGGGTTTGCCCAGTGCCCAGAGTGTATTGATCGCAGATAGCGTTGGGAAGCCTAGGCTCTCGTCCTTGGATCAAAAAGGCGGGACTGTAACCTGTCGAATCAGATACGCTGGTGTTGATGGCGAGAGATATTTCGGGCAGTAGTTCATCCCATGTTTGGTGATCATTGCTCGTCAGTTGTGCTATCATTCTTTTGATGGTTCGGTTAATTCGTTCTGTGGGGTTCTCTTGCGGGGTGTATGGTGCAGTGAATTGATGTCTTACTCCCATGTCTTTTAGAAACCTTTTGAATCCTTTCGAAGTGAATTACGCTCCGTTGTCCGTGATCAATACCTTTGGTGTTCCAAAACGTGCTAGTATTCGTTCTCTGAAGGCTTTCCTGAGGGTATCACTGGTTCAACTTGCCCTTTCGATACTGGATGTCAAATGTGTATTGTTGTAGTTTCAAAGCCCATCTAGCTATGCGCCCTGTAGGACTTTCGATTGAATTTAACCATTTCAAGGAGAGATGGTCGGTGATGACTGTGAATTTATATCCTTCTAGATAGGGTCGCATCTTGCAAATAGCCCATACGATGGCGAAACACTCCTTTTCAGTCGGTGAATAGTTTTTCTCTGCCTTGTTGAGATGTCTGCTGGCATATGCTATAACTCTTTCGTTATCATCGTGTTCGTGCGTGAGGACTGCTCCTAGGCCATAATCACTGGCGTCCGTCTGTAGTTTAAATTCCTTTGTAAAATCTGGACATGCTAGTACCGGGGCTTCTGTTAATTTTATTTTAAGAGTTTCGAATGCCTGTTGTTGGTCTTCTCCCCACTTCCAATGTCTTCCTTTCTTCAATAGCTCCGTTAGTGGGTGAACTACATCTGCGAACTCAGGTACAAAGCGCATATATCAGGAAGCGATGCCTAAGCAGCGGCGTAACTGTTTTAGTGTCGTCGGTGGTTCGAGTTCCCGTATTGCGGATACTTTGTCCGGATCCGTGTGAATACCCTTATCGCTGACCACGTGACCCATATACTTTTGTTCCTTTTTGAAAAATTCACACTTTTCCACGTTGATCTTTAAACTCGCTGCTTGTAGTCGCCGAAATACTTCTTTCAGGTGACGCATATGCTCCTCGAACAAGGATCCGATCACTATGATGTCGTCTAGATACGCAAATGCGTGCGGTTCCATGTCTGGACCGATGACTTGGTCTAAAGCACGTTGAAACGTCGCGGGGGCGGAATATAGCCCGAAAGGCATAACGCGCCACTGATAAAGTCCTCGTCCTGGTACTGTAAATGCAGTATATGGTTTACTACTTTCCTCCATAGGAATTTGCCAGTAGCCGTTTTTCAAGTCTAGTGTGCTTATGAAGTTAGCGCTTTTTAATCGGTCCAGAATATGGTGAATTCGTGGTAATGGGTATGAGTCGGGGACCGATTTTGCATTAAGCTGTCGATAGTCGACACAAAGTCTCCACTTTCCGGTTTTCTTTTTAATCAAGACGATAGGTGCACTATGCGGGCTACGCGATGGCTCGATGCACCCATTGCTAATCAGTTCGTCGATTTCCTGGTTGATTATTCCTTGCTTTGCGGGATTTCTTGGAAACTATCTTTGCTTGATAGGCTGCTCATTCCTCATGATGATCTTGTGTGCCGTAATGTTAGATACTCCTGTGAGGTCTTCAAATTTTTTTAGTTCTGCACTCATAAACTTGTTTATTATCTCTTCTTGGTTTGGATTGTTAATTCCTGGTTCCAATCCATCTTCTCGTACAGTTGTACGACTTGTACCTAGCACGCTGTTCTAGGTTCTATCGTCTGATTCCTGGGTTCCTGAAGAGTGATCGTGTAGTCACCACATTGTATTTTTGCTTCCATTTTTATTAGAAGTCCATGCCTAATATGAGGTCGTCGATTACTTCCGGTAGTATGATTAACTCTGTTTCGCTATGTCTTTCTCCGAGTCTGATGTTGAATTTCAGCTGTTGAGTGACTTCCTTCGTGATACCACCAGCCATGCATATGCGTGTGAGTATGCGCTCGATTTTTCCTGCTTCTTGGACGTGATCCGCCAGTGACCTGCTGATAAAACTTCGTGTTGCTCCGGTGTCGATTGTTGCCTCTACAACAATTTAGTGGGTTCCTAATGTAACTAATTCGGTAACATAATTTCCGTTTTCTTGTCCTCTTGTCCTCACAAAGAGTCCATTGAAAAATGTCGCTGAATTATGGTTTTCGAGATAAGATTCAAGAATGTTTGGAAAAGGTAAGAGTACATATTTAAAAACTAATAAAAAAATAATGCCAGAAATATATAAGAATACATATAAAGGAAAACAAAAATTAGATAGCAATAAACCTTCCATAAACAAACTTAAAAGGTTTATAAAATCTTATTTATTTTATGAAAATAAATTTGTGGCATTTTCTTATTTTATATTTTTTTTTAGCAATTCTTAAAAATATAAATTTCCTAGGATTACATTTGTGAGCTTTATGCGAAGTAATTCATGAAGCAACAGATCGCCACAACAACAATGTTCTTTACAGAACAAATCACCAGCAGACTAGACAGCTGTTTCGTTGGTCGCTACACCAACTCTTCAGTAATCTTCTGTAACTTATGCAGTCCATTAACGTAGAAAATCTAACAAACACAACTTCTGTTAAACCAATGCGGAATTGCAGTTGTGTGTGTTTCAATTTAATAATCAATGTTTTTCTACTTTTTTGCACAAAGCAAAGGTTCAAAAAATTGACATTTATTAATTTTATATTAATTCTGCAAAGATCTAGTCTGGTCTGCTGGTGGTTTCTTCTGTCTAGAACTAGAAAAGATGTAGTCTAGTCTGCTGGTGGCGGTTGTTGCTACCTGCTGCTTCATTAATTACTTGGCATAACGCTCACAAATGTAATTCTTAATCTTAAATGTAATCTTTTGAATTTTGCAGTAGGCTTGAATAGGTTTTTTCCTCAAGAGAATCTTCCGTATATTCATCCTCGTCCAAAGTGACGTAGCTACGTTTTGTCCTATATTCGATGCTTATAATTTGTAATTCTGTTTTAAATTAGAGCTCATCTTAATTTATAACAAATTTATCCATTTTCGTGCGGCGCTTAAGCCTCCCGCGCAAATGTTTTGAACAGATGCAAAAAGTATATATAGTGAAAAGAATGCATGAAGGTGGTGAAGTTACGATAGTGAATCGCTGCTTGTGTATAGTTTAGGTTCGAAGCAGCGAGAATTGAAGGTACTACGGTGAATGGCAGCGGCCAGCTTCGGCGACATTTCCAAGACTACAAATTCCATGCATGCAAGCCAAAATCCGCTCAAAACAGTTTTTGAGAGAATAAAAATATCTCTTTGATACAATTATTTTTTGCATGTATTTTGTTTGCTATTATTATTTGCATATGTGTAGGTATGTGTGTTTTGTTTCTAGCTGAGCGCTGAGTTTTGTTTAGGTTTTAGATATTAAGAATTTATTGAAATTTATATTAAATACTTCGTTCAAACATTTCTCTTTTGATTTTGAAGAAAACGTTTTTTCTTTTGGATATGACTTATTTTTTTCAAAAGTTTTCTTCCGAAATTGAAGAAATGATTTTGAAGAAAAATGTTTGCTCCATGTTTGAAGAAAAATGTTTCCGATTTTGAAGAAATATTTTTGCTCCACAATTTTTTTAGCTGCTAAAGAAATGATATTTTTTTTAAAAAGTCTTCTTCCGGTTTTGAAGAAATATTTTTAGTTTATACCATTTTAGCTGCTAAAGAAATGCTAGAGGTTTTCTTTTTAAAAAATTTTTCCTCTGATTTTGGCAGTTTTCTAACTGTTTGCTTCATAAATTTTTAGCTGCTAAAGAAATGATTTATTTTTTTTTTTTAAGTTTTCTTCCGAAATTGTAGAAATATTTTTGGCTTATAAATTTTTCGCTGGTTAAAAAATGATTTTGAAAAAAAATGTTTGCTCCATAAACTTTTTGCGGCTAAAGAATTGATTTATTTCTTATTTTTAAAAGTTTTCTTCCGAAATTGAAGAAATATTTTTGGTTTATAAATTTTTCGCTGCTAAAAATTATATATTTATTTCTTGTTAAAAAATGTTTCCTCTGATTTTGAAGAAAGATTTTTGCTCCTTAAATATTTCGCTGCTTAACAAATGATATTTTTCTATATATTTTTATATATATTTATATATATTTATATATATTTTTCTTCAAAAAGTTTTCATCCGAAATTGAAGAAGTATTTTTGGTTTATAAAATTTCAGCTGGTAATGGAATGAAATAATAATTTTTTTAAAAAATGTTTCCTCCGATTTTGAAGAAAATTTTTTATTTATAATTTTTTAGCTACTTATGAAATTCTTAATGCAAATTTGTTCATCAACCGTCAATTAAAGCAGCGAAGGAAAATAACACATAACAGGTGAAAACATTTCTTAATTTATTAACAACATTTCACAGCAGTTTTAGATTGTCATAACAATTTCATTAACAATTTTAATTAAATTTGTAATAACTACAATTGTACCGTTCAAACACAACTTTATTTCAGTTACATTTAGTTGAAGGTTTTTTATGTTTTGAATGATCATTGCCCTAGAAAATTCACAAAAAATTGAAGCGTAAGACTGTATAAGATTTAATATTGTACATTTATAATAATAATATATAGATAATAATAATAATGATATTAACATATTTGCATATTTAAATATAGACATATTTTAAATTCGATTCGTGGCAAGTTTTTTCGAAAACGCACTTGTATATTAAAACATGTTGTTTACAAATACCGAAGAACTCATCGGATGGATTTTTTTAAAAAATGTTTTTTGTCACTAGAATTTTTTGTGTTAAGAAAAGATTCTGAGTCGAAAGGAAACTTTTCCAACTTCAGAAGATTTTGTTGGCAACTTTCGCATTTTATTTTGTTAGCAATTTTCGCCTTTAAGCTGTACCCAATAGGGGCTTAAGGGGCTTAAGGGAGTAATATGCTGAGAAAATTCCTCTAATTCTCTTCTACGGTTTCCTCATAACATTCAGGTAGGCAGTTTCATAAATCAGAAAGGAACCTTCATTGGAAGGTTAAAAGTTCCATTCCAACATTAGGGCATTATCGTCTTCACAATTTTTAGTGCGAGAATAAAAATAATGTGTCAGGAACTTCATTGACAATATTCGTGCAGAGAGGTACTGAACTTCTCTCACGAACGGTTCGAAGTTGTTGCCTAGTTGCGATTTAAAAACAGAAAACTTTTTTCAACGGAATCTTGGTTTAATCTTCTAAGCATAACAAATTTTACTTTAGACTCCTGGATTAACTAAAGATTTTCATTCATTGATTTTAAGGTGAAAATTAAACCTCTGAAGTTAACAAAAGTTATCTTCTACCGAGGATCTATATATGTATATGTATATATATGTTCATATAGGTTAATTTATTTCGAGTTTAAATAAGATAAAAAAAATATTTTTATCGCGGTTAGCGACTTTGTTTATTTCAATCCAACTTAGAACTTAGAACTAACTTAACATTTTCTATATCTTATTATAATATACCAAAAACTGCTCTGCCGCTATTGCTATTGTTGTTGCTGTTTGTTGTAGTGGTTGTAGCTGACGTTGGCGAAATAGCTGACGATGGCATCCCCATTCTTTCTTAGTAATGGGTACACTTACAATATAAATTAGAGCAGAATGATTAGATGCTATTTTTACTTCGCTAAATTCTAATGCTTCAATTATATTAATGTACTAGCTTATACCCGGCGCGCTTCGCTGCGCTCAGCGCTTATCCCCTAAAAGAGGGCGTAGCTTTAGTGAAGCCATGCTTTTATAGTAAGTTCTTATCGAGTTTTAGTAATGTGTGACTTATTTCGAAAGATATACCGAAAATTTTGGGTGCGGAAAAAGTACCACGCCCCTCGTCCAACACCCATAAAATGTTACCTGTGCAACGGCATGTGTAAATTGAGGTCGAATACTGAATTCCGAGGCTTTGCGACCTATAATTACAAAACTGTTCGAAATCGAGAATTTTAGGTGTATTTACGATCGGCAACAGACTTCACAGGACCCTCTCAACGCTTTGGTATAAAAATTGGCTTAGCGGTTTCGAAGCCTTTACGTGATATACACATATACCCACATACGTATATACATTAAGTCGCCTCACGCTCTTTAGAAAAAAATTTGTTCAGTCTCGTTCTTCAAAATAATCCATGGCTTATGTTATGATGATCCACAAAATATTTCGACTAAAAATATTGGCTGGTATGGCAGTTCGAAAAAAACAAACGGTCAGAAATAAGAGTAATGGAAAAAATTTTGCATCAAAAAATCTTATATTTTTTCCGTTGGACCAAAGATAATGCGGATTTTTTGGATTGTTTTAACTTTTTTCATATTATTTTCACTAAAATTCAAACGAATTTTTTCCTAAACTAATTTTAGTCAAATAAATTGTACAATGTAAAAAATGTGTAAATTTTTTTGTAATTTCATTCAATTTAGCAATTCACTTTACACTTTATTTTATCATCCATAGATAATTTATTTGACTAAAAGTAAAATGGCAAAACAAAAAAAAAATTTTAATTTGCATTTTAGTGAAAATAATACAAAAAAAAAAGTTAAAAAATTAAAATTTAGAGAATAGAGTAAAAATTTAAAATTTATTAGTGCAGATTGAAAGAACTTTTTAGTTACTATTATTTCTGACCGTTTGTTATTTCTAACTACCGCACCAGTAAATATTTTTATAAAAAACTCGATTTTTACAGAATATTTCAAACCATTCCGTGGCATACTGGTTGACGTGCGAGGCTTGTATACCATAGAACCCAGGTTCGAATTCTATCTGACACAGAAAGTTTTTTCAATTGAATTAATTTTTCTGTTCGGCCGCCATCTCTATGCAGACAATGGCAAACCTCAGAGAGTAAAAACTGGCATGAAAAGCTTCTTGAGAACATAAGCCGTTCGGAGTCGGCATAAGCCTTGTAGATCCAGTTCTCGATCATTTGTGTTCAAACATTTCACAACACGCACGCATAAGAAGCTCGGTCAAAGTCTGAAATGGCCATTTCCTTTTTGTTTTTTTTTATTTCAAACCATTCCAGCTCACGGATGACTATCGCTACAGTCGAAATATTTTTGGAATCATCATAAAATAAAGCATTATTTTGAGGAACCGACCCGAACACCTTTTTTTTGTGAGCAGCCTTAGTATACATACATACATTTTTTACAGATAGATAGATGAGCAGAAAAAGTAGGTATGGCAACATTTATATATAAAGTGACCGCCACTTGGTCCCATTGCACCTATATACCAAGTTCCACTATCAAAACGCGTACAGCTCAGAAATTACAATGATTTTTGAAAAGTCGTCTTAAATAAAGTGTGACACGCCCATTTTTTAAGGGTTCTGGCAGTATCCATATGAACTAATCTACCAAGTTTTAGTCTTTTACTGTAAAAAAAGTCTGATATATATCCTTTTTATGGATTTGTGGGCACTGAAAGTAGGCGTGGCAACATTTATATATAAAGTGAACGCCAATTTGACCCATAGCACCTACATACCAAGTTTGTCTATCAAAACGTTCACATCTCAGGAATTAAAATTATTTCTAACCGATAGCCCAGGCAGCTAACTTAGTTATAATTTTTAAATTGTAATGAACTATAGTACATTAATACATAAGTAAATAAATAAATTAAATAAAATTATTTCTGAAAAGTGGGCACAGATATAGTCCTACCATGCACAATTTTTGCAAAGCTGTCGAGAGTAAGCGTACGAACTTAATAACCAAATTTTAGTATTTAACGATGAGAATCGTCTGATTTATAGAAGTTCTATTAATTTGTGGGTAAAAAGAAACCAAGTGGCGGCCGTGGCGTAGCGGGTAGAGTGTGTGGCCCATACGCGAGGGAACCCTAGTCCGAATCCCACCTGACACGGAAAGTTTTTCGATTGAATTAATTTTTCTGTTCGGCCGTCATCTCTCTGCAGACAATGGCAAACCTCAGAGAATAAAAACTGCCATGAAAAGCTTCTTGAGAACGTAAGCCCTTCGGAGTCGGCATAAAACATGTGGGTCCAGTTCTCGATCAATTGTGTTCAAACATTCCACAACACTCATAACACAATTGATCATAAGAAGCTCGGTCAAAGTACTTTCAAGGACTGAAATTGGCCATTTCGTTTTGTTTTTTTTGTGGGTGGTACAAGTGGGCGTGGCAAATCTTATATATATATATTGACTGCCACTTAGAGCACCTGCATATCAAGTGTTGCTATCAAACGTGTGCAACTCAGGAATAAGCATGATTTCGAAAAAGTGGGTGTAGATATGATGCGACTACGCCCATTTTTAAACAGTTGCCGACAGTGACCATATGAACTAAATTACCAAATCTTAGTCTTCTACGGCAAAAGCCGTCTGATATAAAGCATTTTTACTGATTTGTGGGCGGTAAAAGTGGGCGTGACAACGTTTATATTTACAAAGTGACTGCCACTTGCACCCATAGCACCTGCATACGAAGATTGGCTATGCAGGCTAAAGTGGGCGTAGATATAGTGCGGCCATGCCCATATTTATACATTGACCGATAGTAACCATATGAACTAAATTACCAAATCTTAGTCATCTACGGCAAGAGCCTTCTGATATAAACCATTTTTAATGATTTGTGGGCGGTAAAAGGGGGCGTGACAACATTTTTATTTACATAGTGACTGCCAGTTGCCCCCATAGCACCTGCATACCAAGATTGGCTATGAAAACATGTACAACTCAGGAATAAGCATGATTTCGATAAAGTGGGCGTAGATATAGTGCGGCCATGCCCATTTTTTATACATTGGCCGACAGTAACCATACGATCTAAATTACCAAATCGTAGTCTTCTACGGCAAAATCCGTCTGATATAAAGCATTTTTACTGATTTGTGGGCGGTAAAAGTGGGCGTGACAACGTTTATATTTACATAGTGACTGCCACTCAGATCCATAGCACCTGCATACTAAGATTCACTATCAAAACGTGTACAACTCAGGAATAAGCATGATTCCGATAAAGTGGGCGTAGATATAGTTCGGCCACGCCCATTTTTTGTATATTGGCGGAGAGTAATCATATAAACTAAATTATCAAATCTTAGCCTTCCATGGCAAGAGCCGTCTGATATAAAGCATTTTTACTTATATGTGGGCGGTTAAAATGGGCGTGACAACGTCTATATTTACATAGTGACTGCCACTTGTATGCATAGCACCTGCATATCAAGATTCACTATCAAAACTTGAACATTTTAGGAATTAAAATAATTGCTGAAAAGTGGGCGTAGATATAGTGTGACCACGCCCATTTCTTGTACAGTCACCGAAAGTAACCATCTGAACAAAATAACCAAATTTAAGTTTTATATGATTAAAACCGTCTGATATATAGCAATTTTTTTGGTTTGTGGGCGATAGGGCCAATTTGGGTTGTATGGGAGGTACCACGCCCCCTTGCCCAATCAACACCAAACTTCACAGGAACACTTCCCGAATGTGGCTTCAGTATCCCTCAAAATTTCATAGAGTTTGGTTCCGTGGTTTTGGAGTCTATACGTGATATACACACATATCCACATACCCACATACCCACATACCCACATACATACATTCATTTTTATATATATAGATGGCAGTGCCTCTGTATCAAAAATAGATTTTGCAGCGTTTATTTCTGCATTAGACAAATTGTAATTATTTATAATGCCTGATTTGGCCCATTGTATTGTATAATCAATATTAAGGAATTCTTCTTTTATAATATCTATTTTATATTTTATATTAGTTACAAATTCATTTTTTATAATTGGATTAGCTTTAAATTCTTTTAGTATTTCATTTGTTACATTGGTAATTTCGTTTATTCTCTCGATTGAAACTTTATTGATAACAATTTGCTTATTATTATTTTTTAAGAGATGATTAATTTTGTTTTGTACTTCTGCATTGGAAATAGAAAGTAATATTCTGAAAAGAAAGTAATTTTGATTAGCAGTCTTAATTGCGTATGTTGCTTTTGTGAACTACTTTGTCTGATTCGGTTACTACTGTACTATGTCTGTTTTCTTTAACTATTTCTGCTTTAAATTTTGCAGAGAGTTTTGTTCCTAGTCTCTTGTTTTGTTTGACGTAGATAACTTGTCCTGGCATATACTCTTTAATAGGTTGTTTCTTTTTATTATGATATTGAAGATCAGTTTGCTGTTTTTGTTTTAGTTTCTCTACATTGTCCTGTCTTGTTTTTTCGTAGTCGTGTGGAGTAAAACCCACTGTACTGCCAAAAAAGAGATCTACTGGTTTCTTTCCAGTCGTGGAATGTATGCTATGATTGTACTCGTTGGTTGCTCTTTCGAGAAGTTCCTCAAAGTTTCTTTCTGTTCCGTCTGTTTTTAGGCATCTCATTATTTCGGTCAGAGTCGAATGAAAGCGTTCGACCTGTCCATTGATTTCGCTTTTATATGGGGGCGTGACATAAACATTGATTCCGAGTTCATCTTTCATTCTGAACATTATGGTTGCTGAGTTTAAAGATTTCTCATTATCTATTATAACTGATTTTGGTATACCATAAAAGAATAATAGGTCTCTAAGGGGTCTTCTTATTTCCTCAATTGATTTTCCTGCAATTATTTTCGTTTGGGCGTATTTCGTAAACTTGTCTAAAAACATTAAATGCTGTAATTCATACTGCAAAAGATTTCATGATTATAAAACATTCCATTAAAGTAAATATACGACAACAAACCTCTCAATCCGTAAACCAATTAGAAATACGAACAAGTCATGTATCAGGTTTACAGGCAGAACAACTTCAGACATTATGCAGAAAATATTCAAATTTATTTATAGAACCAGAAGCTCACCTATACAACCACAATCAAAGCATAATAAGGCATAAAAACCACAACAGATAACCCAATTTATTTAAGATATTATCCATACCCCATGGCAATGAGGGACGAAGTGGAGAAACAGATAAAAAACTTACTTAGCCAAGGAATTATCAGACATTCAGAATCGCCATACAACTCACCAATATGGGTTGTCCCAAAAAAAGGTGATGCTTTCAACGAAAAGAAGTTCCGTATGGTAGTGGACTAAAGAAAACTTAATTCAGTGACCACAGCGGATAAATACCCGATTACAGAGATAAACGAATTTTTGGCCCAAATGCGAAGTCAAAAATTTTTTACAATTCTAGACCTTAAGAGTGGGTTTCATCACATCCCACTCAATGAAAAAGATATCCCTAAAACCGCATTCTCTGTGAACAACGGCAAGTATGAATTTACTCGACTCTCGTTCTAAGGGACCTTTTAGGAAAATGTTGCTACGTTTACATAGACGACATAATTATCTTCGGGGAAGATGAGGAAATTCATTTGCAAAACATTGAAAAAGTGCTTGAGACATTAGTAAAGGCTAATATGAGAGTCCAACTGGATAAGTGCGACTTCCATAAACATGAAGTTAAGTACATAGGATTTATTGTGTCCTCAAAAGGAATTAAAACAAATCCGAAGAAAGTAGAAGCAATCCAGAAATTTCCTTATCCAAAAACTCTTAAGGACATAAGATCATTTTTAGGTATATCCGGGTTTTATAAAAGATTTATAAGAGATTATGCAAAACTGGCAAAACCACTCACAGCCCTTTTAAGAGGAGAAGGGGACGAATGTCCAAATACTTGTCTGCGAAAACCCAAATTACCCTTAGTTCTGAAGCTACCGAAGCCTTTGATAAAATAAAAAATTCACTCACATCAAATGAAGTCATGTTGCAATACCCAGATTACAAAAAAGATTTTTACCTTACAACTGATTAGTCAAATTACGTCATAGGTGCCGTTTTGGAGCAGGACAAAAAACCAATAATCTTTATCTCTAGGACTTAAAATAAAGCAGAAGAGCACTATGCTACTAACGAGAAAGAAATGCTTGCTATAGTATGGGCTCTAAAGTCATTGAGAAATTACCTCTATGGATCAGCATCCATTAAAATTTACACGGATTATCAGCCACTTACATACGCGCTGAGCAATAAGAACACGAATAGCAAACTCCAGAGATGGAAAGCCATACTCGAAGAGTATAATCATGAAATAATGCACAAACCAGGAAGCTCGAACGTAGTTGCGGACGCTTTATCTAGAACAGTACAAGACATCCAAGTTAACTCTATGACCACCACACAAGATAGCAATAAAAGTTCATCCCAAAACCTGATAGCCTTTTCGGATGCCCCCATTAATGTCTTTAAAAATCAATTAATTTTAAGAAAAGGAGAACATGTCTCCTATGAATTCAGTACACCATTCCCCACATATCATCGTCACCAAATAATAGAAACCGAATACAATAACAATAACCTAGTAAGCATTTTAAAAAAATACATAAATCCAGCAGTTATAAATGCTTTACAAACCGAGGATAGCATACTCGGTAAAATTCAGTAATTATACTCCCTCCATTTCTCTCAATATAAAGTGCGTTACACGCGCAAAATGGTAAAAGATCTAACAAATGAAACTGATCAAGAAAACGAGATTCTCAACCAACACAATCGTGCTAATAGAAACGCACGAGAAAACAAAGCCCAATTATTGGAAAGTTTTATTTTCCACAAATGAGTGCAAAAATCACCAAAATAGTAAAACAATGCAAGATATGTAAAACCAATAAGTATGAAAGACACCCAAACAGAACTGTACTAAAAGCTACACCTATTCCCATGTAACCAGGCCATATCGTTCATATCGATATTTACCACACAAAAAAAAGGTAATTTTAACTGCAATCGATAAGTTCTCAAAGTACGCATTAGCAAGGATTGTTAAGTCAAGAGCAACACAGGACATTAAAGTCCACTGCGTGAGATGCTGGTGTGTTTCGGTATTCCTGAAAAAATAGTGCTAGATATCGAAAAATCTCTAAATTCCACCCTCTTAACCCATATGTTACAAAACCAATACAATATAGAAGTGTTTAGAGCGCCACCATACATGAGTACGGTAAACGGACAAGTGGAACGTTTCCACTCGACATTATCGGAAATCATTCGTTGCGTTAAAGCGGAAAAACTTCACGATTCATTTGACGATTTACTAGATAGATCTTTTTTTAAGTACAATTATTCGATTCACTCAACCATAAACAGGAAACCTGTAGAAGTCTTTTTTGTAGAACAGTAACTACTGATCCAATGCAACTGGATCGCGATAGATTAGAAATTCTAAGAAATATAAAAGAAAAATAAGAAAAGGACTTAAAATTTCATAATCAAAACAGAAGGGATTTTAAAAAATTTCAAGAAGGAGACACTGTTTACGTAAAATTAAACAAAAGACTTGGAAACAAGTTATCTCCCCGATATCAGAAAGAGATAGTCAAAGAGGATCAGGGAAATACAGTACTAACTCAAACTAAAAGAATAGTTCAGAAAAGCCATATAAAATTTTAAAACTTCCTTTCCAGAATTCTTGCCTCCCTTTGTCATGGCGAAGTACAGATATTGGACTACACTAATGCTCAGATAGTCACCATTGAAACTGGAATAGCTAAACTGCAGAACTCAACCTTCAAGATAATCAATTTAAAACAATATGAACCAATTGTTTATTTTTCATGTATAAAATGGTACGAACCAGTATGAACAATTTATTTTTCATGTATAAACTGGTACGAGCCCGACCTCAGAAAATGAGATGAGTCATATTTTTTTAAAAAAAAAAACTTCTCACGCCTTCTATGGTTTAATACTAACGAATTGTTGGTGCCAAAGAATGGAATCGTGAAAAGAAGTTAACAAAGAGCGCAACAACAAGTCTTTGCAGAATTAATGTAGTCAATGTTTTGAACCTTTGCTTTGTGCTAAGAAGTAGAAAAACATTGCTTTTTAAATTGGAAAGCACACAACTGCAATTTCGCTTTGGTTTTAGTAGAAGGTGTGCTTATAAGATTTTCAAAGTTAATGGACTGCATGAGCCACAGAAGATTACTGATGAGTTGGTGTAGCGGCCAACGAAACAGCTGTCTAGTCTGCTGGTGGTAGTTCTGTAAAGAACATTGTTGTTGTGGGAACCTGTTGCTTCATGAAATTACTTGGCATAAAGCTCTAAGTGTAATTCTTAAAAATTAATTTTTTTAAGAATTGCTAAAAACAAAATATAAATTAAAAAATGCCACAATTTATTTTTCATGAACCAATACTGGACGAAATAAAAAGAACATTAACGGAAGACGTTACAAAAGAAGACGGCAACTATCCTGACTCACGAAATTCAACAAATAGAAGCATCCTATATAGATTAAATCCGGTAAGAAGTAAAATATCAATTAACGCGTTGGGTACCGTATTTAAATGGAGTACTGGTACCCCAGATCATGACGATTTCAAAATTGTTTCAGACAAAATGAATAATGTTCTGGAAAACAACAATAAACAAGTTGTTATAAATAGATTAATGGAGAAAAGAATCAATGAATTAATCAGTTGAACTAATACAGTAGTGAGTGTTGTTAAATCAATCGACCAAGTTAGGAAAGATGTAACAAATTTATTAAAAATGAAGCTTAAAGTTCTTAAAGAAGAACTTATTAAAGTAGATTATGCTATTCAGTGGTCGAAAGCAGGAATTATTAATTCATTTATACTATCGGGCTTAGAGTTAAGAATAACTAAAGAATTTTTTGAAAAAGAAAACATGCTCTATGTACATTTAATTGAAGCTATGGAATACGGTGAAGTAAAAATAGCTTCAAATAAAAAAACATTAATTTATATTATCAGCCTTCCAAAAACAAATGAAGAAGATTGTAAAAAACATATTGTAAAAAGCATAAAAAAAGAATTCAATTATAAAAATTTCAAACAATACTGTAATTGTATGCAAAAATTCTTTTCGAGAGATGACAAGTAAATGATGTATCAATGTGTAAAGAGGAAAACCTTAATAATATAACAAATAGCCAATACTTACCAAACCTTCCTCATGGTCAACCTTCTGTCTGTACCATGACTAATGCTCAGCACATATCTTCCGTAAAGGAAATTACTCCGGGTATTCTACTTTTCAACTCCTATAATGGCTCGATAAAGATAGATCAAAAGTCAATCGATTTATAAGGAACATATTTAATAAAATTTCATGATGTTATCATCAAAGCTGACCAACGGACTTACGAAAACAAACAATTTTCTATGGCTAAACCTTTGCCTGCTTTAATCCAACCAGGAATTATTACCGCAAATTTTGAGGGAATTCTATCACTTAAAATGCTCCAAGAATTACACAGGGTTAATACAAAAGAAATTATGACTCTAGATGCGAAATATAAGACAAGTGTTTTCAGCTTGAGCGGAATTGGAATGTTTTTACTGATTCTTGTCGGCTTAAAAGCATTCTTCCAAAGACAAAACGGATCAATTAAAATATCAACAATAACTAACAAAGCAGATAAAACCAAACCAGACACGAGACAAGACGAAATCGCTATAGAGCCTGTTGCAGCTCAGAGGTCAAAGAAAATAACACAAAACAGTGAGGACACTGAATTCTTTAGAGGGGGAAGAGTTAACGACCCAAACATTTCTACGGAAAATATTAATATTTTCCGCAACATTTCCTAATGACGCGCTTTCGCAATAGCTGAAGTGTTCATTTATTGAAATGAAACATTTCTTCATTGCGCGCTTTCGCAACAGCCAAAGTGTCAACAACCCTCTGGCAGACATCTGTTGCCCGAGTCAAGCGATTGCAGCAATAACTGCAAGTCGCTATGACGTAATATGCTAAGCTTGCATTACTTTGGTTCTCCTCTAAAAGATTCTTTCGTACGCTGATATTAAGTTAGTTTTTAAGCCAATTATAACCTCACATTAAAACCGAGCAGACGCTCGATGTAATAATAAAAAAGGTTATGAAAAAAATATATAAAGTGTTTTCATTATAACTTACATACAATTTATTAATTATGCTTACTTTTTGTCTAATCTTCACTTAGTGAAGATTCTGCTGACAAATGGCGGTTGATACAACGCAGGAATATATGCATATATAAATTAAATTATCACAAAAACTGGATCGCTTAGAAAAACTCTACTGTTGCCGAAGGTAATCAATAAGTGATTAGCAAGAAGGCGGCAACAGCTCGTCGGATAAGCCGAACGAGCGGCTCGTCAGAGGATCGATACGGGAATATCGATACTCGAACGAGTCGATACGTAAGTATGTTCATTTCAATTAATCTTCTACATTATTTAGGGTTGCGGCAATTGGGAAAATAAAAACTACACGCTGAAAAATAATAGGCCTTCCCAAACATAATTTGCAGGAAGTATAATATGATTCTGCATGTTTCTTGAAAACGAGTAATCATAATTGGTTCCACATATAATATGATTAATTAATGCAATTTTTCTTTTTATATATATTTGCATCTTAACATTATTTAATTGTACCTAAGCACTTGTTTGAAAAAGAATATAATTTGTTTTAAAGAAAATATGTTTTCCTATAAATATATTGTAATTATAAATGGACTGAGAACACTTTTAGTCTATTACTATTTGTTTGCTTGGAAATATAATTTAGTTAAGAATAACATTAAATACTCACTGGCAAATATATATTAATTGGAGAATACATAATTTAATTGCAGTCAAGCAATTATTTCCAAAACGATAATTAAGAACAACATAATATATTTACCGATGATTACACTATATTTACTTGGAAACTTATTTTATCAAAAGAAATTCCAGAAGTTTTTCACTGTGATTTCAAAATATTTGCTTAGAAGTAATTGTTGGTTTGAAGCAAACAAATTATGTTTAGAAAACAGTAAATAAATTTTTCTCGGATTTAATTATGTGGACAAGTAACAATATTATGTTTATCCGACATTACAATAATTTTTATAAGCACACTTTATAAACACACACCGCTTTATCAGCAAAGTTGCTTCAAAACTCACCTATTTTTACTATACATTATATAGCAAATATATTTTTATTGGGTAGAAACACACAATTCTATTTTGTCACAAGCATATTGTAGTGAACTCCTTAAGTCACTTTTACCACTCCAAACACTAAGCATAAATTGTTCTTAGCTAAGCAATAAATTCATTCAGACCACATACCAAAAACAAATAAATAATAATCAATTGCAATAACCTAAACATTTTACGTAACACAGAATTTTTGATGTCACATAAACCCAAATAATGACGGGCACTTGAACATCCAAAATTCTGCTGATACGCGAATGTCACTCACACTTCGCGTAATTTAAATTCATCTTCTTTTTCCCACATGCAATGCATATACCTAACACTCAGTATAATGGTGTTTTCGTTTCTACAAAAAAATGTTTCCCTACCACAGTGCAACATTTTTCAAGTTTTACACTCAACCCTGAAAAAGTGCCGGTTTTTGCATACTAAGAAAATAACACAAAACACTGCCCTGCTTACTCAATCAGCTGATTTATTTGTGGGCGTCAAAAATAAAAAAATCGTTGAAATAATAAAAGAGATAAATAATGGAACCAGAAGGGCCAAGCTGGAGCAAAATATTTATTGCTTGTTTTAAACCTGAAGTTGTTTTTAAACTGCAAATTAAAAACAAGAAGAATAATCGGAATTTATTTTTATAATGTTTAACAAAAAGATATTACCTCTCTGTCCGTATATGCATGGATAACATCCACCACAAAATCTTTCACATGAGTTCATTCTTCTCTGTTTGTGAAAAGCACAGAATATTCCTCAACTTCCGAAGATGATGATGAAGACTCCAACAAGTCATTTAAACAAGCGCAAGCGAATGCATATAGATTATATCATATTGCTAGAGACAACGACATTTCATGAAGGCCACATGTATCCCATGGCATTAGAGACGTTGACTCTAGTATGCATTTATTGTTCTGTTCTTTTTCTTTTATTAACAAAAACGATTTTATTGTTGTTGCAATGCAATAACCAAAAATCGATTCATGTACTTGTTGCTAGTATAATATATTTTTCCATCGACCAACAAAATTGATTGTCGATGACCCAAATAATTGGGAGGAGCATAACAAATACTGGCAAGTTTTAGGATTAAGAAATACTGGTAGATTTTGTATAAATAATAAGAATATTTTTAATAAAACTTATAATTGAAGTTACAACGAAAGGAAAAACTCTTTTCATTTTTTATTCTCCCTCTGGCCGGCTAGGCTGTTCAATAAAGTAAAGCTGGCGAGCTTACACGCAAACTCCGCGGCGCGTCCTATATAAAAATATATATTTACAGAGAGACGTTTTTGATCAACAGTAAGCGGAATCGGCTTCCCCCATCACATGGCGATCCTGCCCAACATCTGGACCTTCTGAACAGAGATTTTGACAGTACATCCAAATTACTGAAGAGTTTTCCAATAGAAGCATGAACAAGGAGTTCGAAGAAAAATTCAACCAACTAGCAAAGCGCATCAGCACACTTCAAAACGAAATTGAAGAACTACAATACGAAGCAGTACCACAAGAAACCATCAACACCGTATATAAACCTACACCGATACCGGGGCCGAAAAAGTTGACAATTCAAGAATATCAACAACGTCAACAAGCGAGGAATCAAGAGTCTCAGCGACAACAAAATCAAAATCACCATAACATCGGAAAAAGGAAGCACACTAGATCTGGACGACGCGTGCGCCAAAAAGCACAGCTACATGAATTGTACAGGTTGATTGCCATTGCAAAGGGGCAATATAAACAAAATATTGCAAACCAGATCAAGGACTTGAAGTACAAGATAAAAAATAAAATAAAATAAATATTATGCAGTCATCCTCATCTAGCAGTCAACTATTAAATTACAAAATCTGTTTCATTTGCGAGGCAGAAGTACAACACATTGAACAACATCTCGACAGCCATCTGGCACTAATAGAGAAGGCATGCAATAAAGTGCAAGACGCCATAACTTTGGAAAACTTTATGAACGATAATCCAACATTCGATGAAGATCAACGCAGAGTAAAATTTAAATCACTCCAAAAACTATTTTCAAGAATTTAATGTAATAATCTGAATATTTTTAACAAGCAAGAATTTGATGTAATCTATATCTATATATATTTTTATCTATATATATGTATCTATATATATTTTTTAACAAAAAAAAAATTTATAAAAATTTTGTAAAAACACACTTGTATTTTGTCAATACATTTTTCCCCCTTCTTTAATGATTCCTAACTTTGCCAAAACGGTTTTAAATTTTACAATGTTAGATAACAAGAATAAAGATTACGTTATTATAAATGAAAATATAGAAAACAATTTAGGGTCTTTTATATCAAAACAAGAATTTTCGACTATAAGCACAACAGTTTTAATAACAATTGCAGTACTCCTAATAATATTTTACATCGGTTATAAATTAAATAACTACTGCAAACAATATGTTCTTAAGCACGTTAACCGTGTACAAAATCCAGTTTAATTCAAACAAATCGCTTGTATATTTCACATATCATATTTCATGAGATCTTTACTTAAAATCTATACACAATTAAAAGTAATTAAAGTAAATATAAAAAAGTCCATTAACAGGGGCTATACTTCACAAACTGTTAAACTCAAGCTAGCACAAATAAATACTTATTTAAAAAGTTTCAACGGTAATTTGAATGTACTACCTCAGAATCTTGACACAGCTCGTTTAGCTGAACAATTTTATCTTCTACATAAACAAACAATTTCTTTATTGAGCTCAATGTCTCAAGAAGATTCACCAGCAAACCCAATCATGACTACTACTACTACATCACCTTTCAATTTAGAAACTATTCTAAAAATTGTTCCTACCTTCACAGGTATCTACAAAGAACTTGATAGTTTCCTAAAAATATTAGAAATCCTATATAACTCGTTTAACACTGCAGACAAAACTGAACTTATTGACTTAATCATTAACGTAAAATTAGATACAAAAGTACGCACAATTATAGCAAACGCGAGTAACGTAACAACACTACAACAACTTAAGGATGTTTTGAATCATCATATAAATCTACATTAACCACATCTCAAATTCATACAAAATTGTCAAATCTAACACAAAAGAGCAACAATATCACCCAGTACAGAGACAAATTGATATCCTTAATATTAGAATTAAACAAAATACAGATTTCGGAACTAACTGGTGACGAAGCGCAACAATCAGTAATCGTCAAAATGAACGAAACTTATGCTTTCAACATCTTTAAAAATGGTTTAAACGACGACCTAAAGAACACTATATTTGCTGTCCAACCAAAGTCATTAACAGAAGCAACAAACCTGGCACTTGAGCTAGAAAATAACAAAAAAAACAAACAACCAATTGTTATATTTCCGGAAAAACAACTATAACAATCAACGCAATAGCATTACAAATCCTAGACAGTTTTACAACAATAATAACCGTAGACACCATTACAATAGCAACTACAACAATCGCAGATACCAATATAACAATACAAATGTTAATAATAACAATAATAATTTAAATCCAAAAAACAATAATTTCAATAGAAATCAAAATTCCAACAATACTGTAAGACTCAATAACAATAACAATGCTTACAGAAAAGCACCAAACAATAATAACGCGACTTTATACCGCGCATCGAATACTAATAGGAGACCAAGTCCTAACAACACAACTCATCGTATTAATAGAAGAATGTTCGCTTTCGGGACTGAGCGACAGGGAAACGACGAGCGCTCGGATATCAAGGAAGATCATCCGGGACAGCAAAATAAACTATATCATAGTAAAATGTCATAACTCTAGAAAACCACATACCTTTCTTATCGACACAGGAGCAGATACATATATCTATCTGCAAATTAAACAATATTGAAGCAGATTTGATGATGGACAGTACATACAAACTCACGGGAATAACCAATGAACAAATCACAACATTAGGCAAGATAATTTTAACATTAGACTTTTAACATGCTAAACTTTTCCACAATTTCCACGCAGTTGAAGACAAGTTTCCGATACAAACCGACGGAATACTAGGCAGAGATTTTTTATCTAAACAAGCATGCAAAATCGACTACGAAACACAAACATTAACGATAGCAATAAAGGACATAGACATCGTGACACTATTACACTTTAATAAACACACGTGGAAATTGACACTGTTGGTCCACTTAAGATTTCAAACGGATATAGCTACATACTGACAATGCAATGTCAACTAACAAAATTCGTTATAGCTCATCCTATAGAAACCAAGGACGCAAAAACAATTGCACAAACTTTGGTAGAACAGCTCATACTTAAATTCGGTTTATTTAAGTATCTAAATCAGATCGCGGAACAGAATTCACAAATGAACTTCTTAAAAGCATATGTGAATTACTAAAGGTTAAACAACTTTTTTCAACCCCCTATCGTCATGAAACATTAGGTTCAATAGAAAAAAACCATAGGAGACTTAATGAATACTTGCTATCATTTGCAGACGACTTTGAATGGGACAAATGGATTCCATATTATGCGTTTGCATATAATTCAAGTCCACATGTTGATACAGAATATACACCCTTTGAATTAGTTTTCGGAAAACTACCTTCCCTACCAAGCGATTTGATTGAGCCAACAACAACGCAATATAATTTAGAAGATTACTCAAACGAATTAAAAATAAATCTAAATAAAAACCGCATTAAGCAAGGCTAGAGACATGATAAACATTGTAAAGAATAAAAGAAAAACACAGTATGACAAAAATGTAAACGTTTCAAATTTTAAAGTAGGAGATCAAGTATTTGTAAAACTAAAGGGTGATTTTTTTGAGGTTATGATTTTCATGCATTAGTATTTGACAGATCACGTGGGATTTCAGACATGGTGTCAAAGAGAAAGATGCTCAGTATGCTTTGACATTTCATCATGAATAGACTTACTAACGAGCAACGCTTGCAAATCATTGAATTTTATTACCAAAATCAGTGTTCGGTTCGAAATGTGTTTCGCGCTTTACGTCCGATTTATGGTCTACATAATCGACCAAGTGAGCAAACAATTAATGCGATTGTGACCAAGTTTCGCACTCAGTTTACTTTATTGGACATTAAACCAACCACACGAATGCGTACAGTGCGTACAGAAGAGAATATTGCGTCTGTTTCTGAGAGTGTTGCTGAAGACCGTGAAATGTCGATTCGTCGCCGTTCGCAGCAATTGGGTTTGTGTTATTCGACCACATGGAAGGTTTTACGCAAAGATCTTGGTGTAAAACCGTATAAAATACAGCTCGTGCAAGAACTGAAGCCGAACGATCTGCCACAACGTCGAATTTTCAGTGAATGGGCCCTAGAAAAGTTGGCAGAAAATCCGCTTTTTTATCGACAAATTTTGTTCAGCGATGAGGCTCATTTCTGGTTGAATGGCTACGTAAATAAGCAAAATTGCCGCATTTGGAGTGAAGAGCAACCAAAAGCCGTTCAAGAACTGGCCATGCATCCCGAAAAATGCACTGTTTGGTGTGGTTTGTACGCTGGTGGAATCATTGGACCGTATTTTTTCAAAGATGCTGTTGGACGCAACGTTACGGTGAATGGCGATCGCTATCGTTCGATGCTAACAAACTTTTTGTTGCCAAAAATGGAAGAACTGAACTTGGTTGACATGTGGTTTCAACAAGATGGCGCTACATGCCACACAGCTCGCGATTCTATGGCCATTTTGAGGGAAAACTTCGGAGAACAATTAATCTCAAGAAATGGACCGGTAAGTTGGCCACCAAGATCATGCGATTTGACGCCTTTAGACTATTTTTTGTGGGGCTACGTCAAGTCTAAAGTCTACAGAAATAAGCCAGCAACTATTCCAGCTTTGGAAGACAACATTTCCGAAGAAATTCGGGCTATTCCGGCCGAAATGCTCGAAAAAGTTGCCCAAAATTGGACTTTCCGAATGGACCACCTAAGACGCAGCCGCGGTCAACATTTAAATGAAATTATCTTCAAAAAGTAAATGTCATGGACCAATCTAACGTTTCAAATAAAGAACCGATGAGATTTTGCAAATTTTATGCGTTTTTTTTAAAAAAAAAGTTATCAAGCTCTTAAAAAATCACCCTTTAGAACAAAGAAAAAAAAAACACAAAGTCCATACAAAGAACCATATGTAATTAAAAAAATAAATGGAGTAAATTCTATAATAGAAATAAATAACAAACTAAAAATTTATCATAACAATATGTTGAAAAAATTCAATAAATAAAATAACATGTATCCATAAATTAAATTATTTAAAGTAACTAATTTAACTTTTATTATTATTACCAAGTAATTATCAAGTAATAAACAAATTACATATAACATAACAGTAGTTCTTATATTAATTTCATTAATATTAAATATTTAAATTCCACACTATCATTTTAAAGTTACACACTACCTACTATAACAAAACGCGTTTTAGCCGTAAGAATAGCTAAGAATTATTCAATAACATGTATTTATAAAATATTAAAATCAAATATCTAATAAGATGTAAAATTTTTTATTTTACCAATTATTATAAGAACGAAATACGCTATATATGCATAGGAATATATATTTTAAATAAAAAATAATGAATATCATATTAATACTATATATTTATAATACCTTTTTATCGTTATCAGTTAAAATAAAATAAATCAATTCCTATTATGATTATTTTTAAGCACATATTAAGAATACAAAACAAAAATATGTTATCTCCTATAAGATAATAATTCTCTACACATGTTAATATTATTAAATTTATCCGTATATGCCAGAACTCCCCATCTTAAAAATTTAACTTTTCAAGGTAAATTTTCGCTTGAGGGCCATGGTGTAGTGAACTCCTAAAGTCACTTTTACCACTCCAAACACTAAGCATAAATTGTTCTTAGCTAAGCAATAATTTCATTCAGACCACATACCAAAAACAAATAAATAATAATCAATTGTAATAACCTAAACATTTTACGTAACACAGAATTTTTGATGTAACATAAACCCAAATAATGACGGGCACTTGAACATCCAAAATTCTGCTGATACGCGAATGTCTGTATCCGGTGGCTTTAGAGACGTTGACTCTTTAGTGTGCATTTATTGTTCTTTTCTTTTTCTTTTATTAACAAAAACGATTTTATTGTTGTTGCAATGCAATAACCAAAAATCGATTCATGTACTTGTTGTTAGTATAATATATTTTTCCATCGTCCAACAAAATTGATTGTCGATGACCCAAATAATTGGGAGGAGCATAACAAATACTGGCAAGTTTTAGGATTAAGAAATATTGGTAGATTTTGTATAAATAATAAGAATATTTTTAATAAAACTTAGAATTGAAGTTACAACGAAAGGAAAAACTCTTTTCATTTTTTATTCTCCCTCTGGCCGGCTAGGCTGTTCAACAAAGTAAAGCTGGCGAGCTTACACGCAAAATCCGCGGCGCGTCCTATATAAAAATATATTTACAGAGAGACGTTTTTGATCCACAGTAAGCGGAATCGGCTTTCCCCATCACAATATTAATGTAGACGTTAGTTTTTTAGCTGAGGCAATTATATTAATGTTGGACACAACTAATATCTTCTTATATCGAGAAATAATGCTATTGAAGGAAAGTTCTTAATCATTAGGTGGTTCCCTCTGAATATTTTGTTTTTGAAACCAAGCATATATAAGCATATTTTTTCTCTGCGTGTAGTTTTTGCACTTTTTTCCAATTGTTAGCACACACACACACACACACACACACACACACACACACACACACACACACACACACACACACACACACACACACACACACACACACACACACACACACACACACACACACACACACACACACACACACACACACACACACACACACACACACACACACACACACACACACACACACACACACACACACACACACACACACACACACACACACACACACACACACACACACACACACACACACACACACACACACACACACACACACACACACACACACACACACACACACACACACACACACACACACACACACACACACACACACACACACACACACACACACACACACACACACACACACACACACACACACACACACACACACACACACACACACACACACACACACACACACACACACACACACACACACACACACACACACACACACACACACACACTGGGGGGTTATGCATCCCTACAGTGCGCGTCCCCAGGGTGGCGGATAGGGGAAAGCTCGGCATGTATATGCAGGGTAGGTGGGGAATCAAATACCACCCGCGGACCAAACAGAACCATCAAACCCAAGAGCGTCTGTCCCAGATTGGGCGGCTTCTTGGTCTGCGTCTGACTCCAGAGGGGCGGCAGCTTGTAAAGGGATGGACACCCTAACAAAAGTTCGCATTAAGACCGAGCCCAGTAAAGTCTTAATTATGGCATACTGGATCATATATTTGTGAAGAACGCTTCAAGGGCTGTATTCTGTTACCTGAGTAAGCAGGAGTGAAATCCTGTCGAAATGGCTTTCAGGCTAATGCCACATGCGCCTCCGTCCCGTTAAAACCCTGGCAGGCCTCAAAGTACGTTCTGTGTTTCGTCACCGTTAAGTCGGTGGTGTAGGTACAGATGCAATTTTCCCTGTTTAGCACCGATCTGGCCCTGAACGCATGGCCCCATAAGGGCTTGTGTCAACCCTCGCATGGCCTCACTGCTTGCAAAGATAACCATGAGATCTCTTGGTGACTACACATCCGAACACCCATAGCGGCTTTGAGTGGGGACCCAAAAGCCATGAATTCATCAACAACAACAACAACAACAACGGCGGCGGCAAGCTTGGCCGCAGATAATACAAGGAAGTCATTTTTAGTAGGCCCAATAACACCTACCGAAATATCAGCGGGAGATCCATTCGCAAAGAAAAATAAAGTACACAGATCACCACCACGCGCCCCAGCACGTGCATGTACAAACGAAATGGCACCTCCAAAAACAGCGCCACTACAAAGCAGCCAACAGGACGGATACCTAGGTTCGCAGAAGGTAACATCGTCGAGACAAAGGGACCTTAAAAACTGTGATCAAGAAGAGGACCCCCTCAAGAGCCTTGGAACCAAAATAGCGGAGCTTACTGGACTGATGGGAAATCAGCGTCATGTAAACCAAGCGATGAGGGATCTAGTTAGTAATATCGGCATACTACACAAACGAGCAATGAGTCAAAAAGCAGAAGCAATAATGCGCCAAGACAACTCTTCTTGCAAAACTACGCAGACTTCACCTGCCTCTACACCTCAAAAAGCTCGAGAGAATAAAAGACAGCGTGAAACAGAAGACATATTGCCAACTGCAAAAAAAAACAGGAAGATACCGCCGAAGGCCAGAAACGTCGACACACCAACTGAAATGCCAGTCGACACACTAGGCGATACACCAAAAAGTCCACAGCTGATACGCCAACCGGAAAGAAAATGGATAAGGGTCGGAAAGGAGTACCAGGGAAAAAAAATCAACCCTGGAAAAGATCCCCCCGAAAAAATCTCTACAAAAAAGAGGAGGTACCAGAAGAGGAAACCTACGCGTCCTGACGCTATTATTATATCCCAAACTGGCAATCATACATACGCGGATATATTGAAACAACTTAAATCCGAGCCAGAGCTCAAAGAGCTTGGAGCAAGAGTCAACAAAATAAGGAAAACTGCGAAAGGTGAACTGCTGATGGAACTTAAAGGCTCAGATGTCCTCACTGAAAAGCATCGAGCAGACATGGCGAGGGTACTGCATAATGCAGCCGATGTGAGAGCACTCTCGCACCAAATAACCATGGAATGCTTAGACTTAGACGAGGTCACTACACCAGACGAGGTGTGCAGTGCAATAGAAGAGCAGTTTCCAAGCTTTGAAAAAATAGAGCAGACCGCAATAAAATCATTGCGAGCTATACCCAACGGCACACAAAAGGCGCTTATAAGCCTACCCGCAAAAGCAGCTCAAACGCTCATAAAAGCTGGGAAAATGAGAGTAGGATGGGTAATATGCAGGATACGTGAGCTTACTACTCCTACCAGGTGCTTTAGGTGCCTGGAGTATGGACATGTAGCCAAGCACTGTCGCAATACCGTTGACCGCACTGGAGTCTGTCTTAGATGCGGCAAGAAAGGGCACCTAGCGAAGACGTGCAAGGAAGAACCCAAATGCGCAATTTGCCCAACAGACTGTAAAGGCGGATCTGATCACCCAACGGGTAGCTTTAAGTGTCAGGCGTACCATCGTGCAGTGAGGGAAAAGGTACGATAGGATGATTAAGTGCCTTCAAATTAATTTGAACCACTGTGAAGCAGCACAAGATATCCTCGCGCAAACTGCAATAGAAGAAAACGTAGATTTAGCAATAATAAGCGAACCATATAAAGTCCCCAGTAATAATGGAAAATGGGCTGAAGACAGAACTGGGAAAGCAGCAATTTTGACCTGCGGCAACCTGCCTTTTGAGAGAAAAGCCAATCGACAACAAGATGGTTTCGTGGAGGCAACAGTTAAAGGCTTACACTTTTTCAGCTGCTACGCCCCACCGAGCCTAAGCCATCAAGAGTTCGAGCAAATGCTAGATAACCTTGTCACAGCGGCACGAGGAAAGACACCACTTGTCATTGCGGGCGATTTCAATGCCTGGGCAGTAGAATGGGGTAGCAGCAGGACGAACAGCAGAGGCTCGGCACTTTTAAAAGCATTCGCCTGCCTAGATCTTGTGCTCCTCAACCACGGTGACGCTCACACCTTTCACAATGGAAGATCTGGCTCAATAATCGATCTCACGTTTACAAGCCGATCACTCTCAAGATTAATGGACTGGAAAGTTACAGACCTCTATACCCACAGCGATCACCAAGCCATCATCTTCAACATGAAAGAAACAAGGCCACGACATGAAGGAATAAGAATCCGCAAGGCGCAACAGAAAGGATGGCAACTTTCCAAAATGGACACAGAAGTGTTCCTATACATGACTGAAAGTATTGAAGCTATAGAAGGCAACACCGAGCAGCAAACCAAATACGTAATGACCTCCATAGAGAATGCATGTGACGCCGCTATGCCCCGACAGAGGAATGGAAACAGAAAAGCCCCCGTCTACTGGTGGAACGACGATATAGCTACGTTGCGCGCACAATGCCTGCACTACCGTAGACGACAGATGAGAGCTAGAGGCAGAAATGAATATCCGCAGCTAAGAACAGAGTTCAAGGCAAAACGCAAAGAACTACGCAAGGCTATAGCCCGATGTAAAAGCCAATCTTTCTGCAAACTAAGAGACGAAGTCCAAAACAACCCATGGGGAAGTGCGTACCAAATTGTCGTGAAAAAAATAAAAGGATGTAAAGGAAATGCACCAAAATGCCCAGAAATAATGGCCATGATCGTACTTGGTCTATTCCCTCAACATGAACGTCAGCCACTCAACAGAGAACCACATATTGCAGGTACATCCATACCACCAGTAACCTGTCACGAAGTCCTCAATGCTGCTACCACAATCAAAAGCAGTAAAACGCCGGGGCTTGATGGCATACCAAATGCAGCGTTGAAAATGCTGATAAGCAAGAAACCAGAAGTCTTCAGTAACCTTTACACATCATGTCTCAGAGAGGGTATTTTCCCGAGAAGATGGAAACGCCAACGGTTAGTCCTAATCCCAAAAGGAATCCCAAAAGGAAACAAGCCCCCAGAGGAACCCTCCTCCTATCGGCCCCTGTGCATGCTGGACACATCAGGAAAAGTCTTGGAGAAAATTATCTGCACAAGGCTAGAGAGCCACATCGAGGCAACAAGTGCGTTATCAGATGACCAATACGGTTTTAGGAAAAAACGTAGTACAGTCGACGCAATTGAGAAAGTATGCAACATTGCAAGCCGCGCATTAGAAGGAACAAGATGGAGAGGTGGCAACAAGAAATACTGTGCAGTAGTAACGCTTGACGTTAAAAACGCATTCAACTCCGCCAGGTGGGAGCGCATACTGACCGCCCTCACGAGTATCGATACACCAGCCTACCTACTGCGAATCATCGCGAACTACTTTGAGCATAGACTGCTTCTATATGATACGGATGAAGGTCCTAAGCAGTACCATGTAACCGGAGGCGTTCCACAGGGATCCGTTCTCGGACCGCTTCTTTGGAACATAATGTACGATGGTATCTTGAGAGTGCAAAAGCCCGAAGGTGTGCATATTATTGGATACGCAGACGATATTGCTATTACGGTAGTTGGTAAAACACTATCTGAAGTTGAGCAAAATTGCAACGTGACAATTCAGCATGTCAAAGAATGGCTGCATGTAGCCGGACTAGAGCTCGCAGACCATAAGACAGAAGTAGTTCTAATGAGCAGCAGGAAAAAAGTGGAAAAGATCCAAATTCAGGTTGGCGAACATACGATCACATCGAGTCCATATATAAAGTATCTTGGAGTTCTAGACCATAGACCATTCTAGACTTCTACTAGACCATAGGCTAAACTTCAGGGATCATCTTAAGTATTCCAGTGATAAAGCGGCTAGATTAGGTGCAGCCTTAGCAAGACTGATGCCAAACGTTGGTGGACCACGACAGCTCATAAGGCAGCTGTTAGCGAGCGTTAATACATCCATCATGATGTATGCTGCACCAATATGGGTAACTGCGACGCATACAAATTCATACATGAAGGAAACCTTGGCAGCATACAGATTGACATCGTTAAGAGTGTGCAGTGCATTCAGAACAGTATCCAACGAAGCATCGAACGTAATATCAGGACGCTGGCCCATAGACATAGTAGCTAAAGAGGCGGCAGCCAGACGAAGTCTTTTAAATTACGAGTCAGAACGTGAAAGCATTTCTGAAATAGAAAATATAAGAAGCCGTATCCAACAAGAGTGGCAAGAAAGATGGGAATCTTCTACCAAAGGCAGATGGACGTACACACTAATCCCGTGCATACAAACATGGATCCAGAGAAAGCATGGTGAAGTGAACTACCACCTAACACAGTTCCTAAGCGGACATGGATGCTTCTGAGAATATCTCTGCAAATACAAACATGTTGAGAATCCTCACTGCCTGTACTGCGCAGATATAAAACATGTCTTAATGGACTGTGTCCGCTTTGAAGAAGCTAGAAGACTCCTAAGGTCACACATGCATGAAGCGATAACTCCCTTAGGTGTGGTAAGATACATGCTTACATCAAAGTATGCATGGGATATATGTGCAGACATCATCACTGGAATAATGCAGCAACTAAGGCGGGATGAGCAAGTAGCGAGGGCTATCCACACTGAAGTATAGATGAGTAAATAATACTCACTCCTGCTCTGCGAAGTAATGCCTTGACTGGTGGTACCGTAGGGTCTTAACAGGAACAGCGAAAAGTAAGGAGAGGTTTAGTCAGTATACCATATTGGGGATTCTGACACTATTTGGAAGTACGGGCTTCCATTTGTCTATAAAAGATTCCCTCCTGTCGTCTTAATAAAAAAAAAAACACACACAAACACACACACACACACACACACACACACACACACTTTCACAAGTGCTATCCCGTCCGTCAGTTGTTATATTTAAGAAAATCATATTTTTTGATTTTTAATAATATTGTCTTTTTTAAATAAACTTTGCGGATTGTAAAAAAAAAAAAAAACACTTGTAACTTAAAAACGAAACAAAATTAAACAAAGGAAACAGAAAACAGCAACTTGTTTCGTATACGTCGCAACAAGTTGACAAGAAAAAACCAACAACTGAAACAGCTGGAGACAACTTCGAAAAAGAGTTGCCAATCTGACCAAAAATTATCGCACTCATTTCGAATGTCACTTTTGGCACTTTTTTATAAAATTAACTAACATATGTTAAAATTACACTGGTTGTCACTAAGTCGTCATCGAAAAATATTTTTAAAGATTTTTACGCGCTTTTTTTGGGATTTTAAATTATTTTTTAACCTTAAAAATGTATTTATAATTTAAAATTTTTGAATTAACTTATTTAAAGCGTAAGAAAGCAATAAAATTTAATAAATTCTTATTAATATATGTTTTCATTTAAAAATTATTTATTTTTCAAATAAAAATAGATTTTGTTATTTAAAAAAGAAAAAATAACTCCACTTTATTCTGTTTTGTGAAGTTTCCACTAATAGGAAACAAATTTTAAAGCGTTTTAAGCAGATTTAGCGAAAAATGTATACATAAAGAAAAGTTTACCAATTAGAAACAAATTTCAAAGCTTTTTAGAAAACTTAACTTTAAAATTAAGATGTAAGAGTTTCTATTAATTAGAAACAAATTTTAACGTGTTTCTTACTTTTAAAATTATTGGCAAGTAAAAACTTTCTACGAATTAGAAACTTATCTTAATGAGAAAAATATTTGCGCATTCTTTCTTGAAATTTGTGTAGTTTCTACATATTAGAAACGAGGTTAAAAAAATGTTGAAGGCAGTTTTCCCTTAAAATTGCCTCGTACTAAAAAATTCTACTTATTAGAAACAAGCAAGCTAATATTTTAAGTATCTTCAGCCTTGAATTTATTCGCCAACGATAGTTTCTACGCCTTAGAAACCAGAGTAAAAATCGTTAAAGGCAGCTTAAATTTAAAATATCAGATTTATTTGCACTTAAAGCAAATTTAAGCTAAAAACAGCTAATACTTAAAAAGTTCCTACATAATAGAATCTCAGCAAAAAGCATTTTTAAGCAATTTTCAAGTAATAATTTATTGCAAATAAAATGTTTCTACATATTTCTAATATAGTAAAAAAGAATTTACTTAAAAAAAAGTTTCTATGGATTACAACATAATTTTCAGAATCTCTTTTTCAGTTTTTTCTTATGCCGTGGTTATGCTAGCCGAACATTTTTTGTTGTTATTGTTTCACGTGTAAAGTAAGAAATGAACTTTTTCTCAAATTCATTCTCTCGCTCTCGGACCGAACATTTTTGATTGCTGATTGAAACAGCAAACACGCCGATCTTTCCAGTGTTGTCTGCAGTCATTTTCCACAATTGCATCAAAAAAGTAGCAACAAGTCTTAAAAATTTAAATAAATTATGTAAAAATTATAAAATTGAAATAAATTGTATTGTAAAATAAATAAAAATAAAAAAGTAAAAAATAAGAAAAAAAAATTTTCAGTATTGATTGTCGCTTTAAATAAATATTAATAATTTTGTGCTTTCACAAGTTTACTACAAAAAAATATGCTGAAAACAAATTTCAGAGTAATTACCATCAGTTCGTATTATTGTGTTGTATATAATTTAATATATTTTATGTAGGAATGGCATTTACTTGGAGTCGCAGTTTGACCGAAGTGTAAAAAAAGTAATATGTAAAATAATCAGGGGTTTTTTAATTTGTGTTTGGCATATTATTACAGTAATGCAACTGTGCAGCAAACAGAAGCATAACCACCAAACAAACATTTGACCGAAGAGAACAAATTAACGAAAATGAACACCAAATGTTCGGCAATCATGTTTGGCTAGCATAACCACGGCATTAGAAATTCGTTTAATGTTTTGTTGTTATTGTTTCTCGTGTAAAGTGAGAAATAAACTTTTTCTCAAATTCATTCTCTTTCTCTCAGACCGAACATTTTTGATTGCTGATTGAAACAGCAAACATGCCGAACTTTTGTGTTGCCTGCAGTGATTTTCCATAAAAGCATCAAGAAAGTAGTAAAAATTTAAATAAGTTATGAAGCAATTTATTATAAATAACAAGCAACCTTAAAAACAAAGAACAGACATTAAGAAAAAGTCGAACACCATGTGTTGAGCAAAAATGTTCAGTATTTATTGTCGCTTCAAATAAACATTAACAATTTTGTGCATTCACAAGTTAACTACAAAAAATAGTCTTAAATCAAATTGCAGATTAATTTCCATCAATTCGTATTGTTGTGTTGTATTTAATTTAATATATTTTATGTAGGAATGGCATTTACTTGGAGTCGCAGTTTGACCGTAGTGTAAAAAAAGTGTGTTAAAAAGTGTATACAAAAAATTAGGGTTGTTTAATTTGTGTTTTGGAATATTATAACATTGATGTATCTGTGCAGCAAACAGAAGCATAACCACCATTTCAGCGAAGAGAATAAATAAACGGAAATGAACACCAAATGTTCGACAATCATGTTTGGCTAGCATAACCACGGCATAATAAAAAAGCCTTAACAGTTTGTCAACTAGCCATGTTGCAAAAAATTGCAAGACCGGTTACAGCTGCTCTTCATCATTCGTTGTTCCGTAGATAGTTTTGAGGTGCAAATAGTCATCTTAATGCGGGAGGTCCAAGCACAAGTGCAGTGAAGTTCACTCAACAACTCGCAGCGCAATCGCATGCATATGCAAGCGCTAGCAGAAATTATCAAACGTGTTTTGCCGCGACCAGCAAACGTATTTTGCTGGAAACCGCGATGATTAATATATGTCATCGGTGTTCCATTTTTTCTTTTTACAGCCAGAACACTTATTGATTATGTCTCTGAGAGCTTCTTCGTTTCTGAGAGGTAGGCGTGGTTTTCGTCCGATTTGGCACATTCTCGAACTTGATCTCCATTTCTTAGAAAAAACGCTTATTTTTTGAATTTCATCGCGATAGCTATAAAAATACGGCTGTAATCGTGACCACAGGCGGGCAGACAGACAGACGGATACACGGAAATTGACTCAAAAGGTTATGCTGATCAAAAATTTATATATACTTTTAATATACAACTTACGCACTACGAGTTGAAGTATAAAGATTAGGTATTTGAACATTTTTATCTTTCAATAAGGCAGCGGAGTGGGGTATTTGAACATTATTATCTTTCAACAAGGCAGCGGAATGGGGAAGGAGTTGGTATTGAATAGAACGCCAACACAACTTGACTTTTTTCGTAATCGCCTGATCTGAATCCCATAGACTATTCATTGAATTGCCTACACTGAAAAAAGTCGACATGAACACGCCAGTGTGACCAGCAGTTTTTTGTAGAAATATGCATTTTGTTAAAAAAATATCTGCTAAATATTCCACATACAATTTTTATATTTCACAACAATATTCCACTTTCAATTTAAAAGATATAACAAAATATTATATCTTATTATTTATGATATAAGCAAAAATGTTTATATATAATATCTACTAGCTTATACCCGGCGCGCTTCGCTCCGCTCAGCGCTTATCCCCTAAAAGAGAGTGTAGTTTTAGTGAAGCCTTACTTTTATAGTAAGTTCATACCGAGTTTTATTGATGTGTGACTTATTTCGAAAACTATACCGAATATTTGGGGTGCTGTAAAAGTACCACGCCCATCGTCCAACGCCCATAAAATGTTACCAGTGGAACGGCATGTGTAAATTGAGGTCGAATACTGAATTCCGAGGCTGTGCGACCTACAAAAAACAAAAAAAAACCAAACGGTTCGATATCGAAAATTTTAGGTGTTTTTAAGGTAGCTTTTACGATTGGCACCAGATTTCAAAGGAAGGCCTCTCAAGGCTTTGGTATAAAAATTGGCGTAGCGGTTTCGGAGTCTTTACGTGATATACACATAGACACACATACGTATATACATTAAGTCGCCTCACGCTCCTTAGAAAAAAAGTTGCTAAGTCCGGTTCTTCAAAATAATCCATGGCTTATGTTACGATGATCCTCAGAAAAGTTCGACTATAAATATTAAAAAAACAAACGGTCAGAAATAAGAGTAATGAAAAAGTTCTTTTGCATCAAAAAATTTTAAATTTTTTCCGTTGGACCAAAGATAATGCGGGTTTTTATGGATTGTTTTAACTTTTTTCATATTATTTTCACTCAAATGAATTTTTTCCAAATAAATTGTCAAATAAATAAATAAATTGTAAAATGTAAAAAATGTGTACATTTTTTTGTAATTTCATTCAATTTAATTCTTCACTTTACACTATATTTAATCATCAATAGATAATTTATTTGACCAAAAGTAACATGGCAAGACAAAAAAAAATTTTAATTTGAATTTCAAAATAATATAAAAAAAAGTTAAAAAATTAATGAAAATATGCATTACTTGTGATCCGACTGAAAAAATTATAAAAATGATTGGTGCAGATAACTATTAAGTCTGACCGTTTGTTATTAAGGTCAATGTCCTTTGAAGGGCTGAAAAAGTCATTCCAGCTCACGGATGGCTATCGCTACTATCGAAATATTTGGGGAATCATAACATAAATCGTTATTTTGAGCAACCGACCCAAACACATTTTTTTTTGTGAGGAGCATTGGTATACAAACATACATTTTTTACTGATAGAGAGATGAGCAGAAAAAGTAGGCATGGCAACATTAATATATATAGTGACCGCCACTTGGTCCCATTGCACCTACATATCAAGTTTCACTATCAAAACATGTACAGCTCAGAAATTACAATGATTTCTGAAAAGTCGGCGTAGATAAAGTGCGACATGCCCATTTTTTTAAGAGTTCTGGCAGTAACCATTTTATTCTTTTACTGTAAATTTTGATTAATATACTTTTTACGGATTTGTGGGCTTGGCAAAATTTATATAAAAAGTGACCGCCACTTGGACCCATAGCACCTACATACCAAGTTTGACTATCAAAATTGACTATAAAATTATTGCTGAAGAGTAGGCACAGATATAGTGCTACCATGCACATTTTTTGCAAAGCTGTTGAGAATAAGTGTATGAATTTAATTACCAAATTTTAGTATTTTAGATTTTAGATGAGAATCGTCTGATTTATAGAAGTTCTATTGATTTGTGGGTATAAAAGTGGTGGCCGTGGCGTAGAGGGCAGAGTGTGTGGTCCATATGGGAGAGAACCCTAGTTCGAATTCCACCTGACACAGAAAGTTTTTTCAATTGAATTAATTTTTCTGTTCGGCAGTCACCTCTCTGCTGACAATGGCAAACCTCAGAGAGTAAAAACTGTCATAAAAGCTTCTTGAGAACATAAGCCGTTTGGGGTCGGCATAAAACGTGTAGGTCCAGTTCTCGATCATTTGTGTTCAAATATTCCACAACACGCACAACACAATTCATCATAAGAAGCTCGGTCAAAGTCCTTTCAAGGGCTGAAATTGGCCATTTCGCGTTGTTTTTTTTTATTTGCGGGTGGTGCAAGTTGGCGTGGCAAATTTGATTGTTGACCGCCAATTAGAGCACCTGCATATGATGTGTTACTATCAAAACGCGTACAATGAAGGAATAAGCACAATTTCGAAAAGTGAGCGTTGATATGGTTCGACCACGCCCATTTTTTAACAGTTGCCGACAGTCACCTTATGTACAAAATTACCAATTCTAAGTCTTCTACGGTAAAAGCCGTCTAATATAAAGCATTTTTACTGATTTGTGGGCGACGTGACAACATTTGTATATACATACTGGCTGTCACTTGGATCCATAGCACCTGCATACTAAGATTCCCTATCAAAACATGTACAACTCAGGAATAAGCATGATTTATAGAAAGTGGGCGTAGATATAGTACGGCCATGCCTATTTTATGTGCATTGGCCGATAGTAATCAAATAAACTAAATTAACAAATCCTAGTCTTCTACGGCAAAATCCGTCTGATATAAGGCATTTTTACTGATTTGTGGGCCGAAAACGTGGGCCTAACAACGTTTATATTTACACAGTGACTGTCACTTGTACCCATAGCACCTGCATACCAAGATTGACTATCAAAACGTGAACAACTCAGGAATAAGCAAGATTTCGATAAAGTGGGCGTAGATATAGTGCGGCCATGCCCATTTTTTGTGCATTGGCCGACAGTAACCATACAAACTAAATTACCAAACCTTAGTCTTCTACTTCAAAAGCCGTCTGATATAATGCATTTTTACAAATTTGTGGGCGGTAAAAGTGGGCGTGACAATATTTATATTTACATAGTGACTGCCACTTGGACCTATAGCACCTGCATGCCAAGATTCACTATGAAAACGTGTACAACTCAGGAATAAGCATGATTTCGATAAAGTGGGCGTAGATATATTGTGTAATGGTACTTTGCAATAGAATTCTTCGGACATTATTGCTTGCAGAACAAAGTAGAGGTTCGTACGTTGTGGAATAGGCTCTTAGCTCGCCGGAGGGATAGGTTCTTTTCTACAATGTCCTGAAACCATATTTAGAAAAATTACTATGTGCTTACAACAAAATATTCATACATAAAGTTTAAATCGGACGGACGATTGGGAAACCCTGCATAAATAATCTGAAACTAAAAAAAGAAATAAAACTTCAACGACCTTCTCAATTTTTTCTTTTCTTTTACGCACAGGATCAGCTGTTCGATGCTGCCTTTTACCCTCCCAACCAATGTTCTCTTGTTCCTCTTTCTTTTACTTGATTAAGAGAACCCTTTATCTAGTTTGGCAAGTTAACTCACAACAAAATTATTTCATTTTATACTCCATATTTATTACAAGAGAAATTATTTATTACACATACATATGTTATAGTTTTTTTTTCTTTTCATTCAAAAGAAGTTAATAACTGGTATTTACATTTTACGCTCTCGAATTCATTCAAACTTACGAAGCTAAATATGTGCAGAAAAGGAAAGACAAAAAAATAAACAAACTTAGTTTCTAAAAAAACTCGAGCTGAGTAAAAAGGGAACAGTGTGAAATCGAAACAATAAAAAATACGATTTTTTGGTTCCAATAATGAAGGAAGATTAAAAAAAATGTATGGCATTAAGGATAGGTTATATAAATAAGAGTTGGTTGTAAAGTTTTTTAATATAGTTAAGGTGTATCAATTAAGCCAACTTGCTAGAATATTAAACCATAAATATCTTCAGATTTACGAATTATGTTTTTTTTTCTTCTAATTAGTTTTAAGTATACAAATTGAGAATTTTATAGAGTAAATAGAAAAAATAAACTTACATATTTTTCCTGCGATGCATCAGGCCTGCTGCATTCGATGTAGTGAGGATTGTTAGCTTGGTGTTGTTTTCTTTTGTTTTTTGTGTTATATATATATATATATATATATATATATATATATATATATATATATATATATGTTATATATATATATAATATAATATTGTTATTATTATATATATTATAATATATTATTATATATTATTATATCGTATTTATATACGTAAACTTGGATTGCAAACATAAGCAAATATTTCAAACATAAACAAAATAAGTAAGTGTGGCAATTAATTTTATCTTTACACTTTCATATGATAACTAATTTTGTTTTATTAATAATTTTACCTTTCTTTATTGCACTAGTTAGATTGTTTTGCTTTAATTTTTTTTATTTTTTTTATGATTTTAAGGTTTCAAAATGTTAAGATTTTAGGGTAAGAATTTAATTTAAGAATTTATAACTAAATTTAAGCAGCGAGAGTCAGCTTACTGATCCTCGACTTAAACATGTGTATTACGCGATCGTTTTGTTGAAGACTAGTTGAACGGTATCTAAAATTCTTCGACTTCTAGGCGATCGGTTTTCCGTCGGGCGTTCCTTCTCTTGGGTACCACGAATAGAGTAATTAAAATTATGTTCGTCATGTAGCCGAACACATAGCCCCTTTTTTATGATTATAGCCTTTTTTTAAGAATATTTTCGGCCTATTTTTTATGGGTATTTCAATTGCCGCGACTTGTTTCTTTGTCACATAGGAAACCTAACCATGTTAGATTAACGTAACTAATTTATTAAAAAAAAATTTAAATATATACAACTATGCGAATAGGTTATTTATTGAAATTAAACCAACATTTGACTGTTTTAAAATTGAAATCCGGGAAAATTTGTGTGTCGTTCCTTAGACCACCTTCTTCTTTAATGTTTCAACAGGAAAATAAAGATGAAAACGTGGTTCTATTCAATGACACCTACGCAAAATTTCAAGCCACCAAGACTAACATAAACCAGTCGTACTAAACCGTTTTGTAGAGTAGGAAAAGATTTTGTATATGGGTATTGAGATCGCGATGCCAAAATAATGAACACTAAAAGGTAACCATATGCAAAAAAAAAATATTTGGGATACCATCCTATTAAAATAGGAATTAAAATTCAAATTTGTTTTTATTAAATTTAATTTTTAATTTTATTAACATATTTTCTTAAGTGAAAAAAAAATTGATGGACCGTCACAAGTGCGGCCATGCCCATTTTTTGGCCGAGAGTAATCATTTAAACTAAATTACCAATTCTTAGTCTTCTACGGCAAAAGCCGTCTGATATAAAGCATTTTTACAGATTTGTGGGCGGTAAAAGTGGGCGTGACAACGTTTGTATTTATATAGTGACTGCCACTTGTATCCATAGCACCTTCGTACCTAGATTCACTATCAAAACTTGAACCTCTAAGGAATTAAAATGATTGCTGAAAAGTGGGCGTAGACATAGTGTGACCACGCCCATTTTTTGTACAGTCACCGATAGTAACTATCTGAACAGAATTACCAAATCTTAGTTTTATATGATTAAAACCGTCTGATATACAGTATTTTTTTTGTTTTGTGGGCGTTAGAGCCACTTTGAGTTGTATGGGAGGTACCACGCCCCCTTGTCCAATCAACACCAACCTTCACAGGAACACTTCCAGAATGTTGTTTCAGTATTCCTAAAAATTTCATAAAGTTTGGTTCGGTGGGTTTGGAGTCTATACGTGATATACACACATATCCACATGCCCACATATCCACATATACGTACCCACATGCATACATTCATTTTTATATATATAGATAGATAAGACATAAAGGTTTGACAATGGATATTGCAAATTTTTTTAAACATAAAGCAGACAAACCATCAATATCTGCCTTCATAGAAAATTTTAGACAAGATATTCCATTGAAAACATCGCTTTCATAAGAGAAAGTTGGCCAAAATTAAGGTTAGATTTAGAACTTCTAAACCTTCTAAATCTTCTAAACTTCTCAACTTTAGAACTTCTTAATCATTCCAGCTGCAATCTGTTAAATAGTTAGATTTAAAATAGTCTCTGAAAAGATTCACGGAATCTAAAATGTTATCAGAGATCTTATCATCCCAATATAAAGATGTTGTTATAACATAGCTCTTGTTCTAAGATTGAACAAAACGCCAAAAAACTTTTGGGTTAGTTGTGATGCTCTGCTCAATGCTAAGAATATGATGCTTATATAAAAATCTGTCTAAAAAATTGAATTCACGAGAGTAATGTAAATATTTCGCTTTGTTGAGATCATTGTTTGTGGCTTTAAATAATTTATAGAATTTGTTACTCAAATTTTTTAAGTTTTTTCAAGCCTATGGTGTACCATGGAAGCCTATGAACTTTTTTCTTGAAAATTGGAATATTATTACGCATTATTTCACATAACTTATTAATGAAAAGATCAAAACAAACTGATGTGCCTTTTTTGTCAAAAACAGTAATCCAGCCGACATCAGCAATCAAGTTATTAAGTGTGCTGAAGATACAAAATTTAAAATTAAATTTTTAATCTGAATCAGTAGCTATATGCTCTACGAATAAAATAAATTCAATGTTTAAAACTGATGGTATATGATGCATATCCAAAGGTGCTATTGGAAAAGCACAAACACATATTTCAAATTTAATATTACTACTCACAAAAATAAGATCCAGTATCCTATTAAGTTTATTGACGAAAAACTTAACTTGAGATAATTCAACACTCATAAACGAATCAATTAAGTCAATTTCATTGGAGTGATTTACATTACTAGGCGTTAGAAAAATATCACTTGACAAAAAATACCATTTTAGGTTACATAGGTTAAATTCGCCTATGATCATTATTATTAATATTTGATGCAAGCTCAACAACATTATTAACATGCGCAGCATATATTTCATCAGTACTGGTTGGAGGAATATATGAGACGCAGATAAAAAGCACGCCAGATGATCCAGTTATCGATACGCAAAGCTGGTCCAGTAGAGTATCCATATCTGCCAAATTGAACATTGATGATCGTAGCACGCGTTTGATAGCAAAAAGGACACCGCCAGTTTAAATAAGGCTACGATTTTGTAATTATCATCAACAACTTGGTAAGCAATGTATCATGGACACAAAAGAAATTAAGACACAAAAACCGATTGTAGCTTTGGCTTCTCTTTTACCTCAAGTAATAAACAATGAAGAGCTTATAACTATTGACAACAAATGTCGCTCCATAAGAGCAGCCAAATTTGCAAATGGTAATACAAATGATTTTTGGTCTAACATTGCGAGCTTAAAAAACCAATGCTTCCAATTTGCACTGAGCTGCAGTGTTGTCAGACATACGGATTTATCCGTATTTCTAGGGATTTTATAATTTAAAAAAAGTTTACGGATTTTATACGGATTTTTGTAAAATTCGGATTTTTTTACGGATTTATCTTGTTTTTTTATTTAAGGTAATATACGTGTAAACACGGTAATATACGTGTAAATTTTTCAAAACAAAATTTTTTTTGTTTGATTAATGTGTTCTTCATAGTTTCTAAAATTTACAGACATGTTTTTAAAACGATATCTGGCATTGCTTTTTAAATAATAGCAAGCTTATCAACCGATAATTTTAAAAATATATGCAAAATTTCGAAAAACAAAAACTTTAAACGTGATTTCCTCGAAACTACTTTTTTAAAACGGATCAATTTCAATGAATCTTAGTGCATTTTGTTCGTAATTTTGTCCTTTAAGCATCCTCCCTAGATTTAAGTACCTACTATTTTTTGTTTTTTTTTGTTTTATAGACAAAAAAGTGCGCGCAAAACTCTTTTCTTAAGTTTTTACTCCAACAAATAACGCAAAGTACCGTAGATTTTGCCTATAATGTTATTAATGTGGTCAGTACAAGTTAATCGAGAGAGGTATAGCTGAATGTCATCAGCGTAGGCATGAACGGTTGAATATTTACAAACAGAGAAGTTGTCATTTACGAAAATAGAGAAAACTAAAGGACCCAAAATGGACCCTTGGGGCACACCGGCAGAAACAGTGCAAAGGGTCTAAAAATTATTACTGACTTTAACCCGCTGCATTCTATTTTCTAGGTAATTGGATACTAGTTTAACTGCACTGTCACTAAAATAAAAAAATGTTTAAGCTTATAACAAAGCAGATTGTGGTTCACAGAGTCGGAAGTTTTAGAAAAATCTATAAGGCATGTCATCCAATATTTTCGTTACTGCTGTCGAACAGCTGTGACCAGAGCGAAAGCCAGATTGCAATGGGGACAAAAGGTTGTTCACATTTAGGTACTCAGAACTTTGATCGATCATTATTCGTTCAAAAACCTTACTAAGAGCAGGGAGTATACTAATAGGTCTGAAGTCTTTGGGATCAGAGACAGACGTAGATTTAGTCACAGGCATGACCGTGGCAACTTTCCATAATTCTGGGAAACGGGAGCAAGCAATACAGTGATTGATAATATGAGTGAGGGGCGCTAGGATAAAGTGAATAACTAATTTAATAAATCTGATTGGCATTTCATTAATCCCTAATGCATTGGAACTAATTTTCATTATGCATTTGGCTACATAATCCTCACTGACTGATGAGAATTCAAAAGAGGGCAAGGGAGAATTAGTTGTTTGAGCTGTCAACACCCCATTGTTGCCATTAAATATCCTGTCTGGGGAAATGTCCCGAGAAGGACTTGGGCATCCATTAGCCAAAAAGAAGCTATTAAGTAAGTCCGGATCCAAATTACACACACTAGCCTCCTTACTGAACACTCTATATTTTTTATATTTTGCCATAACAGTTTTAAGTTTAAGCCTGAATTAAATTTAGAACTGAAGAAATTTTTCTTTTCTTGTTAATTTTTGAAATTTTTTTGACTAATAAATTTGAAAAGAACTGCATTAAAAAAATGTATCTACAGAAATCATAAGACCTACACTTCATACAAAAACATTTCTTAAAAGTATAAACTTTGTAGTAACCGAGAAACACTTAAAGAAGTTTAATCAGCTTATGTATGATCACAAGAAGTGTAACCAAGAAGTAAATGTTTTTTAATTTAATTTATTTAAAAAACATAAGAATGGAGATCTTTACTCCAAGCAATATGTTTTAAGATATTTAAAAAAATTTTAATTTTTCAAAAATCTTTAGTTTCTAGTTAACAGTATTTATGAAAAAGAGAACAATATTTACTATATATATTAGGGTGGTCTAAAACTACTTTTTTTCAAAAATGTTAACCTCCCAAGGTCGCAAGTAATTCTCTATGGTCTGAAAATAAGTTGCCCAAAAACCGTCGTTTTGCGCCGTTTACCATATGTGCTCCAAGCAACTACTTGCAACTCATTAAAAACTAAATTCAGTACGATAATCCCGATATTGCAAGACACAGTTAAGAAGATATTGGAACATTTATGGTACACATTTTAATAAAGCCCCAAAAACATTATCCTCAATCACAGAACCCCCCAAAAAAATCGCCAAACGCAAAATCTCCAAATACAGAACGAAATAAACGATTAAATGCTGTTATCACTACTCCGTGTATAGGAAAATCAATTTTTTTGTATGGGTTTTTTTATGATTTAATGATATGGCATTGTGCGGAATGTTGTTATCACCAACATTGTTATCTTACCACTTCGCGCAAGGGAAAATTAATTTTTTCATTCATTTAGCAATTCATACAAAATTTTTTACATAAAGTCCTTACAATTGGAGATTATTTGGGGATTAATAAAGACCCAAAAACATTATACCCAGTCTCAAAATCCTCAAACAAAAATCCCAAACACAAAATCACCAAAAACAAAATCCCCTCACACAAAATCTCCAAATACAAAACCAAATAAGCAAATAAATGCTGTTATCAGCGTTCCGTGCAAGGAAAATCATTAAAAAATGTGTTTTTTACCATGCCTTTTCCGAATTGTAAACAAACAACAAGAATAAGAGAGAGCATAATTCTACTCGTACTTTAGGCCCCACGCTAAAATAATTTTGTTTCTTACTCTTTTTAAATGTATATCGGTCTCCCTTACCTATTAGTGCAATACAATTTTGTCAATCTCAAATTGTTTAGGAGATAAAAATCGTGAAAGTTTGAAAATTCAGTGCAAACGTTTAAGTGCGTGCAAGATAATTCCACAAGATTTCGCCATGATCAAATTTACAAAGAAAAACACTTTTAAATTATCGTGAAAAATAAAACTGGTTTAACTCTGTTGAAGTTCAATTTTGACAAAATTTGTTGAATTGTAAGAGCGGCCTTATTTGGCCTTACTAAAAAAAATTGAGCTCATTCTTTCTGATATCAACAATTTATGATTGTTTTTTGCTTATTACTTATGCATTTAACAATATATGAAAATTTTTTTATAAAAAATCGCCTGCGGTGCTAATTTTTGATACACATTTTTCGCCTGCACAAAAAAGTATACACTTTATTAAAGAATCAAAGAGAACTCTACTCTTTCATTGGCACCAATTCTAATCAAATATTATTTATTTGAGAACACTTGTATGATTACACTTAACATTGGTTTTTTCATTGATCCAATTTCAATCCTTCAAATTTCTTAAAGCGTAGGATGACATTTCGCTGCTTAAATTGCATTTAAACGATGTCAGATCCCAGTTGAATCCCTTGTCCACAAAAACATTCATTCCCTCCTAGAAACCCACAGAACTCTAAAAAATTCCAAGTGATGCATCCAGGAACTGTCCAAATCCCAGTTGAGTCCCTTGTCCACAGAAGCATTCATTCCTGTTCTAAGAACCCACAGAATCCTCAAAAATGCCAAATGACCCATCCAGGAACTCTCCAAGTTCCAGTTGAATCCCTTGACAACAGAAACCTTCATTTCTGTCCTAGGAACCCACAGAACCCTAAAAAGTCCAAATGACGCACCCAGGAACTGGCCAAATCACAGTTGAATCCCTTGCCCACAGAAACCTGCATTCTTGCCCTAGGAACCCACAAAACCCTAAAAAGTCCAAGTGACACACCCAGGAACTGGCTAAATTCCAGTTGAATCCCTTGTCCACAAAAAAACTTCATTCTTGTCCTAGGAACCCACAGAACCCGAAAAAGTCCAACTGACGCACACAGAAACTGTCCACAGAAACCTTCATTCTTGTCCTAGGAACCCACAGAACCCTAAAAAGTCCTAATAGCGCACCCAGGAACTGGCCAAATCCCAGTTGAGTCCCTTGTCCACAGAAACCTTTTAATCCTGTCCTAGAAACCCAAAAAACCCTAAAAAGTCCCACTGATGCAGCCAGTAACTGGCCAAATTCAGTTTCAGTGAATCCCTTGTCCACAGTAAACTTCATTCCTGTCCTAGGGATCCACAGATCCCTAAAAAGTCTAAAAGACACACCCAGGAACTGTCCAAATCCCAGTTGAATAACTTGTCCACAGAAACCCTCGTTCCTGTTCTAGGAACCCACAGAACCCTAAAAAGTTCAAGTGACGCACCCAGAAACTGGCTAAATCCTGTACTTGGAATCCACAGAAGCCATAAAGCAATAAAAGCCATAAAAGTCAGTCATTAAACATAGTCATTTTTTGTGCTCAGAAACACAAAAGAACTTTTGGAAGTTCGGCTCATGCCTAAAACACGTGAATGCATTTCACGTGAATGCAAAAATCACGTGAATACGAACTGCACGTGTGGTTCGTGAATAAAATACACGTGTAGTTCATGTTCGTGTTTTCACTTGATTTTTTTTAAAAGACACGTGATCACGTGTAGCACGTGTTCACGTGAAACTGGAAGCCGTATTGCAGATAGAACCTTTTGGAACTAAGCGCATCCACTTTTTTGAAGATAGAACTAAATAGCTCTGTTAATATTTCAAAAATTATTAGTATAATTAAAAAAAGAGTTTCTGTCATAGAGAAAAACCATTATAAAGAGTAGATTCCAATCAAAAAACACAAAAGTGAAAAAAAGCCAGATGGAACCCTCTGGTTCTCACGTCGCAATATTTTTCGTAGCATAAGAGCGAATACGTCACTTGAACAATAGCTAAAATTACTAACGATATGTACGTATGTCATAACAAAAACCTTGTGATGACATACAAACAGCGTCAATGTTGAAAGTGTGACGAATTGCAATTCATGCTGAGTGCAGCAGAATTGGTGTGTGGCCCAATAATCGTTTGTTTGTTTATGTTTATACTTTACATTTCAGTCATTGAAGATCAATTTTCATATGTTGTCAATAGCGCACTTATTTGTAATAGCATAACTAGGTTAAAATGTGTAAATAACATATTAAAAATATTGTACGGTAGAATAAGAACAATAATCGTAAGATTGTGTATAAATACCGATGGATTTTAATAAAGTAGACAGAATTGACTTAAATCTCATATAGTGCACTAGTCTGCTCTTATATCATTACACCTATCCCCCGTTTTACACGGTAAGTAGGTTCCTGTGAAATTCGTTTAATGCGAAAATTAAATTAAATTAAAACAAAAAAAAGTCATAATTGTGATTATGTATTTTATGATTAGACTTGGAGGAAAATAATAGGGTAATCATAAAAGAAAATCATATCAGTGTAATTACCAAAAATATAAAACATCAATTCATTTAAAGCATTAAATAAACGTATATATGTACACAGGGGCGCAATTATAATTTGGGGGGGAGGGAGGAGGGGGAAGGGAGGAGGGCTTAAAACATGTTTTAACTTACATATAAAAAAATGTAACTATTGCGGCTATTGTGTAGTTGCATGCAATCACAATAGAGTTCAGCTACTAGTTTTTTCGCACTTCCTCAGCATTAACCAATGCAAGGCCACGCCCCAAATATAATTGAAAAATATCAACGTTAGGGATACCAATGACCCCAAACAAGTTAATGTGGGAAAAATTTACCCACCAATGAATGGGTTAGGCTCAGGGACAACACAAGACGTAACAACTAACCATACATATACATAGATCTATTTACACAACTGTTTTTAATCAACATTTGAGTTGACCTTTTGACAAATTATCTTCGAAAGCACTACAATTATCAACAAAGGTACTATGCTGTTTAAAGGAGCAGCAGCCATATCATTTGTTCTACTAAATGGTAAATAAATTAAATTGTTAGCGTTTCTATTGCTTCTGCGGTTAGTGATAAAATGTATGTGAGAAAGAAGTTCTGGAGAGTCGAATACACCTACTATTAGTTGATGTAAATAAACGATATCTGCAGATTTCCTTCGCTCACTTAAAGACTGCATTTTTAACAGTTTCAAACGATCCACATAAGCTTAAGCCTCTTAAAGCAAACCGAACAAAACGTTTTTGGATTCTTTCTATTCGATCAACATGCACATTGTAAATTGGGGGCCAAACTCGACTTGCATACTCTAAGTGAGGATGTACGATTGCATAAAACAACGTTGTAGTTGTAATCATGCTTATTAATTGTTTGGCCCATCGTTTTATAAGTTCAAGCATTGAAGATGCTTATTTACAAATATAAGCAATATGAATGTTAAACGGTAGCTTAGAATCTTTAATTTTATAATCAATAATAAAATTATTCTTTTTTCGCGAAAAGGTCATAGATTGGCATTTATCTGGATATTGGATATCTGGATCTGGAACATTTTATTTTTAGAACACCAAACTTCAAAGGAGAAGTGGAACAAGGTGGCTACCAGAGAACTGCACAAGCCTATTCATTTGCAATTTAAAGTACTTGCTAAATTTATGAATACAAGAGCGCTTGAACTTGATAATTTTCAATCAAGTTCAAGTATACTTGAAATTAGTCAAGTCGACATCAGCTTGTTGCCCGAATTTATGAAGTCGTGATCTACGACAGGAAGTAAAACCAAGCGGCAGCAGACTTGAAACGTACGTCGTAGAGATTGAAAAGCTTGAATTTGTTTGTGAATTTACAACTAACTCAATTTACTATAAATATAGTTAAAGAAAAATTTGTTGGGCACATGGGTGTACACAAATAAATAGTTTTAAAAATAGTTTGTGAAAAATGACGTTCCCCCCTAAAAATGTGCAAAATTGGTGGTTGATAAACCCCTCTATTTGTGCGTCTCAGAAATGTTTTCCCTCGTAGAAACCCCCAAAAAATGGTTAATTTTTACCTATTTTACTTCCCCTTCGAGATGTGGCACTTTTTCTATTTTTTCGAAGATTTTTCGATATCTTTCGATTTTATGATTGTTCCATATCTCGAAGGAGCAGCAAAATACAGATTTTGAGACACCCAAATAGGGGGTCTTTTAACGCCGCTATTCGACATATTTTTAGGGATGAACCGAAACACGTGTATGACTTACAATTGGACTTTCAGTGGATAGTTAAACACGTCCCCTCTAAAAATGTGGAAAATGGGGGAGTGATAGACCGCCTATTTGTGTGTCTCAAAAATGCTTCCTCCTATAGTAACCCCCAAAAAATGGTTAGATATTACCTATTTTGCTTCCCCTTCGAGATATGGAAGGGAAGGATACCCACTACGCGGCCGTGGCGTAGTGGGTAGTGTGTGTGACTCTAACGCCAGAGAACCCAGGTTCAAATCCTCCAACTGACACAGAAAAATTTTTCAATTGAATTAATTTTTCTGTTCGGCCGTCACCTCTCTGCAGACAATGGCAAACCTCAGAGAGTAAAAACTGCCATGAAAAGCTTCTTGAGACCATAAGCCGTTCGGAGTCGCCGTAAAACATGTAGGTTCAGTTCTCGATCATTTGTGTGCAAACATTTCACATCACACTCAACAGAATTGATCATAAGAAGCTCGGTCAAAGTCCTTTCAAGGGCTGAGATGGCCATTTCGTTTTTTTTTTTTGAGATATGGAACTTTATAATCTCAGAACATCATTTTCATAACACCAGAATCCAAATAATTGATCCTACTTAGATTGCAAAATAGGGTAAAATCTGTCAAAATCACAAAAAAGTATTGTTACGGTCCACCCTAGTGTCCAAACAACTTTTTATATTCTGACATCATAATCGCAATCAGCGACCCCCAAGACAACAAGCTTTTCCAATTTGAACTATTTAGATACTTGCAAGCTTATAAGCTTTTGCCGAGCGAATCCTTTCAAGTATTTTCCCGAAAATTTCAAGCGCTTCAAGTTGTTGTGCGCAGCAGAGCAGTAAAGCTTGCGATTGATTAGTTTGATACGAATCTTGCTTTGCTTGGTTTTTTCAAGTTCAAACCAAGTGAATTTTCAAGTAGGTACTTGAAAAAAGCTTGATCAAGTATTTGATGCAGGTCTCTGGTGGCTACCCTGAGGAACACCTGATCCAGCAATAAATTCAGAAGATAATACGTCTCGGAAACGTATTTGGTAAGATCGCTCCTTCAAATGCGATTAAATCCAGTTCACAAAATATTGTGGAAATCCCATTAAGTCGAGTTTAAATAAGATTAAATTGTGTGGTTTACCTTACTAATGCCTTACTAAAGTCTGTGTAAGCACAATCGACTTGGTTACCAGAATCAACCGAATTTAAGCAGAATGTTGTAAAATCGAGAAGAATAGACACAGTGGATCTGCCATTCACAAAACATGCTGACGAGTGGTTATGGCTTCCCCACAGTGAAATTTCATAAGATCATACACGATCCGCTCAAAAAGTTTTGGATGAGAGCTTAGCGATAGGCATATAGTTATTGACATCATTCCTGCAACCTTTTTTATAAATAGGACTTATGAATGAATTTTTCCAAGAAAGTGAAAAATATCTTTCGTTAATTGATTTATTGAATAATAAAGAAAGTAGTTGACTTAAAACGGAACCGCATTATGTTAACACTGTGGCAGGAACACTGTCGGGTCCAGCGCCAAAATCATCATCGATTGATACTTTAAAAAATCGTCGGGAGTGAAGTATATATGTTCCAAAGAACTATGGGAGCAGATTTCATACATTCAAAGTACTCTTCATCAGGATTAAAAGAATCTGAACAGAATTATTCTCTAAAGCCTTATTCTATAGGCCACAAATTTTGACGGGATCGTCAGTAAACCCATCAAGAGTTTTAAATGAAGAAGGGTATCCATCGGATTTCTTCTTTGTGTTTATGAATCCCCAAAATTTCTTTGGATCAGTCAATATCCTCAGCTTAACGTTATCTAAATATTCGTGATATAATGTAGCTGAGCGATTTTCAAACTCCAGAAGCAAACGCTTGTAATTTTCTAGGTCATTTGATCCTAAGCTTCAGACGTATTTCTTCCATGCCTTGTTCCTGTTGCTGCGAAGAGTCTTTAAATCCTTTGTGTACTAGGGGTACGCAGAATTTCTCGCAAATTTAAGGCAATAAGGTATGGACTGAGAAACACAGCAAAGTGTTCCATATAAAAAATTTAATGGAGTCATCGAGGCAATTACCATTAATGTATTCTAAAATTACATCAAGTTAACTACGTAGTAACTGATTCAACTTCAAAAAGTTAGCGTTTTTAAAATTGAATTTATAAAGTTTATCTATTGAATTCGAATTTACTTTATTTTTTCTGTCGAATTTGTATCAAATTAGAAGAGAGAAAATTTGTATTCAATATTAGAAGAGCAGGGAATATTAACAAGAGAACTGACAAAACAGTTTCTTATAGCTAAAAGGACACCACCACCGACAATTCGGATTCTGCATTAATGAGTGCACCTGCCGAAAGGCTTAATCACTCGGGTCTACAGACCAAAGATAATAGTTCATGAAACAGACAACCAGAACTTATGTGTATACTACAACACGGACCTGTTTATGCTTTAACTCGTAAAGCATACGGGGCATCCGGTGAAGCAACACGAACATGGAAGCTGTTTCACAAACACAAAGCATCACCCAGTGCCCTGCTGATTAGGAGCATTATGCAATAATTACATACTGCCCGTAATAGCAGTACCAGTATATATTCCAGTAGTGATGTACCTTCATTCCATCTACTGATGAAGACGGGACCTACCCAATCTCTTGCATATTAAGACAGATATGCGAGCCCGGTCGTACCACTGCGCGACCCTGCCGGTCAATCTAGACCTGTATAGCATTCACACAACCACAACCAGTACGGGCCTCCCCGAAGGGCCAGCCTACGACAGTCATCTGGACAACTCGATCCCGTCAATCCACAACATCCCCGCAAAGAGACTAAAAATCCACTCATGCAATTATGAAAGAGCAATTATATTTGCATCTGGCTCTGCTCAATAAGCACTAAAAAGGCCATTTTAGTTGATCACAAACTGCCGGCTCAGTTATGTGAAACAATTACAGCTGACGGTACCTCCACATAACAGAAGGACTTGTTCTTGTCACTCTTTTTCTGGCTTCCGGATTGATCCGAAGATCTCTAATACCCAGATAGAGTATTGACCGCGCTCTCAGGGATTGCCGTGCTTAGTATGAGAAATCCCAAAATTACACCACTTTATCACTGCCCTCAGTGACCGCCGTGCCAGTTTGAGGGACCAATTCAAAACATGACGGGCAACCTCCTAGGAGGGCACAGGAGTCACAATTTTATAGCACCATGTTATACCCTCTAGAACACCCATTTCAACATCGCATTCTTAGTCTCAATGCAGTGGATAGATAGGGTCGTCCCCATTTAACGGGTAAGAGACTGTCCCCGTACAAACAGGTTTTTATAGGACCATTTCTAATCCCTCGCAGGCTTGTCTCAAAATGATATCCGTTTTGACCTGCTACCAAAATGGACGCCACTTCAAGCGTATACACAACCATCCTCCTTAATCCTGGCTTTGGACAGGCAGGCGCAACTATGTTGCTAACCTGGCGGAGTTACCACCACCCACAGACAAAATATTGTCAGTGTATCTGTCTTTCTAAAAACCATCAATCAATTCCAAATTAGTATGTTAATACTTCCATTCAGCCACGTTTCTGTAAACACGATAATATCCTCAGAGCAACTCTCAATCGATAAAAATATGCTCTGCGTCTAAGAACGCAATCCCCTTACATTTTGATAGTAAAGGGATTTAGTTTTTTTGAGTCCGACGGGCGGTTTAAACTCAGAAACGAGAATATTATCGGCCCACAAGTTAGAGTTTAGAACAGTTGCAAACTCTTCAGCTGGAACTGTAAGAATAAAATAGGAGTTTGAAGGCTTATTACCTTTTTTTTTGCATTAACTCAATGCATTCTGAGTCAATAAATTATTATGTTTGATAAACGTCAAAACATTTTCTTTAGTTGTGTCGGGATGAAGGCGTGAAATAAATAATTCTCGTCGGCACTGCCCTTAAATTAAATGTATTATTGGGCTCCTTTGGAATTACAAAGTGTTGATAAGTGTCAAATCAATTTTTATTTTGTTTATTTTTTACATAGAGTATAATTAATGGTCCCATCTCATCACAGGAAAAATTCACTAAATCTAACCAAAAAACAGGGTTTTTCTTTTGGAAAAACAGGTGGAAAACATGAGATTCTTGTGAGAATTTATTTATTGTTCAGGTTAGCAAAATAATAAATATTAAACACAAAAATAATTTTGCACATTGTCAATCCGTCAAAATGTTAATAAAAAAGCTTATTAAGACGAAGAGTTATCATTGTAAATCGTCACTTCACTGAACCAAAAAATCAAAGAATTGTGCAATGTACGACTCATTAGTTGCATTTCCGTGGTCGTTGATCTAAAACTTGGCTCTATTTTATTCACAGTGCACAAACAAAAATTAGAACCAGCTCTTTTTCTGGCTCTTTTTCTGATGTTTTCTGATACTAAATGCTGCAAGTTTAAAGCATTTTTTTTTTCAAAACGAACATAGTCGGCAAATCTGAAGTACTCTCCGACGAGTTATCGTCTTACTGCTCGCACTCGTATTTTGACACATCATCGCGAGTCGTGTAAAATTGTAATAAAGTTGAACTAAAACTGTCCCACTGAGATTTGATCTGACCCAGTGCCACGGAAATGCAGTAATTGATTCAATGAAGCTATTATTTTAATTTTCCTTACTCTGTATTCTGTAAATAATGTGTAGTACATTGATTTCAATGTATTTCCGTTAGTTTAATGAATCTGTTCTTTGAAAGTAAGTACTGTTTCCTTGATTTATGTTACATAAATTATTCTTTGGTTGTAAGAAAAATTGCATAAAATTAAAGAACAGAGATTCATTGAACTATTGATTGATTTTAACCTTTGAACAATAGTTCTTCAACCAAATGCCTTTCGTAATTTTGTTGCATAACTGTCCGTTGCATAATTGTTGCATTTTCATCCGTGCTGTACAAGTTTTGCATATCAAATTTTTGCATGACTTTCAATTCCTTAATGGCAGCAGTCCACTTTTCGATGTATTTTACAACATCATCTGCAAAATCCATTTTAATTGATAACAAAATAATAATGGTTAATTCAAATTACTGAAGAATTATATGCTTTGGCATCGCACCCACCCTTGATAAAGGCTTCTTTTTCAGACGCTGCCTTTGGCGATAAGAAAACAAAGATGTTTGCAGTAAAGGTCTGCAGAGAAAGATCCATTCTATTTGTTTGTACAAAACAAGTAAGAACTTGATATTATTGGTACAAATACAACAAGGAGTAGAGCTTAACTTATGCTAACATGTTTTGAATTGAGCGTATCATCATTACGTATCATCTCTTTCTCTGGCTCTCATTGTAGTGTAAGCCTTTTTTCTCTTTATCGGCTCCACTAAACAGAGTAACTGTTGTAACTCTTTTTTAAATGAATATATCCATTCAAAATGGATATTCCAGATAGTTCTCTTTGTGTTAATCTCGTGCTTTTACTTTTTCTATCTACTAAAAAAAGTAATCGTGTAATGGATATGGATTCTGTAAATGGATAGTTTTATATTAGGTATTTGTGCTACATTTATTAATTTTTTATTAATTAATTTTTAATTTCATTAAGTTGTCGACAAAAATGCATTTGCTATGTTTATTTTTTTACGAAATAAATTTAAGACTTGAATGCATTGCACGCATGTAAAGTGTTTTTTTTTTATTGCTTTATTAAAATAATTCGCTCTTTATTATTTATGCTTTTGACGTCACACCTCCAGATGTTCCAAGTAAAGATAACAATATTATGATTGGAATTTCATTCTCTCATACATGTTCTATCGTTATGTAAAAGAGAAATATTCCATGCATACTCAATGCTTAGAGAGCGAAACCGGAAAAGTTGATATAAGAAAAAATAACAACACATAACTAGCAAGTAGGGTATATTCTAAAGAGAATTCACCAGACAATTTTTTCCCTTTTGCAGAAATTTTGAACTGGCCGACTTGGTGGATTCGAAATTATGTTCGAATCTGTGCTCGAATCTCAAAAAGCCGAAGTGCCGAAGCGATGAGAGAGCTTACGAATGGTATTTTAAGCAAACTGAGCATGTGTTTTTGTTTGATCTTATTGTTTGCATGTAGGTATGTGTTTATTTTTTAGCTGGACGCAGTGTTTTGTTTTGGTTGGATAAATTTATTGAAATTTTCATTAATTGCTTCGTTCAAACATTTTTCTTCTGATTTTGAAGAAAAATTTTTGATCTATAAATTTTAAGCTACTAAAGAAATAATAGAAATTTTTTCTTCGATTTTGAAGACAAATTTTTTATACCTAATTTTTTAAGCTGCTTAGAAATGATAGCTTTTTTTAAAAAAATTTTTACTCTGATTTTGAAAAAAAAAATGTTTCTTCTATAAATTTTAAGCTACTAAAGAAATGATCGACATTTTTTCTAGCACAGAAATGTTTCTAATTTTGAATAAAAATTTTTGATCTCCAACTTTTTAACTACCAAAGAAATGAAAGATTTTTGTTAAACAATTTTTCCTCCGATTTTGATGAAAAATTTTTGATCTATGAATTACTATCCGCTAAAGAAATGATAAGAATTTTTTTTGGTTCAAAAATGTTTCCTCTGATTTGAAGAAAAACTTTTATCTTTAAAATTTTAGCTGCGGAAATGGTAGAAATTTTATTCATGTTGAAAACTTTTTGATCAACTCTTTCCTGTTCTTGGACAATTCGAAAAAATATGGATTTCGAAGTGGGCCTACAGAATAAAATTTTGCTGAGCGCCAGTTTAAACAGGTTTTGCGACAATTGAAAAACGTTGTCTATTTTCTAAAAAAAAAACTATTTGACACAATGTGCATGTGTGTTTGTGTGTGTTTTATTTCTAGCTACTCGTATGGTACGTTTGTTGATGTTTAAAATATCGTCCAAAAATTTGTCTTCTGATTTTGAAGAAAATTATTCATCTACAATTTTTAAGCGACTTAAGAGAGATAATTTTTTTTTTTGTTCACACCCTCCCATTTTGAACAAACATTTTTGGTACCTAAATTTCTTTCTATGCAAAGAAATGTAATTGACAGAATTTTTGCGGTTATTTATTATATTTCTTTGTGTTTTATTTCTAGAAAAGCTGCGTTTGTTTATGTTTTTACTAAATTTATTGAAATTTATATTATTTCGTTCAAACATTTTTCTTCTCATTCTGAAAAAAATTTTTGGTATATATTTATCGCTGCTAAAGTCGTTGTTTTTTGTTCAGAAGTGTTTATTTCCGAGTTTGAAGAAAAGTTAAAATTTGACAATTTTTAAGTTGGTTTGAGTTCGCCAACTTAAAAATTGTTAGATACCTAGTTGTTTAAAAATTGTTGGTCTGAATTTTAAGAAAAATTGTTGATTTAGAATTTTTTACCAACATAGAAAGGTGATAGATGTTTTAAAAACTTTTTTCTTCGATTTTGATATCTACATTTTTTCGATCTGAGAACGAAATTTATTACATGATTTAAAAAAATTTTGTTCAATTTTATTCTTAATTTTAAAAAAATCTTTACAAATTAATAAGATGCTTTGGATGATTTTCAAGTGTGACATTTTTAGAGTTTACTCCCTAATAATCGATAATCGTAATGATAGAATTTGTTTTTCAATATCAATAAATAAATCAATAAATAAATAATCAATAAATTTAGTAAAAACATAAACAAACGCAGCTTTTCTAGAAATAAAACACAAAGAAATATAATAAATAACCGCAAAAATTCTGTCAATTACATTTCTTTGCATAGAAAGAAATTTAGGTACCAAAAATGTTTGTTCAAAATGGGAGGGTGTGAACAAAAAAAAAAATTATCTCTCTTAAGTCGCTTAAAAATTGTAGATGAATAATTTTCTTCAAAATCAGAAGACAAATTTTTGGACGATATTTTAAATATCAACAAACGTACCATACGAGTAGCTAGAAATAAAACACACACAAACACACATGCACATTGTGTCAAATAGTTTTTTTTTTAGAAAATAGACAACGTTTTTCAATTGTCGCAAAACCTGTTTAGGCTGGCGCTCAGCAAAATTTTATTCTCTAGGCCCACTTCGAAATCCATATTTTTTCGAATTGTCCAAGATCAGGAAAGAGTTGATCAAAAAGTTTTCAACATGAATAAAATTTCTACCATTTCCGCAGCTAAAATTTTATAGATAAAAGTTTTTCTTCAAATCAGAGGAAACATTTTTGAACCAAAAAAAATTCTTATCATTTCTTTAGCGGATAGTAATTCATAGATCAAAAATTTTTCATCAAAATCGGAGGAAAAATTTTTTAACAAAAATCTTTCATTTCTTTGGTAGTTAAAAAGTTGGAGATCAAAAATTTTTATTCAAAATTAGAAACATTTCTGTGCTAGAAAAAATGTCGATCATTTCTTTAGTAGCTTAAAATTTATAGAAGAAACATTTTTTTTTCAAAATCAGAGTACAAATTTTTTTTAAAAAAAAGCTATCATTTCTAAGCAGCTTAAAAAATTAGGTATAAAAAATTTGTCTTCAAAATCGAAGAAAAAATTTCTATTATTTCTTTAGTAGCTTAAAATTTATAGATCAAAAATTTTTCTTCAAAATCAGAAGAAAAATGTTTGAATGAAGCAATTAATGAAAATTTCAATAAATTTATCCAACCAAAACAAAACACTGCGTCCAGCTAAAAAATAAACACATACCTACATGCAAACAATAAGATCAAACAAAAACACATGCTCAGTTTGCTTAAAATACCATTCGTAAGCTCTCTCATCGCTTCGGCACTTCGGCTTTTTGAGATTCGAACATAATTTCGAATCCACCAAGTCGGCCAGTTCAAAATTTCTGCAAAAGGGGAAAAATTGTCTGGTGAATTCTCTTTAGAATCTACCCTCCTTGTAACTAGTGTGCTTGGATGGTTCTTTGCAGAGCTTTAGCTTGCAGTTCATTCAAATATTGAATGATATCAACTGCAGTGACATTATCGCCTTGAATTTTAAGCACATATCTCTGGACAAAAATAGGGTTTCGAGAGCAAAAACAGGAGAGATGGGACCATTAAATAAATAAATATTATACATTATTAACAATATTATACTGTAAAGTAACAAATTGAATGTGTAATAATATAATAATAAAATACTTCAACCACAGCGAACTTATTGGCGAACTATTATGGCGAACTTATTGCAATATACTATCTAGGGAACTAAACGCACTTTCACCCTAGTTAGTCATTCAACGGGTGGCGCCATTGCAGTGTTGTCTTCCATAGTTTATGTACTTTTATATTCAATACTCGTATATTATAAAAAATAAACAAAAACCACAAATTTCACAAACTTGGTTTTGTTAATGGCGTTTGCTTAAAATTAACCATCAGCTGTTTTTTACTGATCTAGTCAACTTTTTGGTGAGAGAGATACGCTACCAAATAGAATGAGAAAATACGCTACGTCCTTGTTTCTCACACCATGCTCAAATAGAAGAATTGTAAACAATACCCCAAGTGGCCAGAATTACAACCAAAAAGATTTAAGCACATGTATTTTGAACGAATAAAAGTTGATAGTTTAAAAGATTACGTTTCAACAAAAATAGATTTGAAACTTATGTTTGGGTTTTCATTCTTTTGATAAAAACTTGTGATTACTTTTCGTGTGAGTTGCTTTAATTGTATCCTATTTCTCTTTTCGCGACGATAATTTTGGGGGGAAGGGCTTAAACCCCAAAACCCCCTTTGGCTGCGCTATTGTACGCGCATGTAACTCCGCCAGGTTAGCAACTTAGTTGCGCCTGCCTGTCCACAGCCAGGATAAAGGAGGATGGGTGTTTGTAGGAAACGTCCTGCAAACGTAAAAACTGATAGGGCTAACCAAGAGCTCGGGGTGGCACCCAACTTGGTAGCAGGTCATATTCGGTACATCGATATGAAACAAGCCTGCGAAGGTATAGCAATTGACCCTAAAACTTGTTAGTACGGGGACAGTCTTAGCCCGTCAAATGGGGTAGACCCTATCTATCCACCGCACTGAGACCTAAAATCGGCTGGAAAAATTGGATGTTGAGTGTTTTGGCACGCGTGCTATATATGTCGACGCTCTGGCTTTCTTTGTGGTTTGCTTGTCGACGTTTCGACTCGCACCCTCAAAACTGGCACGGCAGTCACTGAGAGAAGTGTAGAAATGGGTTGTGAAACTTGGGTTCTCATACTGAGCACGGCAGTCCCTGAGAACAGTGGCCTATACTCTGTCTGGATGTTGAAATCCGGACTGCCAGAGTAAGAGTGGCATTTGCAAAGGTCCTCAAAAGTAGGTACCAGTCATGTGCAATAGTTTGCAGCTGAGCCGGCAACTGGGAATTGTTAAAATAGCCCTTTCAGTGCTCTTTGAGTACAGTCACGCATAAAAATGCACTTCTTCGTAATTGCATTAGTACAATTTTGGTTCTTTTGCGGAGATGTTGTGGATCCTCATTGACGGGATCGAGTTGCCCAGATGACTGTCGTGAGCTGGCCCTTCGGGGAGTCTCGTACTGGTTGTGGTTGTGTGAATGCTACACAGGTCTAGATTGACCAGCAGGGTCGCGCAATGGTACGACCGGGCTGGCATATCTGTCTTTATATGCAAGAGATTGGGTAGGTCTCGTCTTCACCAGTAGATGGATTGTAAGTACGTCACTACTGAAGTCTAAACTGGTACTGTATGCAATTTATTGCATAATGCTCCTAGTCCGCAGTGCACTGGGTGATGCTTTGTGTTTGTGAAACAGCTTCCATGTTGGTTGTCTGTTTCATGAACTATTACCCTAGGTCTGGAAGACCCAAGTACTTAAGCCTTGCGGCAGGCGTACTTGTTAAACCAGAATCTAACTGTACGCTCATGTATATGTACTTCAAACATACGTCTGACTTAAAAAAGTAACACGTATTTCACAAAACTAAAAATATACAAATTACCAACACAAACAAATTAGAGAAATATGATTATCAGTAAGACTCAAATATTCAGATTGCTTCGTTGCTCTCACTGTCGCTTGTAACCATCAGTTTTCTTTTTCTAAAAAAAAATACACGCACACATATGTACATGCATATATAAGGATTACCAGATGAATAAATCTATATATAGTAGAAATAATAAAGTGGGTGTAAGTTAAAAATGGTCATTTATTTCGTTTATCTTTATTATTGAAATTTTTGTTTTTAATCTTTTAACTACAGGTTGGCAACTAAGTAATTGCGGATTTTTTTCAGAAAATAAAAGACAATTTTTTCATGGAACGAAATAACTTTATTCTGTAAAGTATTGCATATTTTGAGCAATGACCGTTTGCCATCTTTCAGGCAGCATCATAATTCCACGTTCATAAAACTTCTGGTTCTTATCAGCAAAAAACTGAACCAGGTACGATTTGACATCATCATTATTATTGAAATTTTTACCAAGGAGTTTTGCAAAGATCGAAATAAAAAGTAATCAGGTGGTGCAAGGTCAGGACTATATGGTGGATGTGGCAAAACATCCCAACCAAGCTCCAATAATTTTTGCCGAGTGACCAAAGATGTGTGTGGCCTTGCATTGTCATTGTCATACAACACCTTTTCGATTTGTTAATTCGGGCCGCTTTTCTTCAACTGCATTGTTCAATTTGTTAGTTGTTCAATTTTGTTAGTTGTTCAATGTAGACATCTGAATTGATCGTTCAATTGGGTGGTAAAAGTTCAAAGTAGACAATTCCTTTGTAATCAAACCAAACTGATAGCATAACTTTCTTTTGATGAATATCAGCTTTTGATGTTGTTTGGGCTGGTTCACCTGGCTTGCTCCAAGATCTTTTCCGATTGACATTGTTGTTAACAACCCATTTTTCATCATCAGTTATCAATCGTTTTAAAAATGGATCATTTTCATTTTGTTTCTTAAACAAATCGCAGATGTTAATGCGTTGTGTTAAATGATTTTCTTTTAGTTCATGAAGAACCCACATATCGAGTTTTCGTACATAGCAAAGATGTTTTAAGCGATTTTCAATGCATGTACATGAACGAAAGCTCACATAACTTTTTGTGAGCTTGCGATGCGTTTTTCTTTCCGTAAATAAAAAAGCAAAATATGACGAAAATGTTCGTTTTGATTTTCCATTTTTCAACAAACGCCAAACAAAAACTACACAACCGATCAAAAAAATTTTTTTACTGATTGACAGTTGAAGTACCAACTATCAAATAACAAAATGTGTTTGACATTTCGGATACGTCAGTAAAAATAAAAATTCAACTAAAGCCATGTATGAGTGAAATCCGCAATTACTTAGTTGCCAGACAATAAAAACCGTGTAAGATCGAAAAAGTGCTAAGCGAGTACCGTGTAAATCGTGGGATAGGTGTATTATCAATTTCTCAAGTGGGGCATCTTAATGCTCAGACCGACGGCAATGCCTTGCTGCGCTTAACCCCAAAAGGCAAAAGCGGGGATTTCACAAAAATAGATACTTGAGATACAAAATAACGTTGCCTAAGTTTACATGGCGATCCTGCAAAATTGCTCCGAAAGAAAAAAAAACTCTTTTTTAGAGTTGCGTCTGGAATGTCCAAATACGCTAGACAAGAGCTAGACAAAGTATTCGAGGAATTAAACGCCCCAAGAATTAAATGGAAAGCAATTAAATGCATTTCCAAAGTACACACACTCAAAGACAGCAGGTCCGCAGCCGATAACAATAGAGGAGTACGGGAGAAGAAACACCTCGTCAAAAACCAAAGAGATACCAACTGAAGTACAGTACAAGCCGAAGAAAAGAGGCGGCACCAAGAAGAAGCTCAGAAAACAGTGAAACTTTTACATGCATAAAATGTTTGTAAAACAAAAAAAAAAAGAAACACAAGAAGAATGATTGAAAAATTGACAAAACGTAAGCATTAGTAAAGAGCTGAATAGAATAAAGCAACACTTAAGAAGAGTCCAAAAAGAACATATACAAAATAATATATAAAAAAAACAATAAGAGTAAAACAATAATTGTTTTAAAACAATATGAGAAGAATCAACCGACAAAGACTTGAATGACAACATTGAGCTTGTTCATAAAATAGAGACAGAAATATTAAAATTATTAAAGTTTAAAGACATAATCATGGCGAACTTTGACTTATTACCCGCGGTTAAGTTAATAACAGAGTATGATGGAGAGCAGAAGAATCTGTCGAATTTTTTAAACTTAATTCAGTTTTATGGAGATTCGCTCCAAGATGAAAACGAAAAGAAAAAATTAGTTAAACTTGTTTTGTCGACAAAGCTATCAGACAAAGTTAAGAATAAGCTATGAACAGAAACCAAACCAGAAACAATTGCAAATTTAAAATCAATCTTGAGTAAAAATTACAAATCCATTAAAAATAAATTAAATAATCATGTTGAATTGTCAAGACTTTATCAAGGGAATACAAGTGTCAATACTTTTCTTTAAAGAATAGAATCTCTAATAGCCACTTTAAATCAGATCCAGATAGAAGAACACGGTGAAGCCAATAGAGAACTCATAGTAATTTAAACCAAATTGTTTATAGTCGAAACGCATGTTCCCAATGTATCTGAAACATGAAGCAATCCATCGTCAAGAGCAATTGCTCCTTTTCCTATTTTTTGTAAAAGTGCTGTAAATATTGCGGCATTATGATCTCCTCTTAAATGGACACGCATATTTGTTGTGAATTGAATCTTATTAACATATTGACACATATTTCATTTCTTCATGATAACTCTTACTGTATCACCTCGGGTGGCCTTAGGTACAACCGGTAGTGTTTGACGGAAGTCGCCAAAGAATAAAAAGTTACACCACCAATCACACGACCTGATGACCTAACATCTTGCAACATGGTATTAACAGCATCGATATAGGCCTTATGTGTCATGGTGCATTCATCCCAAACAACTAATGATGCTTCTTTGAGTCCTTTTGCAATGTCACCGTTATTAATAATTGAGCATGTATGTGTTGTTTTGCATGGTGAAACTCAAATCCGCAACTTAAATGTTGACTGAGTAGTTCGACCGCCACTTAGAAGAGTTGCTGCGATTCCTTGACGATGCTACTACAATTGCAATTTTTCTTACATGACGAACTTTGGCAAGAATGAAATTAGTTGGGAAGGTCTTACCAGTACCACCAGGGGCATCAACAAAAAAATTGTTGTTACACTTTATTATTCGTTACACTTTGTAATATTTTGTTGTAGACATTAATCTGTTCTGGAGTTAATTTTGGTTCCTGCTCAGATATATAAGCTGAAAGATTATCTTGATCATAATTAATTTTGCGAGTATAAAGAATATTTTCTACTTCAGTATTATGTCTTTGTCAGGCAAACCGAAATCTTTTCACCAACCAGCAAACCGAATCGTTTTTCGCCAAGCATGTAAATCGTACTCTCAATCGAAGCCAAGCCCTCGTTAAAAGTTACAGTTCTTAAATAAGTGAAACTTGTAGAACCTTGTATGAATTGATAAACCAAATATTCTCCATACTGCTTCAGATGAACTAATATAATGTCCATTAAGAATTGTTTGACCGTCATCTCTGCTATTTTTAACCAAAAATGTAGCTGGGTCATAAAATTTAGCTTGTATGAGCAGACTCGCCCCTCGTTTTATGCTCGCTTAAATATATAATGACCGCCCCTTGGATCCATAGCACCTACGTACCAAGTTTAAGTATCAAATTACCAAATTTAAGTCTAATCCGACCAAACCCGTCTGAAATACAGTGTTTATATTTATTAGTGGGCTTTTAAAGGGGGTGTGACAAAAATATTTTTCCGTAAGCAATCTCTAACTCAGAAACAATCTTCTGTCAAAATTTCAGCCCAATCGGCCTAGTAGTTTGGAGTTTTAAGAACTTCTCAAAAGTGGGGGTATATGTAGTGCGACCAAGCGTATTTTCAATACAGTTGCCGACAGTAATTATTTGAAATAAATTACCAAATTTAAGTCTAATACAACCAAAACCGTCTGAAATATAGCATTGTAATTGATTTGTGGGCTTTAAAAGGAGGTGTGGTAAAAATTGAATAGTCTTTTTTCAATCGGGTATCATAGGACTTGGTTAGCAAAAAATAATTAAAATCCACTCAGCCGTTCTTGAGCTTTAACGTAACTAATATACATTTTTATTTTTTTATATATATAGAGAAGAAGATGACATTGATAGACAGGACGCCAGTATACATAAAAACTACAGATAACTTCACACACTGTTTATGGAGATAGTAAACATGTCTCAAACTTGCTAAAAAAAAACGTAATAGAACACTCAACAAGCCAAAACAATTCTCCATTTCTGATAGTACCAAAAAAGAATAAAGAAGGCAAGACTAAGTCAAGACTAATTGTATATTTCAGATCTTTAAATAAGAAAATACTAGATGACTAATTCCCTCTATCACGACTAGACGATGTACTTGAAATGCAAACTATTTCTCCACTCTAGACATTACCTGTTCATTCCACCAAATACCTCTCAGTACAGAATCTAAACAAATAACACCTTTTTCAACAAACCAACGTTATCAGTTTAAAAGACTACCATTCGGTTTAAAAATTTCCACGAAGAGCTTTCAACGAATGTTATCTATAGCCTTAAGTGGTTTACAGGCATCAGCTTTCCTATATGTAGATGATGAAATAGTGTTTGGATTTGGAAGAGTTCTAGAAAACGGATGTAACAGAATGGAGCAATTCTAAGAGCTACATGGAGGCAATCTCTTCTGGTAATTAATGACGTGGAAGAACGAGGAGTTGTACTTATCAAGACCTTACGTAACTGTAAAATAACAAAGGATGAATACGAGCTTCAATTTTTGCTGCAGGTCAGAAATTATATCATAGCATCGGAGCATCTCTAAGGAAGTTTTAAGAGAAGAAAAGCAGAATTTTTATACATACATAGGTATTTAAAATATTTATTGAAGCGAAGCTTTTTACTCCTCGTTCTGTGATTTGCTTAGAGTGAAATCTGAAAAATTTTCGACATATTTTTTCTCAGAATTGTATAAGGTTTCTTTGTTTCTGTATTTTTTACAACAAGACAATTTAATATATCAAATATAAAAAAACTTTCCCCGCCTGCCCTGGTGATTTGAACCCTTTAACCTATGACTGCAGTTCTGTACTCTATCCATTGAGCCATTCACCTTCTTGACGCACAAGCATTAATTTAGTATTAAGTGCAATTGAAGTTATGTTGCAGCACATTCATTAACATATTAATGCATTTGTGTGGTTTGGGTAGCTGCTAAACCACTTGCTACAAGAATCATCAGTATTGCCACTTTTCCACAATTGTGGTAAATCAAGCACTTTTTTGGTTTCTACCACTATTTGAATTTTTTTTTAAATCTATCACTTTTTAATATATTTATATAAAAATGGGTGCATTATAATTAAAACTTTAGAAATTTTATTACTATAATATTTTATTTATTATTGCTTATAATATTTCACTTTAGTGCTTTTTTAAGAACATTATACGAGAATTATTTGCAATAAAAATAATTCAGCGTGAAAAAATAAGCTTTATGGTATACTTCTCTTATGATTTGTTTTGCTATTGGAAATCAGTCGAATTTTTTCTTTAGAAGAAAAATATATTCCAACGTTTTTAAAAATTCACCACTCATTTTAGACTCAACCTACCACTACCTAAAATTTGCAAGTGACAACACTGGTCATCATCCTCAATTTGGTAACGCCATCTGTTAACAACTGTTAACATAGCTGCAGTTTTATATTTAATATTAAATCAACATTAATCCTAAAAGAGCTGTTTGGTTCAGTGGAAAGAGTAAAGGTTTATTAATCTATGGGTCATGGGATCGATCCTTACGGTGGGCGAAGCAATATTTTAGTTTTTTTTATGTGCTGTTGGTACATGCTTTTGTTTTAACAATGACTGTAACATGATATAAAAAATAATGAAATGTAATAAAATTTACTGGTGTGAATATTAACGCGTACTATTTTAATTTATTTAATGTTGCTTTAAATTTTTGAATTTAAGTTATTTAAAAAAAAACCATTAAATTATCAAATCTACACACAGAAAAATACCTACGGCGTTTTGCATAAAATGACTTGGGTAATTATTTTTGTATGAAGCCTAAGAAATTTGTGCAAATTTCGTAAGTTTTTTATCAACTTGGTCATGCCAACATTGTATAAAATGCCAAAGATACTTGGGTAAAAGCAAATTGGGGTTCTTACAATCTTTTCTCTCATTGCTACTTTTTCTGTCATACGCGGTCATTATTTGCTTTCCTTTTCTTATCATTTGTACGAACGTGCATGTATTTCGTAGCAATTTATTCGTTACACTGACGAAACTAGTAGAACATAAAACTGCTAAGAGTACCACAGCGGAAACCACGCAAGACTACTGATGAGTTAGGAAATCTTCACTAGTATAAATATAACTTACCTAAGGTTATGATACCCAAGTTTCATTTTTAATATTGCATTAAATCTACAGCAACCCATTTTAGGAGAAGGCCTTCAACAGAACACACAAGTTCTAGCATAAATTGCCTAATGGCAAAATAATGCGATTGCCTGAATTCTCTTTGTTGTATTAAAAAAATACTTAGATAACCTATTCTGGCCGAAGGTCTTAGGCAAATTATACCCGAAAATTATATAATTTTAAATGTTTCCTCTGTGTGTATGAAACTGTAAAAAAGCTTCGCTTCTCTCGTGTGTCCAACGACGCACCTGTGTTTTTATTTATCAATGTTAGTTCTTTAACCCTAGAACCGTAAGACAGTTTTACCCTACGTTTACTTTTTATGCGGATTACACGTATATATTTTGTATATCGAAGGACTATATTCATTTTTCTCTATCTGCAAAAGTACAAGTTTTCAGGGGAGCAAAAAAACCGTTCCATCTTCTTAGTTAACAATTTTTGAAAAATCGATCTTCTACAATTTTGTTTAAAGGTGTTCACAGACCACTGTGTATAAAATTTTTTTCAATTTTTGCGCTAGTTTAGCTGCAATGGCAGATAGTGGGTTATGTCCAGAAAAAAGTTTCTATAAATGCAGATAGAGGTATTTGTATAATAGTAAAAAACGTAATTTTTTGTAAAAAATCAACAGTTAAAACTTTGCTGTTTTTATTGTAGATGTTTTTTTTTCAACAATTTTCGTATTTATCATGAAAAGAAAACTTAAAAGTCAAAGATTCTGATATTTTTACATGAAAATCTCAAGTAAAGTTATGTTATTATTTTATGTGCATATGATTTTGTCATAAAAATTATGATATTCGGTTGGAATTACAGCTTCAAGATTGAAAATTTAGTTGTATGTAACTCGTATGTGTTCTCAAAAAACAATCAATCTCAACACAGAATATTTAACAACCGCAAATTTTTCTGTCCATTTTCATAAATTTCACATTCTTGGTAACAACTGCATTCAAAGGAAACGAGATTAGCTAACAAAATCGAAAATCCTTCGAAAAATCCTTTATTATATACATGGAGTCCATAAAAGAACAACTAAAATGAGAGCTACACCAAACTCTAAATGTGTGCTAGTGCAACTGAAAATTATTTGTATCAACATAAGAAAATGTTTCAAAATAAAAAAATCTTCAGAGTTTTCCAAAACTACTTGTTTTTAATGCAGATAAAGGTTTTGTCGTAAGTAAAAAATAAGCTTGTATAAAGAGGTTCTGTTTAATTTCATTTATATAATTAAATTTAGTTTATTAAAATAAGGTGTTCGGATTGGGAGTAATCGGCTCTAATATTAATACCATAGATGCAACCGAGGACAGCCATTATTTTGGCAATAAAAAAAATTGCTAAAAAGGCTGATAGCTGAAAATGAATATAGGCCCTCGACATATTTTATACAAAAACCTAAAATACACCTAAAAAAGTCAGAAATTAATTAAGAAATATATATAAAATTTTTTTCAATATCGCAAATTTTGAACAGTCTTGGGACGATTGAAAAATAATACAAAATATGTTTTTTTTTTGCTAATGTTTGTTGTTTAGAGCTTAAATTGCATTTGTACATCTAAACCAAGCTTTTATTTAGAGTTGCACAAGAAAAATTCAAAAGTTGCTTATCCAATAAATTCTGTCCTATATTAACTAAATTGTTCTCGAAATAAAAACATTTTTAATGAATATATTCCCTTAGACATCCAACGCGCAAGTTACCACTCAAATGACAACAACAACACCACCACCCAAACCGTCGAAGCTTAATGCCGCGTTTCCATGTGATCTTTCAGTATCTTATCTTATCCCATATCACAAAACACATGCTATAAAGAGCGAGATGCATATATGTACTTTTTCCTATAAAAATTTGACATTTGCAAAATATGTAAACAAATCATAAATTTATCAATTTCTGCAAGTTTACTGATTGCTGCAAGACGTGTTTATTGAAATAACTTCTTGTTTGCGTACCCTAAATTGTTTTATGTAATTATTTTTGTGCAGACAGCATCAGGTGTTACAGGTAATCTAATTCGCGTGCCTTAACTGCAGCAGCATCAGTAAAATACATACGAAAAAAAAATATAAAAAAAGAGTTTTAAAAAAAGTTTTGGTGAATCTACCAAATTAAAGAAAAAAAATCACTGAAGCTTTCCATAAATGCGCTTAGCAACTCTCTGGCCAACTCTACATTGCATACTCCCTAGTCCGAAAATCATCTGCATTAATTGCTTAGCCACGCGATGGTTAAAAAAACCAAGAATGTTTATTTATTTTAAATCATACCCCTTGACTTGATTTGATTTTCTTTATTTTCCAATTTGTATTCGTAATTCTGTACTATTTCAAAACAATTAATATTGGCGCAAATAAAATTGACAGCTTGACGGCACAAAAATTACAACTATAAAAATGAATGTCATATTTATAGCATGTGATCAACTTTTATAGCAAAAGTTCAAGAAGTTGAACTTTTCGATCTCCTAGCATCACAGGGGATATCACATGCTATAAAAATGAAAAAGGTATACCTGTTTCACACTCAAATTCATCAATGCCATAAAGTAGGGCGCACATGCTATTTCTTTCTTACAAAAAATGTGATACCAGAAGATAATAGAATATATGTGATACCAGAAGATAAAACAGAACAACATCACAAATACCAAATAAACCAACAACTCAAAGACGTTACAACATTTAGAACAACAACACAAGCGCCACTTAAATCACAGCACCCACAACAATAGCAACAGAAACAATAACATGATAAGAAACACTGTATTACTTAAATTGCAGCGTAGTCAATAAGTTCCAAATATTTTATTACATTCCTTCTCTGTTTTTCCTCATATGTCGCAACTATTAAAATACCTGCATTCTAAATTATTAAAACTTGAATTTCTGGATTATGTTGGAACCATAAAATTAGGCAACACTTAATGTTTATTTATTTTACATATTAACCCTATTGTATTTCTTTTATATTGTATTTCTTTTACATACATTTAAATTTCTCGTATTTTTACAAAAGTATTTCTTTCAGTTACGCTTTTTACATATTTATATGCTTTTTACATATTTTTATATATCCCATTTTACATTTTTGAAAGCAAATAGTTGAAATTTTAAGAAATAATTGTAATAAAGTTAGTTCTAAGTTGATATCGAAAAAGTAAAGTTGTTTTAATAATCAGTGCTCCTACCCAAGGAACTATAACTCGCATGACTAGTTGGACCAGGCTTTCTAAGTTTGCCTTTATCTCCACCAAGAAAATGAACTAGTTGTAAGAAGTCTTCGTAGTCCACTCTGCTCTAGTTAATTTTAAATTGTGGATTGCAAAATTGTAAAATTTTATAAGAGTCTTGATCACTTATTTAAGAGCGGATAAACTTGTCGTGTAGACAGCTTTTGTTTGAAGTATGATCAACATTTACATAAGCTTTTGCAAACGTCTCGAACATACAAAATTTAAATCAAATACAGTCCGCAAGTATATCTCAAAGATGTGATAGCGACATGGTAGATTTATCAACTTTCTTTTAAGAATTCGTTGGAAGTAAACAGTACAAGTCATGCACTGACTACTTCAGCTATATTTACTCCACTGGACTATATAAGTTTTGGAGCTGCTAGAAATTTTTAAGCTCATATGTTGCCAAAAATCAATGCAGCATCGATTGAAAGATTTGCCTGTTCGAGTTCAACTCAGCGCCGGTAATCTAGTGGGAAACTTTACCAATTAAATCTATGCAAGTTGTATTTTCAGTATGTTGACTTGCTTGAATCGCTGCTTAAGCTGATGTTGGTAGTTTATATATTACCGTAATGAGTATTAAATAACTATTTATTTCATTTTTATTTTATTTAAAATAATACGAAACCTTATGGGAAAGCACAAAAACACGCGAAATAATTAGCGCCACTTATTTCTATGGAAATGCATAATATGGTGCATTTTGGCATGGAAAATGGTACTCTTTGGTGTCGATATGGAACCATTTATTAATATATAGACATAATATCGTACAGACTAAAACAATAAAAAATTTGAATCAGGTAGATTTTAAATCGAAAACGAAGAACGAAATGGCCAATTTCAGCCCTTGAAAGGACTTTGACCGAGTTTCTTAAGATCAATTGTGTTGTGCGTCTTGTGAAATGTTTGAACACAAATGATCAAGAACTGTATCTACAAGTTGTATGCCGACTCCGAACGGCTTATGTTCTCAAGAAGCTTTTCATGGCAGTTTTTACTCTCTGAGGTTTGCCAGTGTCTGCAGAGAGGCCGTAATTCGTAATTCAATTAAAAAAACTTTCTGTGTCAGGTGGTACACAGATATACAGGTGTACACCTGGATTCGAACCAGGGTACTCTATCGTATGGGCCACACACTCTACCCACTAAGCCACGGCCGCCAGATTTTAAATCACATTGAATTTTAAACAAATTGCTGATTGTTATATTTAAAGAAAATGCTATAACGTAGTTAATTTTCAATTGGATCTAGTATTTTATATCTCACTTGAGAGGCTATTTAATCTGGAAAAAGATATCTATGTCTTTTATTAAAAAGAAACTACCTTTATTATCAAAACTCTGTTCAAAATGAGTAAAAAGCGAATTTTTACTCTTTTTACAATTTTAAATCAATTGCCGTTTCGACTTTTTACTATCCAATCCTCTTAAAATTTTTTAATGGTGATTTATAGATGGAAAGGAAAAAAACTAACATATTCGAAACATCTAAAGTACATCTGTTTTTTTGAACACCTCTAATATACCTATATTAGAGTGGTCCTTATTTTTTTTTCGAACGTAACAACATTTTTACAGGAGAGAGGTAATCTGTGAAATTTTCAGGAAAAAATTTTTGATATTAACACGTGATGCAAGCGACCTCTATATTGAAAATCTGATTTGTATGGGAAAATAATGCTATTTTTCCAAAAAAATCCCATTTCGATTTTCATATAATTTTTCCTTAAAATCAGTTATCAAACATGAAAATCGGACTTAAACTACTAGAGTTATGATTTTTTACTTTTGGAAAAAAATCGAACTTGTTTCTTGTTGTATTAGGAAAATCGCAAAAATCCAAATTTAAAAAAAAATCACTAAAATGTTATGGAAAAATTTTCTAAAATTATACCTAATATAGAAACAAAAAATGGTGTAATAGCGTTCAACAATTTCGTCGTAACGAAATTGTTTGCTAATAGTGTGCCTCTTTGTAAATTTTGAGTTTGAATATTTTTAAGAAAAAAGTTCCCAAAAACCCAAAAATTCAAATTCTGAAAAAAGCAAACAAGAAATAAACTAAAAATAGTTTTGGGCTACTTTGCGCAAAAAATGAAAAAATTAATTTAAAGAAAACGTCATGAAATGGTCTTAAATAAACGTTACAAGTTGCTACATACGCTGAATCCAAAAATCTAAAGGATTGCTGTGGTCGCGCAGAATACTCCGTTTTACTTTTTCGTGCGCGTTGTTCTCACACTCCAATAAAACTGCTGATTTTGACATATTCAAATTCATTTTAATTTTGTTTCGAGCATCCCATTTCGGAATCGGAATGCAGACCACCATTTTAAATCCGATAGGATTTGAACTCCGAGTTTTACGCTATTCCGACTCGAAATTTAGAACAGGGCAGTTACTTAAAATCTCACAAGCAGTTTTACCTAAGGCCACCAAATTTTGGACATATCAAAAATAAAAAATAAGCAAAACAAAACATTGCTTTAGTCCTAAGCTAACTTAACCAATTTTGAACAAAAATGGGAATGATAAACTCATTAATTAGCAGTTAAGGAACCTTCATTGTGTTAGTAGGTATCATTGCATAACTTGAGTCATATCTACATAAATGTTCCATATCGATTCATTTACTTGGTATAGACACTATTCAACATACTACTTTACAACAGCACAGAGTTTTCGGAATCTAAGCCATATAAAGGGTGGTTAAATTTTAAAGGCCGATGTTGATTTTGAATAAAACAAAAATTATTTAGGAAATTATTGTCATTTCTTTTTATTATGACAATATTGGTTATGTATGGAACAAAATATCGGGCAAATGGCCGCCGCGACCTCGGCGGCATACCTTCATCCGATGGTCCAAATTTTCGATGACGCTGAGGCATAAGTGAGGTTCTATGCCGTTAATTTGCCGAATTATCTCATCCTTTAGCTCTTGAATTGTTGCTGGCTTATTGACGTACACCTTTTCTTTCAAATAACCCCAAAGAAAAAAGTCCAACGGTGTCAAATCACACGATCTTCGCGGCCAATTGACATCGCCACCACGGCCATTGAATTTGTAGCGCAAAAGAGCCATTGTTTCGTTAGCTGTGTTGCAAGTGGCACCGTCCTGTTGAAACCACATATCCACATCCATATCTTTCAATTCGGGCCATAAAAAGTTCGTTATCATCTCACGATAGCGAACACCATTCACAGTAACTGCCTGACGGCTCTTCAGCCACATTATCGCGAACAGCAGCAATTTTTTCTGCAGTACGAGCTGTACGGGTATGCACTGGTGTTTTCACATCTCCTACAGACCCGGTTCTCTGCACATACGTTTAAAAAGTGAAGGTTTAGACGCGGCATCTTAGATTTTATATGTGGATGTTGAATTAGTGTTTCTACATCTATATTTAGCTTTTTTACACTAACGTTGAGGATCTATACTGTAATAAACTCCTTTTACAATTTGAAATATCGTAACATTAATTTTAAATTGTTACATGCCTTATCGCATAGCAATAAATTCTGTAAAAAAATAAGATGTACGCATGCGGTCAAACTTCGCCTACAAATTGTTATACGGAAAAGTCATCTAACTTCATATTTTAGCATAATATACCAACGCGTGGTAGCTAATGATAAAAAATATTTCTTTAACTTCCTTTTTCTTTCAACCGTTCAACGAGCAACAGCTAAGCAGTGCGTTAAATATTTTTTAATGGTAACTAAATATTATTCAATGGTTACTAATAATTTATTTAATGGTTATTATTATAATAATAGATGACCAGTTAATTTTTTTAAAGACATAAAATGCGCAACGCAAGGGGAAAATAAGGGAAAAACTCAACGTTATCTTCTAAATCGTAACATTTTTAAACTAAAAATTTGGCTATAAAGCAAGGTAAGAACTTTAAAAATAAAAACTTTAAAGAGAACCGACTACAAAATCACTGCAAAGTAAAAAATAATTTTAAAATAACTTTTCCTTTTAAGGGGGTCCTCTGGTAATCCGAAAAATTACCAAAAAATCGAAAAATTTTTTCGTCAGGTATGTTTTCGTCAAAATAACGCATCAGCAAAGTTGTTTATTTGCCTGCAGTCATTAGTCGAAAATTCTGTGGAATTCTTCCAAAATATGTATTGATATTACAAAATATACACACACAGTATGTATACATGCAGTATGTATACATGCATGTTTTGATTTAGGGGTTGAAATGATTTTGAGCCCAGGTGTTCACATGAAAGAAGCAAACGAACGAGATTCAGTTTATTTTCGAACGCTGAAAGCTACGCGTGCGCGATAACTGCTGTTGTAAAATAAAAGAAAAATCGTTTTGTGTTTTTTTTTTTGCTATGGATAAAAAAAGCCACCCAAACGCGCCGCGTAAGTACGCGTATCGAACAAAAAAGAGGCATTTCCGTGGAAACCAGCACTCCCAAGTAGAGGACACCGACTTTGCCAGCACATCGGCCAAAAAATTGAAGAAAACGCAAGACAATGAAGTCATCATCGAAAACAACCTCCAGTTCTGTTTCTTGGAATTTTTTTCATTTTTCCAAACGCTTGCTGCTCTGGTTATCTGCGCCCAATGTAAACAAAAAATTCGATTTGGAAAAACATGTATGCGTGGAGTCGGCTTCAAAGTGAGTCTGCAGTGCCAATGTAATGCTACACAGTATATTAATTCTTCGCCGGTGGTCGGTAAATCTTTTGTTGTAAATCGCCGGTTGATATTTGCCATGAGATTGCTTGGAATAGGGAGAGAAGGTATTAATATGTTCTGCGGATTAATGGACATATGCCAAGGATTGTGCCTTGATGCGTACTATGGCACCTTGAAAAACATGCATGTGTCTGCTAAAGCAGTTTACAAGCAGTGCCTGTTGAATGCGGTTAAAGAAGAGCAGGAACAGCAGAAAGAAAAAAATCCTGACTGATGGCACCTGGAAAAAACGGGGATTCTCGTCTCTTTTTTGTGTCACTACGCTCGTCGGTAAACATACCAAAAAAGTGGTTGACTCCGTTGTCAAATCAAGCCTTTGCCAGGCATTCAAAATGTGGGGAAAAAAAAATGACTCTGCAGACTTCGAAGAATGGTACGAATCGCACCAGAAAACATGCACAAGCAACCACAGTGGGAGTGCGGGCAAGATGGAGGTAGATGCCGTGAAGGAAATGTTTGCCTCATCGATCGAAAAATATGGCATAAAATATGAAAAATATATTGGCGATGGCGACAGCAAAACCTTCAAGGCCATTATAGACCTTGATCCGTATAACGGCGACCCCGTTGTCACAAAAAAGGAGTGCATCGCTCACGTGCAAAAACGCATGGGCACACGGCTGCGCAAGTCCAAAAAAGAAAACAAAGGCATCGGTGGAAAAGGCACTGGCAAACTGACAGACAAAGTCATAAGCGAGCTGACTACTTACTATGGACTTGCTATTCGACGTAATAAGGACTCTGTGGAAAACATGAGAAAAGAAATATGGTCAACATATTATCACAAAAGTTCAAGTGATAGTAATCCACAACATATGTATTGCCCACCTGGTGAGTCCAGCTGGTGCGCCTATCAAAAGTCAGCAGCAGAAGGCTCATTAGCCTCATTTCACCACACGTACGCCCCACTTGATGGAAAGGTTCTGCAAGTAATGAAGCCCATATACGAAGCGTTATCATCCGACGATCTACTCAACCGATGCACTGGAGGTGAAACGCAAAATTGTAACGAATCGTTCAACTCGCTTTTGTGGACCTTTGCGCCGAAACATATCCACTGTGGTGCTACCACAGTCGAAATCGCAAATTTTCTGGCAACCTGCATTTTCAACGAAGGCTTCACAAGTATTTTAAAAATAATGTCAACAATGGGTATTGTCATCGGCCCACAAGCCGAGATGTATGCTGAATCTCGCGACGGAAAACGACTTCAACGCTCAGAGCTAAAAACGTACGCATCATCGAAAGAGGGTCGCACAGCCCGCAGAGCCCAAAAAGCCATGGAAAACTCGTTTTATGAGATGGAGGAAGGCACACTTTATGGGGCTGGAATTGCCGATTAATATTCGTAAGTATTGTATTAAAAAAATATGTGTTAATGTCATTTGTGTGCCTCAAAATTGAAGTCAAAACTTTAAACGCGTTTTTCTCGAAACCATGTTTTTCAAAACTTTGCGCACGATAACTCAAACAGTTTTTGACCGATTTTGATATATGAGGCATGAAACGACGCAGAATTTACGCTGCTATAGCCCCTACCTCAAACTTGCCGAAAAAATAATGTTTACTATTTTTTTTCTACACTAGACTACAAAAAAAAAGGTCGAAATTCGATTTTTCATTTTCAAAGTGGCGGCTCCCCCCCTAAAAAATTCGATTTTTTGTTTCCGAGGTAGGGGCTATAGGGACATTCATTCTAAGTAACTGAATATTTTTTTTTTTTTCAGACGATGTTTACACTTTGAATCGTGCGCAATTTGGACCCACCTTTTTTCCGGAGAACCTCGTTACCAGGCCGAGAACTTTCTGAACGGTCCATAAATTCACTTTTTCAAAATTTTGTATTTTTTTCAATAAATTAAGCTACCCAAATCAAAAAACGGAACTAAAATATCTTTATTCGTTCTCTTTCCACAATATTTTGAAAAAAGGCTAAAATTTGGCATAGATTACCAGAGGACCCCCTTAATTTCTTGGTCATATTTGATAATTTATTTTAACATATTATTACATTGGAAAACTTATTCTTTTATTTTTTTTTTCTAATATGTTTTATTATCATAAATATATTAATGTCTTTATGAGTACAAAAGCTTTTAAGGTCGGCACTATTATATTCAGACTTCTAATCAGACTTTTAATCAGAATCGCCAACTTCTAAGCTTTTGTATTCATAGAAAAATTAATATATTTATAATAAGAAAACATATTGCAAAAAATAAAATAATAAGTTTTCCAATGTAATAATATATTTAAATAAATTATCAAATATGACCCAGAAATTAAAAGGAAAAGATATTTTAAAACAATTGAAAGTTTGTTGGTTATTTAAAATATCTGTTTCTTTAATTTAAGTTAGATGTTACGTGTTTTGATATAATTATACCCATTCTTGTAACGAGTTTTATTACCCTAGTATCAATATTATTCGAGATATAGTGTTTTTCTTTGCCATGCCCCTTTCTTTAATAAGCGCCCGCTATCTTGAGCATTATTTGTAATAATTGTGCACTTCATTTCAGTACCCCAGCGTCAATATTACCTGAGATAGTGTTTATCTAGTATTTCCATGCCCATTTGTCCAATAACACCTACTTTATCGACCATAATTTTTAATAATTCTGCCTACCCCTGTACTACAATAAATTTCAGTGCCCTAGTGTCAATATTTTTCGAGATACACTGTTTTTCTAATATTGACACGCCCAGTAGTTAAATACCGCCCATTTTCTTGCCCGTAATTTGTACTATTAATGCCTACTCCTATACCAAATAGCAGTACCAGGTATCAATATTATTCGAGATAGACTCTTTTTCTAATATTGCCACGCCCATTTGTCGAAGAACGCCCACTTTTTTGACCATAATTTCTAATAATAATTCCTTCCCCTATACTAAATTGCAGTACTCTAGTCTCAAAATTATTCAAGATACACTGTTTTTCTAATATTGCCATCCCCATTTGTCGAAAAACGTCCATTTTCTTTACGGTAATTTGTAATAATTGTTTTTACTCATACCCTAAATTGCAGTACTCTAGTGTCAATATTATTCGAGATACAGTAGTATCTAGTATTGCGAGATCTAGTATTGCCACGCCCAGTTCTTGACTACCGACCACTTTTTCACGGGCACCTCCATGTTTATGATATCTATCTGTTCACCAAAAATTACGGCAATCAGGCATATGGATAAGGAGTTATCGATACATACATACATTGAAAAAAAAAAAAAAATCAGAGAAACCGACGTCCTCTTTTTTGAAGTCGGTTGAAAACAAAACACAAAAAAAAAAATCAAAAAAATTGAAGATTGATTACTGTAGTATAATAAAAAAATTATTTTTTAGTAACTACCTTGAATGCATTAATACTTTGAGGCAAGGTCCGCAAAGCTGACCGTATATTTCAACTCGAGCCAATTGAATTTGTCTTCTTCATCTACACTTGCAAGTGAAGTTCACCATGCAGAAAACAGAACACGAAAAAAAAACACTCTCTGTAGTCCAAGCTTTGGTACTGTTTTAGTTTTTTTGCTATTTGAGCGTTAGTTACAACTTAAAACACGTGTGCGTCGCGATAGTAGCAAAAGAGTCACCTTGAAGGGGAAAAAACATTTGCATTAAAATAACAGAAAAAAAATTCTACTAAAATTAAAATCAATTGAAACAAAAAGAACTTTATAAATGCTTAAACTACTCGTATTAATAATATAAACGATATAAATACTTAAACTTGTGAAACAAATGATCTGTAATTAAACGTATAAAAAAAAGAATATATATATGTAATTTAGAACTAAAGAATTAGAATTAAAGTCATATAGTTAAATTTGGAATTGATCAATCGTGTTTTACTATTTTAAGTTTTGAGTAAGTTTAAAAGTTATTCTTAAGTAATTCTGAGTCGATTCGAATGAAAAAAAATTTTAACGGAATTCGTCACTTAATTCATTTTCTATGAAATTCGCTTGAAGAACGGTCATAGTCATACTACCAAAAATAGATTCCGATCAAAAATCATACCAACGCTTTCAGCAAGTACGTGGTTGCACGCAAGTGTTAGCTCTTTTCTAGCAACTCTTCATCGCTGCCATCGTTTAAGGCCTTCAACGAAACAACGGAGAACTTAGTGAGTTTTTCTTAAATTACTTACTATATAAAAGCATTCTATATTAACTTACTTAGGTGGTCGTAACAACCGTGTCCGGGTGTCAGCCGACCTCATCAGCTCTCGCCAGGCGCCTCTGCTTTGCGCGCGCCTTCTCCAATCGGATACACCAAGTGCGCTAAGGGCTTCCTCAGCCTGGTCCATCCATCGGAGGCATGGTCTCCCTCGTCGTCGTTGACCAGCGACCCTCGCCTCGAGCACCTTCTTCGCTGGAGCTTCGTCGTTCATACGATGGACATGACCCAGCCAGCGTAGTCGCTTCACAGTTATACGACGAACTACGTCAATGTTATCGTAGAGCTCATACAGCTCGTGGTTCATTCGGATGCGATAGTTATCGCCGACCCGAACAGGGCCGAAGATTTTGCGAAGAACTTTTCTCTCGAACACCCCCAGAGCGGCTGCGTCATTTTGCGAAACTACCCATGCTTCAGCGCCATAAAGCAGCACAGGTAGAACGAGCGTCTTGTAGAGTGTTAGTTTTGTCGATCGAGAGAGGGCTCTGGAACTTAGTTGCTTACTGAGCCCGTAGTAGCACCTATTAGCAATTATTGTTCTTTGCTTTATCTCCAGGCTGATTTCGTTTTTGGTATTAATGGCGGTGCCAAGGTAAACGAACTCCTTGACTACTTCAAAGTTATAGCTGCCGGATGAAACGTGGGAGTCTAAACGCCGAGCTCCCTTGTTTGTAGACAGCATATACTTTGTTTTACCCTCATTTATCGTCAAACCCACTTTGGCTGATTCCTTTTCGATAGCGGCGAAAGCAGATGTAACATCTCTCTTGGTTCTGCCGACAATATCAATATGATCAGCGTACGCAAGGAGCTGGACGCCTTTGTAGAAAATGGTGCCATTACGATGCACAATGGCCTTTCGAACAATCCCCTCCATGATGATGTTGAAGAGATCGCAAGCCGGTGGATCCCCTTGTCTGAAACCTCTTTTGGTATTAAAGGTTTCGGAGAGGTCATTTCTACCTTGAAGGAGCTGCATGTGTTGCTCAACTTCATCCTGCAATGTCCTACCAACTTTGCAGGTATACCGAACTAAGACATTGTTGCGTATAGGCAATCCTTCTCGAGCTATCGAACGCAACTTTGGAATCGATAAATAGATGAGGTGTGTCAATTCGATTTTCGTGGGTTTTTTCCAGGATTTGTCGTAGCGTGAAAATCTGGTCTATGGTGGACTTACCAGGTCGAAAGCCACACTGATAAGGTCCAATCAGTGTTTTTGTAATCGGCTTTAATCTTTCACACAGTACGCTTGAGAGAACCTTATATGCGATGGAAATAAGACTGATACCTCTATAACTTGCGCAGATTGTTGGGTCTCCTTTCTTAAGTATAGGGCACAGTACGCTGATGTTCCAATCGTAGGGCATGCTTTCTTCTAGCCATATTTTGCTGATGAGCTGATGCATGCGCCTTATCAATTGATCGCCGCCGGTTTTAAACAATTCAGCTGACACGCCGTCAGCACCCGCTGCTTTATTGTTTTTGAGTCGTTGGATAGCAACTCGAACCTCTTCATGGCTAGGTGGTGGTACTTCCACTCTGTCATTGTTGATTGGTAGCTCTGAACTGCGCTCTCCATGGGCGGCATTGGTGGAATCGTCGCCAGTAAGTAAATTGGAGAAGTGCCGTCTCCACAACCTCAGCACACACTGCGTATCCGTATTCAGATCTCCATTTTCGTCCGGGCTTGAAACCTTGGGTTAGACGCTTAATCTGTTGATAGAATTTTCGTGCATCCTTCTTGCCCTGGTATACTCGTATAGTTCCTCACGCTCACGCTTTTCCTGCTCTCTTTTCTTGCGTCTGAAAAGGCGCCTCTCTTCCTTCCTCTTTTCGCGGTAGTTTTCTCTGCATTTCTGCGTTTTTTACTGCAGTCGCAATGCGACACTCCTGATCATACCATTGGTTCCGAGGTTGCGGGCGCCGTAAGCCAATGACTTCTTCAGCGGCAGCACGCATGGAGTGGGATATATGCGCCCGAAGTCCGCCGGCGTCGTCGGGTCCAGAGGTTGGTTGGTTGAGCGGAATAGGCTTCGGCAGTCCGTTGTAATTGCAGCTTAGCGACATCTAGCTTTCGTTGCATTCCTGTGCGTATGTTCTTCGCATTGCATAATCGCATGCGGATCTTGGCTGCAACGAGATAATGGTCGGAGTCTATGTTGACCCCCCGAAATGTACGCACATCTGGAACACTAGAGGCATGCCTTCCGTCGATTACAACATGATCAATTTGGTTTCGCGTTTTTTGATCCGGGGACAGCCAGGTGGCCTTGTGGATGTCAAGGTGCTTAAATCTGGTGCTACTAACTACCATGTTTCGCGCCGCGGCGAAGTCGATCAGTCTTAGACCGTTGTTCGTGGAGGTTTCATGAAGACTGAACTGACCGACAGTGGGGCCAAAGATGCCTTCCCTTCCGACTTTCGCATTAAAATCGCCGAGGACTATTTTCACGTCATGGACGGGAAGGTGGTCATATACGTCCTCAAGACTAGCGTAGAAAGCGTCTTTGACGGCTTCGTCCTTTTCCTCCGTCGGGGCGTGCGCGCAAATAAGGCTGATGTAGAAAAATTTTGCCTTGATGCGGATCGTGGCCAATCTTTCGTTCACAGGTGTGAACCGGGAAACAAGGTGGCGTAGTTTCCGGCTAACAACGAATCCACATCCGAATTCGCGCTTCTCCGCATGGCAGCTGTAGTAGATATCGCAGTGTGTTTGTTTATGGCGGTGATGTCAGATTTTATTGTTTTGAGGGCTTCCGCCAGTTGGATAATGGCACCTTCCCTGTAAAGGGTCCGGACATTCCAGGTGCATATCCGTAAATCATTGTCCATTTTTCGTTTGCGATGGTCGTCAACGTAATTGGGGTTCTTATCCGAGGCTGGTTTAGTTTTCATTGGGCAGTAGTAATGTGGCGGGACCCAAACCCTGCGCACATTCCATGTTTAAGGTCTATGGATCGACCCGCCGCTCAAATTAGCCGTCAAACTGACGGATGCCAGTTTGCCGTTGCCCAGGGAACACTACGTGGAGGTTTGAGACGACTTGAGACGATTTCGACATGGATAATTTATTTTTGTTGTATGACTCTCTTGTTCCAGGCAACAACAAGTGTAGCAAGGGAAACACTATGTCGATATAGCAGTATCGATAACCCGCTCTCCCATTGTTTACATTCTTGTTGCCATTACTAGTGTTAAATCTTTTGTTGGTTTTTTGATGATGATAATAAATTTTGTTTTCGTCGCTTGTTCTTTGCATAAATTTTTCTTATAAAAACTAAGCAAATCACTTATAACACAAAAAAAATTCTTATTCAAAATCTAAAAATCTTAAATACTAAAATACTAAAATAATGAACTGTAATCGTAATTAAAACATGTTCTTATATTAAAATATAAATAAACTACATCTCATTTGTACAAAGAAGCTGAAAACAAAAATATGTTTCTTAAAGTCACTTAGGTATAAATTTTAAGCTAACATGCATTATAAATAACTTAACATAAAATTCAATTCTTGTTGTAAATTTTTTGCTTTTCATATTAAGATGCATTTCCATTATTATTTCTCTGATAGTTTTCTTCGAGAGAACATTATTATTGTTAACTTTTACCGCATTAAAATTAAAAATATATTTGTTTAAAAACATGCATTATTAAAATCTTTTAATTTCTTAAGAGCAAAAGGGTAGGGATATGGATGAATGAAATGTTATCGGATCTTACCAATACTTACAATACCAATACAAGTAAGACATAGGTTGGGAGGGTTGTGACTCAGGTATCTCAGCTACATCTTTGAGATACGAGGGCATTAAAGCTTTTGTTTTCAGTTGCGATTTTATTCTTCGGGAATTTAGTCTGCTTGGAATTTTTACTTAATTTGTCCAATTTAGGGAGTCTGTAACAAATAAATATTATGTACTATCGATGGATTGAAGGATCAAGAACTCCCCCCTACGACTGCCAGCTAGTGACAAAGACGGCTCCCGCTCGACTCCTTCGTTCTTCAATCTTTTCAGTCTTTTGGATATTTGTCCTACTCTATTTAAACTTTTTTTTTTGGATAAATAATCAACAAGGACTCAATAAAAATCTTTCGGTTGCTTGCGTTTTTCATTTACATCATATTTGAACCACAGTGATCCGACGGTACATTGCAATACCGGACCAAAAGTATTTACAAAATCAAATATTAAAATATTTAAAATTATTATTCTTTACCATTACCATTAATAATTATATATAGATCCATGAACTGTCTGCACCTTCTGCAACCAATGTTTGATCTTGAATTGAAGAATTGGTGGGAAACCATATGTGAATTATAGTTTTGAATTGAAACAATGTGAACAGTAGAACTTGGCAGGCACACAAACATATGTACAGGCACCCAGCTTAATTTGTATACAACATATAGCTTCATATTTCGTGCAATTTTTCAACACGGGCATGTATGTAGTTTATAATTTTTTTAAATTTTGTGCAGAAAACTTATACATTTCGTGTAGCTTTGGGATTTTAATTTGCGAGATGTGAACATCGTACTATTTTTAACACCAGCTGAAAGTTGCACATTTTATGGAATTTTTCTCTACGTGCATGTAAAAACCAAAATCACTGCATGTGACTTCTTAGTTCCACCACGATTGTGGTTTTTCTACAAATACGTTTAGTTTTCATATATCTAAATGTCGCATGTAGAAATTTGGTAAGAAAATACGTTTTCTATACGTTTCGTGTAAGATTAGATATCTACATGCTCCATGCAGCTAGTTTTGTTGTCTCTGCGCAGATATTAACCAAAAAATCATGTGTCCAAAATTTGGTGGCCTTAGGTGAAACCGCTTGTGAGATCTTAAGTAAGTGCCCTGTTCTAAATTTAGAGTCGGAATAGCCTAAAATTCGGACTTCAAATTCTATCGGACTTAAAATGGTGGTCTGCATTCCGATCGGAAATGGGATGAACGATCCAAAATTAAAATGAATTCGAATATTTCAAAATCAGCAGTTTTATTGGAGTGTGAGAACCACGCGCACGAAAAAGTAAAACAGAGGATTCTGCGCGACCACAGCGATCCTGTGGTTTTTTTTTTTATTCAGCGTATGTAGCAACTTGTTACGTTTATTTAAGACCATTTGATAATGTTTCCTTTAAATTTATTGCAGGAAATATAATTTATTTATTCATTTATAGAGGAAAATAAATAAATCTTAAACACTCACTGTACCACAAAACTCATATTTTTAAATTTCACGCAAATTGGATTAACGGCATAGGAGTTTTAAGTGATTTTTTTTAGAAATTTAGTACTACAGCGCCCTCTGGTGTTTGAGATATGGCAAAATAGATAGCGTAAGAAAACCTTCGATTCTCGAAAAAATTCTTAAATGCAAATTTGCATACAATTCGAATAAGCGGTTAAGACGTTGTTTACAATTTTTTTAGAGATTTGTACAACAGGTATCTGTGGAGTTCGAGATAGAGGAAAATAAATTATTCCATAATACGCACCGTACCCGAAAATCTCTATTTACAAATCATGCAACTTATTACCTTCCCTTTAGTGCAAGCAATAAATTGACAAAATTTTATAGTAATCGGGTGGACGGTATTGGAGCACATAAATAAATATATTCAACAATTTTTGACACCACCTCATTGTCCAATGCCCGTCCCAGTTTTCCGGTAGCAAGACATCACTAAATTCTGAGTTTCAATGTTCTGTGATTTTTACTTCCAAAGCTATTCGATATCAAAAATTTGTCTTCTATGGGTGGAGCCACACCCCTTCGTTCAATGCCCGTCCAAGTTTTCTATTAAAAAGACATCATTAAGTGACAACTAAATTCTGAATTTGAATGTTCTGTGATTTTTACTTCTTAGGCTATTCGATATCAAAAATTTGGTTTATGTAGGCAGAGCCAAACCCCTTTGTCCAATGCCCGTCCAAGTTTTCTTTTAGAAATACATCACTTAGTGGTAACTCCATTCTAAGTTCTATTGTTCCGTGATTTTTACTTCCAAAGCCATTCGATATCAAAAATTTGGCTTATATGGGCGGAGCCACACCCCTTTGTTCAATGCTCTTCCAAGTTTTCTATTAGAAAGACATCACCAAGCGGCAACTCTATCTTGGGTTTCAATGTTCTGTTATTTTTACATCTAAAATTAATCGATATCCAAATTTCAAAAATTTGACTTATATGGACAGAGCCACACCCCCTAGTTCAATGCCTCTCTAAATATTTTATTTGAAAGACATAACAAAGTGGTAACTCCATTCTAAGTTTTAATGTTCTGTGGCTTTTACTTCCACGATAAACTGGTTTTTAGCGATTGTATATGAGAAATCGTATGGGCGAAAGGGGATCCAATATTTCTGCAATATCCCGAGAACCGCTCATCCCATGTTGTACAAATAAGTACTGAGACCAGTACCAAGACTAGCCAAACATGGAGATGGAGTAACATACGAACTAAAGGGCTACACAAGCATGCTTGTTAGAGCGAATAAGACATTTGCTTTGATTTCACTGCTTGTGTTGTCTTGCTGTGCACACGCAAATCGTGATCTAGTCTTGTAAGCAACCGAAGTTGTGCTTTACACGAAGTGCTTGATCGTTTGTTTCATCAACAAACACTGTCATAGCAAGCACTGTTCCCATTTACGCGCATGTCTTGCAAGCACTAGTACAATGCAGCGAGTACTTAGAGCCACATTCGTTCATTGCGTGCTGTTGCTCTGATGACTTTTGTTTTATGCATATTATTTTCTGTATATTATTATATGATTGCAGAATAAACATGAATTTTAAAACTTACTATGAGATTTGGCCATTGTAAATAATAGGGTTTTTTTTTTGAATAAAGGAAAGTTTCAATATTGGACAAAAATAATTTTATTTAAAAAAAGTAAGAAACATTTCATTTAAACAGTAAATAAAAGTGGTAAAAGTAAAGCAATTAAGTACAATTTTTCATATTTTTTTGGTAGTTAAGAGTATAATACCCTACGTTACTTATAGCATAAAATGTAGCTGGGACGACATTAAGATGGCAAACAATCAAATTTGAATTTTTAAAGTGGCATAGTCTTATTTATATAAAAATGTTAAAACATTATGCTGTTGTTTGCATCGTCATTGGCACTTATAGCAGATCTTTTTTCTGAAATCAAATTTCTTGCTAAAGAAAAATAATAAGAAATAAAGAAATAATTTAATTTTACCCTTAGTTGCCAAATAGAGTAATTTGCAAACAAAGTAAAATGCCGCACCCACTTTTCTAGTATAAAGACTCCACATTTTACCGTAGAATATATGTATGGGTTGGATAAACGATGTGGGCGAAACTTGGGTACATACAGACACGCTGCCATTCAGTTTTATATATTTACGAAAGTTTTTAAATTTTGATGACGTCATTTTGTATGGGAGGTAGACGTATTTTTCATCCGATTTCGCCCATTTTCGAACTTGATCTTCCTTTTTTAAAAATAAACTTATATTTTGAATTTCATCGCGATAGCTTTAAAATTACGGCTGTAGTCGTGTCGACAGACAGACGGACGGACACACGGAAATCGACTTAGGAGGTGATGCTGATCAAAAATATATATATTTTTCTATACCTGCCACGCCTCCTTCTTGACGTTACAAACGGAATGACAAAGTTAATATACCCCTTACGCAGTACGCGTTGGGTATAAATATGAAATTGAAATGCGATTATAAATTGTGCATATAAAATACTTTAAAAACAATAAAAATACAATAACATAAAACTTATTAAAAGAGGTCGCAATTAATTTACAAAAAAAATTCATGCTATTATAAATTTTCGCAAGCACTTTTTTTACTTGACACAGTAATTTTGACTTATTAACCTTTTTCCAACATCACAAAACACTGTTGGCAGATTGTCAAAATACTTTTGATTGTCAAATTAAGCATACGACAAAAAATACGAATAACCTTAAATTATTCAATCATGAGCAAAACATTTCGGTGATCTGGTTAAAATTCGCAAGCATCGTGCATGGCTTGCTTGATCAAGCATAGAACATATTTTGAAAATTTTAAAATGCTGTCATGTCTTTGGCTTGTACGCAAGAGTGCTTGCAAGACATGCAAGACAAGACAAAGTGTTTTGCAAGCATAGAACAATTCTTAGTGTGCTGTACTGTAGGGAATATTTCAAATACATTTGTGCAGGTGTTTAATACGAACACCATTAGATTTTTATATATATATCTATAGGTTTTATGTTGATACTTTTTTTCTATTTACTGAATAAAGACTGTTTTGAATAAAACACATTTTTTTTTTTTGAGGGAGAAATGCTAACAGGGGAACATGCTCACAGGAGATTATTTCACAATTTAACTGAACAATGAAAGAATTACACAGACCAACAAAATTTTACTTTTATTTTTTGAAACAAAAAATTGAATATATATTTCCGAAGGATTCAGGTGTGCTTTATCACGTCAGGTTTTTGAGAATGTTTGGGTTTTTTTTTCAAAAATCTAATACAACGAATCTAAAAGTACAATTCTTCCTTCGAATTTCGTTGAGTTTGTTGAAATATTTTTTTTTTTCGTTGAGAGATCACATGTTGAAATTTTTAAGTTTCTTAGTTTCTTAATATGCGAAAATCTACTAAGGATCTCTTTGAAGTCAAACAGTGCATTGCGTATAGTTTGTGATCTTGAGGTTAGTCAACGAAAAAATAAAAATATTTGAGCAAACGCAACGGCATCCCAAAGACGAGGTCTTGCATTTTTAAATTAAAGCATTTTTTTTTTTAATAGATTACATTATATGGCAATATGATAAAAAAACACTGTTATTATCACTTTTCGGTTAGGATATCTCAAAAATCTGACGTGGTAGAGCAATTCTGCTGCCAGATTCAACCCACCAAAATTCTTCGGGGATACATATTAATATGTCTTATTCTTCTATGCCTTTTTGACCTGTATTATGCATGCTATGTAATGTTATGTTATATTTGGCACCAAAACAATAGTACGCTACAATACATGAGTGGATTAATGAAAAGCAAGAGCTGGTGGCGACAGGCCGTGTATTTCCCATTGTTATACCCATACAGAAGGCTTAGGTAACCAACATTGCGCGAATGGCCAAAAGCGTTGCGCGAAGATAAAATGGTCAAGCTATGGGGGTTTTGACCCCGAAAATCACCTGGCTACGGGCATGCATAAAGTAGTGAAATAAACTGCAATTTAAGAATTTCACCTATAAGAGTAGTATTTTTTAGTTACTACATTACTACATTAATTAACGTACCATTTACCCAGCGTCTACACCAGACAATTCGTCTTAACAATCCCAATACACTCACACATTTTTTACTAACACACTCACATTTTCTGAGTCGGCAGCTCAATTGTCTCAATTGTCAGGCAGACAATTGAGCTGACAACGATTTGACGTATGCTGACAATTTTTGACGTTTCCTTGGAAAAATGCTGAGAAATGTTAAAAAACTAGAAAAAAGCACTTGGAAACAGAAACGCAGTGTGAAAGTAAACATTTTTGTTAACATCCTCCAAGTGCCACCACCAGCAACAGAAGCAAGTGCAACGCAAATTTCTTGCTTCTATCGCTGGCCAACCCAAGTGCCATCACCACCAGAACAAATCAGCGCACATCAAATTTCCTGCTTCTTTCGCTGGTCAACGTTCTCCAGTTGCCACCACCAGCAGCATAAGTAAGTTATGCTAATGAGTGTTTGATTAAATAACAATTTAATAAGTGTTTAACAATTTAATAGTGCAGTGTAATTTTTGTTAACATCCTCGAAGTGCCACCACCAGCAACAGAAGCAACTGCAACAAAAGTAGCAAGAAAAATGCTTTGCACATCCTGTGTTGTTGGTATTGGCACTTGGAGGATATTAACAAAAATTAACGTTGCACTTGCTGTGTTGCTAGTGGTGGCACTTGGAGGACGTTGGCCTGCGAAAGGAGCAAGAAATTTGAGTTGCTTTTCCTGTGTTGCTGGTGGTGGCACTTGGAGGATGTTAAAAAAAATTAACGCTGAACTTACTTGTGCTGCTTGCGGTGGCACTTGGAGATCGTTGGCCATCGAAATAAAATTAAATTTTGTGCGTAAAACCATACTTTTTGATCTCACAACTTTCACATCGAAAAACATATATGCAAACCAAAAACAGCGCTTTTATATTCTTTTTTGTTATTTTTCTTTTTTCTATTCGCTTTCAAAGCCAACGTCCAATAACGAAACAAATGTCATTTATTGTCTTGCAGTTGTCTTGCCCACCTACGTCATAATCAGACAATTTTCTTGCAGCTGACATTAATTTGACAACTAATACAGATTATGAAATATTTATGACAATTGTCTGGTGTAGACGCAGCGTTAGCAAGCTTGATTTTGTTACAATATCAATATTAAAGTTTAAATAAAGTAGACTTTTAGTTTTAAGTAAATCAATAAAAGATCAGACTAAGTTACATCTTAAAATATGATGCGTTAACCGTAGATCGAGCTTTAAAAATATTTCATAATTCCAGCTATGTATCGTTTTTGAAACATACTAAAATTTCATAGGAAAAAATGTTCAATTTAAAAATACTTCATCATTTTAGCTATATATCGCGTTTGATACATACTACAGTTCATAGGTAGAAATATAGACTTCCTCAAAGGTTAAAAACACACAATTATCTGTTAAAAAATAATATTTATGAATATTAAAAAACAGCTCCCAACAAATAAAACATAGCAGAGCAACAAAAAATGTTTGAATCAAAAATATCAAAACTGATACATAGCTCGAATAATGAAGTTTTTAAATTTATTGTGGCCAGCCTGCAAAATTTTTTTAAAATATGGTCAAAAATATTGATAATAAGAAAATGAACAAAGTTACAAAGTATTAGAATAACAAAGTTATATTATATTAACACGAAAATCGAAATGTATCATTTTTGATATAAGGCTCGATTAATGTTAACTTAATGCAGTAGTCAATAAAATTTCAACAAAAACTTTTTAAAGGGTAGCTTGCATTTGCCTGTGATTATTTGCGTTTGCAGGAAGTCATATCCAATGTGCACGCTTAAGATTTGGCGATTCATAAGGTGTTGTAAAGTTGTATGTTGTATTATGGTAAGTGAAAGGTTTTCTCATTTTCTCCCTTATTAGTGAAGCGATTTTTTTGAAATTTTGGTTGTATATTTTGTTTATAGTGGTTGTATGATGTGTATAAAATGTGTATAAAAGTGATGTACAAAATATAAATTTGTATGTTGTATAAACATCATACAACTTCTATAAACAAAATATACAACCAAACTTTCAAAAAAATCGCTTCACTAATTAGGGAGAAAATGAGAAAACCTTTCACTTAAAACAATACAACACACAACTTTACAATACCTTGTGAATTGCCTTATTGTTTATAAGAATTAGGATGTTTTTACAAACCTGTATATAAGTTTTCTTCTGACACTCCGCTTAAAGAATCCCGAACAGCCGTTGCACGCTAATATACCATAATGCTTTCCGGAACTTGTGTCACCACAAACAACACAAATCAGTCCTATATTTTGACCCTTGCAACGGGGCGGTGGATTTTTTTTAGCATCGTTAGTGTATGTGGATTCTGTTGCACTACGAAGACTCCATGGCACCAGTCGATTGGGTGGCGAATAACGACTTTCTGTTGAATTATGCACTCCTGTAATACATGTATATATATACATATATATATTTAATTTAAATAAATGCAATAAATTATGCACGCTTTAGCTTAACTTGAACATATTAACCAATTATTATTATAAAACTCATTGCGATGCGACATAAAATTGTAACACAAACTATGTGAGCATGTGCACTTTTTCGTATATTTATTACAATACACAAATACACGTTCAATTAGGGTGACTCATCAGATTGAGCACTAACTTTACCCCTGAGACAATGTTGGCCAATCCCACCCTAATTTGGTTATAGTGATTTTTTAATGCACTAAGCCCTAAGCTTTGACTTCATACTTTACTTTAGTTGTACTTATTTGGGCACCAGAATACCAACTGTGGCTTATGAGCACAAGGATTAAAATCATATGTTGGGATTTAATAAGAATATTAAGTGAATTTATATTCAAGTAAATTGTAAAACCAAAGAGTTCTTTTAGCAATTGAAAAAATGTACATAATGTATTCTGGACTATTTATAGCGATACATTAAATATACTCTTAGTTTTAATAAAGGGCAAGCGTGTTTTAAAGCAGAGGTGTTGTAGGTGTCAGTGACCAAAATAACAAATAGTAAGAAATCAATATGAACTAGAACTTCGATGGCGATGAAAAAAATAGAAAAAGAAAAAACGAAATGGCCATTTCAGCCTTTAAAAGGACTTTAACCGAGCTTCTTATGATCAATTGTATTGTGCATGTTGTAAAATATTTGAACACAAATGATCGATAACTGGACCTACAAGCTTTATGCCACCTCCAAACGGCTTTTGTTCTCTAGAAGTTTTCATGGCAGTTTTTACTCTCTGAGGTTTGCCATTGTCTGCCGAAAAGAAAAATTAATTCAATTGAAAACAATTTCATTTTAGATGGGATCCGAACCTAGGTTCAATCGCATACAAGCCACGCACCTTAACTAGTATGCCACGGCAGCTAGTATGAAAAAATAGAGGACAACAGAAAACTAGCCAACACTTTGCGTGTGCGCCACGAGAAAATATCAACATAATACATACATAGCAATAACTTTGCTGTCCTCATTTCCACACGTCCATGGTAGAATAATGCAGGTAGATGCAGTGTTGATTGTGCTCTCTTTTTCATTTCTGCCGATATTGTCAATGGCATTCCCTGCTTGCAGTTAAAAAATTTTTTATATAAGTTTCAATGATGTTCGCCTTGAAGCTATTTTTTTATTGCTTAAATATTAATCAAAACATGAAAAAAAACAATTTTTTACAATTTTTTGTTAACGCAACAAGACATCTTTAACTATTTCACATCATTGTTTTTTTGTGAATTAACTACGATCTTCTTTCATAAGTTTTAAGTTATGTGTTTATATAACTCCAATAATTTTTCAATTATTAAAGGTTATATTTTATCGAGCTCAAGGTCAATGTTGCTTTCCAAAGAAAACAACTGAAGGAAAAACAACTAACAACAACAATACCCTATATAGAGTATCAATCACATAGCAGACTAGAAAGCTGTTTCGTTGGCTGCTACACCAACTCATCAGTAGCCTTTTTTCGTTATTCTTGCTGTGATCCACTAAGCTCTTAATTTTCTACTTGTTTCACGAATACAATAATTACCCTGAATTACATGTACGAGAATACAAATGATATGAAAGCAGCTTAAATTTCTTACTTTTCCTGAAAGTATGCTTCACAAATTAGAAGAACTTTAAGCTGCTTTCGTATCATTTGCATTCTCGTACATGCAATTCAGGGTAATTTACTAATTGCATTCGTGAAACAAGAAGAATATTAAGAGCTTAGTGGATCACAGCAAGAATCACGAAAAATGGCTACTGATGAGTTGGTGTAGCGGCCAACGAAAAAGCTGTCTAGTCTGCTATGTGACTGATACTCTATATAGGGTATTGTTGTTGTTTTCTTCGGAAAGCAACATTGACCTTGAGCTAAATAAAATATAACCTATAATAATTGAAAAATTATTAGAGTTATATAAACACATAACTATTTCACATCATTTTACATTATACAATAGTTTACATTTTGACAATTCTTGCTTTCTCATATATTTCTCATATCTTTGAGATTTTATATGAGTTGTCAACTTCGTCTTGACATTCGCGGCAGTACGCTCTCATCTAGCGAGTTTACCTGTATAATTCTACCATGCACACGTCAAGTTTCCTTGAAAGCAAGTCGAGCTTGTGGGATATCGGAACATAAGTAAAGGGGAGGGATAGCCTTGAATGTACCTTCAAGTTTTTGACATTATGCTTTACACATCGGTGTCCCATTATTTTAACGCTTCCATTTCACTTGCACACATGATTTTTTTATATGTGTTACTCTTCTTTGTTCTTTCGGTGTCCTACTGCTTTTTTAAAACTTGATCGTCAACTCTTGATGTGTGTAAACTGAATTGTCAAGTTTAAAAGAGATGTCAAAAAAATGTAAATGAAATCGGGACATATTTCGACGCGAGCAAACAACAACAATGCCATGAACAATTTTTTTCTATTGCAGCGAAGCGCCGACGAAGTCAATTCTTGGAATTACAACACACACGTAAATATTGAAGTTGCTGTTAGTGAGCAAGTCGGGGAAATCGAGCAAGGCGATTTACACCTCTGGTTTAAGAATTAGACCTAAGGAAAATTTTACCAATCGTCCTCTGAACCTTGATCAAAATTCTTACTTTTAAAAAGAACCATTACATATGAGTCCGCTAATACACTAAGAGAAAAAACCCATTTTAAATCATTAACCCATAATATATCGTTGAAAGTTGGTCATTTTTAATTTACTCGTTTTTGCGCAATTTTGAAATAAAACTAGTAAGGAATGGAACTTCGGCAGGGTACCGAAGCTAAAATATCCCCCCGCGACCGTATTGAGGTATACTCGAAGTCTTTAGCCGTCTATAAAACGTTTATGTATTATCTCCAAAAATATTTGTGTAAACGTTTAATTTAATTTCGCTGGGTAGCTGACACATAGAGTAATTTGTAGCCACTGCTCATTATTCTAAAGAATATATGTGCAAAACTTGATTGGTATGTGTAAATTCATACCAACGGTGTAAAACAATTACGTTTCAAATAAAAGTGCAACACTCCCGTCCAATTCCACCCAATTTTCTAGACTACTGACTGCTTATTATTTCAAAGAATATGGAAAAATTGGAAGAAGTCGGACAAACGGTATAGAAGGAGTTCGATTTAAGTTAAAGTGCGACACCCCTATTAATTCCGCCCAAGTTTTTAGACTAATCACTGCTCATTATTCCAAAGAATATATTTGCCAATTTTGGTTGAAATCAGAAAAACGGTGTAGAAGGAGTTTGATTAGAATTAAAATTGTCTCGCCCCTTGTCCAATACCACCCACTTTTGTAGGCTTAAAACTTCTCGTTATAGTATAGAATATATGTGTGAAATTTGGTTGAAGTCGGAGAAACGGTGTAGATGGAAAAAGTTTAAAAATAAGGTGCCACGCCCCTTATCTTGTATCGCCCACTTTTATAAAATACAATCTGATCCTTATGACAAATACTAAGTACGCAAAATTTGGTTTTAGTCGGTCAAACGCTGTAGAGGAAGTTCGATAAGAATTAAATTGACACGCCCCTTATCCAATCACACCCACTTTTGTAGGCTTAAAACTTATCATTATACAAAAGAATATATGTAAGGAATTTGGTTGAAATCGGACAAACGGTGTAGATGGAGCTAGTTTAAAAATAAAGTGCCACGCCCCCTGTCTAGTACCAATCAATTTTATAAATTGAAGACTGCTCAAGTTACCAAGGATAATATGTGCAAAATTTGGTTGATGTCAGACACACGGTGTTGAAGAAGTTCGATTAAAAGTAAAATGTCCTGCCCACTTTCCAAGTCTAAAGACTTCACATTACACCATATGTGTATATAGAATATATGTGCAAAATTTGGTATGGGTTGGATAAACGATGTGGGTGTAATTTGGAAAACGAATGTTTTTCTATTTTGATGACGTCACTTTGTATGGGAGGTATGCGTGGTTTTCATCCAATTTTGCCAAATATCATAGAGACGGCTAATTCTATATATCAATGCTCATGTGCAAAATTTCAAGACATTTCTAAAAGTTTTGTTGATTTTTAAGAGATTTTACGTTTAAACTTCTTTTTAAAAAATGTAGATCAAGTTCGAGAATGAGCCAAATCGGATGAAAACCACGCCTACCTCCCATACAAAAAGAATTAATTTTAACAGTTAAATCTCTTAGAAATCCACAAAAATTAAAGAAATGCCTTGAAATTTTGCACATATCTTTGATCTTCAATATAAATTCTGACAATGGAATTTGGAAAAATTGGATGAAACCACGCCTACCTCAAATACAAAGTTATATTAACCGTTAAATCTCTTAAAAGTCTGCTCAAATATCGTCCCCTTCATGCCAAAAACGCCAATGTGCATTTTTATGTTTGTTGGGAAATCGAATTTAAAGATACGAATGGCTCGGAAAAAATTCATTTTTTACAAAATTTTCTCTTTGGAAATGGATAACTCATGCCATCGTAAAATACAGATAAAATTTGGTTTCCGTTGACTAACGATTATTGCTAGAAAAATGTATTAAAATAATTGTCAAAATTTTGAAAAAGCTTCTTCTTAAAATTTTTTGATACAGGCACACCTAATTATATTCTTCGTCAGCAGAAAAAAATTTTGGAATTATCTTTAATACCTAAGTTTTACAGAGCCGCACGCACAAAATTTTCAGAGTCGTTAATTATCTTAATGCCAAAGACGCCAATGTGCACATTTTTTCACTAAAAGCGAGCTTGTAACAGCTACAGATAAGATAGGATAGTATTTTTTATTTATTTTTAAAGTAGATTTTGGACAATGTATTTTAATAAATAAAATGGCGAAAAGATTTCATTTCAATTTGTGGCATTTTTTTTTTAATCTCAAAATGTTCGTTTTTTCTGGTAGTGCATTCAGTTGTTTTCGTATAGCTCCCAGGTCAGAAGGACAATTTCCGAATTTATAATTTTAGAAAATTGGCAATGCTTTGGCAATCAAACTGAAAAAAGATTTTTGCAATTATCTTTATTACCTAAGATTTTACAGAGCCGCATGCACAAAATTTTCAGAATCGTCAATTTTCTTCATGCCAAAGACTCCAATGTTCTCATTTTTTCACAAAAAGGGTGGTTGCAACCTCTACAGGTGAGATAGGTTAGTGATTAATTTTTTTTTTTTTTGAGGAAGAGTGAGCGCAATATATTCTAATAAATTTGCGTATAGTTTTGTCTCTCTTTAGATTTTAAGGAATTTCTTAAACCCTGAAAATTAACCATTTTTTGTGGAAAAGGTAATTATTAGCCGCTACATAAAAAGGGAGACCACTGATTTTCATCACCTTTGCTGGAAAAATTTATGCTAACGTATCCTCAAAAGAAACATTTTAAAAAAGTTTGTTTACTAATTTTGGCAATTTGTAATGTGAGAAATTGTGTACATTGACTTTTTGGCATGCAAAAAAGTTCAAAAAATCACATAGGTGGTTTAAGCATCGAATTTTATGACCTCTTCTGAATCAAATTTTTTTTTTTTTTTTGAGGAAATATTCTTTGCAATAAAATGCATCAGATACAATTAAAAACTCAAAACCTATTTATTTTCACATTGTCGTTTTTGACATAGAAGGGACGATATGTACTTATAACCAGGATTTAAATTGCAATCGTCTCCACTTTGCTGCTTTAATAATAGGTCTGTTTACGTACTCGATTGTAGTAACTTGCAATGTGCTAGACCGTGTTTCTATACTTTTTCTAGCTAGAAGAACAAGCATAAAATAGTTCTCTCGAGCTTGAAAGTTGCTCAAAGTGTGCTAGAAGAAATTTTTTCTAGCTGCATAAGAACAAGCATCAAGAAGAACATCTAATGTCAATTTGTCATTTGTTGTTTGTTTATGTTCTGTGTAAAAAAATAAATTTACAAATTATTAAATATCTATCGATATCAATAAGTATAAATAAATATAAAATATCAGGTTAGAATTTGCTCTGTTTACGTTTGTAACATATTAAAATTGGTGCTGTTTAGGTTTGATAGGCAATCAGCTGTTTTTGTGTTTGAAACTAGCTAGAAGCACGGTTGCCAGTTTGGTAATGTATTACCATTTTTGGTAAAAATTTTTGACTTGTTAAAATGGTAAATTTTTTATCGATTTGGTAATTTATTTTTTACAAGAACATTTTGTAAAATAACTTCAGTATTCTGAATTAATAATGATGTTTAATATGTAAATGATGTTTTATATCATGTTAATAGTGCAGCATCACCCTTATGATTGTAACATCATCAAGTGATGCGAACGAAAGCAAAACAAAATGTCAAAAGATTTCAACTTAAAATTTGGCGTGCCCTCTGATTTTGTTTATGTCATGGTATAATGATAAATAAAATTCTGAAATTCTATGTGAATTGCATTCTTTGTGAATAGCATTCATATGAATAAAGAAATTGATTCATTATTCTAAATAACGAAAATGAATAATTAAAATGAATAATTAATCAATTTTTAAAAATTGAATGTGACTTAAAATTCTTGTTTATGAATCAATTCTGCATAGATTCACTGATTCAAGTTTTTGTAAATAAAATCAAATTGAATGCATTCTTTTCCAGCTCTGCCCAATATATCTTTTAAGCTATATGAGAGCGGCCCGAATTTTTTTTCACTATTAGCTTTTTTAGATCCAAACACACATTTTGAAAAGATGCCAGAGAAGAAAAAATTTAAAAGAGGACATTTTAGCTAAAAGTAAATGGATTCATATTTTTAATAGAAAAAATTAATTTTTAAAGATACCTTTTAAATAAAATCTTGCAGCTCTGCTGGTGTTCAAACTGGTGCTAAAAAAAAGTGTCAAATAAAAAGATTGAACTTAAAAGAAAGTTTTGGAATGAGTGGCTGAACGCATTTTCTTAGCTTTAAAATAGAAATGGGTCCTGTTTTTGCGTCGCTTGCGAAAAGAGCCTAATCAACCATTTCACACATCTTAAAAAGCATGCAAGCCTTCGTCAACACATTCAGAGTGTCGAAAAAAAGGGCACCAAGTAAAACTTGACGACTGCATCAAAATAGACAACCGAAGGATTCAGAAGCAAGTCGAATTTGCAGAGCTGACACTTGTTATGTTTTGTATTCATCACAACTTGCCTTTTCTACTGATGGACTATTTGCCACTGCTGCTGGTTGAGTGCTGCCCTGATTCCAAAATTGCTGCGGGTGTTAGGAGTGCCAGAACTAAATCAACAAAACTGGCAGATATCTTAGGAAATATGGCAAAAGCAAAAATTATATGAAAAATAAATTGTGGCATTTTTTAATTTATATTTAGTTTTTAGCAATTCTTAAAAAAATTTAATTTTTAAGAATTACATTTAGAGCCTTAGCTTTATGCCAAGTTATTTCATGAAGCAACAGGTTGCCACAACAACAATGTTCTATACAGAACAACCACCAGCAGACTATTATAAAGACTATAAAAATTATATCATTTCTTCAAACAACAAAATTTTCACTCATTGTTGACGAAGTAACTGACATCACCACAAAGAAGTCGTTGGTGCTTGTTGTAAGGTATTATGATAAGATAGCACAAATTATAAGAGATAGGTTCTTAGGCTTAATAGAAGTCAAATAAGCTGATGCTGCTTCTTTGTATAATTATATAAAAAAAATTTTTTCTGAAAATGATATATGATGCTAGCGTTATGGCTGGGCATATTAATGGCTTAAGGGCGAAGTTTCAACAGGATGTGGATTTATTTTATTTAAAATGTTCTTGTCATTCCTTGCATTTGTGTTCTGCCTATGCATGTAAAAAATTCCCATGCAAATCGAAAAGCTTTGTCGAAACATTTACAAGTTTTTTTCGGACAGTTTAAAGAGAATTAACGATTTTAAGGAATTTCAAGACTATTGTCATGTTAAACCACATAAATTGCTAGGTCTTTCGCTGACGAGGTGGTTCGCTTTGGAAAATGTAATAAATAGAGTAATTGAGCAATCTTGGAAGTAAATGGAATAAAGACAGGCGGCTTAGCCGAGTTAATGGGCGATCCCTCAACTAAAGATTACTTCTTATGTTTGTCTTACATATGAAAAATTATAAATGATTTAAACAAAGACTTTCAGTCCGAAAAGGTCCGATTGCCTTATTTATACAACCATATGGAAGTTAACTGTAAATTAATACTAAGTAACTTTATAAGTAAAGACCTTGTAAGGAACCTAAATTCTTTAGGAGAAGTAAATATATATACAAAAGAAATTTATATGCCTACAAAAGATATATTTATCGGTAGTAAAGCGGAATTATATATACAAAACTGCCAACTTTCAGAATAACGAAAGATTGAAATAAAAGAAAACATTTTGAATTTTTATTTAGAACTTTTGAAGCAAGTCCAGCAAAGATTTGACTTTTGCATAAACGACATAAAAAACCTATCAATTTCAACTCCAAGTACTATATTGTCAAAAACACAAATTTCGATATTACCAATGATCAAGTTTTTCATATTTAATAGACGGCGATACTGAAAATGTTGTCACTTAATAGAAGCTTCTTAGGCTTTCTAACCTTGAAGTTAGTATTGATATGGATGTATTAGATTTTTGGAATAAAGTTTCAAATTCAAAAAACGGCATGGGAGAAAGCTGTTTTAAGGATATAACTGATTTTGTTTTTAAGTTATTGTCGTTACCTCACAGCTCGGCCGCAGAAGAAAGAAAGTTTTCTGAATTTATTAATTAAAACAAAGCTTCGGAATAAGTTACATTCTAGTACCATTAATAGCATTATGCTATCCAAAGAACTTTGCGAAGCAAAAAATATGCCTCATTATCATTATGGTCGCCAAAAACCGATTTTTAGATTAAACTTTTATTTTAAATTATTTATTTAAACTTAATAATTTATAACATTCCATGAGTTCCTTTTTATTTTTAGTACAAAGAACAATTACTTTTAAACTAGTTTAAAAAAAATTGAATTTATATATTTGTGTTCAGTTTGAACGGCAGTCATATAGTTAAACTTGATATTAAAAAAATGTGTTTTTAATCGTATTGTATACGTTTTTTTATGCATAGTTTTTTTTTATAAATGAAATGTGTAATAAATATTAAATTTATTTAAAAACTTAAAAAATAAATCCGTGTTATTTATTTTACATAAAAAAAGATTTTGGTAATTTTTTTTTCATTTTGCTAATTTTTTTTTTAGGAAGTTTGGTTGAAAAATTTTTTTTGAAACTTTACTCGACTTTTACTCGACATTGTGTACGAAAACAGACCTCTTCAAACATTCACGAAGCAACAGCAGCAGTGAGCGATCGAATTTGGGAGTCATTCTATTGCTGCTGCTGTAATTTTGAACATGATTCAAGCAGAAGTGTTGCTGTGCTATTTGCATCAACTGACTATTGCTGTTTGCAGTCACTTTTTAATTGTCACTTTTAATTGTTTTTAATTGTTTTTTATGTGTTTAAAACTGGAGCGGCAGGCTGTTTTTCATGTTTAAAATATTTTATATAAACAGTTAAACAGTTAATGTTTGAAAGGCTTTCTAAGTTATTTGGCTCCATATGCTGATTCCAAATGATTCCAAATATCTTATTTTTCCCGACATTACAACACGTTAACTGGCGCATTTAATTTTGAATTTAACCCATTATGGACTGACCCATGTTCCCGTTGAGTCAGTATGATGAAACCTTCGAAAAATATTTATTTTGTTCTAACTTAGAAAAAAATTAAAAAATGAAAAAAAAAAAATTAAAAATCGAGTTGCCACCTGAGATTTTTAATTTTCAAATTGAATGATATTGAACGATATTCTACAAGCAAAAATGAACAATTTGTGCCAATATTGATCACAAGAATTTCCACAAAACAACAAAAAATATACAAACACGTACTTCGTTAAAGACGACCAGCGTTGTGTCAACCCGCGGGAGCCACGTATATCAGTCAAACTTCATACAAATTCACAAAAGTTAAATATAAAGCCTAAGAAAGATCGTATAAGAATAATATTTTACTTTATTTTTTTTATAGATTTTTCAGAGGTTTAAAATTTAAGATAAAAAAAAGTGGAAAATTCCAAAATTTTCCAAGCTCAGAAATATAAGTAAACGTAATTGTTCAGACTTAAGCGATAAGAGGTCGATTAGATAAATTCTTAAAATTTTATATTCTTTTTGGAGATCATGAAAATCTAATAATGTAGGACCTCCAGGTTAAGAAAAGTATACCGTTGCGTATACGCAACGCTGGACAAAAATGGGTTAATATAAATTACTAGCTTATACCCGGCGCGCTTCGCTGCGCCCAGCGCTTATCCCCTAAAAGAGGGTGTAGTTTTAGTGAAGCCATACTTTTATAGTAAGTTTCGAATATTTGGGGTGCTGTAAAAGTACTACGCCCCTCGTCCAACGCCCATAAAATGTTACCAGTGGACCGGCATGTGTTAATTGAGGTCGAATACTGAATTCCTAGGCTGTGCGACCTACAAAAAAAAAACCAAAACTGTTCGATATCGAAAATTTTAGGTGTATTTAAGCTGCCTTTTACGATCGGCACCAGACTTCATAGGAAGGCCTCTCAAGGCTTTGGTATAAAAATTAGCTTAGCGGTTTCGGAGTCTTTACGTGATATACACATATACCCACATACGTATATACATTAAGTCGCCTCACGCTCCTTAGAAAAAAAAGTTGCTAAGTCCGGTTCTTCAAAATAATCCATAGCTTATGTTACGATGATCCCCAAAAAATTTCGACAAAAAATATTGCCTGGTATGGTAGTTAAAAAAAAACAAACGGTTAGAAATAAGAGTCATGAAAAAGTTCTTTTGCATCCAAACATCTTATATTTTTTCCGTTGGACCAAAGATAATGCGAATTTTTATGGATTGTTTTAACTTTTTTCATATTATTTTCACTCAAATTCTTTTTTTCCCATACTACTTTTAGTCAAATAAATTGTAAAATGTAAAAAATGTGTAAATTTTTTTGTAATTTCATTCAATTTAATTCTTCACCTTACACTATATTTTACGAGTATCATCAATAGATAATTTATTTGACCAAAAGTAACATGGCAAGACAAAAAAAAAATTTAATTTGAATTTTAAAATAATATAAAAAAAAGTAAAAAAATTAATGAAAATCCGCATTACCTCTGATCCAACAGAAAAAAATAAAAACTGATTGGTGCAGATAACTATTAAGTCTGACCGTTTGTTATTAAGGTCAATGTCCTTTCAAGGGCTGAAATAGCCATTTCGTTTTTGTTTTTTTTTATTTCAAACTATTCCAGCTCACGGATGGCTATCGCTACTATCGAAATGTTTGGGGAATCATAACATAAAGCGCAATTTTGAGCAACCGACCCAAACACCTTTTTTTTTGTGAGGAGCATTAGTATATAAACATAAATTTTTTACTGATAGATAGATGAGCAGAAAAAGTAGGCATGTCAACATTAATATATACCGCCACTTGGTCCCATTGCACCTACATATCAAGTTTCACTATCAAAACTTGTACAGCTCAGAAATTACAATGATTTCTAAAAAGTCGGCAGCTCAGAAATTACAATGATTTCTAAAATTTCTAAAATTCTTTTACTGTAAATTTTGATTTATATACTTTTTACGGATTTGTGGGCTTGGCAAAATTTATATAAAAAGTGACCGCCACTTGGACCCATAGCACCTACATACCAAGTTTGACTATCAAAACGTTCACATCTCAGGAATTAAAATTATTTCTATCCGATAGCCCCGGCAGCTAGTGCTTACTTAGTTATAATTGTTTAATTGTAATTAACTATAATACATAAATAAATTAAATAAAATTATTGCTGAAGAGTAGGCACAGATATAGTGCTACCATGCACATTTTTTGCAAAGCTGTCGTTGAGTAAGTGTATGAATTTAATTACCAAATTTTAGTATTTAACGATGAGAATCGTCTGATTTATAGCAGTTCTATTGATTTGTGGGGAAAAAAGTGGCGGCCGTGGCGCCACTTAAAGTGTAAAGTGGGCAGAGTGTGTGGTCCATATGGGAGAGAACCCTGGTTCTAATTCCACCTGACACTGAAAGTTTTTTCAATTGAATTAATTTTTCTGTTCGGCAGTCACCTCTCTGCTTACAATGGCAAACCTCAGAGAGTAAAAACTGTCATAAAAAGCTTCTTGAGAACATCAGCCGTTCGGAGTCACCATAAAACGTGTAGGTCCAGTTCTCGATCATTTGTGTTCAAACATTCCACAACACGCGCAACACAATTTATCATATGAAGCTCGGTCAAAGTCCTTTCAAGGGCTGAAATTGGCTATTTCGCGTTGTTTTTTTTTATTTGCGGGTGGTGAAAGTTGGCGTGGCAAATTGGATATATATATGTATATATATATGTATATATATATATGTATATATATATATATATATATATATATATATTGAGCGCCACTTAGAGCACCTGCATATGAAGTGTTACTATCAAAACGCGCACAACGCGACCACGCCCATTTTTTAACAGTTGCCGACAGTGACCTTATGTACAAAATTACCAATTCTAAGTCTTCTACGCTAAAAGCCGTCTAATATAAAGCATTTTTACTGATTTGTGGGCGACGTGACAACATTTGTAAATACATACTGGCTGTCACTTGGATCCATAGCACCTGCATACTAAGATTCCCTATCAAAACATGTACAACTCGGGAGTAAGCATGATTTATAGAAATTGGGTGTAGATATAGTGCGGCCATGCCCATTTTTTGTGCATTGGCCGATAGTAATCAAATAAACTAAATTAACAAATCCTAGTCTTCTACGGCAAAAGCCGTCTGATATAAAGCATTTTTACTGATTTGTATGCGGAAAAAGTGGGCGTGACAACGTTTATATTTACATAGTGACTGCCACTTGTATCCATAGCACCTTCATACCAAGATTCACTATCAAAACTTGAACATCTCAGGAATTAAAATGATTGCTGAAAAGTTGGTGTACATATAGTGTGACCACGCCCATTTTTTGTACAGTCACCGTAAGTAACTATCTGAACAAAATTTCCAAATCTTAGTTTTATATGATTGAAACCGTCTGATATATAGCATCTTTTTTTGGTTTGTGGGCGATAGAGCCAATTTGGGTTGTATGGGAGGTACCACGCCCCCTTGTCCAATCAACACCAAACTTCACAGGAACACTTCCAGAATGTTGCTTCAGTATTCCTAAAAATTGCATAAAGTTTGGTTCTGTGGTTTTGGAGTGTATACGTGATATACACACATATCCACATACCCACACACATACATTAATTGTTATATATATAGAATAGATAGATAGATAGATTATGAAAGTAGCATCAAAACTTATGTAACCTGCACTGCTCAAAATTCATTAAAAACTAAACCAGAAACGAAGATAACAGTATTCTTTCAAAATATCTCAAACATAAAGAACGTCGTATAAAGACTGCAAAGTCGACCCCTCTCTGCCGCTCTTGTTTTGAAAATCGTAAATAGTAGCAGCAGCTACTATGAACAGCAACAGCCAGTTGATGCAAAAAGCACAACAGCACCGCATGCAAAACCCAATGACTGATGCTGCTATTTCTGCTTAAAAATGTTTAAAAATGATAGGAACAGCAATCGAACAACTCCAAAATTCGATCGCTCACTGCTGCTGTTGCTTCGTGAATGTTTAAATATTAAAGCAGCAAAGTAGAGATGACTGCAAAAGCCGATCGCTCACTGCTGCTGTTACTATTCTTTTTTTTCCACAGTTCGAAGTAAATGCAAGCAAGAGACTATGAACATTCTCATGCATTTTTAAACCTTACTTATAACAATATTAAGTTTTGTTTCACGATTACGCTGCGAAGATTGTGAAATTCTTAAACTGGAAAACAAATATAATATAAAATAAATAAGAAATTAAAAAAGAAAAAATAATGTAAGTAGCCTCTCCGTTTGTACCTTTATCGTGTTCAGTTCACAATCTCACTTGCGGAAATCATTTGCTTAAGGTAGCATTTATTTAATTCTAGTGAACCCACTAGAATTGTTTGATTGATTGTTTATAATATCTTATTAGTTTCATGACGAACTTGCGTACTTTTTTGAATGTTATGTCAAGAGGAGGAATAATACTGAAATTCTTTAAAAAAAAAACCAAATTCTAACAAACTTTCAAAAGGATGACCGTGTTACCACTATTGTTGAGGAACTAATTTGTAACAAAATCAACCTTAAAATGCAAAACTTAATGTGAGCAATGAACGCCTTTAAAGCAGTGTCGGGCAAAAAAAAAAATTGCACTGTTCTTTCAGTTGTGCGCTAGTGCGCGCACATATGAGAGCGACTGAGACAGAAAGGGTTTACTATGCACGCGTGCATAGGCATTGCCCCGCACTGCTTTAAAGTAACATGTTACGTTTTTGTAGTACAAATCAAAAATTTTATAAATAAATATATATATTTATTAAGATAATTTTAATATTAAAAAATCTTGTTTTTAAATTTATTTTAAATTTAAATTTGTGCACCCACGTCACTGTTGACAACACCTACTGTCAACAGTGTCAGCTTATTTGATGCAAGTAAAAAATAGAACGTACAAGTTCAGTAACTTCTAAGCCAAAAAAGAAATCAAAAAAGAAGAATGCCATTTTCAGTGTATCATTAATTATTCAATATGTCATTTATCTATTTCACATTTTATTAAATTGTTCTTAAAAAATATAATAAAACAAAAAAAGAGTATTTTCATACTTAGCAGCTTATTTGATGCAGTATAATATTACTTTATAATTTTGCATAATAACTGATTTTCTCAATACTTTTAGTGTTTAGTATGGTTATATTAAATTATTTCCCAAAAAGTGTTATATCCCTTTTAGGGATATAACATCCTTTAGACGATTTTGCATTGAATCTACTAGTTTTTGTGTCGTTTTTGGATTAATTTTATTCTATTCATCTAACAATGCTTTCTTTAAGCCTTCTTTGCTTGAAATGTTATGGTTTCCGATGTTAGTTTCTTTCAACGCCCATAGATTCTCGATTACGTTTAAGTCAGGAGACTGCGCGTGTGGTTCCATGAGATGGGGGCAGTTCCATATAAGCCACGTCTGCACCACTCCCGACTTATGTTTGGGGTCATTATCCTGGTGGAAACGAAAGTTGCGATACAGACCCAATTTTTCAGCACTATTTTTCAAGTTTTCTTTCAGAATACCAAGACACATGGTTTTATCCATGTTACCCTCTATGAAAACTAAATTCCAACGCCTGATGCTGCCATGCAAGCCCAAACTGACACTGCCACCACCGTGTTTTACAGTAGCTCTCGAAATTTTAAACTCAAGCTGTTTATTGGGCTTCCGCCACACAAAATATCTTCCATCCGAGCCCTAAATGTTGAATTTCGATTCATCGGAAAAGATTACAGTATTCCAAAAATCAGTGCCCTTGGAAATGTGTTTTTTGCGAAGTTCAACCGGGCGATTTTATTTTTTTGGTTAATAAATGGCTTTTGAATTGGTGCTCGACCATAAAAGTCATGTGATCAAAGGAGACGGTATTTGCCAAGAGAACTGTGCACCTCATCAATTAACGTTTGCGCCGATGACTTAGGATTTTCGTTGATTTTCCACATGATCCATCTTTCATCACTCGCTGTTAAAATTTTATTTGTCGCAGAAATGCCTTTCCCTTGACTCTATTCAACTTTAAGAACCGCTCTATTATGTGTTGGAATGTAAATGGGGATAAATTCACAGTTTCTGCTATTACGCGCTGACTTTTGGAATTTTTAAAATGATGATTGACTAATTCCCGTTGCTCAATAGTTGTGCGTCGGCCCATACTTCAAATTAATTTGTCTTAACTAATCAACGTGCAAGATCAGACTGAAACTTCACAGCAATTAAGAGAATGAACTAAGGAAATACACAGCAAGACCAAGAGAGCTCAATTGCGCGGTATAACAGTACAAAAACCGTTAGAAACCAGTACATCAAATAAGCTGCTTAATTTGAAAATATTGTTTGTTATTTTTTTTTTTTTGTTTTCTAACAACAACAAAAGAAAATTTCAAAGGTATAAAAGATTTATTTTAAAGAAAAATTTGCTATTTTTAAAATGGTATCAATTTTTATTGACAACTCATTTTATTTAGAAGCTACTGATCTCTAACGTTTTATTTTTTGCTTGCATAAAATGAGCTGATAATCAGTGTACTTCGAGGTTGTGAAGGACTTCGTCTACCTGGGATCCAGCATTAACTCCACGAACGATATCAGCAGAGAGAGAAAACGAAGGATAACTCTCTCCAACAGGTGTTACTTTGGGATCAGTAGGCAATTGAGAAGCAAAGCCCTCTCCCGACGAACAAAAGTCACGCTCTATAAGTCACTTATCATGTCCGTCCTGTTATATGCAGCACAAGCCTGGACGCTGAGCAGCTCTGATGAAAAGACTTTGGGAGCTTTCTAGAGAAAGATCCTTCGTAAAATCTACGGACCGATCTGCGTCAATGGCAAGTACCGAAGGCGATGGAACGATGAGCTGCATATGCTATACATATGCTATATGTCGACATCGACACAGTAAAGCGCATAAGAATCGAGTGGTTTCGCTGGCTAGGTCATGTTGAGCGGATGGAAGACGACGCTCCAGCGAAGAGAAAATATGATTCGGTACCCAGCGGTGATCAACGCAGAAGAAGACGACCGCATCTCCTTTGGAAGGACCAAGTAGAGGACACCCTAACGAAACTTGCAGCTTCCAACTGGCGTCAGCAAGCGAGAAACGGAAATGGCCGGCCCAATTTCTTACACCAGGCTAAAACCGACTAACGGTTGTAAACGCCACCTATCCAATAAGTGTTTTTAAATCAAAATGTATATTTTGAAATTCTAGACCCCTTTTATATTGGTCAAGACTTGAAAGCAATGAAAATGAGAACAAAAGGGAACACGAAAAAATTGACGGTACAGTGACGTTGGTACCGTCACTTTTTTTATCTTTCTCAGCTTCCGATTTGCGGCGAATTGCCTACAAGCTCATAGACTTGAAAGCAAGTCTTACGCAATGTCAAAGGGGTCCTACTTACAGCCCTATTCTACCAGCTTAACAAAGCTCACCACATTAACAAAGTCGTTAATATTAACAAATTGTTAATGTTTCGTAATCTGGTGAAAATTTAAAAGCTCTTTTCCTTACAAGTTTGTTAATTGCACAAAGTATGTCAACAACGACAACATAATATTAAAATTTATGTGTTTAGCTAGAGAATTGTAGTGCAAATAATAAAAATAATATAAATTATAATATAATATTGAATTTAAATAAATAAGACTGTCAAAATTTAAAGAATTTTTACGTGTTTTAAGTTTTGATAATGAAAAAGGTCTAAGAAGGAAAAAATTTAACGGCGCACAGTGGGGGGACTTCATACAAGTTTTGGCCATAAATAGTAAAAATTTAAATAGAGCTTTGAAATTTTGTATGAATACTTTTTACAACAAAATTTTACAAGTTTGGATGAGATCCGCCAACAGACACGTCTACCTTCCATTAGAATTTTTTTGAAAAAAATAGTAAAAACAAACGAAGAGATTTGAAATTTGTTATGCGAGCTTTATACAGTTAAATAATATTTAAATACAAGTTTGGATCAAATCCGCCCACAAACACGCCCACCTTGCATATGAACTTCTTTGTAAAAAATTAAAAATACACTCAGAGGTTTGAAATTTGGTATAAGCGCTTTGTACAGTTAAATATTAAATATTTTGTGTTCAAAATGCGTCTATAGACACGCCCACCTTCTACACGAATTTTTTGTAAAAAAAAGTTAAAATGAACTCAGAGGTTTAAAATTTAGTATGAGAGTTTTGTGCAGTTAAATTTTAAATATATTTTAGGTTGGATCAAATCCCCCCACAGACACGCCCACCAACCGTTTGAATCTTTTTTCTAGACCTAGAGCTTTGAAATTTGGTATGATAGGTTTATACAGTTAAATAGTAACTTAAGTTAAAAAGTAAGTTAAATGGTAAAAATAAACAAAGATGTTTGAAATTTGGTATGAGAGCTTTGTACACTTAAATATTAAAAATATAGCTGTCTGCTGATAGCTCATTGTATTTTTTTCTTCTTTCAGTCGCAAATGCCTGACAAGAGGATCGGAAGATGGTGGAAAATATCTTCATTATTAGCAATTTTTGAACAGATTCTGCTATTTTGTGTTTTTAAATATTTTGTTGGATACCTCTTGTGCTTTTCTAGAAAGGTCCATAATATTCAATGTTTTAAAAAAAAAAAGCACAGAACTATTTTTTGTTGTGAAAATAATATAAATTAAAAATGGCATTTTTTGACTCCCTTTCATAGGACATTAGCAAAAGTTGTTTCAGTTTTATAAAAAAATAATTGTTTCTGTACTATCTCTAATAATAAAACTCATTTTCTATTTAAAATTCTCTCCTTCGAATAACCCTTAAAGGAGGAGGTTCTTTCCCTCTTCTACCCTCACCCATTGTATCATAAAAATTTTTGTGTCCATACGTTCTTTTTAGTATTTTGTTGATTTAACAAGTTTTTATTTATTCTTAAGAATTACTTACAATGTTTGTTTTTTTAATATATTCCAATTTCTTTATGAAAGTATCCGTGAATAATAAATATTCTGAAACCTTAAAACACACACAAAGCTTACACACACACAAAGCTTACGTCAACAATAATAACACATAAGTTCCTGAGCACAAGTGTAGTATCCTCAACACATTGGACGCTACAGCAACATAAAAGTTAACGCGAGTCCTTCGCGATTGAATAAAAAAATACTTTGGCCGGCATTGGCTGGCTTGGCACAGCCAATGCCCAACGGGCCAATAATTAAAAACTCACTGAATGCGTTTATGCTACACTTTATTACAAGGTACGAAAATGAACTAAACTCTAATAACCAGGGCCCGGATTTTGATGCCCTAAAAAACATATAAAAATGACTTAAAGAAAAAGACATAATGCCCTAAAAACACATTAAAAATGCCCTAAAATTTCATAAAAATGACATAAAAACTAAAATTAATGAATATTTTTTTAGATTTTTTTTATTCAAGTTTTTGCAAAATTTCTGCGTTGCAATAAATAACGACGTACATTTTTAAATTATCAAAATTGAACGACCTTCTGTTGTCAGTTAAAACTGTCTTATACATAGAAAAACTTCTTTCTACTTCAGCACTGACCAACGGCGCATATTTAATAGAAGAAATGTCGCTTGCATTCAAACATCCTTGAAGTTCTATACTACCAAAATCTTTGCCACTTAAAATTTCAGCAATAGAGCGTAGATTTTCATACCCAGGATGTTTATTCAAAACTTGATTAAACTTTCTTAATACACTCTCACCAGCATTGCCGAGCACAGCGCTTAGCTGTTCTTTCAAACTTTTAATCAAAACAATTCCATTTTCCAAGGTTAGTGATGTTGACTGCAAAGTTTCTATAGCTCGTGGTATGGTTTTAAAATTAGCTTTGATGTACGCTAATTGGTCCATTATTTCATTGTTTGAAAACAATTTTTGAGCCTCTTCAACGGCTTTGGCCTCAACGCTCTTAAAAGTATCCACGACTCTTTTTACAATTTCAAAATTGTCACAATAGTATACGCACGCACAGAGCCATGTACCCCATCGCGTGATGACTGGCTCGGGGGGTAAGGGCTTACCAGGAGCTAATCTCTTAAATTGTTCTCTACGAGATGGAGCTTTGATAAAAACCTTTTTAGTTTGTGAAATAAGTGCATCGACCATTGGAAAAAATGTCCTTATTTCTTCCGCAACTCTATGCAAACCATGTGCCAAGCACGTAGCATGCATCATTTTTGGATAAAAATTCTTTATTGTCTTGCCTGCTTTAACCATGTATGGAGCGGCGTCTGTAACAAAAAGCAAGACGTTCTCATGTTTTATACCTACATGCAAAAAAAAAATATTTTTTACAAAAATTTTCAAAATTGTTGGCAAATGATTTCTTACCTTCAGGCCAAAGTAAGAACATTGACTTGTCAAAAAATTGGCATATGGTTGAATGATTAACCTTTTCCAGGACTTCAGACGTTAACAAGAATACTTTGCTGGGTACATCGGACTCCATAGTACCCACTACAACATTAGCAACATATCTTCCTTCAGCATCACTAGTTTCATCAATGGAAACAAAAATTTTGTTTGCACCAACGTGTTTCCTAATTTTATCCATAGTTTCATTATAGCACAAAGGAATATAATTCTTTCGTAAAGTTGACTCATTTGGAATAGTGAGACCCATGTTCGTCTCAAGAAATTTTTTTAGCTTCGGATTGGTCAACTTGTTTAATGGAATGTTTGCAGAAACCAACACGTCGCAAAGCTCCTGAAAAAAGGAGCTGCTTTTAGATGTAGCTTCGGAAAGTAGGGTCTGCTTTGCTGATTTTTTTTTTTATGCACTGCAATGCGTGCTGGTATTTCTCTCTTCCTACATGTTGTTGTACTAAAAACTTTCTTTCTGCACCAACTTTTACTTCGCAAATTTTACAAAAAAGTATTTTTCCATCTGTTGAAAATATATTATCGCCAAATTCTACGACCATATTTTTTAAGCGCGACTGCGTAGAAGGTTTTTGCTTTGGCATTTCCAATATGATTTGCAAACCAATTTGTCTTAGAAAAGCGAGAAATTAAATTTAAATGCAAAAGGAACGGTTCACGTCGGACCACAAGAAACTTTTAGACATACTACAAGAGTGTGAGCGAAAAATGTGCAAGTGTTCACAATTGTATTTTAAAATTCTTTTCAGTACGACAACGGGAACGGGAGAACGAGATAAACATATAAGTATAATATACTATACATAGTTGCAAAATATATCGATAACACAATGTACCCAATAACCCAAACAATAACCCAATAACCCAATAAGACTTTTAGAGAGCAAAATTAATTTTGCCTCTTACCCAATTGGAAATTTCAGTGATCTAAAGTGACAAAATAGAGAAAAAAAATTCAAAAATCGCAAATATTGTTAAAATTCCCTAAAAATAATAGAAATTACTTCAATATGTAAAAATCCATAAAAATTACTCAAAAAAAGACCTTAACTATGGAAAAAGACCTAAAAACCAGAAAAGACGAAAAATGACGAAAAAATGCCCTAAAAAATATTAGGTTAGGTACCTGGGGACTATGAACGGTGTTTTTGCATCATCAGAAAATGTCTATGTTACAGCAGAAAAAAGATGACATGTCATCAGAATCCGGGCCCTGCTAATAACATTTTGCATATCTTAAATACTTAATTTTATACAAAGAGAAGCATACAATTAGTTTAGGATTTATACAAAGAAGAAGCATACAATAAGCTAAGAGCAAAAATGCAGACATTGCATTTTCCCACCGTTACCATGCTAAGTGTTTCCACACGCACATCCGGCCACATTCCATATTGTCACGTACGGCGCTCATATTTCGGCTGTTGTCTGCTGCTTAGTCGTCGCTGGCTGTCGTTGACTCCTCCCCCTTAAAAATCTGCGTCCCGCAGATTATGCCTCGGCCATCTTGTTTTGTTGGTGTTGAGGTTCTTCGACCCGAATGACGGCTGGCACGATTTTTGGTAGGTTGAGGCGTCGATTGGATCTCCACCAAAAAGATGCTGCGACAAGGATTATACCAAGGATAGCTGCAAGGTCTGAAAGCATAGAGAGGTTTACTTTTTTATCCAGGTTACCCAATCGCTTGATGTTGTTCAACGTCGCTCCATGTAGATAGGCTATGTCGATTTTGTCGGTTCCCTTGGTTACGTTGGTGAGAAGCTGTGGAAGGGCTTGGACTCTGGTTACGGTAGATGTTGAGAAGATTCTTTCGTTTACATAAATTGTTTCATTCTCCAATTGCACGATGTAGGTGCCATCCAGATGCCTCGAAAAATTAGTGACGTTGACGAATCCTCTGAAATTAGATAGGAAAATCGTTTCCCCGCCAACAAGTTCAACTATTTCTTCCATGTTGGTCTTGAAGGTGCAATTAGCGTTACCGCCCTTGAGTATTCTTACCACACAACTGTCCTCTGGAATTTTACTTAGTGATGCTGAATTGCAGACTGTTGTATTTCTGATCGGTAGACATCCTTCTTTTATCCCGAATGTTTCTTTCTGGCTTACGAACATCTCGTTGTATGGGATATCCACCTGACTGTTGTTGAGTATGGCGGCTCGCGCAAGAATGTGATTATAATTTTCCTGCTGAACCTTTGGTAAAGAGACAATATAAAGAAGCATTGTATCGTTAGCAAAAATGGTTGGGGTGGCAAACTCGAGAGCTTCTATCTCGTTTTCATAAGGAAGGGTCTCGACTTCAGATAACACTTTGCTCATTTCCTCACTGTCCAGTAGGTTTGTGTTAATTATTCCGCTTCTAGCCATTTGGCACGCTCGCACGATTTCGTGGACCTGGTCCCACAGGAAAAAAGATTTTTCTAAAAGGCTCTGTTCCAGTTTGTTGATAAGTCGGTTATCCAAATCGTTGTGTAGCATTTCGATCAGTTTGTTGTACTTGGTGATGGCTTCGTGCGTTACTTCGAACAATTCTCTGTTGATCTTGTATTGTTGGTTATTGTTTTCGACAATAGACTGCTCATTTCGTAATACTGAGTCCCAATCCACGGCGTCTGGACTTCCGGCTATCCATTTCCATGCTGGTCCTATCCAATTTATGGAGCGAGTTTCTCTTGGTTTTCTACCCTTTAATTCGTGAAGACTTCTCTGAACTCGAGTAAGGTGATACTGCAGAAGTGAAAGCGTATCGTCTGTAGTAGATATGTTCCTTGCCGCTTTGTCAATCTCTGATGTCAGCTTTTCGAATCGTGCCAGGTCGATCACGTGAACGAGGTTGAAGTGACCATTAAGGATATAGCCATTGCCCTTCTTTAAGGTAACTAGGGGAGATTCGTATTCGTAAAGATGGAGAGCGCATGCTGTCTTCAAAAAAGGTATTCTGCAACGATGTGAAACTTAGCATTGGTGGTGGCTTGTGAAGATAAAGTGGAACTTTTAGACTGTCTTATAAATAATTATAAAAATATTTATTGAAATTTCCAGATATAAAATGGTTTTTATTTTAAAATTAATTAAGCGAATATTTTCCTGAAAATATACAAGTACATAAGTTTTAAATATTCTTTAGTATTAAGAGGTAATTTATTAAAAATTTATTTAAAATAACTTTTTCTTATGTTGCTGAAAATATATTAAGAATTAGTTCATAATTATTATTGAAAAACAGTAAAATTTAATAAATATAATGTGTCAAATATAGTTCTGAAAGAAGATTAGATTATTAAAATTGTCAAGGAAATTTATAGAATATAATATAATATTTTTTATATTTTTATTTTATTTTTTCTTATCTTTAAGGAAAAGCATAGACCTTTGTCTAGCGGGAGTCGAACCCCGGTGGTTTCCCACCCACTGTTTGCCAGCAAAGCTTGCGCTTTTAGTGTTTCTAATACAGAACAAGTTTTGTCAATTTTGATTGATTTTTTTTTCAGATTACAATTTCTCATATGTTTTTTTAAATGATACAATTATCTTATATGGGCTTTATGAACCTTTCGCCCTGACATTGTTGTGACTGTGACCTCGTTGTCAGCAGCCACTATTTCTTTTTTATAGAGGGCTTTTTGTTTGCCCTTAATTTGTTTGTCTTTAACAAAGATAACTTCTCCCTCATTATATCTTCGGGGGTCAAGTCTTTTAGAATTAATTCTTAAATTTCTTAATTTTTCATTTTCTCTGATAAGCCCCCTTAAGTCTTCGTTAAGTTTTTCTTGGAAGTTGCCTAGCGATTGATAGTTTATTTTTTCGCTTCGGTTAAAGAAGATGTCGCTTGATCTCTTTTTTGTTACAGAATGGATGGAGTTATTATATCTGTCTACTGCCACGTTCATGAGCTCCTTTGTATGGGTGTTCGGTAAAATTCTATCCCCAGAGTTGACACATAATTTGTTATTAATGGACTTGACAACCCTCTCTCATTGTCAGTTACGATCATCTTAGGAACTGTAAAATAGTGAAGTATTTTAATGAGTTTCTTTTTCAGAGTAACTGCAGATTTATTTTTTATATGAAAGAGCTTGAGGAATTTTGAGAACTTGTCTATACATGAAATAAACTTCATGCCCTGTATTTCTAATATGTCGAGATGAAGAATTTCGCAGGAGTAAGACGGCAATGGTGTCGGTTGAAGCTTGGGTTTCTGCGGATGTCTTTCGTATTTATTTAAGCGACAAATCTCGCACTGTTTAGCGAAAACCCTGATTTGTTGGCTCATTTTTGGAAAATAATAGTTTTCCAAAATTTGATCCTTGTTTTCACTAGGATTGCGATGAGCTCTTTTATGTTCTGATTCAATGATGTTAAATATTCTTTCTTCATTTGTGACGTCTTCGACAACTCTTTGCGTTATTCGAATTTTATACCTTGAAAAGTGGTCAACATAAACGTTCTGTAAAAGTTGAATGCACTCTTCAGGTATTTTCACTCCATTTATGATATTGGGTACTAGAAACTCTTTTAAGAAGCGTATAAGTATTTCCCTATTTATTATCCCGACAGAGATATGATGGCGGTGATATCCACTATGTGGTTCTATATGGCTAATCAATTCTCTTTTTCCCTGCCTAAATATAAGTTGATTGCGGAAGACGTTCAGTGGGGCTTCAACATGTGGTATCAAGTCTGAGCTGTCTTGTAAGGCACTGTGTATAGTTGAGCCCTCGCTCGCTGTTAGTGTATCCTCACTGTGAACGCTTTGACCTTCGCTTGCTGTTTCCGTTTCTTCGTCATCGCCGAATGTTCTAAGTGGGTTCACCATTTGTTCAGCAGTTGAGGTTGACGAATGATTTTGGACAGTCTTTAGCCTAGAAAGAGCATCAGCCACATAGTTTGATCTACCGGGTTTATAGATTAACTCGTGGTTGTACTCTTCTATCCGCGCCTTCCAGCGTTTGAGTTTAGAATTAAAATTCCTGTTTCCCAAAGCATATGTTAGGGGCTGATGGTCGGTAAAAATCCTAATTCTCTTTGGTCCATACAAGTAAGACCTGAGGTTATCGAGGGCCCACACGATTGCCAGCATCTCCTTTTCGTTCGTCGCGTAATTCTCCTCTGTTTTGCTTAGCGATCTGGAAATGAAGGAAATCGGTCTGTCTTTTCCAGGCTCACCCTGAGACAGAACGGCTCCGATTGCAAAATTGGAAGCATCAGTTGTTAAGTTAAACGGTTTATCGAAGTCTGCGAAAGCGAGAATTTCAGAGGAAGTGAGGAGTTCCTTAAGGCTATTGAATGCAGTTATAGCGTCCTTGTCGAGTTCAATTGAAACTTTTTTGGATTGACTCGCTTTCACCTGAGAATTTTCACTACGTGTAAGATTGGTTAAGGGCTTAGCAACTCTTGCATAATCTCGAATAAATTTTCTGTAATAGGAAGTCAGGCCAAGGAATGATTTAAGTTCCTTTAAATTTGTTGGTGGTGAAATTCGTTGTATGGCTTCTACCTTTTTCGGGTCAGCCTTGATACCATTGGATGTTATTAGGTAGCCCAAAAATTCTACCTCTGTTTGCAAGAATTGCGTCTTTTCTAGATTTACCCTAAGATTTGCTTCTTGCAGCCGTGCAAAAACTGTAGCGATGTTCGACAGATGTTCTTCTTCAGTTTTTCCTAATACGATTATATCGTCAATATAAACGTAGCAAATTTTTCCAATATAATCACGAAGAACGTCGTCGATCATGCGTTGGAATATTGCCGGTGCATTTTTTAACCCAAAAGGAAGTCGAAGGAACTCATACTTCCCATTCATGGTAGAAAAAGCCGTTTTGGCAATATCGGATGGTTTCATTGGGATCTGGTGAAAACCCGAAGTGAGATCAAGCGTTGAAAAGAATTTTGATTCACCTAAGCTTGCAAGAGTCGTGTTAATATCTGGTATTGGGTAAGAATCCGAGATTGTTACGCTATTCAGGCGTTTAAAGTCAATAACCAGCCTATATTGTTTTTCCCCTGATGGTTTTGGCTTTTTTGGTACGATCCAAATGGGTGAATTGTACGGGCTTCTGGAAGGACGAATTATGTTTGCCTCCAACAGTTCCCTCACCTGCTTTTCGACCTCCTGTCTCATACAAGTGGGATAAGGGTAACTCTTAGTGTAGATAGGTTCTTCAGTGCTGGTCTTAATTTCGGCTTGGACAAATGTGTCTAAGGATCTATTCATGTCAATGGGGCCAAAAAGATTGTGGAAATGATCTAATAAAATTAATAATTTTCTTTTGAATTCTGCAGGGATGTTTCTATTTACGATAGAAATGGCATTCACTTGTTTCGAAATTTTGTTTTTTAGGGGTAATAAAATATCAGATTTTAAGGCGAGAAAATTATTTTTCCTGTCTATTACTGCTCCAAGCTGTCTCAAGGTGTCATCACCAATGATACCATGAAACGAAGTCAGAGCAGGGAGAACATAAAAAGTAATAATGTCATCCAAATGTTCAAAAAACTTCCCGCAGACCTTGCTAGTTATTTTTAGATTTCCGGCAGCAGAAGTAACTATAAAGGGTTTTTCAATGTTGTCAGAATTTAAGGCTATTGAGCTAGAAATAAAATTCTTATTTGCACCAGTATCAATAAGGAACTCAAGGGTTTGGCCATCCCGAGTTTTATACTCTATATATGGTACGCTGGATGGCCCCCTGTCATAAAATTTACTTGGTGTCCTATTTCATCCTGAACAGCCACTTGTTCATCGTTTTGGATAGATTCGGATGAATCTTGTTGTTCATTATGGCCCGTTGTGAAGAACAATCGTTGCCGCTTGTTTTGGGGGTAATTCTCGGACCTAGTCCTGCGTCCTGCATATTGAAATTTCCCTGGGTTCTGGAACCTTGATCTATTTTGATAGTCCACCTGCCTTGTCTGGATACTCCGATCAATGTCCATGGGCTCCTGTGGTTTTGGACCTGGAATTGGTGGTTGATTTCTTCTTGGCTGAAAAGGCGGTATTTGCTGTCTTTGATTGAAATGGGGACGGTCGGGATGTTGCCAGACCCTTGGCTTAGGAGGCAGGGATAGTTTCAAATCTCTGTCGAAAAATTGATTTATAGGAGAGGAAATGGTGTTACTTGCACTGTTATTGTGCACGAAATTTTTTCGATAATTGAGGTTTTGCATCTCAAGGCAGTCGGAATAAGCCTCTGGCAAGGTTTGCGGTTTTTTGATGGCCAAAAGACGAGAAATATCTCCATCAAGGCCACGGATGAAAACATCCAATGCCCTATTTCTATAGTTGCCGATGAGGACGTTTACTGTTTCTTCTGAATAGGACTCCGTTTTTATTTTATTGATTATGAGAGAGAACTGATGGTTCACCGCGGCGTAAAACTCATCTAGTTTCATTCCGCGTTGGGTGAGGGCGTTGAGCTGGTGCTCTAATGTCCTCACATCCCTTTTGTCCGCGAAATGAAGGGAGAGACACTGTTTGATCAGCAGCCAGTCGTCATCGAACAAGTTGTAAGATATGAGTGCAGCATCGGCGGCACCCCTTATCTTCTGCCTGATGCTTTGCAGGATCGCTCTGTAAATGGGCTTCCCCCTGGCAATACTGTAATCCTTCAGTATTGTCTCCACACTATGTACCCATGATACATAGTGCGTAGGATTGCCATCAAAGGTCTGCAGTTCTTTGACGCAATCCGGGAGTTTACTAATTTCCTTCAGATCGTATTCAGTGGTTGGCCCTCGCAGTGGGACTACGGGGGGCGCACTGCCTGAGGGTGAAGAAGAATCACTCGTCTTCTGTTCTAGGGCTTTAATTTTACTGAGAGCCGTGTTCACGGCCCCAGTCAACTCGGTTATGGCCTGTTTAATCTCATCCATTTTGTAAATAATTAAGTTAATAATTAACAAAGAAAAAGTGGCAAATAATTCAAAATATTTTATTTTAATCGGCAAGCAACTCAAAAAAAAAAAAAATAATTTTCCGTTTAATTAGTTAAATCAATCGGCAAGCGATTTCAACAGTTTTTTAGATTTTATAAGAGTGTTTTAAGAAGACTTAAGGGTGCTCACATTAAAATGTTGTTCATAATTTTATTTATGGTATAGGATGTTTTCGATTTTTCTTCTGCTGTTGATTTGCTGGTTTGCCAATTTGCTGGTTTTTTTAATTTGCTGGTTTGTTAATTTGCTGGTTTGTTGATTTGCTGGTTTGCTAATTCGCTGGTTTTTTGCTGCAACAGATAGATCTTCGTTTAGGAACCGATGCAGTCGATGCACTTCCTTCTGCGCTCTCCGCAATATGTTCTTATGTGGATATTGCAGACTAGTTTCTTGTTATCTTTTTTTCTTTCCCACTATCTGGAGGGATTGTGTTGTCCTTTTTAGATGCTGCCCACAGCAACTTACTAAGGCACAATTTGCCCCACGCCCCGCCAATAACCATCTGACATTTTTTGTTAAGAGAATGTCCTGGAATATTGGTTGTGGGGAGATAGTTCCACCAAAGCTATTCAAACTGGAGTGTCCGGGGTTCGGGATCTCAGCTTGTACCCCCAACAAGAAACCAGTAACGCCAGGATAGCGCAAGGACAGCTCGGTCCCTGCTCGGGCGCCAGTTAAGGCGAGTCCTTCGCGATTCAATAAAAAAATACTTTGGCCGGCATTGGCTGGCTTGGCACAGCCAGTACGAAAATGAACTAAACTCTAATAACATTTTGCATATCTTAAATACTTAATTTTATACAAAGAAGAAGCATACAATTAGTTTAGGATTTATACAAAGAAGAAGCATACAATAAGCTTAGAGCAAAAATGCAGACATTGCATTTTCCCACCGTTACCATGCTAAGTGTTTCTACACGCGCATCCGGCCACATTCCATATTGTCACGTACGGCGCTCATATTTCGGCTTTTGTCTGCTGCTTAGTCGTCGCTGGCTGTCGTTGACTTAAATGCTTGTCAAAAATTCTAATTTGTCGGTCAGATTTTTAAATTTTTTCAAAAATGTCCATTCTATCGAAATAAATATAAAATTTGAATTTTTTCATACTCCTCAGATATTAACGCTACAATTTTGCTCATTCCGCCAAATTTAGCGGTTTAAAAGATGCACACAACATTCGTTTTTATTTTTGTGAAAAGTTTTTTCAAATTGACGAATGAGTTAAAAAATTATTTATATCAACCTCCGAGTAACGCCGGGTATTCAAGTAGTTCCAAATATTTGGAGCATTTCATACTTGCAAACATATAATTTATACATATTCTTATAATCTGAGTACAACAAATCATAAGAGCAAGTCTTAAAGGAAAAAATACAATGTGTAAAAAGACTTATTGCACCTACTATTTTCTAAAAAAATTTGTACTCCTCCCTCTTACTTGATTGTGATAATTCACATCACTTTTTAGTATTTTTAATGTAATTTTCATTTTGAAGATACGCTGAAAATAATAAAATAATTTATTTTTTTAATGATATTCCACAAGTAAAAATCACATGAAACCCCTTTGGGACAAGCCTCAGCAGCAAGAACCATATTTTTCTATAAATACATATATTTATATATGCATACTATTTTGATAAATTTGGAAAGATGCTTTTTGATGTATTTTTTTTTTCCCTTAATGTTTCAAAATTTTCTATGAAATTTTATTGTTTATTATATCAGCAAGCAAAATGGAAATATTTTTAATATCGCTAAAACCACTGATGTGGCTAGTTCTTTAATATCAGCCATTTTATGTGTAATTATAATAAATATTTGTAGTTTGTAAAAAAGAAGCTCACTCTTTCACCCAAACTATCAATTTTCTTATGAAACGCGATAGACGCTTGCAAGCGTATCGTAAAAATCAAGCATTCGTATTATCGTTTTCTTGCACCCGATAGATATACTATTGTAAATGACAGTTATTTTTTTTACATTTTACTGTGAATTCAAGAAAAAACAGCTGAAAACCTTAAACTGAAGTAATTTCAATGTATTAAAAGTTATAAAAAAAAATATTTGAAAAAATATTTGATTGCGTTCTATATTGGTGGAGAAAGCGATAAGACACACATAGAGGCTGTGGAATGAAGGCATTTGAGGGTGCTTCCAATCCTTTGGAAATTAACTCGACAATGTAAGTACACAGAAAATAAAAGAATTGATTTATTATCTAATCTAGTTTAGGTAATGTGAAATTTTCTATTTCACCTAATATTTTTTAGCTGAATTTTATACATTTTTAGGTAAAAGTTCTACTCTTTTTTTTTCTGAGTATATGCACAAGATTTTTGAAATAAACATTTGCAGATATTACAAGTTAAAACACTATTTTTAGCTACAGATTTGTTGCAAACTAGGCAGTGCGATCTAAGCGACAAGATTAAAAGACGATTTAAAGACGGCCGAATCTAACGAGAGTGATATTTGCCATGAAACCTTATGCTTTCAAAAACAAATAAACAACTTGCATTAGGTAAAAGGATTAAAAAAATTAGGTGATTTAATAAACAAAATTTTAGTAGAATTTACAATTTTTAATTAGGTGAACAACCTAATGCATGATAGTTTTCTTAACTGTTTAAGAAGAAAAGTTGCCGAAAAGATTAGGTGAAATAGAAAATTTCACATTACCTAAACTAGTTTAGATAATAAATCAATTCTTTTATTTTCTGTGTATAAGGGATTTTCTGTGTATAAGGGATTTTCTGTGTATAAGGGACAATAATATTATTAACATTTTAAGTGCTAATCAAAACTTTGTGTTTGAACATGTCTGAATTCTCTTAATTTATCTTAATTTGTGTGATACGGTAGCTCAATAAGTGACCGAAGTGAAAGAATTGAAAAAAAAAATATGGCAATAAAACTGTTGTAGCGTTTAACAAAAAACGCAATCGTGCAGCTTCATACATTCTTTTAGATTAAAATTCTAAGAGTTCTTCAAACTCAGCTCCATCTAATGCTGCTCTTTGTTCAGAGCAATATAAAACTCAGCCTATAGACTAAAAGCCAGAGCTTTAAAAACTGTTTTCATTTTAAAAGGTTGGTTTTCTTTGGAATTGTTTATCGTAGTTGTGTACACAGACATACTGCGGTCAGTTAAGCGAACTGTAGAACAGGCGGGGCATATATGCTATCAAGCGTGTCAAGTTTTGCGTAGTAATTATTTGGATTTAAAAAGGCTGAAAATTGCTGAAGATTGTATATTGCATATAAATAACAGTTATGGTTGTCAGTCAGTTCAACGTCGGAACAGAGCTGGTCAGTCTGTCACAATGTATGTGCAACACCATACAAACTCAGACAAGGATGTACATACATACAAGGATGTACAAACTAGCTGTTTGCAAGCCACTAATCTCAAAAGAACGGTTATGATACCAAATAAAAGGTCAAAAGTCAGCATTTAAGTCTACATCCTTGGCAATTTTTAAAATAAGGGTTGTCCCGTAACTGCATGTTAATTGCAATTTATTCTTTTAAGTGAATTTGTGCGTTTTTTGCTCGTAGTATACAAACCACTGCTTGGATAAGCACGATTTAAGTACCAAATGAAAGGTCAAGGCTCAACCTTTAAATCGGTATCCTTGAAAAAATTTTTAAAATTAGATTGGTCTCACACACACCCCGCCTCAAGTGGTCAAAAGGTTCACTGCTGTGACGACAAAATCGGCAGATGTACATCGATTATTCATCACTTAGATATGAAAACTTCTTTGAAATTAAAATCGTAGCTGCTTCGCTGCCTGAGTTATTGGCTAAATACATTTATATATTGGCGCACTACGTACTGATATATTTACTCTGTCATTCCGTTTGTAACGCTCATAAGGTGGCGTGGCAGGTATAGAAAAGTATATATATTCTTGATAAGCATCAAGACGTTAGTCGCTTTAGCCATGTCCGTCTGTCTGATTGTCTGTCTGCCTGTCTGTCCTTCTATATGTCTGTGATCACGATTGCAGCCGTAATTTTTGAAAAACGTAATAAAAGTCAGAATATGAGGATCTATTTTAAAAATAAAGATCAAAATCAAAAGTGAGCCAAATCGAATGAAAACCCCGCTTACCTTCCATACAAAGTGACGTCATCAAAACTTTTATAAATTCCTCAAAAAAGTATGTATTGAAATGATATTTTACACATACGCTTTGATATATAATAAAAGTATATCTTTATATGCGGGGAACAGGGGGCGAACCTTCACATGGCAACGTGTCTGACCGCCTCAACCTGGCGAGGCCAGCATTATCCATGTCGAAATCGTCTCAAGTCGACTCAAACCTCCACGTGGTGTTCCCTGGGCAACGGCAAACTGGCATCCGTCAGTTTGACGGCCAATTTGAGCGGCGGGTCGCTCCATAGACCTTAAACATGGAATGTGCGCAGGGTTTGGGTCCCGCCACATTACTACTGCCCAATATAAACTAAACCAGCCTCGGATAAGAACCCCAATTACATTGACGACCACCGCAAACGAAAAACGGACAATGATTTACGGATATGCACCTGGAATGTCCCGACCCTTTACAGGGAAGGTGCCATTATCCAACTGGCGGAAGCCCTCAAAACAATAAAATCTGACATCACCGCCATCCAGGAAATGCGATGGAAAGGGCAAGGCTGCTCTAAACAAACACACTGCGATATCTACTACAGCTGCCATGCGGAGAAGCGCGAATACGGATGTGGATTCGTTGTTAGCCGGAAACTACGCCACCTTGTTTCCCGGTTCCCACCTGTGAACGAAAGATTGGCCACGATCCGCATCAAGGCAAAATTTTTCTACATCAGCTTTATTTGCGCGCATGCCCCGACGGAGGAAAAGGGCGAAGGACGCTTTCTACGCTAGTCTTGAGGAAGTACCGCCTTCCGGTCCATGACGTGAAAATAGTCCTCGGCGATTTTAATGCGAAAGTCGGAAGGGAAGGCATCTTTGGCCCAACTGTCGGTCAGTTCAGTCTTCATGAGACCTCCACGAACAACGGTCTAAGACTGATCGACTTCGCCGCGGCACGAAACATGGTAGTTAAAAGCACCAGATTCAAGCACCTCGACATCCACGCGGATCATCCAGGATCAAAAAACGTGAAACCAAATTGATCATGTTGTAATCGACGGAAGGCATGCCTCTAGTGTTCTAGATGTGCGTATATTTCCGGGGGTCAACATTGACTCCGACCATTATCTTGTTGCAGCCAAGATCCGCATGCGATTATGCAATGCGAAGAACATACGCACAGGAATGCAACGAAAGCTGGATGTCGCTAAGCTGCAATTACAACGGAATGCCGAAGCCTACTCCGCTCATCTCTCGGTTAAGCTGAACCAACCAACCTCTGGACCCGACGACGCCAGCGGACTTTGGGCGCGTATATCGCACTCCATGCGCGCTGCCGCTGAAAAAGTCATTGGTTTCCGGAGCCCGCAACCTCGGAACCAATGATACGATCAGGAGTATCGCATCGCGACAGCAGTAAAAAATGCCGCATACAGAAAAACGCTGCAGTCAGCTGCAACGCGAGCCGTGCGAGAAAACTACCGCGAAAAGAGGAAGGAAGAGAGGTGCCTTTTCAGACGCAAGAAAAGAGAGCAGGAAAAGCGAGAGCGTGAGGAACTAGAGGTATACCAGGACAAGAAGGATGCACGAAAATTCTATCAACAGGTTAAGCGTCTAACCCAAGGTTTCAAGCCTGGAGCATCCACTTGTAGAGACGAAAATGGAGATCTAAATACGGATACACAGTGTGTGCTGAGATTGTGGAGACGGCACTTCTCCAATTTACTTGCTGGCGACGATTCCACCAATGCCGCCCATGGAGAGCACAGTTCGGTGCCACCAATGAACGATGACGGAGTGGAAGTATCACCACCTAGCCATGCAGAGGTTCGAGTTGCTATCCAACGACTCAAAAACAATAAAGCAGCGGGTGCTGACGGCCTCTCAGCTGAATTGTTTAAAACCGGCGGCGATGAATTGATAAGGCGCATGCATCACCTGCACCAGCAGAAAGCATGCCCGACGATTGGAACCTCAGCGTACTGTGCCCTATACTTAAGATAGGAGACCTAACAACCTAACAATCTCTCAAGCGTACTGTGTGAAAGATTAAAGCCGATTACAAAAACTCTGATTGGACCTTATCAGTGTGGCTTTCGACCTGGTAAGTCCACCATAGACCAGATTTTCACGCTACTACGCGTGGGTTTTCACGAGAAAACCCACGAAAATCAAATAGGCACACACCATCTCTTTGTCGATTTTAAAGCTGCGTTCGATAGCCCGAGAAGGGATTTCCTATACGCAACAATGTCTGAGTTCGGTATACCTGCAAGGCTGATTAGACTTTGCAGAATGACGTTGAGCAACACACGCAGCTCCGTCAAGGTAGGAAATGACCTCTCCGAAACCTTCAATACCGAAAAAGGTTTCAGGCAAGGCGATCCACTGTCTTGCGATCTCTTCAACTTCATCATGGAGGGGATCGTACGACAGGCCGGTGTGCATCGTAATGGCACCATTTTCTATAAAGGTGTCCAGCTCCTTGCGTACGCTGATGATATTGATATTGTTGGCAGAACCAAGAGAGATGTTACCGCTGCTTTCGCAGCTATCGAAAAGGAATCAGCCAAAGTGGGTTTGACGACAAATGAGGGTAAACAAAATATATGCTGTCTACAAACAAGAGAGCGCGGCTTTTAGACTCCCACGTTTCATACGGCAGCTATAACTTTGAAGTAGTTAAGGAGTTCGTATACCTTGGCACCGCCATTAATACCAACAACGAAATCAGCCTGGACATAAAGCGAAGAACAATAATTGCTAATAGGTGCTACTACGGGCTCAGTAAGCAACTAAATTCCAGAGCCCTCTCTCTATCGACAAAACTAACACTCTACAAGACGCTCGTTCTACCTGTGCTGCTCTATGGCGCTGAGGCATGGGTAGTTTCGCAAACTGACGCAGCCGCTCGGGGGGTGTTCGAGAGAAAAATTCTTCGCAAAATCTTCGGTCCTCTACGAGTCGGCGATGACTACCGCATCCGAATGTACCACGAGCTGTATGAGCTCTACGAAGACATTGACGTAGTTCGGCGTATAACTGTGCAGGGACTACGCTGGCTGGGTCATGTCCATCGTATGGACTACGAAGCTCCAGCGAAAAAGGTGCTCGAGGCGAGGGTCGCTGGTCAACGACGACGAGGGAGACCATGCCTCCGATGGATGGACCAGGCTGTGGAAGCCCTAACCGCACTTGGAGTATCCAATTGGAGAAGGTGCGCACAAAGCAGTGGGGCCTGGCGAGAGCTGATGATGTCGGCCGAAACCCGGACACGGGTTGTTACGGCCACCTAAGTATGTAAGTAAGATCTTTATATGCAGTTGTGTATAATTAATATTATAACCTTAAATATTGGCAAAGTTATAGTTGAAAGCACTAATGATTTCCCGGAAATCATTTCGAATTCGCAAACGATGACGCAATAGCGAAGCCGTGATCTCGTTTTGTTGTTTATTGGGTATATATCAGGGCTGTTAGTTTCACTTACTTTTTTAACCTGCTCAATTTTTTCGAAAACTTGAGCGCACTGAGAAAGCCACTCAGAATGTAAGAATGTAAGCTCACAAAAAGTGAGCTATTAACAGCCTTGGTATATATATTGGTGATCACAGACATATAGAAGGACAGACTGGCAGACAGACAATCAGACAGACTGACATGGCTCAGCGACTAAGGAGTTGATGCTGATCAAGAATATATATATATAGACTTATATATAGACTTAAAGGCTGACTTTTAACCTTTTATTTTGTATGACAACCGTTCTTCTGCGGTTAGTGGTTTGCATACAGTTAGTTTGTATGTATATACATCCTTGTCTGAGTTTGTATGTTCCGTCGTTGAACTGACTGACTGTCATAACTGTTATTTATATGCAATATACAATCTTTAAAACAATTTTCAGCCTTTTTAAATCCAAATAATTACTACGCAAAACTTGACACGTTTGATAGCATATATGACCCGGCATTTCTACAGTTCGCTTGACTGACCGCAGTATGGTTGTGTACACAACTACGATAATCAATTCCAAAGAAAATCAACCTTTTTAAATGAAAACAGTTTTTAAAGCGCTGGCTCTCCGTCTACTAGTTGTGTTGATGTTCAATGAAAGTCATTTGTTGATAAAGTTTTTACCAATGGTCCAATTAGGTTTGCGTCACTCTGCGTTTTTGTGACAGCTGCGTTTTCATTGTTTATGTGTGTTTAATTTATGTGCGGTAAATTTGCTGATAAATTGTGACTTAACGCTTTCTTTTGTTTTGAGTGAATACGAATCAAGGACAATCCGAGTGGCGTGAAAATATTGGAATTGGAATATAAAAATAATGATGGCTCAGTCACTTGGATATCGCGGAGCCGCTGGTGCATGCAAATTGGAAAGGCTACTGCAATGGTGCACGGCTACAGCATACGTCTGATCCACTGTCAAATGCAATGTCATCAGCAGGGAAACATTCCGCCGGTCCGCAATTTCCACGTGATTGTTCAAAACTGCCTTTGAAACCGCAACAATTTTTGCTCCATTTCCTATATTTTGCCACCATTAACAAATTTTTTTCTTTCTGTCAACAAAAGTTGCTGATTTAAAGTTTTATTAAGTAGATGTACGTCTGCATAATTAACACGTGATTTACTACGTGCAATCTGCCATTTGCTGCGGCAACGTTGCGTAGCGTTACGAGAACATAATTAACTCCAGTTCTAGTTCTAGTTCTAACGCAGTCGTTGTGTTGCCTGTTTTAGACGCTATTTCGATTTCTATGTCTTGTGCTGATGCTGTTGTTGTTGCTGCTAAAACTGGTTTTGATGGTGCTGCTGAAACTCATGCTCTGTTTTGGCTTGTGTTTCTCAATTCAAGGACTTAGGTGTAGTTTTTGATCGTAAATTTACTTTTATGTAATTATTACTTTTTTTATTTAATTCCCAAAAAGTTAACGATGTCGTTATCGGTCGTTATCGGTCATTGTGCATGCACAGTTTCATAGTAAATGACAGTTTTCGATAGTTAACTACAGCGACAATCATCGTTAAAGAGTTTGGGAATCCCGCAACTGTTAAACTCTCTTGTACGATCTAGGCTGGAAATATGCAGCTTGTATTTGGAACGCATTTTATGAGGCTCATAATTTCCGGATTGAAAACATTCAGAAATCTTTCACAAGATCTGCGTTGAGCTAATTTAATATGGATTGTGTGCCACTCTCATATAATACCAGATGTCTCTTAATATGATTAAAATCTTCGGAGAGTAGAAAAAGTATTTTCACCACTGTGCTAGATTGAGATAAATTTCCCTTAAAGAAGTTATTTTTTTTGCAGAGGTAAGCAAAATTTATTTGCGAGTAGTCTGGCCTCATCATTTTGTGCATTATTTTCATTTTTAGGTTGCTTCGAATTTAAACTTAAATACTACGAAATTTGCTGAAATACTATACACCAAGGAATAAGAAGTAAGCACATGTTTTAAAATTGCATTGAATCTTCCTTTTCAGAATTGTCAAAAAGGTTATCCGATAATAAAATGTTTTCAGAAATGCAGTTTTTAAATATTAACAGAATAGATTTGATACATCTTATTGCTTTACCAAATATATTAGATCAGAGTTGTAAATCCCACAGCTCAATTAGCTCTTTTAGCTCACTTACAACAACTTCAATATTTCCGTGTGTGTTGTAATTCAAAGAATTGACTTCGTTGGCGTGACAGCAAGAAAAAAATGTGCATGCGTTGTTATTGTTTGCTTGCTGCTGTGTGTATTTTGTTGTTATTTTTTCGTAGCACACACACGATTTTGTTGGCATTTTCTATTCGTAGCGCAATCTCAATGTGGAGCCTCGATAAGCTCAGTACAATTTGCAAGGCATTGTTTTTGTTTGCTAGCGTCGACTGATATGAAAGGCTATTGCTATTGCTGTGTGTATTTTGTTGGCATGTACGCACTTTTTTTTACGCCGGCTCATCGCGGCAACTTATATTTGTGTATTTTGCTGGTATTTTCTCTTCGTTGGCTTGTTTTTGTGGCTGTTGCTGCTGTATGTTTTTTGTTGGTGTTTTTGTACTTGAAGCAAGTTGTAGTTTAGGGTTTTTTTTCGACAACATCGATTTTTTTATTTTTTTTTATCTCAGGCTCACCGCCACGACACCCCTGTATTAGATGATGTATGTTAGATATAGTGAAACTATCTTTAGAATGGACCAATTAGATATGTTTTAGTACCGCCGAAAAAGAAAGAATACATACTTTACCAACTAACAAAATGGGGGCTGAAATTATAACTATTAAAAATGTTAAGGATGACTTTAAATTTCCAAATCTTTGTCGTTCAGCATTACATGCTAACTTTACCTCAACTTTACCTCATGCTAACACAGAAGCAGAACGCATTTTTTCATATCAAAAATAAAAAAAAAAACTGCATAAAAATGAGATTTTAAGGTTCGGTACATAATAGTCATATTAAAATGCATAACTCAAAAAAATTTTATTAAATTTTATTTTATGTGCGCAGTATACAGTTTTATTTCTAAAAATATGAATTGATTTTGCATGTATAAATATATTATACTTGCAAAAGAAATTATAATGGTTGTTTATCATTTAGTAATTTTTGAATTTTTTAATATTTTTTTTTTGGAAAGGTAAATTTTTTTCGAAAGTGGTAAATTTCGGTTCGTCTCTCTGGCAATACTGATTTTGACTTTGCTTTTCGTTTTTGATATCATTTATGGTTTTATTTATTGCGCTATTGGAAATGGTTGACTTCAATGCTCCTGCAAGAGCACTCAAAAATTATAATGCTTGAAAATGTCTCAGTCTAATTATGTAGGGAACGAACTTACACATCGAGCTTTGCTATTATTTAATTCCATAAATTTTTAATTTAATTTAGATATTTCTGTTCCTAAAATCAAATTAAATCCGTCTTAAATTCTATTTTTAACCAACTTCAAAAAGGAGGAGGTTCTCAAGTTCGTCGGTTTATCTGTTTTTTTTTAATGTATGTAGATCGATAACTCCTAAACTATATGCCTGATTGCCATAAGTTTTGGTGAGCAGATAGATATCATAAACATGATGGTGCCCGTAAAAAAGTGGGAGGTATTTGAAAACTACGCGTGGCAATACTAGTAGATCTCGCAATAGTAAATACTACTGTATCTCGAATAATATTGGCACTAGGGTACTGAAATTTAGTGTATTGGTAGGCACAATTATAACAAACTACCGTCAAGAAAATGGACGTTATTTGACAAATGGGCGTGGCAATATTAGAAAAACAGTGTATCTTGAATAATTTGAGACTAGATTAATGCAATTTAGTGTAGGAGAAAGCATTATTATTACAAATTATGGTCAGGAAAGTGGGCGTTATTAGACAAATAGGCGTGGCAATATTATAAAAACACTGTATCTCGAGTAACATTGACACTCGTGTACTGCAATTTAGTGTAGGGGTAGACACAGTTAATACAAATTACGGTCAATAAAATGGGCGTTATTTGAAAAATGGGCGTGGAAATATTAGAAAAACAGAGTATCTCGAATAATATTGACACTAGGATAATAAAACTAATTACAAGAATGGGTAAAATTATTTCAAAACACGTGACATCTAATTTAAATTTAAGAGACAGACATTTGTAATAACCAACAAACTTTCAGAATTTAATAGAGCAAATTTTTTAAGAACAATTGTATTTATGTAGTTTATACACTTTTTTCGAAAATTTATCATATTCTCTAAAAAGGGCGAAATAAAAACTTAAAAAAAAAAACCGACTACAAAATCACTACAAAGTAAAAAATAATTTTAAAATAACTTTTCTATTTTTTTCTAATTTGTTGTATTAATATATTTATGATAATTACTCTGAAGTAAACAGATTTAAAAAAAATTAGATAATTCTTCTAATTAATTATTTGTCCTGTCTATTTCATGGCTGAAAGTACACCTAAATATTTAGGTGCTTTATTTACTCTCGCAGTTAGACTACTTAATACAATTACAATACATTAACATTTAGAAATTTGTAGCGCACTTAAACAAATTCGTTAACTGAAAATCACCGGATTACTCGTACTTTAGCTAAATTTTATGCATTTTTAGGTAAAAGTTCTACTATTTTTTTTTTCTGTGTAGCTTAATTCCTGAATTCCTGAAACATGAATTTAATTCCTAACCCATTTTTTTGCCATCTGTTTCTAGGCAGAGCTTTGGGACATACACCCCTTCCCAGGTCTGCGTTTGCTTCCATTGAAGTGACAAGACGCTCGAGTTGAGTTTTCAAGCGCACAACACTTGGCCTGAAAACATGGCATTAATTTTGTTCAAAGCCTGTTCAAAAGCTCATTTCTATCACTTTAATACTTATATATTTCGAAAAAGATGAATAATTCAAAATTTATTTCTATTATCAGTCAAGAATACTCAGCCGCTTGCAAGCGCATGAAGTTTAACCGCTAATCTGATCCGTATCGTTTCGCAATACCATTTTTTCAATAAACGATACACGCTAACAGTCGAATTTAATACGACAAACGTAAGTTCCTAATACCGCATAAGAGAATGCTAGCGTTTATCGTGTATCGTATGAATTCATAATAGGGGTGTTTAATAAAATGCCAAAACAATGTTTAATATTTTCTTAACATGTCACTTCACAGTCTTGTGCTAACCGCAATCGCGATCGGATGTGTGAACAAGTTTAATTTTCAAAACAAGCAAAAATTAGAACAATAACAAAGCTTAAGCTAGTCAAACGGTTTTTTTTCACCAGTGACAAACGAAGTCACAAAACTTTGGACAAATAAAGTCATAAAACTTGGCAAAAAAAAAAAAAAAAAAAACCAACAGCAGCAGTGATGAGTGAAGCAGGTGACGATGATGACGATGATGATGCTGATGATAAAACAAATGCAACAGATAATGAAATGAATGTTGATGAAAGCAACGACATGTATAATTGGCAAACATTAAATCCGAAGAAACGATCACTTCCATCTATTGGAAACAACTCAAAACGCCGATTCATTTCTGACACTATTGCTAGCACCTCGAATGGAAACAGATTTGCCATTCTCGACAATTGTAATGAACCAACCGCAGAGAATAACAACAATCAAACAGATGGTATAAAACCACCACCTATATTTATACCTAATGTCAGTAACATTAATAATATGATAAGCAACTTTTGTTCAATTATTTCTAAATAAATCCTTACGAAATTGTGAAGTTAAGCTAATGATAAATAATGTAGAATCATATAGAAAGTTAGTGAAATATTTAGAAAACCGAAAAACTAGTTTCCATACGTATCAAATAAGACAAGAAAGTGCATATAGAGTTATAGTTAAGGGTCTTCGTCACTCCACTCCCGTAGAAGACATTAAATCTGAACTCACATCACAAGGTCAGTGTTAGGAATATTTACAATATTAAAAGTGGCATTACCAAGGACGTATTTCCATGTTTTATGTAGATCTCGATCCAAATACAAATAATAAAAAACTTTACGACATTCGTTACATAAATAATGTTGTTAGTGTTGAACCTCCACGTAAAACTAATGATCTTGTGCAGTGCTATTGGTGCCAAGAATTTGGGCACACACAGGCTTATTGTAAGAAGCCTTTTAGGTGTGTTAAATTCGCACTTGATCATCCTACTGCAGAATGCAAAATGAACACCACATCTCTTCCTCTATGTGTTCATTGTTTACAGAACCACACAGCGAATTATAAAGGCTGTCAAATTTATCAAGAGCTTATGCAAAAGAGGACAAACAAGATAAAACCAACTGTTCAACATAGAAATCCGTTTTTGTTGACAAATTCAGAACCACTCCAGCAAAATAATCCAACAAATTCTACTGGCTTCTCGTACGCTGATATAACAAAAGGTGTCTCCAATGAAGGTGAAAACCATATTTTTAAAAAAATAGAAATTATGCTAAACAAAAAAATAGAATTAACTAACACTTTACTCAATATGATGTCCGTTATTGTGAACAAGTTATGCAACTAACAGATGTAAGAATAGCTGTGTGGAATGCCAACGGGCCTTCCAATCATACCCAAGAGACTGAAATATTTTTGAAAATGAATTTTATATACATTCTATTGATATCTGAAACACATTTTACATCAAGATCACATTTCAAAATACATGGATATGACTTAATATCTGCTAACCATCCAGACAACAGAGCACACGCTGGCTCTGCAGTTCTAATAAAATCTTCGATCAAATATGACATGCTTCAAGAAGTTATTTATGCACATTTACAAGCTGCTGGAGTTAAACTCAAAACTGATTCCGGTTACATTTCAATTTACGCTATTTATTTTCCACTAAGACATAGCATATCGTGTAGAGATTACGAAGATTTCTTTAAAGAATTGGGTGCCCGATTTATAGTTGGCGGGGATTTTAATGCTAAGCATCCATGGTGGGGCTCGAGACTTGTTAACCCTAAAGGTCGAGAGTTATTTAAATGTATTCAGAAGAAACACTTCAAAACGTTGTCAACTGGCAGACCAACATATTGGCATACTGATCCCTCCAAAATTCCAGATTTACTGGATTTTATTGTTTTTTCTGATGATACTGATGATCTCAGTTCGAAGCACTAAGCTCTGATAATAAAATATCACGCACAACTGCGTTTGGTCTCAAAGGCTTCTCAAATTATTACCAAAAAAACATATTCGTTCTTTTGAATATTGGATGGACAAAAACATTCGTATTAAAAGAAGGCTAAGACGAGTGTGGATGCTTAGCAGTAGCCCGGTTGATAAACGTAATTTTAATCAAGCCGCTAACTAACTAAAAAGTTGGTTGTATGAATTAAAGAATGAAAGAACAGCTAAATATTTAAGAAATCTAAATGTCACAAAAAAGGACGATCATTGCCTATGGAATGCAACTAAGTACTTAAAACGCCCTGCTAAAAGAAATATACCCTTAAAAGATGCTGGCAATAAGTGGTGCAGATTTTTATACATGCAATAACAATAGAGTTCAGCTACTACAGCTATATCGCACTTCCTCAGCATTAACCCATCTAAAGCCACTACCCAGTAATCATTGAAAATATCAATGTTATGGATACCCGTGACCACAAACAAGTTAATGTGGGAAAAATTTACCCACCAATAAATGGGTTGGGCTCAGGGACAACACAAGACGTAACAACTAACCATGCGTATATATAGATCTAATTACACAACTAATTTTAATCTACTTTTGAGTTGACCTTTTGACAAATTAACATCAAAAACGCTACAATTGTTAACAAAGGAACTCATGCGACTGAAAGGAGCAGTAACCATATAATTTGTTCTACTAAATGGCAAATAAATTAAGTTGTTAGCGTTTCTACTGCTTCTACGGTTAGTGTTAAAATTTATGTGAGAAAGAAGTTCTGGAGAATCGAATACACCTGTTATGAGCTGGTGTAAATATACGATATCTGCCGATTTCCTTCGATCACCTAAAGACTGCATTTTTAATAGTTTTAAACGATCCTCATAAGGAGGAAGGTCTAATATGTCAGTTCCACTTAAGCCCCTTAGAGCAAACTGAACAAAACGTTTTTGGATTCTTTCTATTCGATCAACATGCACATTGTAACTTGGGGACCAAACTTGACTTGCATACTCTAAGTGAGGACGCACGATTGCATAATACAACGTTGTAGTTGTAATCATGCTATTAAATTCTTTGGCCCAGCGTTTTACAAAACCAAGCAATGAAGATGCTTTTTTACAAATATTATCAATATGAATGTTAAACGACAGCTTAGAATCCATGCATATACCTAGGTCTTTGACGGTGTCTACACGACTCAAGGCAGTATCTTTAATCTTATAATCAAATATAAAATTATTCCTTTTTCGCGAAAGGTCATAGTTTGGCATTTATCTGAATTTAAAAACATATTATTTTTAGAACACCAAGCTTCAAAGGATTTTAGATCAGACTGGAGTAGATCTGAATTATCTCTAGAACTAATCGTTCTGTATATTTTCATATCATCGGCATAAATAAGCAGATGAGAGTGTTCAATGACATGAGTTACACCATTGATAGCTAAAATAAACAGAAGAGGACCAAGGTGACTACCCTGAGGAACACCTGATCCAGCAATAAATTCAGAAGACAATGCGCCTCGGAAGCGTATTTGATAAGATCGCTCTACCAAATACGATTTAATCCAGTTCACAAAATATTGTGGAAATCCCATTAACTCAAGTTTAAATAAGATTAGATTGTGTGGTAGCTTATCAAATGCCTTAGTAAAGTCAGTGTAAACACAATCGACCTGGTTACCAGAATCAATAGAATTTAAGCAGAATGTTGTAAAATCGAGAAGATTAGACACAGTGGATCTGCCATTCACAAAACCATGCTGACGAGTTGTTATGACTTCCCCACAGTGAATTTTCACCCGATCATACACCATCCGCTCAAAAAGTTTTGGAATCGATGAGAGCTTAGCGATAGGCCTATAGTTACTAACATCGTTCCTGCAACCCTTTTTAAAAATAGGACTTATAAATGATTTTTTCCAAAAAAGTGGAAAATAACTTTCGTTAATAGATTTATTGAATAATAGAGAAAGTGGTTGACTCAAAACGGAACCGCATTGTGTTAACACTGCGGCAGGAACACCGTCAGGTCCAGCACCAAACTCCTCATCGATCGATCTAATATACATTAAAATATCCTCTGGAGTGAAGGATATATGTTCCAAAGATACTCTGGGTTCGGAATTCATATATTCAAAGTACTCTCCATCAGGGGTAAAAGAATCTGAACAGAATGATTCTTTAAAAAGATTGGCGAATAGGCCACAAATTTTGACGGGATTGTCAGTAAATCCCTCAGGAGTTCTAAATGAAGAAGGAAATCCATCAGATTTCTTCTTTGTGTTTACGAATCCCCAAGATTTCTTTGGATCTGTCAATATTCTCAGCTTAACATTATCTAAATATTCGTGATATAATGTAGCTGAGCGATTTTCAAATTCCAGAAACAAACGTTTGCAAGTTTCTAGGTCGTTTGAGCCTAAGCTACAGACGTATTTCTTCCATGCCCTATTCCTGTTGTTGCGAAGAGTTTTTAAATCCTTTGTGTACCACGGGTACGCAGAATTCCTCGCAAATTTGAGACTATAAGGTACTGATTGAGAAAACACAGCATAGAGTTCCATATAAAAAAAATGTATGGAGTCATCAAGGCAATTTCCTTTTATATATTCCAAAATTGCATTAAGTTTACCATGAAGCAACTGATTCAACTTCAAAAAGTCAGCTTTTTTAAAATTGAATTCATAAAGCTTATCTGCTGAATTAGAATTTACTATATTTGCTCTGTCGGATTTGTACCAAATACTCAATGGTGGATGATATTCATCAACAGTAGTTAGAGCATGAAAGGCCCTCTTAACAACAACATTGTTACTGTCTGTAGTTAAGACCAGGTCAAGAAGTCTTTCAAGACTATTATAAATACAACTCACTTGTTGTAAGTCTGAACATATATTATTAACAAATATATGTTCTTGGCGGATCTTCGAATTAGATGCACAATCATCGTCAGAAGAATGCCATTTTAAATCAGATAGATTAAAATCGCCCAATAATAAAATGTCGTCATTAACGTCAAGTAAATCAATTATGTAATCTATGCACTCCGCAAGGCTTGCATAGACCTCTACACTACTCTTAGGAGGAACATATGCATTAATAACATATACATTAGAGTTACAATTTATAACTTTAACGCAAATTAGTTCAATATTAGAAGAGCAGGGAATGTCAACAATAAAACTGACAAAGCAGTTCCTCACAGCCAAAAGGACACCACCACCGACAGAAGAAATATTGTCAGTGTATCTGTCTTTTCTAAAAACTTGAAAACTATTGTCAAACAATTCCAAATCAGTAATGCTTCCGTTCAGCCACGTTTCTGTTAAAGCGATAATATCCTCAGAGCAATACACAGTTGATAGAAATAAGCTATGCGTCTTAGAACGTAGTCCCCTTACATTTTGATAGTAAAGGGACAGCCTATTTAGTTTTTTTGAGTCTGGCAGGCGGCTTGAGTCACCCTTTTAGACTTATTTTTTGGCTTGAACTCAGTAACAAGAATATTATCGGCCCACAAATTAAATTTAAGAACAGTTTTAAAATCTTCGGCTGCAACTGTTAGAATAAAAGAAGCATGGGAAGGCTTATTACCAATTTTTTTGCATGAACAGAATGCATTTGAGTTCACTAACTTGGATTGCCTGACAAACGTCAATATATTTTCTATTGATGTGTCGGGCTGAAGACGTGAAATGAAAACATTTCTGGTCATCGAAACTGCTCTTAAAGTCAAATGACTGTTAGGCGTAGTTGAAATCGTATTTGGGCTACTAGTCAATGGAGGAATAGAAGATGGTGTAAGAGAAATCACCGTATTATTATTTTCTGATGGCATTGCTGGGGGCTGCTCTGCCTTGGAAGGTCTGGAGGACGCTTTCCGACGCTTATTTTTGTTTCTGTTTTTCTTTTTGTTTTTTCTCTGTCTTTTAGAGCTTTTAAGGTCTTTTTCTACTGAAACTGACAAAATTCCGGAAGATGCAGTCATGGACGAAGGAACCGAAAAGATCATCTAAAAGTAAAGCAATTGCATTTGCAATTCATTTAGAGCAGCAATTTACACCTTTTTCTTCAACTAGTTTCACCAGTGATTCTGATGTCTGCAGATTTTTAGATGTTCCGTGTCAAATGGATTTGCCAATGAGGCACATTACGCCCAGAGAAGTCAAAGCTGAAATAGCCAAGCTTGGAAAAGTGAAATCTTTTGGTTTTGACAAAATTGATACCAAAGTAGCTATGTGTTTGCCCAAAAAAGGAATTATATTTCTAACGCTAATATTCAATTCTATTTTGAGATTATGCCATTTCCCGACACAATGGAAATACGCCGAGATAATCATGATTCCTAAGCCAAACAAGCCCGAAGATATTCTAACCTCGTATAGACCAATAAGTCTACTGGCAACATTCTCTAAAAGAATGAAACCAGTTCTGGAAATGTATAACATTATACCCGAATATCAGTTTGGATTTCGTACACAACATGGTGACCGTTGTGACTTAAATGAAGTCAGCAGGAAATCTTAATTTTTTATTGAAGAGCTAGCTTTTAAAATTTTATGCAACATCAATCTTAATTTCAATTGATCTTGTTTACTTTATACAAAGTGGAACTCGAACCTTAGCTGCATCGCAAACAAATCAAGCACGTTAACTAGTATCTCAAGGCTATCACAAAAAGTTGATGTACACAATTAAATGCTACCCAGCAGCATTAGCAGCACTACACAAATATTAGCCGACGTCAAAAACAAATGACGGTGGTGCAATTGGTTAAGCAGAAAGCGCAGTAAACCAGTCAACTTAAGCGGTCCGGGTTCGAGTCCCAATGATTGGAAATGAGAACGTGTACATTTTTTTCAAATCAAATTAATTGAATATGTTTTTAAAATAAATGTTAAAATAAAATAAAAATGCAATTATAAAAATAACAAAAAATAATACCAACCTGTAGGGTTCGAAACCGCCAGCCATCTCACGGTTGGGAGTTCAGAGCGCTATCATCGCGCTAAAGTAAATACATTTTGTTGCGCTTTTAAAATGTACTATAGTAGCACAGTGCTATTTTTATTATATATTATATATTTATATCACACTGCAACGTGCTTGAAATTCAGTGATTGAAGCTCTGCTTTAATCATTTAGCTGCCTTAAATTAAGACAACTAAGATGTTGGCTTTTAGGATAAAAACGCATATGTTATTTTACCTATAGCTGTCTTAATACTGTTGCAGCTTACATTAAGACAGTTTTTCAGCTGATTGTAAGATTTACTTTCTACAGGAAGCGTCACAAGGAAGCGTCCTTGGCCCAACATTATATACAGTTTTTACTTCAGATATGCCAACTACTGAAAATGTCACAATCGCTACATATGCTGATGATACAGCGTTAATAGCTTCAATGCACTCACCATCTGATGCTTCTAACAAGGAGGGTATATTCTAAAGAGAATTCAAAAGACAATTTTTCTCCTTTTGCTGAAAATTGTCAACTGGCCGACTTGGTGGATTCGAAATTATGTTCGAATCTGTATTCGAATCTCAAAAAGCCGAAGTGCCGAAGCGATGAGAGAGCTTACGAATGGTATTTTAAGCAAACTGAGCATGTGTTTTTGTTTGCTCTTATAATTTGCATGTAGGTATGTGTTTATTTTTTCGCTGGACGCAGTGTGTTGTTTTGGTTGGATAAATTTATTGAAATTAACATTAATTGCTTCGTTCATACATTTTTCTTCTGATTTTGGAAAAAAAATTTTTGATCTATAAATTTTTAGCTACTAACGATATAATAGAAATTTTTTCTTCGATTTTGAAGTTTCATTCATGTTGAAAACTTTTTGATCAACCCATTCCTGTACTTGGAGACTTCGAAAAAATATGAATTTCGAAGTGGGATGAGAGAGGCCGTACGAGAAAATAAAATTTTGCTGAGCGCCAGCTTAAACAGGTTTTGCAACAATTGAGAAACGTTGTCTATTTTCTAAAAAAAAACTATTTGACACAATGTGCATGTGTGTGTGTTTTATTTCTGCCCTTTAGGAAAATCAACTAATTTAAAAGTAGTTGAAAAAGTAGTTTTTTGTCAACCACAACTAGTTGAAATTCTGACTTTTTCCATAGAACGAACTAACATATTTTGTATGGTGATGTCCGCTAAATAAGTCAATTGACTTTCGTCTGCATATATTTTCAACTACTTGTTAAATTAGTTAAACTTAAACTATTTTTTTAATTACTTTAAAATAACCAATTGAAATCTATTTAATATTCTACTTACTGAAGATGAATTTAAAAGCATAAACATTTTAAATTTCTATACATCAAAGAGATCATTTATTTGTTATTTTTAGTTTTATTATGTAAAATACATAAATCATGCCAAAAAATCATGCTTGCTCGACACAAATAAATTCTGAAATATAAAATCTGAAAGCAAAATGTAAACATAGTTAAAAGTGATCAGAGTTTTTTAATGGAAAATTGTGAAATGTCGTTCTTTGTGGTGTTTTAATTGATTTTAAAATAATTCAAAAGTAATTCATGCCAAACATCTTTGCCAGTTAATTCAAAAAAGGACTAGTAATTGCATTCAAGGAGCGCAACAGAAGTACGCTGCGAGGGTAGATATAATTTCATTATTCCTTTCTTCATTGGACTATTTCTGCTTCCAACAGGTGATAATTTCAGAAGCTGGAGGAGCTCTGCGCTTTTATGTGAGCATGCGTACCACGGAAGCAGTTTCCGAAAACGGGCACGCCACCGCCCGGGTACATGAGCGAAGGTGCCGATCCAATTGATCGGAATTGTGTGGATCCTGCGCCTGTTACTTAACACGAGCCAGCTTTTTGATGCTTCATTTCAAAATATGAGCTAAACAAGAGTGTCAGCGGGATTTTCCACGCTTTGCAACCATCAATCATGGTCGATGGACACACCGATATTTTGCTTAGTTCTTCTTTTAAGTGTCAATCACAATGAAGTGATGAAACAGACTCGACGCTACGTAGGGAAAGGCGTGCGTCCTTACTACTGAAGTGATGAGGTGTTTGCTGAATGGTTAAGCAATGCACCAATTACCGTACAGAGACCAAATTGTGCAATGTTTGGTAAACACTACCAGTTTCTAATTTGAATTTCTTAAATAATAAAGAATTTTTAATCGTTTCACAGGGTTTTGAGGCAGTTTATCAGTTTTAAAGTGTGTTTACCACGTCTGTCTTGCAGCTCAATGTGCAGCTTTGAATTAATATAATTCAAATAAGTTTATCAACCACTTGTTTTTAAGTAGTATTTCAATTACTTCATATATAATGCAATAAAAACTATTCGGAATTAAAGTGGATGCCGCCTTAATATAATTCAAAGCAGTTCACATACTGGTATATTTTAAATGAGTTTTTTAGTTAGTTGTTTTTAAAAACAAGTTAGTTTGGTCCTATAGGGTAGAAATAAAATACACACACACATACACATGCACATCGTGTCAAATGATTTTTTTAGAAAATAGACACGTTCCTCTATTGTTGCAAAACCTGTTTAAGCTGGCGCTCAGCAAACTTTTATTTTCTCGTACGGCTTCTCTCATCCCACTTCGAAATTCATATTTTTTCGAAGTGTCCAATTACAGGAAGGGGTTGATCAAAAAGTTTTCAACATGAATAAAATTTCTACCATCTCCGCAGCTAAAATTTTATAGATAAAAAATTTTTCTTTAAAATCAGAGGAAAAATTTTTTAACAAAAAAATTTCTGTCATTTCTTTAGCGGCTAATAATTCATAGATCAAAAATTTTTCAACAAAATCGGAGGAAAAATTTTTTAACAAAAACAAAAATCTTTCATTTCTTTGGTAGTTAAAAATTTAGAGATCAAAAATTTTTCTTCAAAATTAGAGACATTTTTGTAATAGAAAAAATGTCGATCATTTCTTTAGTAGCTTAAAATTTAGAGAAGAAACATTTTTTTTCAAAATCAGAGTAAACATTTTTTAAAAAAAAAAGCTATCATTTCTTAAGCAGCTTAAAAAATTATATATAAAAAATTTGTCTTCAAAATCGAAGAACAAATTTCTATTATTTCATTAAAAAATAGCTAACATTAAAAAGCTAAAATTTTATAGATCAAAAATTTTTTTCCAAAATCAGAAGAAAAATGTATCAACGAACAATTAATGTAAATTTCAATAAATTTATCCAACCAAAACAAAACACTGCGTCCAGCTAAAAAATAAACACATATGTACCTACATGCAAATAATAAGAGCAAACAAAAACACATGCTCAGTTTGCTTAAAATACCATTCGTAAGCTCTCTCATCGCTTCGGCACTTCGACTTTTGAGATTCGAACACAGATTCGAACATAATTTCGAATCCACCAAGTCGGCAAGTTCACAATTTTCAGCAAAAAAAATTGTCTTTTGAATTCTCTTTAGAATATACCCTCGTTGCACTAGTGATGTAGTTGAACACCTTATAGTTGGTATTTATGAGAACAAACTGAACTCTCTGGTAGTGATATGACGAGTCAAATACTTTATCGACTCGAGTTACTTGACTCTGAATTATTTTGACTCGAGTAGAAACTCTAGTAGGTGAGTTAGCGAGTCAGTATTTCGACTTGCATAGCTGAAATATAAATGGCTTATAACTATAAATAAGGAGAACAAATAGCCAAAAAATAAGGATTTTATTAAGATTTTTAAAAACTTGACACAGTTTTTTTTTACACTTGAGCCACTTAGCTTTTTAAAAAAGTATTTTGCAATAATGATAACTCAAAGTAAAACTTTAATTATGCGTTAAATAATTTTTTTTATTTATAAAACAATATATGTAGAAAACAATTTCAAGGACAAACGCTATTAACAAATAAATTGTCTTTTGATTACTGCCATGCAAAAACTAATGAAAAATAAGTGTTGGCCAGATTTGACCAATTTTTGCAATACAACAATTTTAAGCACAGAAAAACATAAAATTAATTTAAAACAAAAACATTAATGAAATAAATTATTTCATTTCTGATTGAATATTTTTGAGCTTTACGTCTGTTTTTTTTTTTAAGAGTAGCCAATTTTTAATTTATTGGTACTTCTAAACAGGGTTCTGAGGAAAACATTAGCGACGCTGTGTTTTTCAATTTTACTATACTTTCATATGCACATACTCGTCAAGTATTTGAGAGTGTGAAACAACCCAGAAGGAAATTTGCTGCTTACAATATCAATGCTGTATTAAACAGCATGAAGCACGAAGTGCTTGAAGTTCTAATACAACTTTCCATTACTTTACACAGCACTTGGCCTCCTTAGAATCAATGAATTTTCAACACGTATTGCTAGCGGCAAAATATCAAGTCTAGCTACCAGGGATGATATTTGGGGGCTTTCAGGGCTTTTCTGAGCCCTTTTTCATTTCATACGCCCCGAAGCCCTTTTGATTCATTTTAGGGCATTTTGAAAAATTCTTCTGAAAACTTATCATCTAAGTAGTATGTCACATCGATGTACAAAATAAAAATTTTTAAACATTTGATTTTAAATTGATCTCAACAAAATAAGTTCTGTTGAAAATATAGCTATAGAAAAACAAAAAACTTGAACAATTCTCCCCAATTTGGTTTTTTTTTTTTTTAAGCTATATTAAAGCTTTATTTAAGCTATATACGCCTACGAAGGTAAGTTTTTGATAGACTGCAGAAATAGTGCACTTGTAAAAATCAATTAAAACTGAAGAAAATGTTTGAAAAGCTGATGTTCATATATTTTATATAAAGCCACCATGTAAGTATTATGCAGAAGAACCACTATTTTGTAGTATTAATTGACATCTACAGGAAAATTCCTTACAAACATTTAGTATCTACTATAATGGAGGAAGTATAAAAATTCTACACACCCTCCAAAGGAATGTGTAAATTTTCGAATCGAATTTATTTATAATAGTATCCCAAAGTAATTCTATAGGTTTAAGAATGGAACTTTGAGGTGGACAGCTTCAAGCACGATACATTCCTTACAGCATTTGATCATGCATATAGATGAAAAGGCGAAAAAAGGATCCGATGACGATGGCCGTAAGAAAGGCGAAAGGCCATCGTAGTCTTGAGTAACCTTAACCGATTAAGTGTTTAATGTCGTAAATTTTCAATGAACTTTCATCCATTTTTTTATTTTATCTGTACCAAAAATAATTTCCTGCGTATGATATCCTATATGGGCATTTCCACAGAAAAGTCCAATGTGACCCAAAAATTAAAAGTTATTAAAAACTTATTATTTTATGATATTATCTTAGAGAAACCTTTATATTTTATTCGTTTAAGCGATTTATATATAAATTTATTTACCATGATGATCAAATCGTCTGTTTCACAAATGTAGTTTTTCATTTAAATGTTTCGAAAAGTTTTTGTTTTAGTAAAAATGGAAGATATTGGCTAAATATAAGGACAAATAGTTGAGGTAACGAGCGCAAAATATATTTAATTTGTTTTTTAGTTACTAAATTACAATTACTTAATTACTCAATTGAATCTTAATGGAAAAAAATGTCACGTTCAAAATGTCACGTATCGATTCAGATTATGATTTAAAAATAAAAAAGTACTGAAAATATTTGAATCAAACAAAATACATTATAATGTAACATTATTTCATAAGATTCTTAAACTAGTTGCACCAAAAAACTGTGACAGATTTTGCTGAATTCTGATTTTCTATATATAGACACGAAACTACTTCCATTTGTGTTTACTTTTTTGAACCAGGACTATGCCTACTATAAACCTTGGCACTAATTAAAGTGGTACCTAAGAGCTTCAATGTAAACTTAAGAAAAAATGCAAATATATTTTACTTTGCCTTTCTTTCTTTCACTTTAAATGTGTTCGACGGCCCATATAAAACATTATGGAAATGCCCATATAAAACTTCACGCTCTTTTAGATTATGGCGTCAGAATTTATCTAAATAAATTCTTAAGAAGTAATAAACAATTATTTGCATAAAAATTTGTTTTTTCCCACCTTTAATTTGTTTTGATTTAGCTAATTTTGTTGCTCAAGGCTCTATATTCCAAAATTGTATAACATTCAGGAAATTATTCTTTATTCATTTCCGCAATTCCTTTATATGTTTCTTGGCAGAACTGATTTTATTTTGGTATCATGCCCATTTCGTCCCGCATCTTTGATTCGTCTTCTTACAAGTCTTAACGCAGAGTCTTTGTTAAATTTATCAATCACATCTTTCTGACATTCTTATTTATGTAACCAAGGACTCGAAAGAATACTCCTAAGACTCCTATCGAAGAATGTATCGATCCGATTTGCGGTTTTCTGTGGAAATGCTTTGCTATTTTTATTTGTATTATTAACTTATTTAATAAATGGCTTTGTTACAAATTTTTTCTGAGAATTTTTGATTATTTTTTGACATATTTATAACTTTTCCAATCAGAAACAAACTATATATGCAGATTTTTTTTTGACACATTTTTGACGTTTACAATCAATGCACAAACCTTTTTTCTAAAATGCAATGAGACCTCTATATATGAAATCAAATCTATTTAAAAGAAAGAATTGAGTAATATTACTCTGACCCACAATTTCTGATTCTGAAAGCTGATGGTTTGAACTAAATTTTGTTATTTTTGTGACAAATAATTAAACTTCCCTGCTTAGGTCAAAATAGTGGTCAAAATAGATCAATTGTTGGCAATTAATAGAGTTGCAGATGATAAGATGCAAGGATCATATTTAATTACTCTAATCGGGCCGGACACGTACAAAATTTTAAAATCGCTGGTAGCACCTGCGGAACCTCACTCAAAGAGCTGATAAAAATCCTGAAAGCACATTTTAGACCAGAAACGAATATTATAGCAGAAGGGTTTCGATTTCATAATAGAATACAACAAGTACATGAAAATATTTTAGACGACTTCGTGGATCTAAAGAATTTAGCCAAAAAGTGTGAATTTGGTTTATTTCTAGATGATTCAATGAGAGATCAGTTTGTTGTCGGCATTAAAGGCAATTAAAGGTCGACAATGCAATTCAGCGTTAATTATTAAATGAGTCCACTATGACTTTTGAAAAAGCATGCAAAATTGCAAAGTCGTACGAGCTAACCAAAAACAACATGTAAGTAATTAATGCATCCAACTACAGTTCATCGTATCGCTCATCCAAGGGAAAGTAAAAGTCACCAGAGAAGTTTAGAGAATTCACAGCTAGGTCACCTTAACCATATTGCTTACAATAATAGAGCATGTCACTTGAATATGGAAATAATTGGGGGTTAAGTGAACATGGAGCTCGATACTGGAGCATCAGCTTCTGTTATTAGCAGCATCGATTATAAAAAATTATTTTTGGAGTGTGGCTTAAGGAAGGTAGAAAATAAATTATGTGTAATTACAGGGGATAAAGTTGTTCTTGAAGTTGTAATCGATGTTCGCGTCCGTGATTTATGTGTAAAGAAATATTTTAACTTAGAACTTTTTATTGTTAACGCGAATAGAAAGCTTACACCTTTGCGTGGAAGACCATGATTACATTTACTTATACCAATTTGGCGTGAGTGTTTTACTTCTAGTGATAAAAATATCAACCAGAACAATAACAGATGCGGTGATTAATTCAAAAATAAGTATTAGACCGTCCCACTCTTTCAACTTTTTCGAAAAGTTCCCGGGATTCACTGGATTCTGATTCTACTCTTAAAAACATGAGTTTTGAATTTTGAAGCATGAATTTTATCGCGCATGTTGGAAAAGACATATTTGCGTTACTTGGCAATCTGAACATCTGTCATACATTAATTCTAATCACGTGCACTTTCGGTATTGTAATTAGTTAGTGGTTAAGAAACCACCAAACTAAATACACATGAATCAAATGTTGAGTTTTTGGCGTTTCTATTTGTCCTCTGCACTGAACTAAAGGTTACGATCAAATCGGCCAACATAGGTTATGGGCTCAGGTGGACCGACAACTAGAAGCAGAATACAAACAAAATCCACTGAAGAGCTGACAGGGAAAAAGGATTCATCTCAAGACGAAAACCATTTATTTGAAGATTCCGTAGAAGAGCAGCAACAAGAAAACCTGAAATCAAGCAAGAAACGAGGTTTAGACAACAAGTGGTTCTGGAGAGTGCAAGCATTGCTGCCGTGCAAATAAATACGTTTTCCGAAATAGCAAGTGTATTGTATGCAAAAGAAAAGCTTGACGATAAAAACTACGATTCATGGTGCATCCAAATGCGTTTAGTTCTAATCCATTCAGATCAATGGAAAATTGTGTCAGATAAATATGTACGCACTGATACAAATGCAGCAGAATGGGATTCTTTGGACGAGAAGGCTCTTGAGACGATGATGTTTTCTGTCAAACCAACGCAATTGAATCATATTAAAATTGCAAAAAGTCTCAAGAAGCATGGCTCAAACTCGAGTCTATAAATAAACCAAAGGGGCCGGCAAGAAAAGTCACTCTATATAAAAGTTTGCTAAATATCCGTTTGTCAGATGATTGCAACATACCACAACTTCTTAATTTTTCCACAGACATCGTGGAGAAATTGGCAGAGGTCGGCATTAACATTAGCAGCGAAATGTTGGTCATAATTTTTTTGTCTAGCTTGCCGAACAGATTTGAAAGTATTGTCGTGGCAATGGAGACGAGGGACGATCTGCCGGAGTATAGTGTATTAAAGGTAAATCTTCTAGAAGAATACGAATGAAAAAAAAAACAACGACAATAACGCCGTTAGTAATCAGCATGCATATTCTGTTCAAAGTAACACCAAAAAAAGGCATAGTGACAGAAACACAATTTTTAACAAAGTTGGTGGAAATCAAAATAAGTCAAAAATGCATGTGAAGTGTTATATCTGTCATAAACGTGCACATTATGCAGCGAATTTCTGCCTTAGCACAAAAGTCAAAAAAACCGAAAGAGCAAAGAGAACCAAAAGAGCAATCATTCTATGTATCCCTATTATCGGTCACCAAAAACAATAATTTGAACAGTTTTGTAACAGGGTTGTAGATAGTGGCGAGACGTCGCATATCTGCAATAACAGAAATTTATTTGTAACAAAGCAGAATATAGAGGAAAAAGTTTCAATACCTGGTAATCAAATGGTAACAGTGATTGGAAAGGGCGATGCACAGTGTAACGAGTTCTATGGGATGAGGGACAAAAATAGATGGAACCATCGTAAGTAGATGAAATTTAGCATGTATCATTATTTCATAAATATATAACGCCACAAAAATTTTTTTGCAAGATCGGTCACGCTCTACACCCACCTCCAATACAAAATGAAGATTAAAAGAGCAATATCTCCAGTTTTAGAAAGTTTAAGAAATTAAATCAACTTGTTTGTTATTGACTTGATTCAATTTAAAATCATGTAAAAATTGCATGCCTACTCCTAACTCTCATACAATATTCAATAACCTATGCAGTTTATTAATTAAAAAAATAATTTTTATTATTAATATATAGGTTTGTTTAAATTTAACATAAATCCTAAGAAGCGAAAAAATTACAAAAAAAAAATGATTCGACTACTCGTATCATCAGTGCAATCCGTGGAGTCACTCGACACAGATAAATCGAGATCAGGAAGGAAATCACTTGTGTCATCTTCGTATCGTGATCTTCATATGAAATAAATTCATCGATTCGTTATCATGCGTTATTTTATTTTTCAATATTTTTCTATGGAAAGATATAGAAGCATCTGACGAAAGCAAAAATTTAACGAAAATATCTCTATTGGACAGTTCTTTAGAGTTTTTACGAGTATGATTTAACCTCATTTTTCTAAACTCTTTATGACAAGCTTCTAAAACTTCTTCTGGGAGGATTGCTATAGGTAAATTAAAGTAATCTATTATTTCAGTTCCGAGAACCAGAATTTTATGTACTGTTGGCAGCATCTTATAGTAGTCATAATTTTTTATATACAACTCGAAAGTACAATCTAACAAAGCTTCAAAAGTTTCTTTTTTAATCAATATACCTCTAGATAATGTCAGTAAAATCGAAACGAAATTGTATTATTTCATTATCAGCTTTTAAAATACTTTTGGATAACTGGTAATCAGAGAAGAACCTTCTGACTGTGTTGCCATCTATCGACAATTAGGCCCATCTTTTCTTTGAATTCTCCTTGAATTCTTTTCTTATTCTCTTTAAATATTTTTTTAAGGTGTCCTTTTTCGTCAAAACATGCTCGAGGAAATAAAATATAAAATCCTTAAATTCGAGTTGTCCTATCAAAAACTTTGGCAATGTATTAAGGATGAGTTGTTTTAAAACATACTCAAAAATAACTAAAAACAAAAATGTAATTTTTCTTTAATTGCGTTTGAAACATTATAAAAAGTTTGTTATTTTCCCATATAAATTTTGCTCATTTTCGCTAAAACATGCTCTAGGAAAAACTTCATTAAATTCTTCATTTTGAGTTCTCCCAGCAGAACCTTCGGAACTATGTTTAAAAAGAGTTTTTATAAAACATATTAAAAAATAAAGAAGAACACAAATGCCCTGTTTTTTTAATTTCGTTTATAAAAAAATTTGTTGTTTTCCCATATAAATTTGCTCATTTTCGCTAAAACATGCTCCATGAAAAACGTCATATAATTTTTAATTTTAAGTTATCCCAGCAAAATCTTTGGGAATTTATATTATTCCGAACATATAAACATATTTAAAAATAAAGACAAGCAAAAATGTCATTTTTCTTTAATTGCGTTTGAAACTTTATAAAAAATTTCTTACTTTCCCATATAAATTTGCTCATTTTCGCTAAAACAAGCTCTAGGAAATACGTCGTAAAATTCTTAATTTTGAGTTCTCCCAACATAGCAATCGGAATTCTGTTCAGAAAGAGTTGTTATAAAACATATTCAAAAATAAAGAAAAACGAAAATGTCCTTTTTTTTTAAATTGTATATAGGAATTTAGGTTTTTATGGATATCTTGGACCTTTTTTGTGGAATATAAAAATTTTTTGCTTATACTTTTAACCCATTTTGGTCCGCTACCAGAACGCGTTGGAGTTTCGTATTGAAATTTTCAGATTTTGTTATTAGTGATCAAATTAAGGAAATCCCAAAGTTTGAGATTTTTCTGATTACAAATTTTTCGGCTACGAAGTGGTGGCGTACAAAACTATAATAACTTAAATTTCGTTAAATTTTCATTGCAACATATAAAGAGCATAAAATTCACAAATGGAAAGATATCGCAAAGTTCTTTGAGATTTAAATAATTAAGACTCTAAACTATAAATTTGCATACTTACTTTTACAAATTTGCAACATTTTTTTCCATACCTAATTTTGTCCCACTCGCTACACTGTGCGATGCTAAAATAAAAACTGAAAACGGCAGTTTAACTCTCAAAGACCCTTTATTCGCTTCTTCGTTTCAACATAAGTTTTTCTCTGTAATGAAATGCGTAAGTAATGGCGCAAAAGTGACATTTACAGACAATGCTGCTTATATACAAAATAAAAGTAATGATAGAGTTACAATTAAAGCCAATATTAAAAGTGATTTTTTTGTATTTAGGAGTACACTTGCATCAGCATTTTCGTGTATTGAAAATCAAAATAAATGGCATTTGAGACTTGGGCACGTAAACAATGCATGCTTGTAACAAATGTCGTCCAAGAAACTGGTAAATGGAATTGAGAAAATGTTAATCCCTGAAAATAGTTCGTTCCTTGCGTGTTTAAAAAGTAAAATCTGTGCGCAACCATTCCCTCAAATCGCTGAAAGAAAAGCTGAAAATATTTTAGATTTAGTGCGCACAGACCTGTGTGGGCCTTTTAATGTTCAATTAATAGGCGGCTCACGATACTTTCATACATTTGTCGATGACAAGTCAGGAAAAATATTAATTTTCTTCGTAAAATCCAAAGATCAAGTGCTGGAGAACCTCAAGTCATTTAAAACAATGGTAGAGCGTCAACCGGCAGAGTGGTACGTGTAATAAGAAGCGGTAACGGCGGCGAATTTCTTAACAATGCATCTAATAACTATTTAGAGGAAAATGGCATTCTGAGACAGTTAACAACTCCTTATACTCCACAGCAAAACGGCATAGCGGAGAGAGCCATCCGGACAATCGTAGAGATGGCAAGATCAATGCTAGCTCAAGCGGGTCTTTGTGAACAATTTTGGGCAGAGGCAGTTGCCACAGCACTTTATCTACGAAATCGTACACCCACAAAAGCGATCGGTTACGCAACTCCTCATGAAGTGTGGTATGGCCGTAAGCCTAGTGTTCATCATCTTAAAGTATTTGGATGTTTAGTAATTGCACAAATTGCATAAATTCGAAAACCGCAAATTTCGACAAAAAGGGAGAGTGCATCATGGTAGGTTACTCTCAAAAATCAAAGGAATACCGCTTATATAATATCGAAGCTGAAAAAATTGTCATTAAGAGGGAAGTGGATTTTGACGAAAATATACTAATGGGTAAGGACGGTTCAGTTGCAGCAGATATGATGCAGCCAATTCCAAATGAAGACTTTCAGCAATTCGCTGAAGCAGAAATTTCAGTTGGCGACAATCTTCGAAATGAAAGTTTGCAGGAAAATGTTGGCGTGGAAACTTAAGTAGGCGAAGGTTTTGAAAACACCGAAAATCGAGTCTCAAAAGCAAGGGCAACCGCGTAAGGTATATAACAGCGTGAATTAAGCAGCCGAAAAAATGACTATACCTGAAAACGTGAGCGAGATTGCTGACAGCCAATACGCTGAGCAATGGCAAGCAGCTATGAAAAATTAAATTAACTCTTTAATGGAAAATAATACGTGGTCATTAGTAGATTTGCCACGGAATCACGGAATCAGGTTAATGATTTAAAATTCAACAAAACGGAAATGTTGAAAGGTTTAAAGCTAAATTGGTTGCGAAGGGATGCAGCCAAAAATATGGTTTAAACTACACGCTAACTTACTCCCCTGTAATTCAATACGCAACGATCCGAATGTTACTGACGATAGCAGCAACCCATAAAATGCATGAAAATACTATGAAGTAAATGATTTAACTTCAAAAAGTCACCTTTTTTTTTTAAATTGAATTCATAAAGCTTATTTACCGAATTCGAATTTACTATATTTTCTCTGTCAGATGTGTACCAAATACTCAATGGCAGTAGTTAGAGCATGAAAGGCCATCTTAACAATAACATTGTTACTGTCTGTTGTTAAGTCAACGTCAAGAAGTCTTTCAAGACTATTATAAATAAAACTGCCGCAAAGATAGAAACGCTATTGCTGGTAGTTCTTTTAATGGCGGTGGAGTTTTAACTGCCGTTAAACCTTCTTATTTTTCACAACAAACAATAATTCCTGAGGCATCTGATATTGAATTTTGTTGTGTTTTTGCAAAGTATGGTGCGTTAAATTTGTATGTATTCCTCTTGCTTCCAACGTAGAGGTATATAATAAACATTTGGTTTCGATAAATAAAGTGTGTTTAAAACTTCAGCCTCATGATCACATTCTAATAACAGGTGACTTTAATCTTCCAAGTATCGCTTGGAACTGCTGCACCGAAAACCCTGCAATATTATTGCCTTCGTCTGAATGCTCATCTGCTAATTCATTTTTAAATGAGCTTTCAAGTCAAGGACTTTTTCAATTAAACAGCCACTTTAACAAGAATAGTCGTTTGTTAGATCTTTTATATTTTGACGACAGCAATATTATTTCAGTTTCAAGCACAGATCCACTCGTGCTCTCTGAAGATCCGTACCATCCAACTTTAGAAATTGCTCTTAATTTTCCTAAACAATCTGCAAAAAATCGTATTGCTCAATCCCCTGCTGAGTTAAATTTTAAAAGAATTAATTATGTTTTGTTTAAAAAATATATATCTAATATTAACTGGACATTCGTACTAAATATCGCTAATACAAAAACATCGCCAGAAAACCTTGATTCGGCTGTCTCTGCTTTTAATAGAACTCTCAACGATTGTTTTCTATTATCAGTACTCCAGAAAAGAGCCCGTTTAGCATCTGATCCTGTATGGTTTACTGAAGAACTGAGAAAATTAAGAAACTTAAAATCCATGCATTATTAAAAATTTCAAAAAACTCATGGCATTACAGATTTTGGTTTTTATACCTCTATTAAGTACAAGTATCGTTAATTATGCAAGCAATCTTACGATATTTATTTAAAAAAGTAAAATTAAACATCAAATCTGATGCTAAATCATTCTGGAACTTTGTCAACAAAAAACGAAAGATTGATTCCTATCCTTCTTTTATGAAATATAAAACTGTTGAATCGGAGAGCGAGAATAGCATTTGTAATTTTTTCGCTGACTTTTTCAAAGCGACCTATTCATCTTCATCCTATGATAATCTAAGCTTTCCATTTAATCTAGGATATTTGTCTTCCAATAATTGATACTAACACGGTTTTATCATACTTAAAAGCTCATAGAACGTCATATAAAAGAGGTCCCGACAATATACCGTCATGTATATTAAAATATTGCTGTGATGAATTACTAACTCCAATCACTTTGCTTTTTTCTTCTTCATTAAAATCTTGATATTTTCCAGTTGCCTGGAAGTCGTCTTTTATTATTCCGTTGCACAAGTCTGGTAACAGGTCTTTAATCGATAACTATCGTGGAATTGCAAAATTAAGTTCTTTGCCGAAGCTTTTCGAGGCAATCATTACTTTACAATTATCACATAGTGTTAAATCTTTATTGTATCTTTTCCAACATGGATTCGTATCTGGAAAATCTATGGTTACAAACCTACTTGAATTTACCTCCAAAACCATTGAGAATTTTAGAAAAAGTTTACAGACTGATGGTATATACACAGATTTTAGTTAAGCTTTTGATGTTGTTAATCATAAACTCTTAGTCTTAAAGCTATCTCTTGCTGGATTTCCCACAACACTTGTAAGATGGATTGAATCTTATTTATGCAATAGAACACAACGTGTTTTTTGAAAACTTGTGAAATCTCATGAGTTTCCTGTCACTTCTGGTGTACCTCAAGGAAGCCACCTCGGGCCTCTTCTCTTTTTACTGTTTATAAATGATTTGCCATCTGTCATAAAGAATTCGAGTATTTTAATAAACGCAGAGGGCGCACAGTGGGTTAGAATGCTCCGTTTTCTCGAATCGATTCAGGGGAGCTATATTTCGATAATTTTTCCTTAGTTTTTGCTTACTAATATTAAAATTAGTCAAAACAAATAATATTTATGTATATTTTAATATAATCTTATTAAAAAATAACAGATTTTAGTTTATTGTCCTAATGGCCCAATTGCCCATTTATCCGTGGCCGAAATATAGATTAAAGATAATCAAATGAAACTTGGTACACATGCTTATATATGCCCAATCATGTACACTATTGAAAATTTTTTAAATCTGTCCACGGATACCCCCACCTTCCGTACCCACATAGATAAAACGCAATAAATGAACTTATGTTTGAGATGCAGAGACAAAATATGGGTATATGTGTAAGTGGCATCATACTACTGTTAAAATTAGTCAAAACAAATAATTTTTCAATATATTTTAATATAATTTAATAAAAAAATAACAGATTTTATTAAAAGAATAAGTGTGATTTTAAAAATTACTTTTCTTCCATCTTCTCCTAGTAAATAAATATCATAATTATCCTATTATTATTAATTTATATATATTATATTCATCTTCATTATTATAATCACAATATTCATCATAATTTTCATCATTATCATCTTCATCATCGGTTTTTTTAGAGCTTCAGACACAATTAAATCAATTGCTTCCTCTGGCAAGCTTTGAACTTTTTTTGTAGGCAACTTCCGCATGCTTGAAATAATCGGATCTGAGGTTATGAGAAACATATTAAAAATGTCCTGGTTAGATTTTTGTGAATGAAATTCCCTATAAATTTTAAAATCCTTATTCTGAGCCTCTTGTGCTTCTTCGGATAATTCGGAAATAAAACAACTGAAGGAATAACAACTAACAACAACAATACCCTATATAGAGTATCAATCACATAGCAGACTAGACAGCTGTTTCCTTGGCCGCTACACCAACTCATCAGTAGCCTTTTATCGTGATTCTTGCTGTGATCCACTAAGCTCTTAATTTTCTATTTGTTTCACGAATGCAATTAGTAAATTACCCTGAATTACCTGTATCCATCTTCAAGGGGTTGAGTGGAACTATTGTAGTTAAGAAAACCGATGAATCAATACCCTCAGAGCCGTGATAGGCTTGTTTGCATGAGCAAACTCGAGCAAACATGAGCGGCTCAATAACATTTTCTTGAAGTAGTATCAGTCGCTCCGAAGTGTGATTAAGGAGAGCTTGTAAACTTACTTCGATGGAGGTCTCGCCTATCTTAAAACTCTTCGAAGCTGGGTAAAATTTTTTTTTTCATTTTGAATATTGTTGTATGAGGGAAACTTCTCAGGGCAGATTGTCGTATAACATTGTATTGATGTCGAGTTAGCTTTGTTTCTACAAAGACAGACAATGCTTTTGTATTGGACATTTTCACAGAGAGCAGTGGTTGCTTTGAACATTCTTTTGCTTTTGATTCTGACAAATTTGCGAAACCGCGCACAACTTTTAATTCTTCCACATAACCTGAGGTTCTTAATTTAATTTGCGTAGCATGAGTTAACACCGAAAATTCTGTGGTGGCTCTTAAAAGCTTTTACTATTTACTCGAATCACTTGACGCAATGAAAAAAGTCTCTTTTCGACCAAGTTTTCCAGTCTGGGCATGCGTAAAAGCAATAGAAGATTCTAACCAGATTTTATTAATAGAAAGAAACCGTTCTTCTTTCCAATTCGATCTAATCCATCTATACTTGAAATCGTAAAAGAAACTTTTAATCCGTTTATTAAAATCAGATGTATTATCTTCAGAGCAGCAAGTGCGTTTTTTCATTTCTTCTCTTAAAAATTTCATCTTTTCGTTCATTTTTTGATAGTTTGAATTCGTCATCAAATCGTATAAGCTTTGACGAGTACAAAAAACAAGGTTTGAGCTTGTTCCTATAAAATTAAAATATGTTTTGAGTAATTTGGCTAAATACCAACTTCTAGTAACCCTTTTACCCGATTACTTGAAACTTCACAACACTATCACTTTTTTTTTAAGAACAGTGTGCCTCGCCTCTTGTCCAGTCCACCCCACTTTTTGTCTAGCGATAGTAAAAGACACCACCAACAGCTGTACTACATTTTATTAATCTTGTATCCATAATTACCAAGATATAGTTTTTCAACAAAGGAAATTTCATTATCCTAGTATTAAAATTTACTGAGATATAGCACCAAGAAAATGAGCACATTCGAATATCCGAACACCAAAAAAGCAAGTTGAATAAACGCTCATAATTAAAAATAAAAACAAAATATTCTGCCACTAGATTTTTTTCGGGACTGAAATGGTTAAAAGAACACATGGATTAAAACAAACAAAAACATTGTTTACAGCTTTACATGAAAACACAAGCAACACCAGCCGCGAGAACAATGTGATTTGTTGCTACATTGGGTGCTGAGTTAATTGTATTAAAAAACGGATATCTTCTAAAGCGGGTAAAAGCTGGTTGTAAAATTTTGCATATAAGAAGTAAATTGATTTATCTTTAAATTAAAATACAAATTAAGACACGAATTCACACGACTCACAACTATATGTCCACCTAAAATATGAAAATTATTTCCTCTAATTTAAACAATTAAAACAAAAACACTTCCACTTCCACAAATGTTAACAGGATACTTGCGCAATGACCTGAACTTAATGGATCCATAGTAAAATGATTTATTTTTTCAAAAGTTTTTTTAAAAAACCGAATTTTATTACGCGATATTTTTAGCTTATTTCAGCCTTTTCTTCAGAAAAATTTTAATGAACTTTGACGTTTCACTTCCAGGACACCAGACTACTTTTGGCATTAATTTATACGGCAAGTGATGTAGATTTTTATGAAGTTTAAGTAGGTCTAAACTATTTTTCGGTTACTTCAAATTAAATTTTTGAATTAATCCAAGAAAACAGCCAGTTCTAACCCTCTGTGCGACGTGAAACTATTTGTTTAGGCCGCAACCCTAAAGAAGGTAAAAGATTAATGGAAGTGAATATACTTACTTATCGACTCGTTCGAGTATCGATATTCCAGTATCGATCCTCTGACGAGCCGCTCGTTCGGCTCATCCGACGAGCTGTTGCCGCCTTCTTACTAATCACCTATTGATTATCATCGGCAAACGCTGTGTTTTTTAAAGCTCCAGTCTCGGTTTATATATATACATATACTTATTTCATTGTACCGCCATATTGGACAATTGAATCTTCACCTATTGAAGAGTACCACACATTAAACGTAAGATCTTAAAGGTATTAAAAGTCATATTTTCATTTCTATTAATTAGTGTTTCTTTTTTTTGTATTTGGTTTTCCTCTGCGCATAAACTCGAGCATAAATTGCACGAAGTTTCTACGCAGACTCTAGGCGCTGACGTTGTCTTCCATTACAGCAACTCATTCGCAGAACTGTGGCAAAAGGAGTCACGGGAACAAATCAAATCAGATCTGTTTATGGTCCTTCGTGAGCCTTCTTTGGAACGTCCGCCTACGAAAAATCAACTGAGCACTTCTTAAGCATCCAGTCCATAAAAAAAAAAGAATTTTTTTGTCCGTCCGTAAGTGTTTGAAAAAATTTATTACTCTGTTTGAAATTAATGTTTTATTATTAATTTCATAAAACATATTCCATTAAATAAAATATTTTTAGTGGCGCGTTTTGCAATCAATCACATATTGATTGATTTCGTTAAATTAAAGCAGTTGTTCTGATAGTTGTTTGGTAGATATTTTGTCCGTCGGTACTTTGTTGCATAAACTTACGTGAAGTGTTTGTGCCGTCGCACAGTGGGTTGAAGTCCCGAAAAGTGGAGATTAATTCAAAAAATGAGCTCTAGCTTTCACAACCGTATTTGGTACCGGGTGAAACTAGATAAAATTCTACATCACTAATTGCAAAAATAACAGTTCTAAGTTGTTTACTTTATTTGCAGTGTGTCTTCAAAGTCAATAATTGTTATTATTTTTGCGCGCATTGGTTATGAGTGAAATTTTTTATACTTCAAGTGGATATTTTTTTAATTAAGACTTCTAAAAGTGAAAGTTTTATTATGGAGCCGTCTACTTCAGGTATTTGAGCATATGATAAATATTTTTTTGTTAGATAAATGTTTTGGAAATATTGTAAAAAAAAAATAAATGAAATTGCTCCAAAATTGGTGTATTTTTGATGTTTGTATTGAGTTTTAAAAATTTCTGGGTGAAATTGGGTGAAACCGCTTATATAGTCTTAAAGTATGAGATTTCAGCTAATAAATCTCAGAAACTTTTCTTGCAAATGTTTACAATTTTTTGAGTTATTGAAGTTTTAGTAAAATAACTCCCGTTGCTAAAAATCTATGTGAAAAAAAAAAACTAACAAAAAATCACGTTGTCTTTATTATCTTTTGTCTTTATATTCCGTTTGGTAGTTGTTATTGTAGCTACTGAGTGTGTAGTTTATTAGTGATGGGTGCGTGAATAATTTTTAATCGATCAATGTATTGATAATTAATTGGTAAGAATTTAATACTTAGGGTATTTAAGATTCAGTACAGCCACGTTCATTTATTTTTTGTATGGGCTGTCAATGATTTGTTTAATGTGATGTTATTTATTGAAAGTGTTGTGTGTTTGTAAAACGAATAGTATTTTGCAAATTTTAAACGATTAAAAATTTTACTAACTGCAGGAACAAGTCCCAAAACAATTTTTATTCCTCGCCATGAGTTACATAACTTTATGAAGAATTCAGAGCTTAAATCACTTGAAGATCGATTTAATCTTCTGAGGTGGGAACTAATCACACGCGTTGACCCTTCAGATATAGTAGATTTCACCAAAAGATTTAATAATTTTTGCACAGACTATAAGACTCGGTGGCTACAATCTCATAGAATGGATACATTTTTTTTTAAAAATAACAAGAATTGGCTTGATACTGCAATTTCCTTTAATGCACCACCAGCACCAACACAAAAAAGAGGTCGGCATGATCTCTCATTTGATGAGTGTACAGAAAAAACTAAAGGAAAGAAATGCAAAGATATAAGAGATAATACTCCATTGTATATTTTAGCGCACGCTACACAAAGAGCTGCTGGAAAAGCAGATGCGTCGAAAATAATTAAGGAATTAATATCATCTCCAACAAGAGCAAAAAAATACAAACAAAGTTTAGAACAGGTATCACCACAGCAATTAAGTGCGGAGGAAGCTCTTTCCGTCTTGATAGAAGCGAAGCTAACTCGACACCAGTATAACATAATTAGAGAAGCCGCTCCAGAGAAATTTCCATCGTATACAATAGTCCAAGCAGCTAAAAAAAAATGTTATCCAGAACGAGACGAAATACAAATTACTGAAACGTTAGCGCAAGTCAATCTACAATCACTATTAGACCATACCACTGAGCGTATTTTTTCGATAAAAAATTTGGATTTTAATTTGTTAGACAATGAAGAACTGTCTAAGATGACTTTATACACTAAGTGGGGCTTTGATGGAAGTTCAGGACATAGTGCATATAAACAAGCCTTTCATGACATTAACGCCTCGGATTCTTCAGTATTTATAACATCGATTGTACCATTGAAATTAGTTTGTGAAAATAAAACAATTTGGCAAAATCCTCGTCCGTCTTCCACTCGTTTTTGTAGGCCCTTGAAAATTGAATTTATGAAAGAAACGGTCAACAGTATTAAACTCGAAAAAGAACGAGTGGAGACTGAAATAAAGGCTCTTGTCGATTCCGTAGTAGTAGTTGGAGAGAGAGTAGTGAAAGTTAATCACGAACTAATTCTTGTGATGATTGACGGTAAGGTCTGTAACGCTATTACAGACACAAAGTCCACACAAAAGTGTTATATATGTGGCGCTACAAGCAAAGAGTTCAACAATATTGATGAAATGATTACAAAAGTTGTAAATACAGATGCCATGCAGTTGGGTTTATCTGTCCTTCATGGCTGGATAAGATTTTTTGACTGTGTTATTCAATTGTCATATAAGCTTCCGATTAAAAAATGGCAAACTAGATGTGATGATGAAAAAAAAAATTATTGCTGATACAAAAAAACGCATTCAAAGGGAATTCAAAGAGAAAATTGGATTGATTGTTGACCAACCAAAACCAGGCTTTGGAAACTCAAACGATGGTAATTCGGCAAGGCGTTTTTTTAAGAATGCTGAAGTATCTGCAGAAATTACAAAAATTGATTTACAGTTGATAAAAAATATGCACACAATATTAATAGTTGTTTCAAGTGGTATTGAGGTCAATATTGAAAAATTTTCAAATTTCGCTAATGACACTGCCAGACTATTTGTTAAAAATTATCCATGGTATTATATGTCTCCAACTCTACATAAATACTTTATTCACGGGCCAGAATTATAGCGCTTGCACCATTGCCTATTGGTCAGCTAACTGAAGAATCTAAGGAAGCCAGAAATAAAGACTTCAAAAGCTATAGAGAACATTTTCGCGTAAATCCTGTCGGGAAAGTACAATAGAAGACGTGTTTAATAGATTTCTTTTAAGTTCAGATCCACTTATTTCAAGCAAGAGGAAGAGTTGTAAAAAGAAAATAGAGCAAATGCCGCAGTCTGCATTGGAGTTACTTATTCTTCCCCAAAATGAAAATGATAATGGTGACAAAGATGATGAAGATGAGGAAGATGAAGATTATTTTAACTAATTTTAATTTATGAAGTAAATAATAATTATAACGTTTACGAAATAAAGTAAATAAAAAAAAATTACAATTATATTTTTTTTTTTAAATTTTTGAGTGTCTTCTCCATGTGGCATATAAACTACCACTTAAAAAGTGGCAAGCTAAATCAGATCATGACAAACAAGTTGTTAAAAAAATAAATTTATTACTATGTAACATTTTTATTAATATTTTTCCAAAAAAAAAAACAAAATTCCGACAGAGCTAGAGCAATTTTCTAAAAGGGGGCGTGGCACCACCCTATTCCACCTTGGGTGTAATTCATACTGCACGATCAATATATATACCAAATCCCATCTTCATACCTCTGATTGTTCATGAGATATATCCGTTCTAAGTTTCAGGTTATATGGGCGGTGCCACGCCCCTTTACCCAATCACAATCAAGTATAGGAATATTACCCAGTCAACAGTACCACATTGGGTATGTTTCATGACAATGGGTCTATTATTATGGCCGCCAGAGCGATTTTTAAAAAAGGGGCGTTGCACCGCCCACTTTTCCAAAAAATGTATAGCCTATTTCATTCAGTGATAACTCAGCATTCTCATAGTGAAAGAATTTTTAGAATCAGATAAGCAGTTTAATTAATCTCCACTTTTCGGGATTTCAACCCACTGTGCGTCGGCCCGTTCATTCTTTTTTTTTTGCATTGAACGTACACACGCACACACGCACTTTAAAGCAATTCGATTGCTTTATCAAAATATTATATTTTTTTTCCGAGTACAATATAAATTTTGTGTAAAGTTACGTTGTAACTTTGTGTGTATTTTGATGCGAAGTGATTTTGATTCTGAAGCAATTCGATTGCTTAAACAAGTATTAGGTTTTTTCCGCGCACATTATTTTTTTCGAAATACTATTGTTAGAATTATATTATTATTGCGTGTTATATTTGTGGAGTCTTTAAATTTCGTGAAAAAAAAAAAAATAAAATATACACAAAGAACTGAACTGGAGAAGAACAACAACCAACAAAAAGGAACAATTGAGACCAGCTGAGACAACTTGGGAAAAGAGTTGCCAACTCAACAGAAATACTACCGCACGTATTGCGATTGTCGCTTTTGGTACATTTGCTGCAAATTTTTAAATTTTTAAAAATTTTTTAATTAAATCTAATATTTCAACTACATTTCAACAATTTTCATCGGGAATTATTTTGAAATCTTTTTTACGCTCGTGGTATTTTGGATGACAGTTGCAAGAAACAAATAAACATAAATTTGTTATTAATTACATTAATTGCAAAGAAAAACTTTTGAACATTGGAAAAAATTGAATAAATATATTTGAAGTTTTTAAAAATAAAAGCATTTTTTATCTACAAAAAAAAATATTTTAACCACTTGTATCTTTTTTGGTGAAGTTTCTACAAATAAGAAACAATACTTTAAGCGTTTTTTAGGCTTGCAGTTTTTGCTCGATTTTTTTCGATTTTATTAATCGTTTTTTTGAATATACAAAAAAAAAAAAAAAAAAAGTTTTTCCGAGTTTCTACGTATTAGAAAATTTTTTCCGATTTTTTTTTTTAAACCAATGCTGAAAGTTTGTACGTATTAGAAACCATTTTTAATTATTGATCGAGTTTGAAGAAACTTTTCTACTTATTAAAAAATTTTTTCCGATTTTTTTAAAATCAATGCTGAAAGTTTCTACGTATTAGCAACCATTTATAATTATTCATAAATTTTTTTCCGATTTTTTGAAATAAATCGTGAAAGTTTCTACAAATTAGAAACCATTTTTAATTGTTCATTAAATTTTAAAAAAATTTTCTTTTTATTTGAAAATTTTTTCCGATTTTTTGAAATAAATCGTGAAAGTTTCTACAAATTAGAAACCATTTTTAATTATTCATAAAATTTTTATAAAATTTTCTACTTATTAGAAAATTTTTTCCGATTTTTTGAAATAAATCGTGAAAGTTTCTAAAAGTCAGAAACCATTTTTAATTGTTCATTAAATTTTAATAAAATTTTCTATTTATTTGAAAAATTTTTCCGATTTTTTTGAAATAAATCGTGAAAGTTTTTACAAATTAGAAACCATTCTTAATTCTTCTACGAAGTTTAATAAAACTTGTTACGGAGTAGACATTTTTTTTCTGTTTTTTTTTTTTCAACACTATTTTGAAAAGATTTTCTGAAAACTTGTTCGGATTTTTTGAAAATATATCCCGAGAGTTTCTACTTATTAGAAACAAATTAAAAAAAAGAACAATTTTTTTTTTCCAACACAATTTTCTATTTTTTTTCAGAAAATTTGTTCTGGTATCGGATCCCAACCGACATTTTTTTCCGGTTTTCGTCGATTTTCATAATTTTTTATTGCACGTTTTCGATCAAGAAACAAATAATGGCTAAATTAATCTCTTTCATGAGAAATGCCGACGCCATTTGTGATATGGAAAAAGATTTCAATATTATTTCTCACGATGAGCATACAATTTTCGCTCTGAGAATTCAAGAGGATGAATTGAAGTCTCAATGGGCTAACGTAAAGTCTTCTTATGACGGTTGCTTGCTAAAATTAGTGGTAGCGAGTGGCGAAGAGGAAGAAAACGTCACCCTAGTCAAAGTCAAGTATCGCTTATGGTATCAAGTATCGCTCATGAAACATATGTTCGATGTCTAGCAAAGATGAACGAACTTTGCGATAAGTTGTCCACGGCAAAAAGACTACATGAAGTTGATGTTTCGCAAGAGGAGATGACAATGTCTCGTCATAATATTAAGTTGCCACCGTGTGATACTGAGATATTCCACGGTGATTATTTAACATGGCCTTCGTTCAGGGATATGTTTTCCGCCATTTACATTTCGAATAATCGGATAACACCTGTCGAAAAACTTTTCCACCTTAATCAAAAAACCCGCGGAGAGGCCAAAGAGATTGTTCAAAAATCTCCCCTCACGCACGAAGGGTTTGCGACGGCTTGGCAAAACTTGACAGATCGCTATGAAAATAAGCGGATTCTGGTGAATAACCAACTAAAAGCTTTATTTAATCTGCCAGCCGTGACCAAGGAGTGTGGAAATAACATAAAAAAGTTACAGAGAGACATCAACAACTGCATTTCAGCATTAACTATGCACAAAGTTGACATAAGCAATTGGGATGCGATATTTACGTATCTATGTTCAACGAAGTTGCCAGAAACTACGCTCTCTTTATGGGAGCAATCTATTGAAGACAAGGCAGAAATCCCCAAATGGGCTGACCTTGATATGTTTTTAACAAGTCGCTTTCAGACATTAGAAACGGTGTCTGACTTCAGAGGCGCGGTGCAAAAAGGGCAAAAACCGATCCCACCTTCACCGAATGTGAAACAAGTCAACACATACCAGCAAAAACCAGCAACATGCGTTGAGGTTCTGTCCGAAGTTTTTGGCCATGAGAGTTAATGACAGATCATCAGCTGTAAGGCGGTTACATTGCTGCCTCAACTGTCTGTCAACTGGCCACGCTTCGAAAAATTGTAAAAGCGGATATAATTGCTCCTCGTGTGGACACAGAAATCCTCAAGGTGTAAATAATCATCAAAATGCGGGAAGTCCAAGCACAAATGCAATACAGTCCACTCAACCTGCCGCATTGCAATCGCAAGCAACTGCGAGCACTAGCAGAAATATTCAATCGTGTTATGCCTCAAGCAGCAAAAATATTTTGCTGGGAACCGCGATGATAAATATTTGCTATCGAGGATCTAGTTTCACAGCCAGAGCACTTATTGACTCTGGCTCAGAGGGCTCTTTTATTTCTGAGAGGTTGCAGCGACTTATTCAGCTGCCTACTCACCGAGTTTCCGCTCAAGTTTCAGGACTTAACGATGTGGTTTCGGCCAAAGTACAGGAAGCTTGCTGTTTGGTCGTAGGATCACCTATTGATCCAACTGTTCGACATACCACCAACGCTCTCATCCTGTCAAAGATTACAGGAAATCTTCCCTCATGCTCAGTCGATCCTTTGTTGCAGCAAGCTTTTCCAGAGCTTGTTCTTGCGGACAAACGTTTTTACTGCAGTTGATGTACTATTAGGTGGTGATTTATACCCACAGATCCTTCTTGATGGTATCCGTCGAAATGTTCTTGGGTCACTTATTGCTCAAGAAACCATCTTTGGCTGGATTTTAACCGGTTCCATATCTACCACATCGAAAAATCCACCCTCCTTAACTGTCGTTTCTTACTTTAGTGAAGTTTCGCTTGATCGGCGACTAGCCTCATTCTGGGAAATTGAGGAGGTACCTTAAAAGGTAGTGTCCAATACTACAGACAAATTCTGTGAGGACAATTACGTGAATACGACAAGGCGTAATACCGATGGCCGCTATGTGGTGACCTTGCCGTTCAAGGAAAATTTTCCTCAGAGCACCTGTTTAGGTGACTCCCGTTATATTGCGGTCCGCCAGTTTCTTCGAAATGAGGTGAAACTAAGTAAAAATGTGGATGCCAAACAGGTATACGATGGTGTCTTAAAGGAATATTTGGAGATGGGACATATGACGGAAGTAACTGCTAGTGTAACTCCAAGACACTCTCAGAGTTATTACCTTCCTCATCACGCCGTCACAAAGCCTGATAGTACCACTACAAAAGTTCGTGTGGTCTTCAACGCGTCTAGTCCTACATCAAATGGCGTTAGCCTTAACGATGTTCTTCATGCAGGGCCCGTCTTGCAAAGTGATCTGACTTTGCTTATTTTGAATGGGCGGTTTTCCAATTTGTTTTTAATGATGACATCGAAAAGATGTATCGCCAGATCCTAGTGAGTGAAGAGCATCAGCGATTCCAGCGAATCATTTTTCGAGACGCAACAGGGGATCAGCTGAAAGGTTTTCAGCTCAAAACCGTCACTTTTGGAGTGAATTGTGCTCCATTTCTAGCAATTCGGACACTTTTGCAGCTAGCCGACGATGTAGAAGGCAGCTTACCATTGGCATCTAAAGTTCTGCGTCACCATATGTACGTAGATGACGCATTGGCGGGAGGTCATGACTTGCAGTCAGCAATTCAAGCTCGAACAGAGCTTGAAAAAGCAGCGGAATCAGCAGGTTTTGCCCTGCGAAAATGGACTTCCAACTCCAAAGAATTACTACGAGGGATTCCTTGAAGTCATCGGCTGCATGAAGATTTTCTCGAGCTGGAAGACGGAAGCAACGTTAAGACGTTAGGAATTCGGTGGAACGCCCGTTCCGACTATTTATACTTTCACGCGCGACCACTGGACTAGGAGGGAAGTTTTTCAAAACAAGAGGTTTTGTCGGCAATCGCAAAACTGTTCGATCCAGCGAATTTTGCGATGCTTCCGAGAAAGCATATGGAGCTGCCGTTTACATTCGCGTTAAACTTTTGGATCAAATAAGCGTCCATCTTCTCATCGCGAAAACTAAAGTAGCACCAGTTAAGACTGTGTCGTTACATAGGCTTGAGTTATGCGGTGCGCTGCTGCTAGCGGAAATGGTTGAAATGTTTCTAACAAATTTAGAAACATACAATCATCAGCTGTTCTTGTGGACAGATTCAACCATTGTGCTGGCATGGCTGCGAAAACAACCATGTGCCTGGACTACACATCCAGCGAAAAGGTAGGGACGGAGAACTGGAGTCACGTAGATTCAGCGGATAATCCAGCGGATCTAGCTAGCAGAGGATTGGAACCACAGAACTTAAAAGACAGTTCTTTGTGGTGGCATGGGCCCTTATGGCGACAAGAGGAATCGGATTCTTGGCCTAATCACATCTATGAGTACGAGACCACCATGGAAGCAAGAGCAGTAAAAGCCCATGTGGTTTGTACACAAAATGTAGGCATGCTGGCGCGCTTTTCGTCACTGCCTCGAGCCTTGCGGGTTCTATCGTACGTATTACGATTCTTTCATCGAACTCACAGGGCACATAAAGGTAATTTCTGTTGTCCATCTGTTGTCATATCACAACAAGAAATCAAAAAGGCAACAAGAAGACTCATTATTGAGAGTCAAAAATGGGGGTACCCCTCAGAGTACGCCCACTTATCAAAGAAAACTTTGATCGAAGCGAAAAGTTCGCTGTTAAATTTGAACCCTTTTCTCGGCAATGACCAAGTGCTCCGAGTTGGCGGAAGGTTGTCCCAGACCGAGCACATCTCTTATGATGAACGACATCCGGTTATTTTACCGTACGACTGCTCATTCGCCAAGTTGCTCGTGAAATTTACCCATGAAGTTTCCATTCATGGTGGGAACCAGCTTGTATTGCGACTTATTCGGATGCAATACTGGATTCCTAGGGTAAAAAATATGATTTTATATATCATCCACAATTGTAAAGTCTGCGTTATCGACCGCAAGCGGTTGCAGACTCAGATTATGGCCTCATTGCCTCCAGAGCGCACAAAACTATCTCGCCTATTTGCGACTACTGGAGTCGATTTTACTGGTCCATACGACATTAAAAATTATACGGGACGCGCTTGTCTCATAACTAAGGGCTATGTTTGCGTTTTTGTCTGTTTTGCTACCAAAGCTATTCATTTAGAGGCTACTAGTGATCTCAGTACGGTTACTTTTATGGCCGCATTTTCGAGATTCGTTGCACGAAGAATTCGTTGAAAGAAGATTTTAAGGCCTTTTTAAATGATTCTAGAGAGAAAGTGGTGTCGAAATTTGCACACCAGCACTTAACTTGGCATTTTATTCCGGCAGGTGCTCCCCATATGGGAGGTTTATGGGAGGCAGGAGTCAAAAGTTTTAAGTTGCACTTTCGCAAAGTAGCGTCAGACTTAAAATATACGTTTGAGGAGCTCTCAACCTTGCTTTCGCGTATCGAAGCATGCTTGAACTCACGCCCTCTCAGTCCAATGTCATCAGATCCAAATGATCTAGCGCCCTTAACTCCAGCGCATTGTCAATCGTTGGCAGAAATTGAAAGCATTGAACCAGAAGTTCTGCCGCATATGGAAAACAGATTATTTAAACGAGCTTCACAAAAGAACAAGTGGAAACGTCCCAGAGTAGATTTAATAATTGACGACTTGGTGGTTGTCAAGTCAGATAATCTTTCAGCTAACGAATGGCATTTAGGTCGATTTGTGAAAGTTTATTTAGGCTCTGACAACCGTGTCCGTGTCGCCGATCTGCGCACTGAACGCGGAATTATTACTCGGCCGGTGGTAAAATTGATTAGTTTGCCACCAATTTCGTAGCTAGTTGTTTTCGTCAGTGTTTTTTGTGTGCGTGTTGTCGTAATTTCGGATGCGAGGAAATTAACAAATTTAATTTCTATTTTTTTCTAGAAATCGAACAATGTCGAGCGTCGAGAAATCCGCCTGTAAGGTCACCCAAAAATGTCGTGTTTGGCTCGTCACCCATTGCGCTTCTGCAAAGCGTTTGTCGCGGGGAACGTAGCAGATCGGCTGTGACTAGTGTTGTTGTTCCGGTACTGCTCCAGGTGTCTCTCCCCGAATCACATGACCGGCGAGTGTTCCAGCGGGGGGCTATGCGGAAGATGCGATGGAGCGCATCATACCATGCTGCACCTTGGCCGGAGTAAGAACGGCGGGAAGTCATCACCGACCAAGCCGCAAGACGTAGCCAGGCCTCGTTTGCCTGAGTCCTCTCGTCAGCGCGGGACAGGCGTCGAGGGGAGTGTTGCTGCCCGGCCTAGCTTGCCGCAGGAAGTATTTAGCGTTGAGGGGGATTGCAGGTCCGAAAAGAAGATGACGAGACGCGATTGGCACGATGCATTAAAAATGCTGAAGAATCGCGCGCGTTTCGTCCACCGCTGCATGGCAGCACTCAGAAAGCTCGCACTACACGGCGCTCAAACCGAAGATCTCGCGTATCGAGAGATGAGCGTCGCAATCGTTTGCAGGGACGTCCTCGAGCAACTCACTGCCGCTCCTATAATGGCGCTCAGCGCCTGCCCTCGCCATCACCGTGGCCCTGTCTGCAACAAGTGACTTCGCTCCTCCCCACGGAAGTCGTCAAGGTGATCGATAAGGGTCACATCCATCGGGTTCGTGCTCTGATAGACCCGTGTGCAGAAATGTCATCGCCTCGTTCGACAACTTGGGTTGTCATCGCGGATGGTTGACTCGCATGAGGTTTGCTCCCTAACCCTCCGAGCTAACTACGAGTCGAACCAATCGGTGACAGCCCAAGCGAAAGTGTTGCGTCATTTTACGCGAATCACTCCACGACAAAATTTAGACACGTCTATCAGAGCACATTTTTCGAATCTGATGCTTGCTGATCCCGACTTTCTCGTTTCGTCTCCGGTCGGCATAGTGTTAGGGGTAGACGTGTACCCGAAAATTATCCAGCCAGGGATTTTTCCGAGTGGTTTGGGGGCAGTAGTCACGCAGAATTCTATATTTGGTTGGTTGCTGTCGGGCACAGTTGCCCAATGAATTTTTTAAATGTATATATTTTTGTAAGGAGGAACTTCCACATGCTTTTAAATGTATAAATCATTCAATAAATATTATAATGAATTTTGAAAAAGACACTTTAAATTAATCAACGCTTTTTTACTAGATTAAGGTATATGTAGTATATTGAAATATTTTGCAGTAATACTTTAAGGGGGCCGGCCTGTTTAGGCCGCAACCCTAAAGAAGGTAAAAGATTAATGGAAATGAATATACTTACTTATCGACTCGTTCGAGTATCGATATTCCAGTATCGATCCTCTGACGAGCCGCTCGTTCGGCTCATCCGACGAGCTGTTGCCGCCTTCTTACTAATCACCTATTGATTATCATCGGCAAACGCTGTGTTTTTTAAAGCTCCAGTCTCGATTTATATATATACATATACTTATTTCATTGTACCGCCATATTGGACAATTGAATCTTCACCTATTGAAGAGTACCACACATTAAACGTAAGATCTTAAAGGTATTAAAAGTTATATTTTCATTCCTATTAATTGGTGTTTCTTTTTTTCTATTTGGTTTTCCTCTGCGCATAAACTCGAGCATAAATTGCACGAAGTTTCTACGCAGGCTCTAGGCGCAGACGTTGTCTTCCATTACAGCAACTCATTCGCAGAACTGTGGCAAAAGGAGTCACGGGAACAAATCAAATCAGATCTGTTTACTATTTCTTCCTTTCAAAAATTCTAATGAGGCCGTTCTCTTGCAAACTGACATAGACCATCTTTATAGCTGGTGCAACGTGAAGCGTATGAATCTTAACATGAAGAAATGCATGCACATGACCTTCACTCGAAAATCTCCTGCCAAAAAAAAAAATGCCAGGTCAAATGTATGGTCAAAATTTTGTGACCATACATTAGAGTCTTTAGATATCTTTCATGATCTTGGAGTAACTATTAATACTAAACTTCGCTATCATATTCATATTAATAAAATTATAAATCGACCAAATAGTGCTTTAGGTTTTATTAAACGATGGCAAAAGAGTTTAATGATCCCTATATAACAAAAACCTTATTCACCTCTCTAGTGCGACCAATTTTAGAACATGCTTCAATTGTTTGGTACCCTCGATATAGTTGTAACATTGACGACATAGAATCAGTTCAGAAAAAGTTTCTTTTGTTCTGCTTAAGCCATCTTTACTGCAGTTTTAATTATCACCTACCACCTTATGAATATCGTCTGCAACTTTTAAATCTTCTTACTTTAAATAATCGGAGAATTATGCTAAATGCTACTTGGATTTTCAAACTTTTACATGGATATGTAGACAGTAAATATTTGCTGAGCAAAATTTACTTTAATATTCCTCTCCGACCTAGAAGATACGAACCACTCAGAAGCGCTTGTGGGGACTTTAGTTTTGTTTCAGATGGAATTTCTTTAAAAGAAATCCAATCCAATCCAATTAAATGTAAATTTTAGATTACTCAACTAAATTTAATATTTTAGATTATCTACATTATCGCCACTAATCTGGATCATGCTTTCCAAGGATACTTAATATTTTCCTGTGATGTTTGGTAACAACTTATACATTCTAGCTGTGTAGTTTAATATGATTATCCAGAGCGAGACCACGACCGTCTCGCCTGGCATATGCCGGTTCGACGCCATACGACTAGCTTTGCATGTGTAAAGTGTGCTCTAATCCATATTTATATAGATATATATATATATAGATATATAGATATATTTAGATTATCCACAGCAAGACTTCGTCTGTCTTGCCTAGCACATGTATGAGCTCGATCTCGTCCGTCTAGCCTGGCATATGGGAGCACCGCTCTAATCAATCATTTTATTTACTACTAAGAAGCTAACTGGATTGTAACTGTATATACCTGAAAGCCTAACAATTTTACATTTGTCACAATTTTACATAAATAAATTGTATTAATTATGTCTAAAATTACGTATTACGTATTGCGTACTTTGCATATATTGAATTGACGTGAGCACGCCATCAAATTTTGCGTAAATTACCTGCGTAGCTTAAAAATTCTTGAACATAATAGGTGTCACTTTTATTTAATTCATTGTTGTCAGTCTTAAAATAAATTTCATTTGTCAATTAATAAATTCCAAATAGCAGCGAAAAATCGAAGTTGAAAGAAATGTTGGTTCAAAAAGCTTTTTAAAAAGAAAAGAAGGGTTGCTTTATACGCAGTCTTATTATACGTAATACGCATCAAAGTTGGTGCGTGAAGTTTTAAGCAAATCGTTTCGTAAAGTTCATATAAAAAAAATTTACTTTGCGTAAGAACTTACGAGATACGCGGCTACATACCAATTATGCTGGTAGCCTACCTTATGCTATGCGGCTGCTGCGACCAAGCTAGTTATTTATGATGATTGGATTCAAAACTTAAGAAATAAAAAATTTTTATTGGCTCAAGTGATGTATCCTACAAATGATATAAAAAAAGAAAAGTTGAAATATTTTAAACTCATTTTAAGAAGCGGTTGAAGCTCTTTACACTCTACTGTTTAAAAACTTTTAAATAAAGATTTTAAAAATTAACTTGTTTTATATCATCTCTTGACAGAATTGTAACAGAGATTCTATTGGTCAATTTGTGTTGAGTGTATTTTTAATTGTTTGCCCAAATGATCTTGAACTGAACCAATAAAATGTATGCCGACTCCGGACGACGAATATTCTTAAGAATCTTTATACGGCATTTCTACTGTCTTAGATTTGGCATTATTTTTATAAAAAAAATTGTTTGTAACGGATAGGACTTGAACCCAAGTCTACTGCAGTTCTTTGGCGTACCCTTTTAGGTTTTTAAAAAAATATGGCCACACAATTTAACCATTACGCCATGACAGCCGCGAAGAAAGGTAATACCTTTCCCAAATTATTGAATGAGACAAAATCTCGGTATCTTAAGAGTTTAAAACAGACTCTTAAAAACGATTTTTGCCTATTTTTTCGATTTTTGTGTCGGAGTAAACTCACCGGAGCGGGTTTGATTCTCCTGATGGCCTTTTTGGCATAAAAATCCAGTTTTTTGGTTGTAACTTTTTATTTTTCGCAGCATGCATATCCGAATTTGCTAAAAAGATAAAGACTTTACTTTTACAAAAGTTTTAGCGTGAACAAAAATTATATAAAAAAGTTTATTAATCTAACAAATTTTGACCATTTAAAATCAATTTGTTTTGACATTTTTTTAAAATGATATTTTGTTCAAATCGCTCTTTAAAGTGCATTCCTCATTTTATTAACGTATAGTTGGTATTGTTTTAAACATATTGAGCTCTTCTTTCCAATGATGTTAATAAGCTACAAACTGACAGTAAAGGCTCAACCAAGTTATTCGTAAGTGTCCAAATAAATAGTAACGTGACTCATTATACAGTTGGCAAACCTATTCTGTTTAGAAAACCACGAAGTCGAGCGCGAGAGCGAAAGTTCGGAAAAGTAAACGAAAGTGGAGAAACTGAAAGAAATGGATGCTTACGCAAAACTTGAGCAGCTTCATACAATGCCGTACAGGTACGTAAATTTACTCTCTTGCTTATGTTTACTTATGTTTACTCTCTTGCTTTGCATAATTAAGTTCCACTGTCGCCAACTTGGTGCTTTTTCCACCAGATTTAGTGCATTTTGAAAATTTCGGCGCAAGAAAAATGAGATTTGGTGCCTGGTGTATTTTTAGTGCTTTTTTTAGTTTCGGTGGCACCAAATGTGCCTTAGCTTAACCCATTAAGCACAGCCTGCCCATAGAACAGCTCGTACGATTTTGATGCAGTTCTGTAATATGTGTCTGGGGAACCATAGAAGTTGAGAGAAAAAATAAAAAAAATTTTACCTGAGCCCACACCTGAGATATGACATGGATGAGATTGCAGGTGAGATTTCCAGGAATGTCGAAAAATCGCTGACGGTTTTTTTTACTTCCACAGAAGACATCTTAGGCGATCTGGAAAAGGTGCTCGTTTTCTGTTTTTTCCATTTTCCTATTTTTGGCAGCACTTTTCCTGAGAAATTTTCGACACAAAAAAACTCCGATTTTTACCTGTGATGTTTCACCTCTCAAACTAAAGGTAAGCCGAGGAAAATTAAATTGTCACAAATTTTTTGTTGTTTTGACCCATTTTTTCTCTTTACTTAAAAAAAAAAATTGCCGCAATATCTCTCATCTAGCCCGCGCTAGAATTTTTTACGTGTTAACACTTTCTTTGTATGATATATCATACGTTGTCATTAATGGATTAAAAACATACTCCTAAGTACTATTTTTTGTTTTCTAAAAAGCACCAACAGTATTCAGTAAAAAATAACTTCTTCGGCATAAATCGACATTGGTATTTTGATAATCTATTTCAATATTAAAATATTTATACCGCTTAAACTACCTATGATTGCATCATATTTAGAAAAGGTAAACATTTTTCATTTTATAAATGTAAACTTATATAAATTGGGTTTTTTAAGGTTTAAGAATTGCACAAGCCTGTGAAAGAACTAAATTTTTAAAAAATTGCAAAAACCAGTACAGAATGTTATTTAGCTTTCAAATTACGAATGCATAAGTCATTTTAGGCTTAAGATTCATTTAATAAATTTAATTTAAGTATTTTAAGTGAATTCTGTCAAATGAATTATTTCATTAAAATAATTGGCAATCATAAAACTTAATTTTTTAATATAATTTGATGTTTGTAACTTTCTACAAATGCATGAAATATTTTGCAATATATTGCTTGGTTATACACGGTTTTTATATTTAGTTTCGAAATGCTAGTATTATGCAATTAGTGAATTGATTACATTATCTTTTCAACATCTAATGTGTAACAGCTTACAAATTAAATTAGTGCGTAAAATGGCTTCGAAGCAGCAATACCAACGCGAGTGGATTGTAAAATTAAAAAAAAAAAACATGAAGACGAAGGGAAAAAGCTTAAATGAAAAAGTCAAATGAATTATTTCATTAAAATAATTGGCAATCATAAAACTTCATTTTTTTATATAATTTGATGTTTATAACTTTCTACAAATGCATGCAATATTTTGCAATATATTGCTTGGTTTTACACGGTTTTTATATTTAGTTTCGAAATGCTAGTATTATGCAATTAGCGAATTGATTACATTATCTTTTCAACATCTAATGTGTAACAGCTTACAAATTAAATTAGTGCGTAAAATGGCTTCGAAGCAGCAATACCAACGCGAGTGGATTGTAAAATGTAAAAAAAAAACATGAAGACGTAGGGAAAAAGCTTACGTGTGTGCATTTTATGGCGGAATGCGTCTCCAGAAGAAGTTGTCCAGGGTACACTGAAGAGCAGATCAGGCAAGTGAAATCACAATGACGGTGGATGTGCAATAATTTGAGTGGAAAAACATTTATTTTGGATGACGAGATCTACTTTTTACTCAGCGGTCCGCAAGTGCCGGGCAACGATGTTTATTATACAAACTTTGTGCCTACACTACAACGCCTACTGATATAAAGTATAAATTAAAAAAATATTTGAGCCGAAAGTTATGCTGTACATAGCAGTTTCTGCTAAGGGTATTTCTGAGCCTTTAATACGTAAACACCATAAAAATGATGATTACGCATTTTGGCCGGACAAAGCCTCTTCTCATTATGCAAAAGTGACATTGGAGTTCTTGGTCAACAAAAATATCTACAGGGTTGTCCATATTCGAAGCGCCCATCTGGCAACACTGTAACTTTCCGCAGTGATGCCAAATCGACTAATGACATACCGCGTTTGAAGCGTCATTCCAAGCACATGTTTACAATGGAACAGTACACGCCACGCGAACGCTCTAAAAATAAAGTGAAAAGTGCGCCTTGCAGATTTAACGCCTCCAGACTTCTTTTTGTGGGGTTATTTGAAATCAAAGGTTTACGTCAACAAGCCAAAGACCCTAGAAGAGCTGAAAATCAACATCCGTCAAGAAATAACCGCCATTCCCATCGAAATGTTGAAGAAAACCATGGAAAATGCTGCAAAACGGGCACAATATGTCGTAGAGGCCAATGGCGACCATTTACGAGATATCATATTCAAAAAATAATGTAAGCAAATCTACTTGAACCCAATTAAATGATATTCATGACGAACAGACAAAAAATTGTGGTTTCTTTGATTTATTTAAAAATAAAATGGGAGCTTTGAATATGCACAACCCTGTACTTAGGCACAAAGTCCCAAGAGAAGAATCCAGCAAACTTACCACAATGCCTACCGATTGAGGATTTTTTTGGAGAAGTCAAACCGTTAGAGTATAAAAATGGTTGGAAGGCCCAAAATGTGCAGCAGCTGACCCGTCACATCCGGAAAGGCCTAAAAAAACAACGTGATTCCTCAAGCACCCTGACTAAACTACGACGTGTTGCTGACAATGGCCCGTATTTTGAAATTCATTAATTTTTTCTTTTTAAATAATATAATTATGCTACATGGAATATCTTACTTTTGTGTTTATAGTATTTTTGATTTAGTTATATCCAGTTGATTGGTGTTGTAACATTTTTGAAAGTCTTAAAATCTGGTGCATTTTTGAGGTAAAAGCGCATTTTTTCGCCTTTTTGGTGGATTTTAGATTTAAAAAGTTGGCAATACTGCTTGGTTCTACCTTATGAGTCCGCTGACTTACACATATTAAAAAATATTTTCCTCACATGAATTCAATTTTTAAAACAAACTATTGCTAGTGATATCAAAATCGAAAATAGCTTGTTGTGTAAAAAAAGCCTTAAATTGAAAATGAATAATCTAAAAATCGATGTTTATGTTTTGGTAAATCGAGCTACCAACTTACACGTTGGACGTATCGATATTTAAAAATCGAAAACCTTTTTTTCGAAAAGGGACCTTTAAAAGAAGCGAAACCAAGTACGTTCAAAGTCGAGATCGACAACACCGATTTATCAAATCAAATTATGCAGACATTTTTTATCAAAAAGTTCCTCTAACTTTTGTGGTACTAAACGGTGGAATCTAAATTTCGGTTCGGTGCAATATACAATATACGCTAACAAAATATTTAGTTTTGACATGAGACGCATCACTGTATAATGCTTAGAATTTCTAAATGGCCGCTATGCAAACATTTCAGTTTTCCACGATCACTGATCTTGTACCAAATCGGTGTGGCAAAAACCTTAATAAACAAATTCATAAGAATTATTTAGAATCATGGTCTTAGTATATCTTATTTGCTTTATTTTTAGGAAACTGTAAAGTATATGTTATTGAATAGACATCTGCACGAATACATCCGTACGTCTCTACAAAACATTTGCTTGAAACACGTATACTTACATTCGAAATCATTTTGTTATGAAATATTATCCGCAAGATGGGTTCCGCGTTTGCTCACTCTGTGACTGATCAAGTGCTCAGCGGTCATCAACCTTAGGCAGCGTCAACAGGTTGACCCACCCACATTAATGTTTTATTGCTTATATTTCTTTATATAGTCATCATTTGCTTATGTCAGCATACTTATTAACAACTGTCGTGCAATTAAAAGTTGCACTGCTATCATTAATGATGACCTATATATTTTTGTATTTATGTTGAATTATTAACGTAGCTGGTTGTATTTTATATTTTCTTTCATTAATATACGTAGTGACCTATATATTTTTGAATTTATGTTGAAATTGTATGAATTATTAACATATCTTATTTCGTATTTTATATTTTAAATGTTGCAATAAATTGTTAACTCAGCTTGTTTAAGACATAAAAGGGGAATCAAAATCAATAAGCAATGACTAGTTAATCAGTGAATAAATCAAACGGAAGTTTAATTTACAATATTTATCTGGAAACTTGGTTCAAGTGCCAAGGAAGGAGCTTTAGGAATTGGTTTATGTGCCACATTCCAGCATGTGCAACCACATTGTTTTGGTTGCATTAACAGTAGCCAAAATGTTGTTCCCGACTTCCTATCGAGAGTGCATTCACTGAATGTAACCACGACTTGGCTACTTTTAGATTTTTCATCATCACCTTTTAAAACTGAGAATTGTCTTAAAATGGTCAATGAATGCCAAAAATGTGGTGATCAGCAGCCCAACATTCAGGTAGTAGACAGCTTAATATACAAGCGGTGTGAGTTTGGAAGTGGTGATCCCACCCAGGAAGAACAATCATGGAAATCCTGGGTGCCTGAAGAATTGAGAATGCGGAAGCTCATGTGGAAGCTCATAGCACTCCTCGTGCTGTGATTTGCTTAGAGTGAAATCTGAAAAATTTTCGACAGATTTTTTCTTGGAATTTTGATGGTTTCTTTGTTGCTAGCGCTTATTACAACAAGAAAATTTAATACTTTAATATTAAATACTAAAAATATGTTTTGGTCCCCGTTGGGATCGAACCCGTGCCCTTTTTGACGATAGCCCAGCACATTACCCACTAGGCCACAAAGACCTGTGAGAAAAGGTTGTTAATTTAATCTTAGTTATAACAGAAGCTATGCTGCAGTAGATCGTCACCTTCTATCAATAGATAGAGGATTGTGTATTTGCTATGCTACAAAAATTTGCTTTTATTTGCCACAAGGTGTCTCCAGCATCGGTGTGTTTGTATTATGAATGCGTTTGTGGTGTTGTTGGCATAGAGTATAAATTATTATGTAGAGATTGCATCAACTCTGCTAAATCTCTGGCATGTGTTAACAGAGGTTAACATAGTGTTTTTTCTTCATGTTTTTAAGTGAAATAACTCTGTTACACTGTTAGCAGAGTTGATGCAATCTCTAGATAATAAATTACACTCTATGTTTTAACCGTCAAAAAAATAGATGATATCAATAAATATGGAATTAGCAAACGCATGCATGAAATCGGCAAGGTATCTAAAATGTTTGTTAAATTTTGTTTCGTGTGAGTTCTTTAATATATAATTTTGAAGCGAAGTTTTTTAATCCTCGTTCTGTGATTTGCTTAGAGTGAAATCTGAAAAATTTTCGACAGATTTTTCGCTACACAGTAAGCTGATGAAGGAAAAAATTTGTTCAGTGGAGCCAAGTTCACAACCATGTGTGGAGAGTTGAAATGGAGAGTCGCTGGCATTATATGCGTATAATGCATATTTATATTATAGAGTATAAATTATTATCTAGAGATTGCATCAACTCTGCTAAATCTCTGGCATGTCTGGCAACAGAGGTTAACAGAGTTTTTTTTCTTCATGTCTTTAAGTGAAATAACTCTGTTAACACATGCCAGAGATTTAGCAGAGTTGATGCAATCTCTAGATAATAATTTACACTCTATGGCATATGTAATTGGCGTGGAAATTTGACATTCAACAATTAAAAATAAGCAGTAAATATGTTTTCTGTATATATGTAATAAATTTTATGTTATTTTAAATTTTTGAATTTAAAAGTAAATTTATTAAAAAGAAAAAATTATTAAGCTATCAAATCTATGTAACTGCGAAAAAGCTTCGCTTCTCTCGTGTGTCCAACGACGCACCAATGTTTTTTTTTTCAGAAGAAAACAGTTAAATTTCTGGAAAAGCGAATTTTCGCTATTTTTGGCGTTCCAGAAATAATAAAAACGGACAACGGTGTTCGATTCAAATCAAATAAATTTTTAAGTCTTTTGAAAAAATATGGTGTAACGCATAATTTTAGAGCTCATTACTCTCCTCAGGCCAACGCCGCAGAATGCGTAAATCGCTCAATAATAGCCGCTGTTCGCGCGTATATCCGTTCTGACCAAAAGGATTGGGACGAGTCTTTGTCTGCGATTAGCACAGCTCTCCGCAGCTCAGTTTACTCTTCATCTGGTTTTTTGTCCATTTTTGTTATTTTAAGATAAAATTACGAACTTCTGCGTAAAATAAAATTATTGGAAGATCCAAACGGAAACTAAGCCTGAAGAGAGAACTGAGCTGATTCGAGAACAAGTGCGAGAGAACTTGCGAATGGCATATGAGTAGAGTGAGAATCTGTATAATATGGGTTCACGACCAGTGAGTTTTGAGGTTGGTCAGGTCGTGTATCGAAGAATTTTTGCCCAAAGCAAAGACTCTGAGCATTTTAACGCAAAGCTGGCGAACGTGTTTGAGAAAACAAGGGTTATTAAAAGAATGGGTTCGGCATACTACGAGCTGGTTGATTTGTCTAACAAACGGCTTGGTGTATTTCACGCTGAGGACATTAGGGAATAGTGCCTTCAGTCCTTGCAACAATTGAAGCAACGCGAATAAGCTGTAAGCGACAAATTTCAAGTTTTCAGGGATTGAATAGAAAGTTTTTAATAGCGCACTTAGAGCCATTTAAATTCGATTTCCAATTTCTTTGTGTAAGAGATTTAAAGAAATTTGTCTGTATATAAACGCCAGAGCATTTTTAACGATAGTGTGCAAACAAACCATTTAACGTTTTGAACGTTATTCGCGTCGACGCTTCAATTGTTGACTGTTCCAAAGAACTGTTTTGTAAGGGCACAAAAATGCTAGCCAGAGTTCACAATGGCTGCTGTCGTAATAAAAACGGAGTGACTTACAACTTACAGATTTAACAGCCGACACATGTTGAAGTCTGACAGCTGACACATTTGTAGATCTGACAGCTGTCAACCTTTCAAGTATCGAGCAGTAAATCGATAGGATATGGGATTTAAAAAGAAATTTATACAGAACGTTGAATTCTTTAAACAATTTAAGTAGATCAATTTCAGCTGTTGATTATACTTTCAGTTTCTAAACCCTTTATAAGCTTTGTTCACTTTAAATTTCTTTACCTTTTATTAAACCAGATCGGATTATTTGAGCTACGAATACAATTTTTTGAGACATAATTCCCAACCAAATCGTTTAGAACTCAAAGAAATAATTCATACATTCCATGGAAATGACTCAAAGACGGCCTGAATAGCGCTCGGTTGAAGTCATATAAAAATGAATCAGGTGTAGAAGCTACGAATTTATCATTATGAGCATTATGGGTACATGATACTGTGTCCAATTACAAATTCAAATAGAGGAAAGTCAAGATTTTCAACAAATACCTTATCTACAAAAATCAAGTTTAGAATACGATCAAGATTATTAAATTTATTATTAATCTGCATGAAAAAATCAATTATGCTCGCATCCATTTCTGATACCACATTTAAAGGCAAAAGATAGAATTCAGTTAACATTAGATAAGTTGAAATCACCTTTTAAAATTACATGATGAGATTGATAAGAATTGTAGTATCAAGACAAAAGCGAATATTATCTAAGTGAATGGAGTTCAATTGAAGAGGGCTTCTAGGTGGCAGCTGACACATATTTGTTGACTTGATAGCCGGCCCATTGTTAACTCTGACAGCTGCTACCTTTTCCATTGGCCGAAATAAAATAGTTGCGATTGTGTTCAGTTTTAATTTTTTTATTAAAATTAAGTTTGAGCATGGATGCAACAATCCTAAATATTTTCTAATTGCATGACAAATTTGTTAACTTGATAGCCGTCCCATTGTTGACTCTGACAGCTGCTACCTTTCTATTGGCCGAAATAAAATAGTGACGCTTGTGTTCAGATTTAATTTTTTTATTAAAATTAAGTTTAAGCATGAATGCAACAATCCTAAACATTTTCTTATTGCATGCGAAATCTTGCACCTTGTGAATACCCCAATTACGTAAACAGGTGTGCATAGACCTTACAAATTGTACTATACGTCATCGATTTCTTCGAAGGTAAATTTCGTAATGCACCCCATTTGACATTTTTTTATACGTCAAAGTAAGACACAGAAACGACGAATGGCAAACTTCCGACAAGAAAACGAAAGTTCTGTCTTTCTTTGGGAATCCTTACCGCAACGCAGGCACATCGGAATCTCTTCCATTATCATCCGCATCGTCATTATAATCGATTAGCAGAGGTAAGCCAAAGTTGTATAATACCAAAATGGGGTATGTACTAAAGTTATTTTTTTACCATGTAAATAGCGGAGCACCAGCAGCAGCTACGTTGCAATATAAAGCGAAAAAATTATTGGAGTGCCCGCAGCTATTTAAGTCGGAATATAAAGCGACAAAATTGGCGGAGCACCCGCAGCTAGTTACGTCGCATAACCACCAAATAGCGGAGCACCCGCACCAGATCCAATAGCCACAAAGACAGCAGATCCAATAGCGACCAGAAACGGCCCAAAACAACACTGCGCCACGGACTAAAGCAGTCAAGAAAAGAAAAAGTGGCCAACTAAAAGTAGCAGCAATGACAAAGGCACCGTAACGCCAGCAGCGGCTATAGCCTCAGGGCCCAACAAAAGCGCCAACAACTCAACTACCATCATGACCAAAGCTCCACACCTACAACCAGCAGCAGTCTTTGGCAGTAACCGCTACAACACAGCATTTCTCGAACCATCAACAGCGACAGCGGTAAACATCACTGCATCACCGCGAAACGGACAACAACGACAGCCTTGGCCCAGGCAAACAGGTTTTTTTTTTTAAAAATTATATTATTTCATATTAATATTTTATATTGTTCGGTTTTTATGAATTGCAATCCAATCGAAATTAAGTCTTCAACAAGTGTTATTTCAAAACACAAAAAAAAGTTACCGTAACAATAATATCATTTGCAACTACAACTAATGCATAAGGAACCTTGTAGCTTATAAAATTAAAGTTCAGACAATTTTAGTATTAACCCTTAACTGGTACAACTGGTCTGAGGGACCACAATAATCCAGTCTTATTAATTAATTTATTTGTTACTAGTCTTATAGAATAAACAAAAATATATTTAAACAAAAAAATATTAATTCACAAAATTCTGTCGAAATAAAAAAAAAACACTTAAATATAATCAATTCTTTTTTTTCAGCTTCCACTCTAAACAGAGTATTAAATCCCTCTTAAACTTCACCCTTAGTAGACACGGCTACCACAACACCAGCTTCCCCTACTGTTCTCGATTCTCTTTTTCCGTCGTCATCAAAATTGACAAAAAATCCAGCGCAGACAAGCACTGATGGTCGATTTGTTATGTCTCGTCTAAGAGACCGGAGGTTATATGAAAATGCACGCCTATACCTTGTATATCTACACGATAAATCCGATTCAAAATGCATTAATGGTTCGACAAGAACAAGCGTCATAATAGCAATTCAGCAAGAAGGCCTTCCGACTAATCCAACTGAACTTAAAAAAATGTTCGTTCATTTTCACGAAACCTTCAATATCTCCCCAGCTAATATTGAGAAGGATTTGTCAGCATTTGCGTCACATACCGCATCAAAGCGTCTTTGGCATTTGATTAACCTCGTTCAAATTTCAAAAACTACTGTTGCTCCTAGCAACATTCCTCAAGTAATACCCAAAGATGACAATCGGCATCTTCAATTTATCCTCAAAAGAGCATTGGCTCCCACAAATATCACTATTGTGGGTATTACACAATATATATGTGTAATATCATTAACTCTACTATTGTTCCTCACTATCACCAGCCTAATCCAGCAATAACTTCATTAAAAATATTTTACCACAATTGCGGTGGTATGAGAGGTAAACTCAATAAACTCTTTGTTGAAGCTAAATCTTGTCACTTTAATGTTCTTGTCTTAACAGAAACGTGGTTAAATGACACTTTCAAAAATGATAAAATTCTGGATAGTAATTAAACAATTTTCAGAAGTGACCGAGACTATACAAACACAGGTTCATCTCGTGGAGAAGGTGTTTTAATCGACAAACATAACACCCTATCGAGTGAGCTGATTACTACCACCTCCCCAATACACTTTGAGCACCAAATAATAAAAACTAGTCTAGGCCAAAATCTTAACATATACATTGATGTATTATATTTCTCCTAATTATGCTGAAAGTTTGTTCAATGAATTATGCAAAACTATCACAGCAATAATAGCCGCCTCAAACAAGGATTTATTTTCTTAGGAGACTTTAACTGTCCCAATATTTCTCTTTTCACCGATGATAATGATAATTATCTTCTCCCAATAAACCTCTCCAATGCAGTCGACTTTAACTTACTTAGTCCCTTTTATAGTAACGATTGTCAGCAAGTGGCTCCAATTCCAAACCAGAATAGGCGATGGTAAGATTTAATTCTTACTAACTCCTATGACAAAGTACAGATGAGGCCAACATGTGAAGCCGAGCACATATTTTATAATACCCTCCCCACGTGCTACCTATATTACTTTTACACAATCCTTTAAAAATTCTGTTGTGCACGATTTCCTTAATGCCAATTATAATAATATAATAGATGACTTAAACCGTTTGGATTGGACCCATCTATCTGCCTAAGAGTTGGAAGAGGCTTTTTCGTTTTTTTATCAGATCATCTTTGCTATTGTCGATACTCATCTTCCAAAAATAAAGAAAGAAAAAAAAAAAATTATCGGAACCGTGACTTGATGCAAATCTTAGAAAATTGGGAAATCAGAGAAATAAACTTTACAGATACATTAAAAATTCCATCTCTGTAAGTGATGAGGTAAAGACAAGATAAAGAACTGTCTAAAGAGTTCTCTATCAAGTCTGAAGAAGCTTATCAATTTTAATCTTCTTATCTTACGCCAATTTATAAGAACGGCGACAAGAGAGATGTCGCAAATTATAGGGGCATTACAATGCTATCGGCAATTCCCAAACTATTTGGAAAAATTATATGTTCCAAACTTACAGACCTAATTAATCCACGTTTAAATGTCCAACAACATGGTTTCCGTAATGGAAGATCAACCACTACAAGTCTTACAACAATAACCTCTGAAGTTCTTATTAAAAAGCGCATCAGATAGATGCAGTCTAAACTGATTTAAGCAATGCCTTTGATCGCGTCGATCATAAAATCTTAAATATAAAACTTAAAAAACACTTTGAATTGAGTTATAAACCGGACGCGCGCTCGCATACAGTTTTGAAAAGTACAGTTTTGATAAAAATTTTTGTTTGTGCTAAAGACAATGGATAGAAAAAGTAAAAGTAAAATGGAAATTAAAGTAAAATGGAAGAAAAAGAAATAAAAATAAAAGAAACACTGGTAGCAATGGAAAAACTCGTCCCTTGAAACGCCAGTTTCGTGGTAACCAACACGAAAGAGATGAGGACACCGAATTCACAAGAACATCGGCAAAAAAATTTAAAAATAATGAAAACGAAAACATAAGCATTGACAACAAGACGGAGAATTGCATTTTGGAGTTTTATACAGTTTTCGCAAAGAAGGTTTGAAAAGGTTCGAAGCCAGAGCTCTGGCAGCATCAAAAGAAGGGAGAACTGCCCGAAGAGCACAAAGAGCCGCTGAGTCTTCATTTTTTGAAGAACAGGAAGAAGTTCTTTATGGGGCTGGCATTGCAGATTGATACATGTAAGTATTCACAAAACAAAAAACTTTATTGCCTAAAATTTCCTTTGAGTTTTTTCAAAATCACGTTTTTGAACTTCGAAGTCACTTTCCTCCGGTTCTACTGAACCGATTTTGATGAAAACAAGTGCAATCGACTCAGAATTTCTAAAACTGCATACTCATATTTTTCCATTTTTTTTATGCAAAAAAATAACTTCAAACTTAAACGCATTTATCTCGAAACCACATTTTTCGAGCTTGCGGCTCGGATTGCCGACAACTTTTGAAACAGCCCTCGTACAAAGGAAAAAAAAAATTTATTTAATTTAATATGTTCTTAATACAATAAAAAATAACAGAATTTAAATAATTTTATGCGTTTTCAAATGAGAAGTTTTTCAAAGAGGGTCAAAAAACAGCCTTCCAACCAGGAATACTCCTTTAATGTGGTCGTTCTCAACAGAGCTAACCACATTGCAGATCTTGGGGTTATTCTAGATAGCAGGCTGCGCTTTAACCTTCACATAGATCATATTATATACAGGGCAAATAAACTGCTTCAATTTATAAAAAGACGCACAGTGTTACGAGTGGGACAAAATTATGTATGGAAAAAAATGTTGCAAATTTGTAAAAGTAAGTGTGCAAATTTAAAGTTTAGAGTATTAATTATTTGAATATAAAAGAACTTTGCGATATCTTTCCATTTGTGGATTTACTGCTCTTTATATGTTGCCATGAAAATTTAAAATATAAGTTTGTATAGTTTTGTACTGAATATTTTCCAAAATCCCAAAAATTTTATTATAATTCGCATACAAAACTTTAACAAAGATATATTTAACATGTTCTTGCTAAAATTAATAAAGTTGGAAGTATAAACAAAAAACACAGGTGCGTCGTTGGACACACGAGAGAAGCGAAGCTTTTTCGCAGTTACATAGATTTGATCGTTTAATAATTTTTTCTTTTCAATAAATTAACTTTTAAATTCAAAAATTTAAAATAACATAAAATAAATTACATATATACAGAAAACATATTTACTGCTTATTTTTTATTGTTGAATGTCAAATTTCCACGCCAATTACATATACGGGCATATAATGCCAGCGACTCTCCATTTTAACTCTCCACACATGGTTGTGAACTTGGCTGTTCTGAAAAAATTTTTTCCTTCAACAGCGTACTACCTAGCGAAAAAATCTGTCGAAAATTTTTCAGATTTCACTCCAAGCAAATCACAACGAGGAGTAAAAAACTTCGATTCAAAAATATATATTAAAGAACGCACACGAAACAAAGTTTAACAAACATTTTAGATACCTTGTCGATTTCATGCATGCGCTTGTTAATTCCATATTTATTGATATAATCTATTTTTTTGACACTTAAAAACGCACTTGTCAACGCACTTGTGGGCATTGCTAATTTTCTTCGTACCAACAACACCACAAATACAAGCAAACCGATGCTGGAGACACCTTGTGGCAAATAACAGCAAATTTTTGTAAGTTGTAGCATAGCAAATACACAATCCTCTATCTATTGATAGATGGTGACGATCTACTGCAGCATAGCTTCTGTTATAATTAATATTGAATTAACAAATGTTTCTAACAAGTCTTTGTGGCCTGGTGGATAGTGTAGTTGACTCTCATTAAAGAGGACACGGGTTCGAACCCCACGGGCGGGCCAAAAATATTTTTAGTATTTAATATTAAAGTATTAAAATTTCTTCTTGTAATAAGCGCTAGCAACAAAGAAACCATCAAATTTCCAAGAAAAAATCTGTCGAAAATTTTCAGACTTCACTCTAAACAAATCACAGAACGAGGAGTAAAAAGCTTCGCTTCAATATTGAAAAATAAAATAAAGCATGATAATGAAATCGATGAATTCATTTTATATGAAGATTACGATACGAAAGATGGCACAAGTAATTTCCTTCCTGATCTTGATTTATCTGACTATGTGTTGAGTGACTCCACGGATTGCACTGGTGATACAAGTAGTCAAATAATTTTTTTTGTAATTTTTTCGCTTCTAAAGATTTATGTTAAATTTGAACAAACCTATATAATAAAAATAAAAATTATTTTTTTAATTAATAAACTGCATTGAATATTGAATATTGTATGAGAGGTCGAACAAGGCGTGGTAGATCACCATAAAATTTTTAAATGTTTTAAAATTGAATCAAGTTAATAATAAGCAAGGTAAATTTCTTCCTTATACTTTCTCAATCTAGAAATATTGGTTTTTTTTACTTTTTATTAAATATTGGTTGCATTACTCTGTTCATGGTTTACATTCAATGTCATAACTGGTAAAATCGATAGCGAATATATCTCCAGCAGAATTGTTCTTAATGAACCAATAAGGAGAACTAGGCATACAAGATTTTTGAGTGAATCTCAGCACCATAATATCTATGCATACAATGAACCCTAAAATAGTTGTTGCAGAATATTCAATGGCATAAGCGATCACTACTCACCATCAATGTCAAAATCCGTGGTCAGATGCTCCTTTTCAAAACACCTTTTCCCACCCTAATTGTTCCTCTTATTACACTCATCATTTATGTTAAACGAACTTTTTCCAATGCCACTATTTCTTGAAAATACCCTCTTATCTCTGACTCCCACTCTCACGCCCCCTTTAGATCTTCATTATAAGTATAATTATTATAAATTATACAATAATTTATTATAAATATTATAAGAACTCTCTGTTTTTCGCCTTTCCTTGTCTTTTGTTTTTGACATGTTTTAAAAAAATGTCAGTGATGCGGGCGGATCACGCCGAAAAAATGTTAAAGGTGGTTAGTCTTTATAAGGTAGAATGAGGAATAAATAGGCCAAAATTGCTAGTAAAATTTTTCTTATCTAAGTGCCATATTTCGAGGTGCTTTAAGAGGTTAAAGTTTAATTTTGCAACAATTTTTGGGTACAATTTTTGCTCAAATAATTCCCATAAATTCTTAAAGGGTAATAAAATTGATTGCGTTACAGCATCTGAAAGAAAATTAAGTGGGGCTTAAATCATAATTTCCTTGCAATATTTATTTTGAATGCAAAAAGAAAAGGTTTGAAAAAAATATTGTAAATGTGTTAATTTTTTTTTTTATTTTAATGAAGTCTTCAAATTTTAAAACAACAAAGTGAAAGTTGAATACTTAGTCATTTTAGTATATACTAGCTTATACCCGCCGCGATGTATGGCTAATTGATGTATGGCTTATTTCGAAAGCTATACCGAAAATTTTGGGTGCTGAAAAAGGACTACGCCTCTAGTCTAACGCCCATAATTGAAATGAACTGAACTAACTGAATTCCGAGGCTGTGTGACCTTTTATTCCAAAACTGTTCGATATCACAAATTTTAAGTGCCTTTTACGATCGGCACCAGTTTTTACAGGAACCCTCTCAAGGCTTTGGTATAAAAATTGGCTTGGCGGTTTCGGAGTCTTTACGTGATATACACATTAGGGCGGGTCGATTTAAAAATCGCTCAATGCTCTGTGAAAATCGTATTCTAGGGATCAAAATAAGAAACTTTGCCCAAGGAACCATACCTCTAAAACGAATTCTGATGTCCCCCAATTTGGGTCGAACTTTTGAGTACGGGCAAATTTTGAGAAATCCCACTTTGACCCATTTAGAGTGCTCCAATCGAGTCCAAATGTATGACCGACCCCCACTAACTTTGGAGGCTTGACCCACCCATGCCAGTGGCACACCTCCTGGAACCCCCCTGTGGGGTTCCCAATACAAACATTTCAAAAAATCACCAGTTTTGGCACTTTACATGAAAAAATCAGCGAAATGGCTATGTTTTTTCTTTATTTTTGAAATTTATTTAGTCAGAACATATGTAAATGAAAAAAATTAATTTTAGTTAGTTATAGAAAAGAAACTAAAAAAATTATTGTTTGAAGTCTTTTTTACTTTCAAGTCTGGGAATTTCGCACGGCTCTCTAATGTCGTCGCCATAACAGCCTCTACATTTTCCGGTATAACCCGTTTGGAAACGCTAGCTAGCAATTGAACATGTCGTTCCGTTCCTTGTATGTGTGATGCAATTTTTGGATCATTAAGCGGTGGATCATCTTGATTTAAATATTCTTTCAATGTATCGTACGGAATGCTTCACGTGAATGGTGGTTCAAATACGTTATTTATGTCATTCATATTGATCATTTCCGTGTAACTTGTGCAATTAAACTTTATATCTGGTTTTTTATAAGCTCAAAGTTGCGTTGGGTCGTCAACATCTGTTCAATAGCGTAGAATTATGTTGATAGCACAGTCGCGCTTTTCTTTGCTATCATCAAACAACATTGATAACAAGATATTTTCCGAATGCGCATAATATGAATTATCTGTAATTACTTGATTGACAATTTTGCGTAAACGAGGTTCTAGAAATCGTGACCAACTTATGAAGTTGAAAAATAATGCACTGCCGTACACGACATCTCTGTCGTAAATGAGTGATAGCAATAACTTACAGGAAGAATTTCACAAGTTTCGATTTGACGGCTCAGTTTTCCGGTTGCCGATCTTGGTCCAGTGCTGGTTGATTTATCCAAAGCTTCAAATAAATGCCGAAACGGAAGTTCGTTGAAGTGTAGAAGGCAAACGAACCAATGCAATGGTCTTTTTAACAGCAATTCGAATCGTCGTATAATTCCACCGTGTGGGCCAGTGTTTGTTGGCTCACCGTCAGTGCATATTCCAATTAATGCATCCATTGATATATTTTTATCGTTGAAAAAATCATTTAATTTGGTTGTTTTGTATTCAGCGGTTTCATGTTCCAGTCTTACGTAACCAATCAATTCAGAATTGGGTTCTCTCAAAATAACAAGATGAGGTTCTTTTACCATCCTAGTATGATACTTCTCATCAACTTTAGCTGTCGTTAAAGTATCATCTTTTCTGCCATCGAATGAAAACGCTAACAAGCTGGTATGATCTAACCGTTTGCGAACCACATCTTGTCTGCATTTCTCTTTTTCTCTGCGAACTTTCGATTTATCCATGATGAGAGGTTTGCCATGCTTATCTTTCATTTTAAAATCTTGGAAAAGAGCGGTTCCCAATGCCGATGCTACTCTATCAGGCACACCAAATCTGTCACTACCAAGGCAAAGTTAAAACAATCGTATCTCTCTGTGTATTGTGAACTTGTGCTTCTATCCATATCTTCTTGAACCGGTGGCGGTGCGTATGTTGAATCATCGGGATCTTGGTATGTTGGCATTGATGACATAGACGTTGCTCCATGCTCTCCAGTTTCCATCACAACTGCATCCATTGTTAGTCTTCTCTGATTATGTTGATCGTGCATGAACTCTTTGAGGCGTTCGGGAACCCAGCCGCATGCACATGAAGCTGCCTTCAAATCGCATTTACATGTTCCAATGTATGTAAAAAATTGTTTCCAGAGATTTTACATACTCTGTAAATTGTTGGGTTTTGTTTCTTCTCTTGATTTGCTCTTGATACTTGTCAAGCAATTTATTCAATTTATTAAATACACTTTTTTCAGCATTATTTCCATACCAAGTTTTTCCCAAATTCCATTCAACTTATCTTGTACTTGAATAGTGAATGATTTATGGGAAAACTTTTTTTGTTCTGTTTTAGCACGTTCGCTTAAGTAAAAATAATATCTCAAGATATCCAGATGGGTTGGTAAATTAAGATCAGTCAAATCAGTAGACACACCAAAAACAATAACATCGTGCTTGGGTATATGACTCATTGGGTTTTCGATAATTGTTGTTGTTGCTTCATCTTGCGGTGTAGAGGATGGTGGATTCATTGTAAACTTTTTGATTTGGAATGGTTAACTTCACTTATTATTTTTTTTTAAATATTTTTCTATCTGAAATTAGCACTTCACACTTTGAGTTCTTCACAACGACTTAATGCATTCACAAAAACTGTTGCGTTATATATGGTCTACGAGACGAGGTAATAAGAATGAAATGGTAATTTCAATTCTACCTGCTGTGTCTTGTGGTGGCTTAAAAACGCACACAAGCAATTTTAGGATCTGCAATTGTGTCACAGTCATACCTTAATTTGTTAAAAGGGTTGCGGTGCATTCCAGTGATACCTTAATTGTTAAAATGGTTGCATAAAACGCGCATTTCTTCAGAAGGTGCCAAAAAATACCCACAAAAAGGGTTGTAAAAACAACCTTCATTTCTTAAGTAGGTGCTATAAAAAAACTACACAAGTCAGTTTACGACATGCAGCTGTGTCTTGTGGTGCCTTAAAAAACGCACACAAGCAATTTTCCGATTTGCAATTGTGTCACAGTGATACCTTCATTTTTTAAAAGGGTTGAATAAATTTCTAAAGAGAAAAAAAAACTCCAAAAAGAAAAAAACAGCTGATTTTTTCATGTAAAGTGCCAAAACTTGCGATTTTTTGAAATGTTTGTATGGGGAACCCCCAGGGGGGTTCCAGGGGGTGTGCCACTGGCATGGGTGGGTCGGGCCTCGGTCATACATTTGGACTCGATTGGAGCACTCTAAATGGGTCAAAGTGGGATTTTTCAAAATTTGCCCCTACCTTAAAGTTCGACCCAAATTGGGGGACATCAGAAATCGTTTTAGAGGTATGGTTCCTTCGGCAAAGTTTCTTATTTTGATCCCTAGAATACGATTTTCACAGAGCAATGGGCGATTTTTTTGCCTCCCTACAAATCGACCCGGCCTAATACACATATACCCACATACGTATATACATTAAGTCACCTCACGCTCCTTAGAAAAAAGGAGTTCAGTCCGGTTCTTCAAAATAATCCATAGCTTATGTTGTTATAATCCCCAAAATATTTCGACTAAAAATATTGGCTGGTATGGCAGTTAAAAAAAAAATGGTCAGAAATAAGAGTCATGGAAAAGTTCTTTTGCATCAAAAAATCTTAAATTTTTTCCGTTGGACCAAATGCGGTTTTTTATGGATTCTTTTAATTTTTTCATATTTTATTCACTAAAATTTAAATTAATTTTTTCCCATACTACTTTTCGTCATATAAATTGTAAAATGTAAAGTATGTGTACATTTTTTTGTAATATCATTCAATTTAATTCTTCACCTTACACTATATTTGATCATCAATAGATAATTTATTTGACTAAAAGTAACATGGAGGGACAAAAAACAAAATTTTAATTTGAATTTTAATGAAAATAATATCAAAAAAGTTAAAAAATTAATGAAAATCCGCATTACCTCTGGCCCGACTGGTAAAATTAAAAATTTATTGGTGCAAATTGGAAGAACTTTTTCATTACTATTTTTTCTGACCGTTTGTTATTTTTAACTACCACACCAGTAAATATTATTACAAAAAACGATTTTTAAAGCATATTTCAAACCATTGCGTGGCATACTGGTTGAGGCGCGTGGCTTGTAAGCCAGGTTCGAATTCCGTCCGACACACAAAGTGTTTTCAATTGAATTAATTTTTCTGTTTGGCCGTCATCTCTATGCAGACAATGGCAAGCCGCAGAGAGTAAAAACTGACATGAAAAGCTTCTTGAGAACATATTCCGTTCGGAGTCGGCATAAAACTTGTAGGTTCAGTTCTTGATCATTTATGTTCAAACATTTCACAACACGCACAACACAATTAATCATAAGAAGATCGGTCAAAGTCTTTTCAAGGGCTGAAATGGCCATTTCGTTTTGTTTTTTTTTATTTCAAACTATTACAGCTTACGAATGGCTATCGCTACTGTCGAAATATTTGGGGAATCATCATAACATAAAGGGGCCCATTTTTTTAAGGGTTCTGGCAGTAACCATATGAACTAATCTACCAAATTTTATTCTTTTACTGTAAAAAAATGCTAATACATATCATTTTTACGGATTTGTGGGGGTTAAAAGTGGGCGTGGCAAAATTTATATATAAAGTAACCGCAACTTGGACCCATAGCACCTACATACTAAGTTTGACTATCAAAACGTTCACATCTCAGGAATTATAATTATTTCTAACCGATAGCCCTGGTCGCTATAATTTTTAAATTGTAATTAGCTATAATACATTAAAAAATAAATAAATGACGTAGTGGGTAGAGTGTGTGGCTAATACGGGAGAGAGCCCTGGTTCGAATCCCACCTGACACAGAAAGTTTTTTCAATTGTATTAATTTTTCTGTCCGGCCGTCACCTCTCTGCAGACAACGGCAAACCTCAGAGAGTAAAAATTGCCATGAAAAGCTTCTTGAGAACATAAGCCGTTCGGGGTCGGCATAAAACTTGTAGGTCCAGTTCTCGATCATTTGTGTTCAAACATTCAAAAGTCCTTTCAAGGGCTGAAATTTGCCATTTCGTTTTTTTTTTTATTTGCAGGTGGCACAAGTGGGCCACCAAATTTTATATATATACTGACTGTCACTTAGAGCACCTGCATACCAAGTGTTACTATCAAAACGTGTACAACTCAGGAATAAGCATGATTCGAAAAAGTGGGCGTATATATGGTGTGGCCACGTCCATTTTTAGCAGTTGCCGATAGTGACCATATGAACTAAATTACTAAATCTTAGTCTTCTACGGTAAAAGCCGTCTGATAAAAAGCATTCTTACTGATTTGTGGGCGGTAAAAATGGGCGTGACAACATTTATATATAAATAGCGACTGCCACTTGGATCCATAGCACATGCATACTCAGATTCACTATCAAAACGTGTATAGCTCAGAAATAAGCATGATTTCGATAAAGTGGGCGTAGATAATATAATAAGTGGGCGTGCAACCATGCCCATTTTTTCCACAGTGGCCGACAGTAACCATACGAACTAAATTGCCAAATTTTAGTCTTTTACGGCAAAAGCCGTCTGATATAAAGCATTTTTACTGATTTGTGGGCGGTAAAAGTGGGCGTGACAACATTTATATTTAGATAGTGACTGCCATTTGGATCCATAGCACCTGCATACCAAGATTCACTATCAAAACTTGAACATCTCAGGATTTAAAATGATTTTTGAAAAGTGGGCGCAGATATAGTGTGACCTAGCCCATTTTTTGTACAGTCACCGAAAGTAATCTTCTGAACAAAATTACAAAATTTTAGTTTTATACGAATAAAACCGTCTGATATATAGCATTTTTATTGGTTTGTGGGCGATAGAACCAATTTGGGTTGTATGGGAGTTACCACGCTCCCTTGTTCAATCAACACCAAACTTTACAGAAACACTCTCAGAATATTGCTTCAGTAGCCCTAAAAATATCATAAAGATTGGTTCGGCGGTTTTGGAGTCTATACGTGATATACACATATACCCACATACATACCCACATACCCGCATACATAACATACATCCATTTTTATATATATAGATCAGTGATTGGTAAACTCACACAACGATACTACTGCTTTGTATTTTAATGTAACGATGTGCATACACTGAGCCAAAGTGTACGTTGAAAAGAGAACACTCGCGCCGCTAATTTCACAAAAAAGTAACAGTTTCGATAATATCGTAGGCGCAGACATAGAATTTTTTGTTTGATATGTTTGCTGATGAATTTGTTGTTCTTGTTCATTTTTGTGTTGGTTATATTTAAGAAATTGTTATGTATGTATTGTATAAAGAAAATTAAGAAATGTTATTTTTAAAAAATAGAAATAAATATTTCGGAAAAATATGAACAGTAACAAACGACAAAAACGAAAGCGTTCACATGCGTATTAATAACAACAACAACAACAAAAACAACAACGACAGTCCACATATTAAACATTCTGCCCGTCCTGAGAGATTTTCAGCAAAATAAAATTCTTCTTCCCATTCAACATCAAACATGTTATTTAAAATTAAATAACAGGACTCATAAGAAAATTTTAATATTTTATGATGATCATTTTTTATATGTACGCATAAAAATCAATATCAACGGCTTTACAGTGTAGGCACCCTTCATTCAACAGCTTGATTATGACTAAATGAAAATAAACACGTAAATTTGCTGAAGCAAGAAAAAAATTTCAGTGAAGCATGCGACGCAAACCTACTCAGTCGAAGTTGGCATAAGACTGATGTTCGTTTATTTAGCTGCGGCGTCACACGTATAGGGGCACTAATACTGATACGTTACACGCGAGTTATATCTCATGAAACTGAAACGCCTATTATTAATCCATTGACCATAAATTAAATAAAATAAATAAGAAATATCTTGAAAGAAGTTTAATTCAATATCATTGCATTAAACTTCACCGCTTTGTTTATTCAGTTGCTTTATTTATGCAGCTGCATCCCTTTTAGATAGCTAACAAATTTTGTTTATGCAAAATTTGTTTACATTAATTTTGTCTTTATTTCCAAATGAATTTTACAATTAATGGAATTATTGCATTTAAAAGATAATTGATGCCTCATCAATTATCTCTTCCATGGTTATCTATTCCATGGATCTTTCCAACCTAGAGATCATTCCAAGAAACTCAAATAATCTTCTTGGTTAAGTAAAACAAAAATGTAGAGTTAGTTAAGAATAAGATCTCGGACCAGTGGGTTCGGAATAAAAGTGAAGTTTCTAATTAATTTTTAATGTGGAATAGAACTTGAGTTATTATTTTTAGTTAACAAAAAATAATAAAATTGGCGCAGTCGGTAGGATAATCGGTAAAAAAGATTATCAAAACCCAAATTAAGAATAATCGGTAAAAAGATTATCAGTACTAAAATTAAGAATAATCGATATAAAAAATTATCAGAACTGAAATTTATTGAATTACAGAATATAAAAAAAAAAAAAAGAAAAAGACAAAATTTGTTTTTCACTACAATAAAATATAAAAGTGAGACAGCCACAATAGGAACCAACAAGAACTAAAAATCGCCGAAAACAAAGAAAAAAAAGAATAAGCTTCATTATTGTGAAGAGTTTAATTTAAATTGTGAATTTATTAGAAACGTTTTCAGCTTGGAAATAAAAATCTTTAAAATTTTGATACGTCTCAAGTGATTAAATTGAAAGAAAAAAACAATTAGAAAAAATACGCAACAATAAAACAAAAAGGACACAGTGAAAATTGATTGAAACATGGCGACATTAACATTAGCAGTATGTTTACACGATGCCAGAAATCTGCCACCGTATTCAGCGGAATCGAACTACAGCCTGTCAAACTACCTTAGGGATGTGGGGTCAGTTATATCATTGACGCCAGAGCACAAAAACACTATAAAAGATATTCTAGCGAATAAACTACAAGGGAAGGCGCTGAAGTCAATTGAATCCTTGGAAAATCCATCATGGGACGAGATATTAAACAAACTTCGAATGGAATTTGGCGAGAAAAGGAGCTTTTTCAGTCTAAGAGAACAAGCTTTGAATATTAAGGCGAGTAATATAAATGAAGTTCATTCTAAGTTTGATTATATTTTAAATAAAATGAATACGAAATACAATATAGACATTGTAAAAGATATGGACTATACTCCAGAAAATAATCAGAAATTAATTTTGAATTTTTATAAAAATTTTTTACCAATACACATTCGAACTTTGTTGATTCAAATTAATATAAAAAGTATTCATCAAGCATATGATTTTTACATTGAAAATGATTTGATAAGGGATATTATTATTAAGAGTCAAACGGCTAATAACCATAGGAATAATTCTGTGGATTATAGAACAAGTGGATGCAAGCCAAACAATAATTTTAAGCCAAGAACCAATTACGGACAAAAGCCAAATCAGGATTTTCAAAATTTCCAGAATTCTAATCCAGGAAAAATGCAAACGCAAATGCAACAATCAAATAATGGTTCTTTTAGACAGGATACACAACAACCAATGGAGGTAGATAATATCCAGGTAGTAGAAATTTTCGAGTACTGCCTCGGACACCAAATTACCCATAATAATTTTTACAATCTAATCTTATCCAGTTCGATGTCTAATTGATACTGGTGCATCAGTCACTTTAGGTAACATACATTTTTTTGAAAGTAAGTATACCATTTATTCATTAAAAAATCCGCTTTTACTGAGAACAATAACTGACCAGGAGGAATTAAAATATGAGGCAATCGTTTTGGTACCGGAGGAAATGAAATTTTTAGGAGAAACAATGGCAGTAAAACTTGCAAATTTTAAAAATAAAGATTTCGATATGATAATTGGTAGCAATTTTTTACGTGCAGTCGGTGCTGCGATTGATTTTTCTAGAAATCAAATAGAAATTAATGGTGTGGTTATTCTTATGGAAAAAGGGAAAAATTGTAGTTTAAGTTACGACGAAATTCATATACTTGGGAAAAGTGAAACAAATATTTGTACTCTTGATAGTTTAGTGCCTAAGGAAGCAAATGAACAGGAAAAAGAAAGATTGGGACAATTTTTAAAGAAAAATAAAAATACTTTTTACCAGGAAGGTCAATTTATGTCTGCTACAAATTGTGTTAAGAACAGAATAATTACTAACTCGAATAAACCGATTTATTCGAAAATTTATCGTTATCCCCAAATGCATGAAAAGGAAATCGAAAAACAGATTAACATGTTGTCACAAAATATCATTAGACACAGTAACTCACCAAATAATTCTCCGCTATGGATTGTTGAAAAGAAAATTGATAATTCGAGAGAAAGAAAATGGAGGATTGTTATCGATTATCGACGTTTAAATGAAGTAACTGTCGATGATAAATTCCATATTCCAAATATGGAATGCCTTTTTGATAAGTTGGGAAGAGCCCAATACTTTACAACTTTGGATTTAGCCAAAGGATTCTCCCAAATTTTGGTTGATGAACATGCTATAGAGAAAACGGCATTCTTTTCACCCATGGGTCACTTCGAGTTCATTCGAATGCCCTTTGGATTAAAAAATGCCCCTTCGACATTTCAACGCATGATGAACTATGTGTTAAGAGGTTACTTAAATAAAATATGTGTCATTTATATGGATGATATTTTGATCTTCTCCACTTCATTGGAAGAACATTTCATTAATTTAAATAAAATATTTGATAAGCTAAATGAAGCGAATTTAAAGATACAACTAGATAAATGTAAATTTTTATCAAAGGAGACGGAATTCTTAGGTCATTTAGTTACAGCAGAAGGTATTAAACCTAACCCTGTTAAAATTGAAATAATAAAACATTTGAATTTGCCAAGAACTGTAAAGGAAATCAAATCTTTTTTAGGCGTATCGGGCTTTTACAGAAGATTTATAAAAAACTATTTTACCATAGCTAGTCCAATGATTAAATATCTGAAAAATGACATGCAAATAAATCTCCAAGATGAAAATTATATAAATGCTTTCAATAAACTTAAAAACTTTCTAAGTAATCCTTCTATTCTGGCATATCCAAAGTTCGAAAAAAAATTTTTGATAACGACAGATGCTAGCAATGAAGCGCTAGGTGCTGTATTGAGTCAAGATGGAAAACCAATATGTTTCGCTAGCAGGACTCTTAACAATCATGAAAAAAATTATCATACATTGGAAAAGGAACTACTTGGCATAGTTTGGTCCATACAATATTTTAGACCCTATGTTTACGGAAGAAAATTTTTAGTTCAAACCGATCATAAACCTCTCAAGTGGTTATACTCCTTGAAGGAACCTAACTCGAGGATAATACGTTGGAAATTTATGCTAGGAGAGTATGAATTTGATGTAGAGTATACTCAAGGCAAAGACAACAAAGTTACCGACTTTTTGAGTCGACTAAACGTTAATAATCAGATATCGCATAAAGGTGAAGTCGAACCAACTACAATGATCGAGGAAAATTTTAATTTAAGGCACATTTTTGAACTAACCGACCATGACGTTCATACTGCCCATGGCTCAGAGGAAAATCTAAACGAGCATTTTGTAACAAGCGATGGAATTGTTAATAAATACAGAAAGCAAATCAGAATTGTTAAAAACAAAACCAAAGAACAAGAAGATCTTTTCAGAAAGTATAAAATCATATATGTAAAGGAATCAGAATTAAACAGAGACCATTATTTAAATGACTTATTTCGTCAGTTCATAGAAAAAGGAACAATTGGCATATTTTCCGAATTAGAAGAGGATAAATATAACATAATTCATCAGAAATTAATAAGCCTATTTGAGAATGATAGGAATCTAAAATTTGTTAAATGTAAAAAATTGGCCATTGATATCGAAAATGAAGAAGAACTATTAGAAATAATTGAGAATGTACATAAAGAAACCAATCACAGGGGAATAATTGAAAATTTCGAAGAAATAAGATATGAGTATTTACACCCAAAATTAATAAAATATATAAATAAATATATTAATGCTTGTCAAATTTCTTCAGAAAATAAATACGATAGAAAACCCGTTAAAAAACTTTTCAATCTTACTGATACACCAGATAAGCCCAACCAAATTGTTCATTTTGATATTTTTGAGGTACACGGAACTTGTTTTTTAACTTCTATTGATAAATTCACAAAATTAGCTAGTATCCATAAAATCTTAGTGGAAAGAATATCGTTTTTAGGAAAGCCCTACTACTCGTTATGGATAATGAATTTAATAATAATTTAATAAACTTTATTGTCAGGAACAAAATATAGTCCCCCATTTTACTACACCAAACTCTCATACTGGGAATTCGGACATTGAAAGATTCCACTCAACCCTTTTGGAGCATATTAGAATATTAAAAAGGTCAGAAGATGATATGGACATTGAAGAATTGGTAATAAGAGCTGTTGGTTTCTATATCAATAGTATTCTATAACTTAGTATTTTTATTACTAAGTTATAGTATAGTTATAGTATTTCTATAACTTAGTATTCAATTAAGTTAAAGCCGTTTGATTTTATTAATCGATCCAATATTGACTACAAAAAAGTTTCAAAATTAATGCAACAGAAAAAATTTCAAAGTATAAAAAATATTATTCTAACAGAGAAAAGATTCCAACAATTGAATTTCCAAATATATATATAAAAAACGCAAAAGCGGTTCGGCATAAGACAGAAAAAAGATTTACTAAACTTAATTCAAGAACAAATAAAAAAATTGATATAGCACATATTAAAAGACCATTAAAATATTATTTTAGGTAGTAACAGTAATAACGATGCTAATGATGATACCACTGATGATAAATAGAAGCAACAATAGAAGTAACAAAAATTGATACTAATGGAGGTTACATGTTACTGGAAAGTGACCCAATTCAGCTTATTCGGAATTATTCAAAAGTAATTCATTTAATTGACTTAGATCAAATAAGTCACACAATTGATACTCTAAAAACCAGAGTTTCCAGTAAATTTAATATTAGTCAAGGTGAAATTAATTTAAATTTGCAACGCAGGATTTCGGATTTGGAACATTCCCTTACTACAATTAGAATACACACAAAATATCCTTAAGTTATGAGACCAAGACGTGCATTAATAGATGTTGGTGGAAAATTAATTAAATGGATTTTTGGAAATCTTGATCAGGAAGATAGTGAACACATTGAGGAACATTTTAAAGTAGTAGATATTAATCAACATAACATCATATCCAATATGAATAAGCAGATAAAAATCAATAAGGATTGCATAATTATCTTTTTCAAGTAAGATCCATTATTAAATCAAACATTAATCTTAACATATCAGCGAATATACAAAAAGTTTTTATAAAAACTGAATACAATAGTTTGTTATTATATATAAATTTAGTTTAGGATGAAATTGAAAAAATCCAGGAAACATATTGATTTCAAGTCATAATATAATGATAAGATTAAGCTTAAGCACTGAAGAGATTCAATACTATGAAATAGATAGTAATAAGCTAAGGTTTATTAAAAGTTCAATTGGAAAAATAAATGAGAATTATATTATTTTTGTTATACTTATTCTAAATTTTCATGAAGAATTATTTATAACATATTTTCTGTTACCCATACCAAATGTATACAATTTTGAATTAAATATAAACATAACTAAAATAGTAATAAAAGACGATAATGTCTTTTTGGCAAATAATATTTTAAGTTCTAAATTAGAAAAACCAAACGAGTGTATATCAAATTTATGGAGAAATAATTATACAAATTGTACTAGAATATTAAACACTCAGGAAACAATTGAGGAATTGTATGAAGGAATTATTCTTGTATCAAATATAAATACTACATTGGACAACTCTTGTAATAATATAACATACCGATTAATAGGAAATTATTATATAAAATTTAATGATTGCGAAATATCTATAAAAGACTTGAAAATAAAAAGATTTGAAAAAAGGTTTTCTTTACTAATACCAAACTATGAAAATTTAAACAATTTTCAAATACCAGAGGTACCAAAATTAAAAAATATAAATGAAATTAATGAATTGATTTATAAGGATACAAGTTATAAGCATATAAGAATTATATATATTCTTCTTATATTAATAATTTTATTTTATATAGCGTATAAGTTAAAACACCTTTTTAAAAGAAGATTATTCGGGATCTTCTAATAAGCATAATTTTATGCAAATATCGATACAGTTCCATCCCTATAAAAATGACATTTCAACACCGAGCTTGATTGCGACGAAGTGTGTTTTTGTACTGTTTGGTGTGATGCGAAAATATTTTTGGGTAAGTAAATTTATTTTTAAAAATTTTGATACTTGTATTGGGAAGTTGAAAATTCATGAGCTTCCCTATAGGAACAAACTAACTTGTTTTTAAAAACCACTAATTAAAAAACTAATTTAAAATAAACCAGTATATGAACTACTTTGAATTATATTAAGGCGGCAACTACTCTGATTTTGACATGTTTTAATTGCAAATTTTTATTAGATTACAAGTTTATATATATTTAACCATGTTATTTCATCAAATATTATTAACTTTAGGCCAGCAGTAATAGTCTTAAATTGGATATTTTAAAGTCATTAAAAAATAATTTAAATATAACTAACTTAACAAGTAGTTGAAAATATATGCAGACGAAGGTCAATTGACTTATTTAGCGGACATCACCATACAAAATATGTTAGTTCGTTCTTTGGAAAAAAGTCAGAATTTCAACTAGTTGTGGTTGACAAAAAAATACTTTATCAACTACTTTTAAATTAGTTGATTTTCCTACAGGGTTGTAACAGTGATATTAGTGCATACAATCATATGTAGCTTTAATTAATAGTATAGATGAAAAAAAAGATACATTTTTTTTTTTATGAGTGCATGCATATGGGACATACGCCGAAATGCATTGGTGGCAGTTTCGCCGGCGTAACATTATAAGTACGTAACATCTCGGCACGCGGCTTCTTTTATTTTTGAAATAGATTTGCAATGTAAAATAACTTAAACTAACATGAAACATTAATTTCACTAACAATAAGTTGTTATTTGTTTTTTTTTTTTTGAAGCGAAGCTTTTTACTCCTCGTTCTGTGATTTGCTTGGAGTGAAATCTGAAAAATTTTCGACAGATTTTTTTTTGGAAATTTGTTGATGGTTTCTTTGCGCGGCCACAAAGACTTTGTAGAAACAGTTGTTAATTCACTCTAATTATAACAGAAGCTATGCTGCAGTAGATCGTCACCATCTATCAATAGATAGAGAATTGTGTATTTGCTATGCTACCACTATCAAAAATTTGCTTTTATTTGAAGAAGGTGTCTCCAGCATCGGTTTGCTAGGTAGATATAGATAGATATAGATAGATATAGATATAGATATAGATATAGATATAGATATAGATATAGATATAGATATAGATATAGATATAGATATAGATATAGATATAGATATAGATATAGATATAGATATAGATATAGATATAGATATAGATATAGATATAGATATAGATATAGATATAGATATAGATATAGATATAGATATAGATATAGATATAGATATAGATATAGATATAGATATAGATATAGATATAGATATAGATATAGATATAGATATAGATATAGATATAGATATAGATATAGATATAGATATAGATATAGATATAGATATAGATATAGATATAGATATAGATATAGATATAGATATAGATATAGATATAGATATAGATATAGATATAGATATAGATATAGATATAGATATAGATATAGATATAGATATAGATATAGATATAGATATAGATATAGATATAGATATAGATATAGATATAGATATAGATATAGATATAGATATAGATATAGATATAGATATAGATATAGATATAGATATAGATATAGATATAGATATAGATATAGATATAGATATAGATATAGATATAGATATAGATATAGATATAGATATAGATATAGATATAGATATAGATATAGATATAGATATAGATATAGATATAGATATAGATATAGATATAGATATAGATATAGATATAGATATAGATATAGATATAGATAGATACCCGCAAGGGTATCCTCAGGCGAGGATATCGGTGGAGTAACGCCCCCGCGGACCCTAGTTTTGGCAGGTATGGAGAGCGCACTAAAATGGTACTTGAGCTCGGAGAAGTCCTGTGACAGGGCGAGTGAATACCGCCCTTAATTAATTAATTAGGTATTCAACCACAAGGGTACCCTCAAGAGAGGTTTAGTTAGAAGTTTGACGTCTCCGTGGTTTCCCTAGTCCCTACCCGCCGAAAGGCATTAAGTCCAAGCCCAGTACGGTCTTAATTATGGCATTCCTGCATACTGTTTTGGAATTGATGCATTCTAGGCTGACGGTTGTGACAGTCTATGACCTCAGTAGGTGGAAGTGAAATTCCACTGAAATGGCTCTTAGGCTAATGTCACAGCTGCCTCCGTCCCTTTAAAACGTGGCGTGTCTCGGAGTACGTTTAAAGTTTGTCATCATTGAGTTGATGGTGTAGGTTCAGATGTTTGTTCCTGATTAGAACGGATCTGGCTCTGACATAAGACCCCATAAGGATCCTATGTCAACCCTCGCATGGCCTCCCTGCACGCATAGATACCCATGGGATCTTAACGTAACTACACATCAAACGGCGATAGCGGCTTCAAGTTGGGACCCAATCGAATGGAAAACAATAAACAACAAAGCACAAACCATAACAAGGAAAAGAAAGAAGGAGAACTGATCGTGATGAACAGTGATGAAAGAGGAAAAACCCCTTTTGTAAGAAGCTCGGGGATAATAAGATCCCCAGTAGGAAATAAGCCTGAAATACCGCAAAATAAAAACGTGGATACGGCAAGAGAGTACATGAGCACACCTGTGAATACTCGCAAGGCAGATAGCTCTGAAGAATAAGGGACATCTAAGTCAGCTCAGACAATCGGAGGAAAGAGCGTTTATTGAGTTAGGGATTAAACTCAGCGCAGCAAATGTCATTGTTTCTGGAACATACACAAGACGTTACGCGATAATCTTAACTGTGCTTTCGCACTATATCAGCAGCTAAGAGAGTACAGGGAAGCGATAGATATGAAATCTGTTGTTCCAAGCGGCGCACGAAAGCAAGTGCAATCTAAAGCCACTCAAGTTGACCCAACTTCCCCGGCCCAGGAGAGAAAACGGAAGGTAGCAAAAACACCTGCAACAGTTAGAGCACTGCAAACTCAGGGGGAAATAAATACAACGGATACCCCGACTGCGCCAAGCGAGTGGAAAAAAGTGAGCCACCGAAAAGCAGAGAGGAAAAAAAGCGAACAAAAGAAACGACGTGAAATGCGATACCAAGGGGAAGCAATAACGATTAAAGCTAGCACCTCTGAGTCATACGCAGATGTTTTAAAGGAAATGAAGAAGAAAATCAACCCCACTGAAATCGGGGTGGAGATACAGGGTATTAGAAGAACAAGAGCTGGAGAGTTACTTGTTAAACTAAGAAAAGGCGAAGGTCAAGCCGAAAAACTCAAGAGTGCTATAGGTAACACGCTTGGTGAAGAAGTCACAATAAGAACGGTTACCAAAAATATAACCATAGATATCAGAGACATGGATGAGTCAACGGACGAAGCCGATCTTGTCAACGCCCTTTTGGAAGAAACGAAGGTAGAACAATCCGCAACGTTTAAAATACTTAATTTTAGAACATCGTTTGGAGGGACCAAACAGGCGCTCTTTCAACTACCTAAGTATTTAGCAGCTCCACTACTCCGCGCAGGACAAATCAGAGTAGGATGGGTCATGTGTAAACTGAGAAGTAAGATAAGAGTAACGCAATGTTTCAGATGCCTTGAACAGGGACACATTGCAAGTCAGTGTAAGGGTACCGATAGAGGCAACCTATGTAGAAAATGCTGTAATCCGGGACACAACTCTAAAGAATGCAAAGCGAAAACGAGATGTATACTATGTCAAGTGGCTCAATAAATGTTCGGCATTATATTGGTAGTACAGCATGTGTAAACAACAGGAGAAACAAAGCAAGAAACTATCATGAAATTCCTGCAGATCAACCTCGGACGGGGAAGAGAAGCACAAGACCTGATGATGCAGAAGGCGGCGGGAGATAATGCAGATATACTGTTAATAAGTGAACCGTACCAAAACCCATCATCTCAAGTTTGGTACCAGACGAAAGCAACGCTGGCTTTGTATATGCATCAGTGGAAAAAACTAGGGTATATAGTTGCTACTACTCACCAAATATTGATAAAAACATGTTTGCAGAAGCTCTCAACGTACTCGATGATTCCATCAGATCATCAAAATATAAAGTGATAATCGGAGGTGATTTCAATAGTAAATCTCCGGAATGGAACTCCAAAATCCTAGACAATAAGGGTTCTATAGTATGTGACATGATTGCTAGTCTTGGTCTTACGGTATTCAATACCGGAAATAAACTTACCTTTCGGAGAGGAACACGCGGAAGTATTATTGACATAAGCTTTGGAACAACAAACCTCTACAATGAGAAAACGAATTTGAAAGTGCTGGAAGATCTTACCTTAAGTGACCATCAATACATTTCGTTTAATATAAATGATTATCTAAAACACAAACATCGAACAGGTAGACCTCCCAAGATGGAATGTCAGAAAACTTGATGATTCAAAATTGTCCGGATATATCACACGCGCTAAAGAGAGAAACGTGATCAGCCGAACTGTAGTAATAAACGTAGAAAATGCCGCAGATACACTGACGGAGGTTCTTACAAAAGCTTGTAATGTCGCAATGCCAAGGGTTCGAAAACATAACAACAAACGTCCAGTCTACTGGTGGAATAATGAAATACGTGAGCTGAGAGCGAAATGTCTCGCAGCACGGCGGGCGTCAACACGTAATCATGATAACCAAGACCTAAAGTACGAGTACAAAAGATCACGTAAATCCTTAAGAAGAGCCATAAAAGACAGTAAGAAAAGATGCTGGTCAGAGCTATGTAATTAAATAGATATTGATCCATGGGGGAAACCATACAAGATTGTGATGAAAAAGCTGGGCGGGATTAAACCTATACCTGGCATCACAGAATCAGGATGGGCAAAAACCATAGTGGAAACATTATTTCCTTTTGATGAAGATGGACTAACAAATGTACCAAAGCTACAAGTCAACGAAATCACTCCTTTGAACGTAGATGACATTAAACATGCATGTAATAAACTAAGCATGGGAAAGAGCCCAGGACCAGACGGCATACCAAACGAGGTCATAAAAAAGGTATCTGATATATGGCCGGAGTTCTTACTTGAAGTTTTCAACTCATGTCTAGTGAACGGGATCTTCCCTGCTAAATGGAAGATACAGAAGTTAGATTTATTAAGGAAGGGAAATAAACCACTAAATGAGCCTTGTACTTACAGACCACTCTGCATGCTGGACTCTCTAGGAAACCTCTTTGAGCGCGTAATTCTGAAACGTTTAGAAGAAAAAATAGAGAACCTTGGAGGCCTATCCCATATGCAACATGGTTTTCGCAAAGGGAAGAGTACGGTAGTTGCCATAAGCGAAGTCTACAAAAAAGCGATGCAAGCCAAAGCAACAGGAGAATACTGCGCAATAATAACACTGGACGTAAAAAACGCTTTCAACACAGTGAAGTGGAAAGTGGTACTGCAAGCATTTAGGAACAAGGGTGTAGACAGCTCTCTTTACAACCTAGTAGCAGACTACCTCGATAATAGAATCCTTCTGTATGAGACGGATAATGGTAGAAAAGAATACCGAATAACAGCCGGAGTTCATCAGGGCTCTGTATTAGGACCATTTCTATGGAATATAATGTACGATGGCCTATTGAATCTGATCCTACAAGAAGGCGCAAGACTAGTAGGTTATGCGGATGATATTGCTCTTGTTGTAAACAAGCAAACTGCCAAATTGATCGAGATAGTTGCTAATGATAGCCTATGCCGTTGTAACAGATGGCTGCTGAGAAACGGCCTACAACTTGCTGTGCCAAAAACGGAAGCAATTTTAGTGACAGATCGCAGGGTCTATAAAATACCGAGGATACGACTACAAGATAGTGAGATACCCTTCAAACGGAGCCTATGCTACTTGGGCGTACAATTGGATAATAATCTTAGCTTCAAATATCATGTACTGAACATTCGTGATAAAGCCTTGAAAACAGCGACATCATTAGCCAGAATAATGCCAAACTGTAGCGGCCTAAAGCCGCAGACAAGAAAACTAATAAACAGCGTAGTACACTCCCAACTTCTTTATGCTGCCCCAACCTATGTCAGGGCACTGAATCTGAAGTACAACATTAGGGAATTACAGAAACCACAGAGAGTCAGTGCTCTTCGTTTCACATCAGCTTACCGTACAGTATCTACAAGTGCGGCATTAGTGCTTGCAAGTATACCACCAATAGACCTACTAATATACGAAAAAGAGGAAATATATACCCAAACTAATCGCATAAGTTGCGCCAACACTAATTCACTAGAGCGATCGAGAAAAATCGCAGAGATAAGAAATAAGGCCAGGGCCAATATAATAGCCAAATGGCAAGAACGTTGGAACCGAGACGAGAATGGTAGATGGACCTACAGCCTTATCCCAAATATAAAAGCCTGGATAGATAGGAAACATGGAAACCTGGGCTATTTCTTAACTCAGGTGATGACAAATCATGGTAGTTTTAATAAATACCTGCAGAGATTTAAAATTAAAGAAACCACTTGCTGTGACTCATGCGGAGCATTAGGAGAAGATGCAAAACATATAATCTTCGAATGTGAAAAGTGGTTAGAAGACAGGCAAACTCTGAATGATATGATTGGTTTAACCCTAACTCAAGAGAATATGGTAAACGTAATACTAAAATCTGCAAATGCATGGAAATTGTGTGAAAATTATATCAATAAAATATTAAAAGAAAGGTGCTCAGTAGTTTCGAACCTCCTTACTTAGAGAAAGTGAGGAGGACGTAGAAACTTTATAGCAAATAAGCCCCCGTCCTGATGAAATGCTGAAGCGGTTCCGGGGTGGAGTTGGCGGAATTATCGTAGGGCCACTAGATGATAGCGCGCTATCACTACGTCCTATAAAAAAAAAAAAAAGATATAGATATAGATATAGATATAGATATAGATATAGATATAGATATAGATATAGATATAGATATAGATATAGATATAGATATAGATATAGATATAGATATAGATATAGATATAGATATAGATATAGATATAGATATAGATATAGATATAGATATAGATATAGATATAGATATAGATATAGATATAGATATACATATAGATATAGATATAGATATAGATATAGATATAGATATAGATATAGATATAGATATAGATATAGATATAGATATAGATATAGATAAAGATATAGATATAGATATAGATATAGATATAGATATAGATATAGATATAGATATAGATATAGATATAGATATAGATATAGATATAGATATAGATATAGATATAGATATAGATATAGATATAGATATAGATATAGATATAGATATAGATATAGATATAGATATAGATATAGACAGGGCCGGATTTAGAGATGTGGAGGCCCCGGGGCAACAAGGGAGTGGAGGCCCCCTGGCCCCAAATTATTTTCCAATTAAATTCGACAACATTTTTCAGTCGAGTTTTCCAATAAATAATTTATTGTGAAACCAAGTATAGATTATTTTATTATATTACAAACATATTAATATATTCGGAACCAAGAATTATCTGAAATTAAATTAACTTTTAATTAACGTTCGGAACCTTACGAGCTTTTTTCACAGAAAAATCGTTAATGACTTCGTTGAAATCCAGTTCCCGAAGTAAATCACATTCAATGCTCAGGAGAGAAAGCTTTGATAGCCGGTTTTGTCCCGTTGTGGTTCGAAGCCTATTTTTTATAATTTTCATTTTGGAAAATGAGCGCTCTCCAGTGCAATTTGACACCATCAAAACCAAGTACATTCTCAATGCGATTTCAATGTTTGGGAATGTAGCTCTGAAATTTTGATCTTCGAGAATTTGGTAATAAAATAGTTCCGGAGATTGGTCTTCTTCATAGTCGTTTTTGTATGATTCGATCAAAGACACAAATTGAACCAACTCATTACCAAGACTAGGTTCTAAATCATCGTGATAAACTTCCACCAATGCCTCTGCGGCAGCGTGCAAATTTTCAGCATTCATCTTCTCGATGTGATTAAGAAATCCAAATCTCGAACGTACAGCTTCATAGGCATGCAATCTTTCGTTAAGAGAAACACATAGCTGGTCGACCACTGGGATAAAAACGGATACTTTGTATTTCTCCCTCGGTGACAGATTTGCGTCTTGTGCTTTCCCGTAATCGAGCGGATTCAACCTCACGTTTCTCGTTCTGGTCCTGGTGCGTGATTCTACGTATTCGTCAGTCTGAGATATTTTTTTGGCAGCTTCCTCGTATATATCGAAATCGTTTCTTTTGGATTCCACAAATGATTTCAATGATTCTAATGCACGCATTGCCGATTCAAGAACCATTTTCGGGTCTTGTAACATCTTGTTTGTAGCGTTGAATCGCTCCAAGATGTCGTTCCAAAAGATCGCGAATAAAGCGGTTTCGAGACCACTCATCTTCTGTAGAAGGTGCGCTGCTTCATTCCTCGCGATGTCTTTTTGCTCTTTATCGGAAGATATTCTGGTTAGAGCTTCTTCGATTTCCGAATAGCCTTCGACTATGGCTTTCGTAGCTTCAGCTCGACAAGACCAACGAGTGTCGCTAAGCTTTTTCAAGACATAAAACTGTCCGTTTTTTTTCTTCGATAATTTCTCTACCAGAATTCCGTATCGTTCTGTACTTGCTGTGAAAAACGTATATAAATTCTGAACGAAATCAAAGAATTGAACAGCTGATGGACAAGAGTTGGCAGCTGCCTTTCCAACTAAATTAAGAGAATGACCACAACATGGTACAAACGCCGATAACGGATTTTGTTTCAAAATAAGAGCCTGCATCCCTTTGTATTTGGCACTCATGTTTGCAGCATTGTCGTACGATTGGCCGCGGCAATCCATAATGTCTATTTGGTGGTCACCTAAAAATTTGAGTAGAGCGTTTGCTGTGGCTTCGCCAGTATGACCGCAGTTTGGTAAAAATGTGAGAAATCTTTCTTTTGGCGTCGATTCTTCCATATATCGAACAACTATAGTTAGTTGATCGATGTGAGATTCGTCGGGAGTAGAGTCCACTGATACAGAATAATATTTGGATTTTTTTATCCTGCATAATATTTCAGTTAGTACTTTATCACCCATACAACTGATCAGTTCTTCGCAAATCGTGGACGAAAGGTAATTGACATGACCACTTCCTTTGTTTGCATGCTTTTTCACATGGGTTGCCAGGATTGGTTCATACTCGGCTAACAATTCCAAAATTCCCAGGAAATTACCATTTCTCGGTGAGCCAAAAATTTCATTATCACCTCGAAAGGCTAATCCGCGTTCAGCAATGAATTTGATGGTACTAACGATAATTCTGAGAATTTTTCGCCAATACTCGATTTGTTGTACCTCTTGCATCGCTAGCTCTTGATCAATGCGTCCTGGGACTTTTCCCCGTTGCACTAAACTCTTTACTGATTCCAAATGAGTCTTTGAAATCTCATGTTCACATAGACGATTGAATGCATGTTTCCAGTCACTGAAGCCATCTCCACTAAGTTTGGTGTTTTGGGTGGACATTAATTTACACGCATAACAATATATTTTCGCCGTACTTGGAGAAAAGCAAAGCCAGAATCGATTGACGGTTTCTTGATTTTTATTGCGGCGTTTAAACATGTTCTTTGTGCATTTCCGAACAGGGTTGGAATTATCTCGTGCTTGATCTGGATGATCTGGATGATCTGAATTCTGCAGCGATAATTGATCGCAATTTTGCAGTTCTGTGGAACCTTTTGTCGCCCAATATTCGATCATTTCCTTTGTTATATTAACAGGCCAAAGGCCTATGTCATTTTTGAGACCGCAAAATTCTGCCTCCTCTTGGGTCTGATATTCAGTTGTAGAAAATTGTGTGCTGTCACCTGATGAAACCTCAGCCTCAGGATGATTTTGAATAATATCGACCACATCTCTATCTACTGTTGAATCTCCTGTTGTTTTTTTAGGATCTTGAACGATTTCTTCCTTACCTAACGACGTAAAAAAACTTGTCAATTTGGGTGTTTTAGTTAAAGTTTCTTCGGATTTCTTGACCCGTTCTGCTTGCAATTTCCTCTTCTGAGAGCCACTAGCAAAAACTCGAGGAGTTTTGTGACGATCACTCATGATTCCACTATAAAATAAATGTTAAGAAAACATGTTTAATGATTAATCATTATTTAGTTTAGTTGCGAAAATTTTCCAAATATATATATATTTTTAAAATATATAAAAAATTTATGTACATGTATTATTTATTTATTCATTTTATACTTTGAACTAAATACATTAATTTATTTTTTTATTTTATTTTAAATAAATAAATATCAAAAGAAGCTGATTACAATTGAAATGCCAAACAATTCCTGGAAATTAGAAACAAAAAAATATGATGCCGACGTGTGCCCATCGATACTGATTTCAATTGGAATTGTATCAGCTTCTTTAATATTCTATGCACAGCAAAAGCAACACACACAAGCAAAAGAAAAAAGCAGCATTAAATGTAGAAATACATAATTACTCTCTTTGGATGAGTACTTAATGTCAGTCTGTGGTGTCCACTGCATATACAAACGGATTTGTGCAGACCTCTAATATCGTACATATATTGCATATACCATAAATATATTACATATACCATACATAAACATATACACACTCACATGTACCTCCTTCCGATAACGAGTTGCACGACCACTAAACGATTTTCTAGTATCCGCAAAACTTTTGTGAAATATTAATAACAAAAAAAAAATATTTTAAGAACCAGCACTGTTTGAACTCGTCCGACCTTCATAGCGGCACATTATCAACTGATCATATTGGATAACGCACCATAAAACCACACACATTCATAACATTTTTCAATTTTGCGTCTCCTTTTTATTTCAAACAACCAAAAAACCACAGTCCGACGTCAAAGTCTAAAAAGCCAAAACAAATCCCTAATGCTTCTCCTCCCCCCTGTTATCAAACATCGAAAATTCATACGAAAATAAAGTCACAATAAGAAACATCAAAAACCACACACACTCGTGCAATGACTCTGACGATAAGCAGAGTAGGGGCAAAACACACAATCGATGTCTTGCCGTAGAAAAGAAAACAAAAGAGCGTAATATAACTGAGAGTATGGATGGATTAAAAAATGAAAGCGGTGGTCGCATTAGTTTTTTTTTTTCGGGGGCAAAAAACTACAAAGTACTGTAGGTAAAGATAAAACGCGAAAAAAAATATCAAATGAAAAGTGGTTTACTAGTCTGAAATTGAGTTTTTTTCCAAAGTCTCTATTGTGGAGGCCCCTCTTTTGTGGAGGCCCTGGGCAGTTGCCCCGTTTGCCCTCCCCTAAATCCGGCCATGGATATAGATATAGATAAAGATATAGATATAGATATAGATATAGATATAGATATAGATATAGATATAGATATAGATATAGATATAGATATAGATATAGATATAGATATAGATATAGATATAGATATAGATATAGATATAGATATAGATATAGATATAGATATAGATATAGATATAGATATAGATATAGATATAGATATAGATATAGATATAGATATAGATATAGATATAGATATAGATATAGA